>CM055116.1:592247382-593447382 GCA_029206835.1 Rana muscosa | reverse complement strand
GAGGGATGGGTGCTGTGTCCGTCCATGGACGACAGAGAAAAGGATTTTACGGTGAGTACAAAAAATCCTATTTTCTCTTTTCGTCCATGAACAGACACAGCTCCATAAATCTTGACTGTTGGAACGTCCCAAAGCAGTGTAAAAAAAACGAGGGGTGGGCACAGCAATCAAAAAAACAGTTTCAACCCAAACAAGCAGAGCTCCTCAACGGAGGAGTTACAACCTCAAACAGCCGCCTGCAAAACTTTTCGGCCGAAGCTAGCATCCGAAGATGCACTCACATCAACCTTGTAAAACTTTGAAAAAGAAAAAGTGTGAACAGACGACCAGGTCGCTGCCTTACACACGCGAGACAGACGCTTGATGTCGGAAAGCCCAGGAGGCACCAATAGCCCTGGTCGAATGCGCCGTAACGGGAAAAGGAGGTGCCCGCCTTTTAAGGGCATAGGCCTGAATGACAATCTGCCTGATCCACCGAGAAATGGTGGCCGACGAGACCACCAGGCCCTTCTGCGGACCAGACACCGACACAAACAGTGAGTCAGACCTTCGGAACGAAGCCGTGGCAGACAGGTACACCCGCAGGGCACGTACCATGTCCAAGGAATGTAGCGCAACCTCCTTGGCTTGCGATGGCTGAGGACACAAGGATGGAAGCACAATGTCCTCATTCAGGTGAAAGGCTGAATCCACCTTCGGAAGGAAGGAAGGCTGGGGGCGTAGCTTTATCCTTATGGAGGACCAAATATGGGGACTTGCAAGACAAGGCCGCCAATTCAGAAACCCTCCTGACAGATGTGATGGCTACCAGTAAGGCCACCTTCTGAGAGAGTGTCAAAAGAGGAATTTCCCCAATATCCTCAAAAGGAGGTTTCTGAAGTGCCGAGAGCACCAGATTCAAATCCCACGGCGGTAGTGGTGGTCACACCGGAGGAGCCACATGTCTGACCCCTTGCACAAACTTACTTACTAGTGAATGAGTCGCCAGGGGTCGCTGAAAGAAAACAGCCAAGGCTGAAATCTGCCCCTTAATGGTGCTTAAGGCAAGTTTCTGATCCACTCCGCGCTGCAAATACAGCAGGATCCTGGAAACTGAATGAGTCCGTGGACACCATTCCATCTCCTCACACAGAGATGTAGGCTCTCCATGTGCGATGGTAGATCTTCCTAGAAGAAGATTTCCGTGTCCTCAACATGGTTGAAATGACCGAATCCGACAGGCCTCAGTCCCTCAACACCTGGCTTTCAATAGCCACGGTGTTAAAGCCAGCAACTGTAAAGCAGGATGAAGAATAGGACCCCGCGAGAGAAGGTCCTCCCTCAGAGGTAGACGCCAGGGCACATCCGCAACCAGCCGCACGAGGTCGGCGTACCAGGGACGCCTGGGCCAATGTGGGGCGATTAGAATCACCGGTATTCCCTCGAGCTCTACCCTGCGGTGTAGACGAGGAAGCAACTTCAGTGGGGGAAAGGCATAAATTAGCCGATACTGACCCCATGGAGCCACCAACTCGTCTGCCCAGGGATCTCTGGACCTGGCCACAAACCTCGACACCTTGCGATTGAGTCGAGAGGCCAGGAGATCCACGTCTGGCGTGCCCCATCTCCGGCAAAGGAGTTGAAAAACCTCCAGATGTAACAACCATTCCCCGTGGTCCAGCATCTGGCGACTCAGATAATCCGCCTGCCAGTTTTCCACGCCTGGAATGTAAACTGCCGATAGGGCCAGCATGCTCCTTTCCGCCCACCGTAGGATGTGAGCGACCTCCGACGCTGCAGCTGAACTTCTTGTTCCTCCTTGATGGTTGACGTAACCCACAGCCGTGGTGTTGTCGGACTGAATCCTGACCGGACGCCCCTGCAGCCTCTGAGACCACTTGGAGAGGCACAGCCTGATCGCCCGGAGATCCAGAACATTGATCGACAGTTGGGATTCGGTCGGGGACCAGCGGCCCTGGGCCGCCTGAACCCCCCCGACTCCCCCCCCAACCAGTCAGGCTGGAATCCGTCGTGATCACCGTCCAATGAAATTGGAGGAAGGACTTCCCGGACCGAAGTGTCGGGGATCTCAGCCACCAACTCAGAGAGGCCTTGACAAGGTAACTTAACTGAATCTGACGATCCAGAGACAACGGAGATTTGTTCCATTTGGAGAGAATCTCCTTCTGCAAGACTTCGAGTGTGAAATTGGGCATACGGTACTGTCTCGGAGGCTACCATGAGACCCAGAACTCGCATGCAGAAACGGAGAGATGACCATTTACGGGATGTAAACAACCTGACAGCCGCCTGGAGTGTCTAACTTCTCTGAGGGAAGAAAGACTCTGGCCTCCGAGAGTCCAGAATCAGCCCCAGGTACTCTAGTCGCTGGGTAGTAACACCGACTTCTGGAGGTTCAGTATCCACCCAAACTCCCGGAGGGTCTGCCTGACTATAGACACGTCCTCCTCTAATTCTGAGCTTGAAGCAGCTCTCAGAAGAAGGTCGTCCAAGTAGCATACGACAGCAACGCCGCGCTGTCTCAGCAAAGCTAGAATCTTGGTGCCGATGCTAGGCCAAAGGGAAGAGCCACAAATTGATAGTGGTCTTCGCCGATCGCAAAGCGCAGGAACCTCTGATGCCTGACACAGATGGGGACATGCAAGTATGCGTCCTTGGTATCCAAGGACGCCAGAAAATCCCCCGGATGGAGCGCAGCCACAACGGAACGAATCGATTCCATCCGAAACTTTTTAACCTTTACAAAGGTATTGAGGGCTTTGAGGTCCAAGATAGGACGAACTCCGTCCTCCTTTGGGACCACAAACAGATTTGAGTAAAATCCTTGAAACCTGTCCTGTGGTAGTACGGGTATGATCACTTTGCACCCCAACAAGTCTTGCACTGCCCCCTGGAGGGCAGCTTGACGATCCGGAAGAGGCAGATTTGAGGGAAAAATAGGATTTTTTACTCACCGTAAAATCCTTTTCTCCGAGTCCATGGACCGACACAGCTTCTCTATTGACAAAGTGGTATTATCCGTTAATTAGGAGTGACTAGGCAGAAAAACTTGTAAAAAGTGTTGCATCACACCTTCTACAGTACCGCCCAGGGGGTGGACCCTCTGGGTATAACCTCTCAGTCTGCATCTTCGCAGATCAGTTCGTCAAAAAGCAGTACAAACTTAAAAGGAGGGGTGGGTGCTGTGTCGGTCCATGGACTCAGAGAAAAGGATTTTACGGTGAGTAAAAAATCCTATTTACTCTTTCGTCCATGGACCGACACAGCTTCTCTATTGACAAAGTGGGACGTCCCAAAGCAGTGTCAGAGAAAAAAACGAGGGGTGGCAACAGCATAAAAATAAACTTCACCCCAAACACAAAACAGCACTCCTCCAACGAAGGAGTTGCAACTCTAAACAGCCGCTTGTAAAACCTTGCAGCCGAAAGAGGCATCCGAAGATGCACCTACATCAATTTTGTAGAATTTTGTGAAAGTGTGAGCGGATGACCAAGTCGCCGCTTTACATAAAATTGGGAAACGGACGCTTGATGTCGGAAAGCCCAAGAGGCACCTATTGCCCTGGTCGAATGCGCCGTGACAGGAAAGGGGGGCGCCTGACCCTTTAAGGCGTAAGCCTGGATTACTATCTGTCGGATCCACCTAGAGATGGTGGCCGATGAGACTGCTTGGCCCTTCTTGGGACCAGCCACCGAAACAAACAGTGAGTCGTACATCCGGAACAGGGAAGTAGCAGATAGGTATACTCTCAAAGCTCGGACAACGTCCAAGGAATGCAACGCCGACTCCTTAGGATTCGACGGCTGAGGACACAAGGATGGAAGTACAATGTCTTCGTTGAGATGAAAAGCCGAAACGACTTTCAGGAGAAAGGAAGGCTGCGGCCGCAGCACCACCTTATCCTTGTGGAAAATCAAATAGGGAGCCTTGCAGGACAAGGCTGCCAGCTCAGAGACTCGTCTAACTGACGTAACAGCCACCAAAAAGACCACTTTCTGAGAAAGTGTCAACAGGGGAATAGCTCTAATCTTCTCAAACGGTGCCTTCTGAAGCACCGAGAGGACCAGGTTCAAGTCCCACGGAGGTAACGGGGGACGGACCGGAGGGGCCACATGTCGAACCCCTTGCACAAATGTACTCACGAGAGAGTGAGTCGCCAGGGGTCGCTGAAAAAAGACAGCCAGGGCAGATATCTGTCCCTTAAATCGTACTTAGGGCAAGCCTTTGGTCCACCCCATGCTGTAAAAACAGCAGGATTCTGGAAACCAAATAGGTACGCGGATGCCATTTCATTTCCTCACACATGGAGATGTAGGCCTTCCAAGTGCGGTGATAAACCTTCCTAGAGGACGGTTTTCAAGCACTTCTCATAGTAGAAATTACTGAGTCTGACAGGCCCCGGTCTCTCAGTACCTGGTTCTCAACAGCCATGCCGTTAAAGCCAATGACTGTAAAGCAGGATGGAGTATGGGACCTTGCGATAGCAGGTCCTTCCGTAGTGGTAGGCGCCAGGGGACGTCTGCTACCAGACGTACTAGATCGGCGTACCAAGGACGCTGAGGCCAATCTGGAGCGATTAGGATCATTGGAATTCCCTCTGCCTCCACTCTGCGGAGCAGAAGAGGAAGAAGCCTTAAGGGAGGGAAGGCATAGATTAGCCGATACTGACCCCACGATGCTACCAACGCGTCCGTTACGTCTGCCCATGGGTCTCTTGACCGGGCCACAAACCTCAATACCTTCCGATTGAGTCGGGAAGCCAGAAGATCTACGTTTGGTGTGCCCCATCTTTGGCAGAGGAGTTGGAACACCTCCAGGTGTAAGGACCATTCTCCCTGGTCCAGCATCTGGCGGCTCAGGTAGTCCGCCTGCCAGTTTTCCACACCCGGAATGTACACGGCCGACAGTGCCGGTACGCTCCTCTCTGCCCACTTCAGGATGCGAGCGATCTCCGATGCTGCAGCTGAGCTTCTTGTTCCTCCTTGATGATTGACATATGCCACTGCTGTGGCGTTGTCTGACTGGATCCTGACTGGACGCCCTTGCAGCCTCTGAGACCATTTGAAGAGGCACAGCCTGATCGCCCGGATTACCAGGACATTGATCGGCAGGAGGGCTTCCTCTGGGGTCCAGCGACCTTGCGCCGACTGAACACCCCAGACTCCCCCCCCAACATGTAAGTCTGGCGTCCGTCGTGATCACTATCCAGTAAACCGGAAGAAATGACGTTCCGGCCATTAGAGCCGGTGCTGTCAGCCACCATACCAGGGATCTCCTGACTAGGTGGCTCACTCGGATTTGATAATCCAGAGATGATGGACATCTGTTCCATCTGGACAGAACTTCCTTCTGTAACACTCGAGTGTGGTATTGAGCATATGGGACCGCCTCGAAGGAGGCTACCATGAGGCCCAACACTCGCATGCAAAAAACGGAGTGACGACCAATTCCTGGAAGTCAGCTGCCGTACTGCAGCCCGGAGGGTCTGCAACTTCTCCACAGGGAGGAATACCTTTGCCTCTGAAGAATCCAGAATCAACCCCAGGTACACTAGGCGTTGAGTGGGCACCAATACTGACTTTTGCGTGTTTAGTATCCAACCACAGTCTCGAAGAGTCTGACAGGTAATGGACACGCTTACCTCTAATTCTGAGCTTGAAGGGGCCTTCAGCAGAAGGTCGTATAAGTAGCCTGTGATAGCGATACCCCGCTGTCTTAGAAGTGCCAGAATCGGAGCGAGCACCTTGGTGAACGTCCTGGGTGCTGAGGCAAGGCCCAACGGGAGGGCCAAAAACTGGTAGTGGTCCTTCCCGATAGCAAATCGCAGAAACCTCTGGTGTCTGGAGTATATGGGGACATGCAGGTATGCGTCCTTGATGTCCAAGGAGGCCAGAAAGTCCCCCGGATGGAGAGCCGTGACTACAGATCGAGCCGACTCCATCCGAAATCTTTGTACTTTCACAAAGCAATTGAGGGCTCTGAGATCCAAGCTTGGACGAACCCCTCCTTCTTCGGCACAATGAACAGATTTGAGTAAAAACCACGTTCCAGTTCTGGAACTGGAATAACTACCCCGCGTTCCAGTAGACCCTGGACCGCCCCATACAGGGCCTCCCGACGGGTCGGTAGTAGCTGGAGATTGGAGGTGTTGAATCTGTCCGGTGGACAAGAGAGAAACTCTATCTTGTAGCCTGAGGAGATTACTTTGCAAACCCACCTGTCAGAGATTAGAGCTGTCCACTGAGTCGCGAATTTGCGAAGACGTCCCCCCACCCGAGAGCTGGGTGGGGGAGGACCTTCATGCGGACGCAAATTTGTCCGCAGGCTTATTGGGTATGCGGGACCAAGGACGCTTCTGTCCTTGGGCAGGCGCTTTATCGGCCTGGGGTCTTTTCCCTGTCGCCCTAGGGGGACGAAAAAACCGCTTGCGTGCAGTAAAGGAGGGCCCTTGCCCTTGGCATGGCCCCTTACCCTTGCTAATTTGGGGAAGCAAAGTGCCTTTACCTCCTGTGGCATCCTTGATGATGTCATCCAGAGAGCCCCAAAAAGTCTGTCACCCTTAAAAGGCAGATCCAACAGGGCTTTCTTGGAAGTCTGGTCCGCAGACCAGCCTTTTAGCCAGATCAGGCGGCGTATTGCTACTGCATAAACCGAAGCTTTAGACAGCAGGGGAATAGTATCCATGTCTGACTCGCAGACAACCTAAGGCCCTGGACCAACAGGTCGGCCAATGTTATCTCATCAGGAGGAGCATCTCGCTTCTTAACCCCTGGAGTAGCAATCTTGCCCATTCAGTAAGTGTCTGAGACACTAGGGCCCCCGCCAATGCCGGGCGTACTGCCGAGCCTACCATTGAGTATAGGTAGCAAGCGAGTGCTTCAGCCTTCTTATTCACAGGGTCCTTGAAAACAGGAGCCCCTTCTACAGGAATTGTGGTGTCTCTATTAAGTCTGGACAACGGAGGGTCCACTATAAGGGGAGAGGTCCATCTCTTCAGAAAACTCTCCTCAAAGGGGTACCGTACCGCAAACCTCTTTGGGCTGTAAAGACCCTCAGTGGGTTCTCCCATTCCTTGTATAAGAGTTTATCAAAAGACACACAAGGGAACACCTTAGCAGTGCGGGCAGGTCTATGAAACCCAAGTGGACGGGAGTCTCTGCTGCTTCTGCAGTATTTTCCAATTTTAGCATATCCCGCACTGCAGTAATAAGGTCAGATACCAAAGCGGTCTCGCGTACTGACCTGGACTTGGAGTCATCCTCACTGTCCGGTCACGGTTTGCAGTCTCTGATGCGTCAGAATCTGGGCCCCGAGCCGTAGCTGGACCTGGTTCTGCACCAGAATTATCCCCAGAAGCTTGCAGGGGATGGGGCGTTTACTACCCCCTGTATTCCTGTGTGCTACTTCCACCCTGGCAGCAAACGCCTCTAGGATTGCCGACATAGCGTCCATAGACCCCTCAGGGGCACCAGCTGCTAAATCTGGTGTTTCAGGGGAGAAGACATCTGGCTCAGATGCCATGCTGACCACACGCTGACACCCACAGGGCTCCAGGCAAGGTATCAATAGGCCACCCTCATGTGCTGCAGAGAGGCTGGGTCACCCAGAGGACTCACCACCCTGGACCGGTACTGCTATGCTGCCGTGTGCTGCGCCTGTGATGCTGTCCCACTGCTGCTGTGTCAGTCTGCTTCTTTTATCAGCATTTCCTGTGTGAATTTTCGCACCAGTGTAATGCACCCTAGAGGCCGGAGGCTCTCGCAAAATGGTTGCCAAAAACGTCTGTATGGAAGATAATGTGGGCTCTAAGAAAATGGCCGCCGACCGAAGATAGAGGTCAAGCAGCCATAGCCCACAAAAAGATGGCCGCCAAACGGCAATATATGCATACAGGGTGGACAAACATGGCCGCCGATCAGCTGATAGGGGCCAGTGGGTATGGCCGAACCACAGGAAGATGGCCGCCGGGCAGTCACAAGAGGCCGAATTCGGCATGGACCACCTCAAAATGGCCGCCGACAGCATGGAGGAGGAAGCACACAAACACAGGTAAGCAGAAATGACATTTCTTTTAAATGTTAGTTACAGCCAGCCCCACTCCAGTGGAACCCCCTAGGTGACCCTCAGCAACCTTTAGCTAGAAGCCCAGGGAGGAGTGAAAGGCAGGGAGAGAGGGAAGAAAGGGGCCACAACCACTTACTTGATCTCTCCAGGAATGTCCAGCTAAATCACCCAGCCGAGGCAGGGGAGTTTTACTTACCTATCCTGCATGTATTATGCTGGAAGACATTCCAAACAGGTCATCGTCCGCGCACGGAAGGTGACTGTTGGCCAGGCATGCTGTGATTGGACCCAAAAGGGACGATCATATGTATGCCCTGGAGCGTGACGCTCACCGGACAGGCTGCTGAGACTCGGCCGTAAGGTCAGCCGAAGCTGAGCGGTCCGATGCAAGCCTTGGAGCGTAAGCTCACCGGCCAGGCTGCTGCGACTCGGCCGTAAGGTCAGCCGAAGCTGAGCGGTCCGATGCAAGCCTTGGAGCGTAAGCTCACCGGCCAGGCTGCTGCGACTCGGCCGTAAGGTCAGCCGAAGCTGAGCGGTCCGATGCAGGCCCTGGAGCGTAGGCTCACCGGCCACCCGTGGAGCGACGGGCATGTCGTGGAAAACCCAGCGCGTAGCTAGGGTCGGCACACGCTCGATGGCCGAAACTGGGGAGACTACAAGGATCGAGGATCCAGCCTGTCACCCAGTCGGCAGTTGATGCAACATTTTTACAAGTTTTACTGCCTAGTCACTCCTAATTAACGGATAATACCACTTTGTCAATAGAGAAGCTGTGTCGGTCCATGGACGAAAGAGTAAAATCTGTTTGGTGGACAAGAAAGGAACTCTATCTTGTACCCGGAGGTGACCACCTCGCAGACCCACTGTTCGGAGAGCAGGGAAATCCACCGAACTGCAAACCCGCAAATCCGTCCCCCCACCATGAAGTCGGGCGGGGGCAAAACTTCATGTGGTAGCAGGCTTGCTTGCTGGCTTGGCGGGCTTACGCACCCAGGGACGCTTCTGTCCCCCAGCTAGACCTTTGTCCGCATGGGTGGGTCTGCCGGCAGGTCCTGACTGACGAAAATACAGATTCTGTGCGGGAAAGGAGGGCCCCGGCTTACGGCGTGGCTCCTTCCCTTTAGTGGACTGAGGGAGAAGTGTGCTCTTACCTCCAGTGACATCCTTAATGATGTCGTCCATTGAGGCACCAAAAAGTCTCCCACCCTAGAAAGGCAATTCTGTCAGAGGTTTCTTAGAAGCTTGGTCAGCGGACCAGCATTTTAGCCATATTAGGCGGCGCAACACCACCGCAGATGCTGAGGCTCTGGAGATCAAAGGGGCCACATCCAGGGTTGCATCACAGACTTACATAAGTCCTTGTACCAACTGTTCGGCCAGTGACACGCATACTGGAGGGAGCTTATGCTCCGCCACAGTCTGGTGCAAAATCTTTGCCCACTCCGTGAGTGTCTGGGACACTAATGTAGCTGCCAAAATAGGCCGCAATGCTGACCCCAGCGTGGTGAACATAGAGCGGGTCACCGCTTCGGACCTCCTATCAGTAAGGTCCTTAAAGGCAGGGGTCCCCTCCACCGGAATAGTGGTTACTTTATTCAACCGAGAGACCGGGGGTGATCAACAACCGGAGGAGAAGCCCATTTTCTCAAAAGGCTTTTCTCAAATGGGTAACGGACCGCAAAGGGCCTGTTTGGCCGTTCCCATTCCTTATCTATGAACTTGTCAAAGAAATCAACATAAGGAAAAACCTTAACAGAGCGGGTCGGTTTGTGCGACCCAAAAAGGGACACAGACCCTGCTGTGGAAGTCTCAGCTGTATCTTCCAGCTTGAGAGTGTCCCTCACAGCATTGATAAGTGCACTTACAAGTGCCCTGTCCTGAGCTGACCCGGACGAGGGGTCTTCCTCACAGGGAAGGTCCTGGTCCGCCTCTTCTGACATACCAGAACAGGGGTCCTGAGCTGCAGTCAGGCCCGAGTCGGAGTCAGAACATTCCCCAGGAGAAGGGGGGGGGGCACTTAGTACCCCTTTTACGCCTGCACGCCGATTCCACCCTGGCAACAAATGACTCCAGGACTGCCGACAAAGTGTCCAGGGGAATAGCAGATGCAGGGGCACCGGTTGCTGCCTCAGGAATGTCTGGGGAAAAAAACGCCAGCTTCTGACTCCATGATGCCCACTGAAAGCCCTTAGGGACCCAGTCAAGATACTGACAAAAATTACTGTCCACCCTCCTTGCTGCACTGACCGAGGGGGGCGGAATACCCAGGGGACTCACTGCCTAGCCAGGGACTGCTCAGCGCTGTACAGGAAGCCAGCCAACACTAGAGGCCAAAACCCACTCCAAAATGGCCCCAGGTGAAAGGCCGAAACCACCTTCGGAAGAAAAGTCTGCGGGCGTAGCACCGCTTTGACCCATTGGAGGACCAAATATGGGGACTTGCAAAACAAGGCCGCCAATTCAGAAACCCTCCTGACAGATGTGATGGCTACCAGGAAGGCCACCTTTTGAGAGAGACAAAAAAGAGGAATTTCCCTAATGTCCTCAAAAGGTGGTTTCTGAAGCGCCGAGAGCACCAGATTCAAAATCCTCTCAATAGCCATGCCGTTAAAGCCAGAGACTGTAAAGCAGGATGAAAGATAGGACCTTGAGACAGAAGGTCCTCCCTCAAGGGCAGGCGCCAAGGGACGTCCACGATGAGACGTACCAGGTCGGCGTACCAGTGACGCCGAGGCCAGTCCGGGGCAATGAGGATCACCGGGATGCCCTCGGCCGCTACCCTGTGCAGCAGACGAGGAAACAACTGCAGCGGAGGGTAGACATACATTAAGCGATACTGACCCCACTGGGCCACTAACGCGTCCGAGGCATCTGCCCAGGGGTCCCTGGACCTGGCCACAAACCTCGACACCTTGCGATTGAGTCGAGACGCCATCAGGTCCACATCCGGAGTGCCCCACCGCAGACAAAGGAGTTGAAACACCTCCGGATGCAAGGACCACTCCCCCTGGTCCAGGGACTGGCGGCTCAGATAATCAGCCTGCCAGTTTTCTACGCCCGGAATGTAGATGGCCGACAGCGCCGGCACGCTTCTTTCCGCCCACGTTAGGATGTGGGCGACCTCGGATGCCGCAGCCGAGCGCCCCCTGATGGTTGACATACGCCACGGCCGTGGCGTTGTCCATCTGGATTCTGACCGAGCGGCCCTGTAGCCTCTTCGACCACGCGGAGAGACACACAGTCTGATTGCCCGCAATTCCAGGACGTTGATTGGGAGACGAGATTCGTCCGGAGTCCAGAGCCCTTGAGCTGACAGGACTCCCCACACTCCTCCCCAGCCCGTCAGGCTGGCGTCCGTCGTGATCACCAACCATTGGATGGGGAGGAACGACTTCCCGGCCCGAAGAGCCGGGGATCTCAGCCACCACGTCAGGGACGGCTTGACAGAGTGACTCACCTGAATCTGAAGATCCAATGACAATGGGGACTTGTCCCAAACAGACAGAATTCCCTTCTGCAATGCCCGAGTGTGTGACTGGGCATATGGAACCGCCGCGAAGGAGGCCACCATTAGTCCCAGGACTCTCATGCAGAAACGAATTGACGACCATTTTTGGGACGTCAGAACCCGCACCGCCGACTGAAGTGTCAGTAACTTCTCTGAGGGTAGAAACACCTTCGCTGCCGAAGTGTCCAGGATCAGACCCAGATACTCCAATCATTGAGTCGGGACTAGAACCGACTTCTGCATGTTCAGAAGCCACCTGAACTCCCGGAGGGTCTGACTGACTAGTGTCACATTTTCCTCCAGTTCTGAGCCATTTTCTGCTCTGAGAAGGAGATCGTCCAGATAGCCCACCATAACCATTCCTCGCTGTCTCAGCAAAACTAGAACCTGGGCAAGCACTTTGGTGAAAACCCGTGGTGCCGATGCTAGGCCGAAGGGAAGAGCCACGAACTGATAGTGGACTTCACCTATGGCACAGCGCAGAAACCTCTGGTGGCTTGCGCAGATTGGGACGTGCAAGTAAGCGTCCTTGATATCCAAGGACACCAAAAAATCCCCTTGGTGGAGTGTCGTAATCACCGTGCGAATGTATTCCATACGGAATTTTAGTACCCTCACATAGCCATTCAGGGCCTTGAGGTCCAGGATTGGCCGGACCCCGTCCTTCTTTGGGACAAAAAACTGATTTGAGTAAAACCCCTGAAACCTCTCTTGCGATGGCACCAGTACAATTACTCCGCACCCGAGCAAATCCTGTACGGCCCCCAAGAGGGCCGCCCGGTGGGCAGGAAGGAGAGGGAGGTTCGAGGGAAAGAACCTGTTTGGGGGCCACGAGTGGAACTCTATTCTGTATCCCGAGGTGACCACCTCGCACACCCACCGGTCGGAGATCCGGGAGGTCCACCGCACCGAGAACCTGCAAAGACGTCCCCCCACCCCAGAGTCGGGCAGGGGCAAGACTTCATGCGGTGGTGGGCTCGGGAGCTTGCTTTGTAGGCTTACGCACCCAGGGACGTCTTTGTCCCCCAGCCGCACTTCTTTCAGACTGGGCGGGCTTGCCCGTGGAATCTGACGGACGAAAAAACTTCTTCTTCGCCGGAAAGGAAGGGCCCGGCCTGCAGTGGGGCTCCTTTCCCTTAAAAGACTGGGGAAGGAAGGTGCTCTTACCTCCTGTGACATCTTTAATAATGTCATCCAGGGCGGCCCCAAACAGTCTACCGCCCTTAAAGGGCAAGTCAGCCAGGAGCTTTTTGGAAGCTAGGTCGGCCGACCAGCATTTCAGCCAGATAAGGCGACGCAGCACCACAGCAGAGATAGAGGTCCCTGATATTAAAGGGGCCACATCCAAAGTGGCATCGCACACGAAGACTAAACCCTGCGCAAGTTGCTGAGCCAGGGCAATGGTCTCAGGAGGGAGATTATGCTCCTGCACTGTCTGGTGCAAAATCTTTGCCCATCCTGTGTGTGTCTGAGACACAAGTGTTGCCGCCACTATAGGGCGTAAGGCAGACCCCAATAGGTAAACATAGTTCTACTCACCACTTATGACCTCCTGTCAGCGGGATCCTTAAATACAGGAGTCCCTTCCATCGGGAGTGTGGTAGCCTTATTCAAACGGGCGACCGAGGGGTCGGCCACTGGGGGGAGAGTCCACTTTTTAACCAGGTTCTCCTCAAAGGGGTACCTTAAAGCTAGGCGCTGCGGGACCGTCAAAGTCTTCTGCGGCTTATCCCAGACTTGGTCAATGAATGCATCAAAAAAAGGCACATACAGTAGGTGCCGCCGATATTGTATATCTATCGCGCTCCCATCGCCGAGATTCTCGGCAGCAGAGTGGCGACACGTGTCGCGCTCGCTGCAATAGCGAGGAGACGCGACACTGTATTGAGCGGGGATCCGACGCGGATTCCCGCCAATACCAGGCACTGCGTTTGGTATGAATCCTGAGCGGGAACTCCACGCCAATTTTTAAAGAAAAAACCGGCGTGGGTTCCCCCTCCAGGAGCATACCAGGCCCTTGGGTCTGGTCTGGATTTGAAGGGGAACCCTACACCGAAAAAATGTCGTGGGGGTCCCCCTCAAGATCCAAACCAGACCCTTATCCAAGCACGCAACCTGGCAGGCCGCAGGGGAAGAGGGGGGGGACGAGAGCGCCCTCCCCTTCCTCCTGAATTGTACCAGGCCACATGCACTCAACATGGGGGGGGTTTGGTGCTCTGGGGCAGGGGGGGCGACCTGCGGCCCCCCCACCCCAGAGCACCCTGCCCCCATGTTGATGAGGACAGGGCCTCTTCCCGACAACCCTGGCCGTTGGTTGTCAGGGTCTGCGGGCGGGGGGCTTATCAGAATCCGGGAGCCCCCTTTAATAAGGGGGCCCCCAGATCCCGTCCCCCCCACCCTATGTGAATTAGTATGGGGTACATCGTACCCCTACCCATTCACCTGGTGGAAAAAAATGGCAATAAAAACACAACACAGTTTTTAAAAGTATTTTATTGCACCGCTCCGGAGGTCTTCTTCCGACTTCGGGGGTCTCCGGTGTCGTCGCCGCGCACTCCGGTTCTTTCTTCTGCCGGGCCACCGCTATCTTCTTCCAGCTCTTTTGCTAGAGGGGCCCAGTCTTCTCCGTCGCCTTCTCCCCTCTTCTTCTCTCCGGTTCTTTCTTTCTTCCGCCGGGCCTCCGCTAACTTCTTTTTAGCTCTTTTGCTAGCGGAGGCCCGGTCTTCTCTGTCTCGTCCGGCTCTCCGTTGTCCTTCTGCCGGCCCCTCCACTAACTTCTTGGTAGCTCTTTTGCTAGTGGAGGAGCCGGTCTTCCCGTCGTCGCCGGCGTCTTCTTCCCTCTTCTCCTCCTCGATGTTGACTCAACGCTTCCTCTCGCAGTAATGATAAATCTTCGGTCTGCAGAGATTAATATAGGCTTCTCATGACGTCACAGTCACATGGTCCCATGACGTCACAGTCACATGCTCCGGGGGCACATGGCCCCGGAGCATGTGACGTCATGGGACCATGTGACTGTGACGTCATGAGAAGCCTATATTAATCTCTGCGGACCGAAGATTTATCATTACTGCGAGAGGAAGCGTCGAGTCAACATCGAGGAGGAGAAGAGGGAAGAAGACGCCGACGGTGACGACGGGAAGACCGGCTCCTCCACTAGCAAAAGAGCTACCAATTAGTTAGTGGAGGGGCCGGCAGAAGGACAACGGAGAGCCGGACGAGACGACGGAGAAGACCAGGCCTCCGCTAGCAAAAGAGCTAAAAAGAAGTTAGCGGAGGCCCGGCGGAAGAAAGAAAGAACCGGAGAGAAGAAGAGGGGAGAAAGGCGAAGGAGAAGACCGGGCCCCGCTAGCAAAAGAGCTGGAAGAAGATAGCGGTGGCCCGGCAGAAGAAAGAACCGGAGTGCGCGGCGACGACACCGGAGACCCCCGAAGTCGGAAGAAGACCTCCGGAGCGGTGCAATAAAATACTTTTAAAAACTGTGTTGTGTTTTTATTGCCATTTTTTTCCACCAGGTGAATGGGTAGGGGTACGATGTACCCCATACTCATTCACATAGGGTGGGGGGGCCGGGATCTGGGGGCCCCCTTATTAAAGGGGGCTCCCGGATTCCGATAAGCCCCCCGCCCGCAGACCCCGACAACCAACGGCCAGGGTTGTCGGGAAGAGGCCCTGTCCTCATCAACATGGGGGCAGGGTGCTCTGGGGTGGGGGGGCCGCAGGTCGCCCCATTGCCCCAGAGCACCAAACCCCCCATGTTGAGGGCATGTGGCCTGGTATGGTTCAGGAGGGAGGGGGGGGGGGGCGCTCTCGTCCCCCCTCTTCCCCTGCGGCCTGCCAGGTTGCGTGCTCGGATAAGGGTCTGGTTTGGATCTTGAGGGGACCCCCACGCCGTTTTTTCGGCGTAGGGTTCCCCTTCAAATCCAGACCAGACCCAAGGGCCTGGTATGCTCCAGGAGGGGGAACCCACGCCGGTTTTTTCTTTAAAAATTGGCGTGGAGTTCCCGCTCAGGATTCATACCAAACGCAGTGCCTGGTATTGGCGGGAATCCGCGTCGGATCCCCGCCTATCGGCAATGCGTGTCGCTCATCGTGAAAGGAACATTTTTTCCTTTCCCGATGACGAGACAGCTCGGCGCTGGCTCTCGCGACGGAGCTCATAGGGTGTCAATATCGCCGCTAGAAGCGGCGAGATTGACACAATATCGGCGGCACCTACTGTATGGAAAAACCTTTTTTAAAGAAACGACTTTAAAGGAACCAAAGGATACAGCTTCCACCTGAGGTTCATCAGCCTCAACATTCAGCTTGAGAGTGTCCCTCACAGCATCAATGAGTTCACTTACAAGCACCCTGTCAGTTGGTGGTTCAAGACAGGGGTCTTCCTCACAAGGAATGTCCTGTCCAAAGACATCAAAATCCTCAGAACCAGGGTCCTGAGCAGCAGTAGCTAGGCCCATATCTGAGTCAGAGCACTCCCCATGTGGAGATTGTGTGGGGAGGGGGTGCTTTACAGCTCCCTTGCGCTCGCACACTGCTTCCATTCTGACAAGGAATGATTCCAGGACTGCCGACAACTGGTCCATAGGGACCGCAGGTGCAGGAGCACTGCCAGTTGCCTCTGACAAGTGTGGAGAAGCAGGTGAACCAGACTCCATACTGCCACCCACTGAGACCTTATTTACTATTACAGTGAATAATATAGTCCACCCACTGGCTGTGCTGAGGCGGGGATACCCGGAGGACTCACCACCCTTAGGGACCGCTCGGTTCCGCTGTATGAGCCGCGCTGCAGCGCGAGTGAAGCCTGAGGAGAGTGAAGAATCTGCGAGGAGACTGAGGAATGTCGCGCCGTTAGCAGTGCCGCTAGAGTCCGAAATCGAAAGTGAAAGCGCCGCGGTTACAAGAAAATGGCCGCCGGGCGCCTGTATAACTGCGCATTTGAGCCGCGGCAAGATGGCCGCCGAGCGCACTATTTAAATTAAAAAAACAGCGCTAATGGCGCACGCAATAAAGATTCACACACTCCACACCAGAACACTTCCCAGAGTTCACCAACAGCCATGAGCGCCCCCCCCCAGGCCAGAGCGACCCCCCAAGCACCCCCACACAGCACAGCACCAGTACAGGGTGCAGAGAGCAGCATAACAGGGGGGAGACAGGGAGAACCCCCCACAAAGAAACACAGCCAGCATGTACTCACCTGCATCAGGAGAGACTACTTACCCGTCCCTAGAGGGGACAACTGACTTGTTTCAGACAGACCTATCACAGAGCAGTACTGCGTAGCTGTCGGCCCGGTCCACCGCGAAAGATACAGTCAGTCAGGTACTGTTCAATCTTGAGAGGACCGCGGGAGCATGAAAGCAACCCGGCCACCCCTGGAGTCATGGGGTATGTCGTAAACTGAGTCTCACGCACACAAGGCGAGGATCAGCACGCTCGATGGTCGGACAGGGAAGACTACGAGGATACCAGTGTACCCAACCTGTTGCCCAGCCGACAGTTGATTGAAGGTCTCAAAAATAAAATAATAAAATTCCGAAAGGAATAAAAATTAAAAGTAAAATCTTCCAGGAGACTGGCTCCTGAGAGAGCCATGTCTTCTCCTTCTGCTAGGCAGAAAAAAACTGAGGCTGCTAGCTGCAGGTGGGAGGGTAATGTCCGGAGGGACCACCCCCCAGGGCGGGGCTGTTCAGCTCTGGTTTGTTCTAGAATGATTTATCATCTAACATTCTGCCTAGGTCTTCTCCTGCAAGCAGGGACATATACCCACACGTAATCAGTATGAGAGCTGTGTCAGTCCATGGACGATAAGAGAAAAACCTCTGGATATAACGACCATGACCCGTGGTCCAGCATCTGGCGACTCAATAGTCTGCTTAACAGGAAAAGGATTTTTCTGGATAGCAGCACTCCAAGATAAAAAGCCTTTATTTCAAAAGTCCAGGAATAAAGGCTTTTTGGAGTGCTGCTATCCAGAAAAATCCTTTTCCTGTTTTGCTCATACTTGCATTGCTTGCACCCTTGGTTGCTGGGAGGAGGTAGTTTGGAGGATATCTACACCTGAGCGGCTCCCTTTCTCTGCTTCTCAATAGTCTGCCTGTCACTTTTCCACACTGGAATGTAAACTGCCGACAGGTCTGGCACGTTCTTGTCCGCCCACCGTAGGATGTGAGCGACCTCCGACGTTGCAGCCGAGCTTCTCGTTCCTCCATGACGATTGACGCATGCCACAACCGTGGCGTTGTCTGACTGGACACCCTCTTAGTCCCTGAGACCACCTGGAAAGGCACAGCCTGATCACCCGGAGTTCCGGAACATTGATCGGCAGTTGGGATTCGGCCGGAGTCCAGCGGCCCTGGGCCGCCTGAACCCCCAGACTCCCCCCCATCTGGTCAGACAGGCATCCGTCGTGATCACAGTCCGTGAAAAGGGAGGAACGACTTCCCATACCGAAGAACCAGGAACCTCAGCCACCAACTCAGAGGGGACATGACAAGATGACTTATCTGAATCTGATGATCCAGAGACAACGGAGATCCGTTTCAGTTTTTGAGAATCTCCGCCTGCAAGACCCAAGTGCGGAATTGGGCATATGGTACTGCCTTGAAGAGGCTACCATGAGGCCCAGGACTCGCATGCAAAAAACGGAGAGACGACCATGTGCGGGATGTCAAAAACCTCACCGCAGATTGGAGTGCCTGCAACTACCCCAAGGGAAGAAAGACTCTGGCCTCCGAGGAGTCTAGGATCAACTCCAGGCTCAGGGTCGGTACCAACCCCGACTTCTGGAGGTTCAGTATCCACCAAACTCCCGAAGAGTCTGACTGGCTATAGACACATCCTCTTCTAATTCTGAGTTTGGAACAGCTCTCAGAAAAAAAGGTCGTCCAAGTAGCCCACGACGGCAATGCCGCGCTGTCTCAGCAAAGCTAGAATCGGGGCAAGCACCTAGAAGAAAACTCTTGGTGCCGAAGCTAGGCAAAAAGGGAAGAGCCACAAGTGATAGTGGTCTTCGCCTACCGCAAAGCACAGGACCCTCTGATGCCTGACGCAGATGGGGACATGCAAGCATGCGTCCCTGATATCCAAGGACGCAGGAAGCCCCCTGGATGAAGCCCAGCCCTCACCGAACGAATCGAGTCCATCCGGAACCTTTTGAATACAGATAAAGACATTGAGGGCCTTGAGGTCCAAGATTAGACGGACTATGTCCCTTTTTGGGACCACAATCAGATTTGAGTAGAAACCCTGAAACCTGTCCTGCAATGGCACAGGGAAGATCACCCCGCATGGCAGCCCAACGAGCTGGAAGGAGAGGCAGCTTGTGAGGAAAAAATCTGGTGGACAAGAAAGAAACTATCTTGTACCCCGAGGTGAACACCTCGCAGACCCACTGGTCAGGGAGCAGGGAAGGCCACTGAGCTGCAACCCTGCGAAGCCGCCCCCCCCCACCCTGGAGTTGGGTAAGGGCAAAACTTCCTGCGTAGCAGGCTCGAGTGCAGGTTAGGTGGACTTGCGCACCCAGGGATGCTTCTGTCCCACAGCAAGATCTTTTCCACTTGGGAGGGTCTCCCCGCCTGACAAAACACCTCTCTCAGTGTGAGAAAGGAGGGCCCAGGCTTACGGCGCAGCTCCTTCCCTGTAGTGGATTTGAGGAAGAAGCGTGCTCCTACCCCCAGCGACACCCTTCATGATGTCATCCAGTGAGGCACCAAAAGGCCTCCCCCACCTTAGAAAAGTTAAAACTGCCAGAGTTTTCCTAGAAGCTTAGTCAGCAGACCAGCAATTTTCCCCATATTAGGGGTGCCATACTACCGCAGATGCGGCGGTCCTGGAGATCTTAAGGGGACTGCACCCCCGAATCTCCACCCCAGTTAGCATGACTTTGGTGTGAGGAACCCGGAGTACCCGGCGGAAACCCACGCAGACACAGGGAGAACATGCAAACTCCAGGCAGACGTTTGCTGCTAGGTGAGAGTGCTAACCACTACACCGCTGTGCCTCCCTGCGGTGCCACATTATTTGCCCACTCCGAGAGTGTCAGGGACACCCAGGTAGCAGACCCAGAGGACGTGGGGTCATTAAAAACAGGGGTCCCCTGAGATAGAGGTCACCTATTATAACTGAGAGACCGGGGTGCGCTGAGGGACCGCAAGGGACCTCTGCGACCGGTCTGTAACTATGCAAGGAAAACCTTAAACATAGCGGGTCAGTTTGTGCGACCCAAAGAAAGGACAG
This sequence comes from Rana muscosa, assembly GCA_029206835.1. NCBI lineage: Eukaryota > Metazoa > Chordata > Amphibia > Anura > Ranidae > Rana > Rana muscosa. The sequence goes on along the minus strand of CM055116.1, from coordinate 593,427,566 downwards.
ACTCTGCTGTGGAAGTCCCAGCTGTATCTTCCAGCTTGAGAGTGTCCCTCACAGCAGTGATGCTGTCTTGAGGTGGCCCGGACGAGGTGTCCTCCACACAGGTAAGGTCCTTGTCCGCCTCTTCTGACATATCAGAACCAGAACCTGCGCCACAGCCTGGCCCGAGTCTGAGCAATTTCCCAGGCGATGGCGGGGGGAGGGAGCGCTTAGCAACTCTCTTCTTATGTTCGCACGCCTCTTCCACCTTGGCAACAAGGACTCCAGGACTGCCTAAACAGTGCCCATGGGAACCGCAGGTGCAGAACACCGGATGCTGCCGCTGGAATGTCTGAGGGAAAAACACCAGCCTCTGGCTCCAGATCACCCACTGACCACCCTTCGGGACCTAGTCAGTTACCTGACACATAACTTTGTCCACCCTCCTAGCTGCACTGACCGAGGGGGGGGAATACCCAGGCGACTCACCGCCAGCCAAGGACCACCTAGCGCCGCCGCCCGCTCTCCATCCTCACACCGCGTGTGACTGAGAAGACTGTCTTGGGTAAACGGCGCCATTCGCGCCGTTCAGGAAGTGAGCAAGGAAGCCAGCCAGCACTAGAGGCCAAAATCCCCTCCAAAATGCCCGCCGGGTACCTAAGAGAAAGCGCATGGACCACAAGAAAATGGCCGCCCGCCTGCAGCATGGTGCGACCACGGCAAAATGGCTGCCAATGGAAAATACAATGCAAGGCATAGACCCCAGAAAAATTGCGCCAGGGCTTCAAAATTTGGCGCCCAGCAAGCGAGGTGGACGAGAAGGCCAGCAGCGGAGTCTCCCAAGAAAATACCACCCCCCACAGAGAGAGCGGGCCTGGACACCCCCACAGCCCCCCACCAGGACCCCCCCTAAAAGGTATTCCCGGTCGCAGTAGCCCCAGAGGGGAAGAGGAAAAAAAGGTGACAGAGGGAGAGAGGGGAAGGTAGGAGAACCTAACGACCCCCTTAGGAATGGCCAGCTGTTCCATCCTACCGAACCAGGATTAACTGTACTTACCCGTCCCTGCGAGGACCTGCTGGTGCGTTCCTGACAGACCTACAACCGAGTAGTACGGAATAGCTGTCGGCCCGGTCCACTGTGACAGACAGCAAGCCGCTTGGTCATATGTGAACCCTGGAGCAAAGCTCACCCGCCACCCCTGGAGCCGTGGGGTAAGTCGTGACAGACCCGACGCCTATTTGAAGAAGATGATTCTCAAAAATAAAATATTAAAAGTAAAAATCTCCTCAGGGCGCTGGGCCCAAAAGGGAGCCACATCCTTCTCCTCTACTAGGCAGAAAAAAACTGAGGCTGCAGGGTGAAGGGTTATGTACAGAGGGACCGCCCCCTGGGCGGGGCTGTTTCAACTCTGTTAAAATAACATGTATTAAATGTCTAACATGTTCTGCCTAGTCCTCTCCTATAGAACAGGAACATAACCCAACTGTCAAGAATTAAGGAGCTGTGTCCGTCCATGGACGAAAAGAGAAATACATTTTTCTTTTCTTCATTTTAAAAAACAAATGAGAGCTGTAAAATACTCACCATGCCTCTCAGAAAATAGCTTGGGGTGTCTACTTTCCAGGTTAGGTTGTGTTATCTTTGCATTTTATGGCCTTCGAAACTGTGATGGGTAGTGAGGAGTGAAATCAAAAATTTACGCCCTTAGAAATCCTGAAGGCGGTGTATGGTTTTCGAGGCCCCGTACGCGCCTAGACTCCCAAAAAGTTCCACACAAGTGGTATCCCCGTACTCAGGAGAAGCAGCAGAATGTATTTTGGGGTGTAATTCCACATATGCCCATGGCATGTGTGAGCAATATATCATTTAGTGACAACTTTTTGCAAAAAAAATTTTTTGTCGTCCATGGACGGACACAGCTCTTTAATTCTTGACAGTTGGGTTATGTTCCTGTTCTATAGGAGAGGACTAGGCAGAACATTTTAGATATTTAAATACATGTTACTTTAACAGAGTTGAACAGCATCGCCCAGGGGGCGGTCCCTCCGGACATAACCCTCCACCCTGCAGTCAGCAGCTCAGTTCGTAAAAAGCAGTACAAACTAGATAAGGAGGGGTGGGTGCTGGTGGGTGAGTACAAAAAAATCCTATTTTGTCCATAGACAAACACAGCTCCTTAATTCTTGACAGTTAATACGTCCCAAAACAGTGTAAAAAAAAAAAAAACGAGGGGTGGGCACAGCAATAAAAAAAACAATTTCATCCCAAACAAGCCGAGCTCCTCAACGGAGCAACCTCAAACAGCCGCCTGCAAAACTTTGCGGCCGAAGCTAGCATCTGAAGATGCACTCACATCAACCTTTTAAAACTTTGAAAAAGAGAAAGTGTGAACGGTCGACCAGGTCGCCGCCTTGCACACATGTGAGACAGATGCTTGATGTCGGAAAGGCCAAGAGGCACCAATAGCCCTGGTCGAATGACAGGAAAAGGAGGCCTGCATGACGGTCTGCCTGATCCACCGAGAAATGGTGGCCGACGAGACCGCCAGGCCCTTCTACGGACCAGACACCGACACAAACAGCGGGTCAGACCTCCGGAACGGAGCCGCAGCAGACAGGTACACCCGCAAGGCACGTACCACGTCTAAACAATGCAGCGCAACTTCCTTGGAATGCGATGGCCGAGGACACAAAGATGGAAGTACAATGTCCTCATTCAGGTGAAAGGCCGAAACCACCTTCGGAAGAAAGGAAGGCTGCGGGCGTAGCACCGCTTTGTCCTTATGGAGGACCAAATAAGGGGACTTGCAAGACCAGGCCGCCAATTCAGAAACCCTCTTGACGGATGTAATGGCTACTAGGAAGGCAACCTTCTGAGAGAGCTCAAAAGAGGAATTTCCCTGATGGAGGTTTCCGAAGTACCGAGAGCACCAGATTCAAATCCCACGGAGGTAGTGGTGGTCGAAGCGGAGGAGCCACATGTCCGACTCCTTGCACAAACGTACTCACCAATAAATGAGCCGCCAGGGGTCTCTGAAAGAAAGCAGCCAAGGCTGAAATCTGCCCCTTGATGGTGCTTAAGGCAAGTTTCTGATCCACTCCACGCTGTAAAAACAGCAGAACCCTGGAACCCGAATATGCCCGTTGACGCCATTCCATCTCCTCACACAGAGATGTAGGCTCTCCACGTGCGATGGTAGATCTTCCTAGAAGAAGATTTCCGTGCCCTCAACATGGTTGAAATGACCGAATCCAACAGGCCTCGGTCCCTTAGTAACTGGCTTTCAATAGCCATACCGTTAAAGCCAGCGACTGTAAAGCAGGATGAAGAATGGGACCTTGTGAGAGAAGGTCCTCCTGCATTGGCAGTCGCCAAGGTGCATCCGCCACCAGGTGCACGAGGTCGGCGTACCAGGGATGCCTGGGCCAATCTGGGGCGATGAGAAATCACCGGAATCCTCTCGGTCTCCACTCTGCGGAGCAGACGAGGAAGCAACTTCAGTGGGGGAAAGGCATAAATTAGCCGATACTGACTCCACGGGGCCACCATCGCGTCTGCCCAGGGATCTCTGGACCTGGCCACGAACCTCGACACCTTGCGATTGAGTCGAGAAGCCAGGAGATCCACGTCTAGCGTGCCCCATCTCTGGCAGAGGAGTTGAAATACCTCCGGATGCAACGACCATTTCCGTTGGTCCAGCATCTGGCGACTCCGATAGTCCGCCTGCCAGTTTTCCACGGCCGGAATGTAAACTGCCGATAGAGCCGGCACGCTCCTTTCCGCCCACCGCAGGATGTGAGCGAACTCCGACACTGCAGCCGAGCTTCTTGTTCCTCCTTGATGGTTGACGTATGCCACTGCCGTGGCGTTGCCTGACTGGGTCCTGACTGGACGCCCTTGTAGCCTCTGTGACCACTTGGAGAGGCACATGCTGATCGCCCGGAGTTCCAGGACGTTGATCAGCAGTTGGGATTCGTCCGGAATCCAGCGGTCCTGGGCCGCCTGAGCACCCCAGACTGCCCCCCAACCGGTCAGGCTGGCGTCCGTCGTGATTACAGTCCAATGAAAGGGGAGGAATGACTTCTCGGACCGAAGAGCCGGGGATCTTAGCCACCAACTCAGAGGCCCTGACTAGATGACTTATATGAATCGGACGATCCAGAGACACCGGAGATTTGTTCCATTTTGAGAGAATCTCCCTTTGCAAGACCCGAGTGTGGAATTGGGCAAACGGCACTGCCTCGAAAGAGGCTACCATGAGGCCCAGGACTCGCATGAAAAAACGGAGAGAGGACCATTTGCGGGATGTCAACAACCTCACCGCAGTCTGGAGCATCTGCAACTTTTCCAAAGGAAGAAAGACTCTGGCCTCCGAGGAGTCCAGAATCAACCCCAGGTACTCTAGGCGCTGGGTCGGTACTAACACCGACTTCTGGAGGTTCAGTATCCAACCAAACTCCCGAATGGTCTTACTGGCTATAGACACGTCCTCTAATTCTGAGCTTGAAGCAGCTCTTAGAAGAAGGTCGTCCAAGTAGCCTATGATAGCAATGCCGCGCTGTCTCAGCAAAGCTAGAAACGGGGCGAGCACCTTGGTGAAAACCATTGGTGCCGACGCTAGGCCAAAGGGAAGGGCCACAAATTGATAGTGGTCTTCGCCGATCGCAAAGCGCAGGAACCTCTGATGCCTGACGCAGATGGGGACATGCAAGTATGCGTCCCTGATATCCAAGGACGCCAGGAAGTCCCCCGGATGGAGCGCAGCAACCACCGAACGAACCGATTTCATCCGGAACTTTTGAACCTTTAAAAAGGCATTGAGGGCCTTGAGGTCCAAGATTGGACGGACTCCGTCCTTCTTTGGGACCACAAACAGATTAGAGTAGAAACCCTGAAACCTGTCCTGTGTTGGTACGGGTATGATCACCCCGCACCTCAACAAGTCTTGCACTGCCCCCTGGAGGGCAGCCCGACGAGCCGGAAGGAGAGGGAGATTTGAGGGAAATAATCTGTTTGGTGGACAAGAAAGAAACTATCTTGTACCCCGAGGTGACCACCTCGCAGACCCACTGGTCGGAGAGCAGGGAGGTCCACCAAGCTGCAAACTCGCGAAGCCGTCACCCCACCCTGGAGTCGGGCTTGCGCACCCAGGGATGCTTCTGTCCCCCAGCTGGACCCTTGTCCGCTTGGGAGGATCTGCCAGCAGGTCCTGGCTGATGAAAATACCGCTTCTGTGTGGGAAAGGAGAGCACCAGCTTACGGCGCAGATCCTTCCCTTTTGTGGGCTGAGGGAGAAGTGTGCTCTTACCTCCAGTGACATACTTAATGATGTCGTCCAGTGAGGCACCAAAAAGCCTCCCACCCTTGAAAGGCAAATCTGCCAGAGTTTTCTTGGAAGCTTGGTCAGCGGACAAGCATTTCAGCCATATCAGGTGGCGCAATACCACCGCAGATGCGGAGGCCCTGGAGATTAAAGGGGCCACATCCAGGGTTGCATCACAGACGTACACAAGTCCCTGAACCAACTGTTCGGCCAGTGACACGCATTCTGGAGGGAGCTGATGCTCCTCCACAGTCTGGTGCAATATTTTTGCCCATTCAGTGAGTGTCTGGAACACCAAGGTAGCAGCCAATATAGGCCGCAATGCCGACCCCAGCATGGTGAACATGGAGCGGCTCACTGCTTCGGACATCCTATCAGTAGGATCCTTGAAAGCAGGGGTCCCTTCTACCGGGATAGTGGTTACTTTATTTAACCGAGAGACCGGGGGATCAACGACCGGAGGAGAAGCCCATTTTTTCAAAAGGCTCTCTTTAAATGGGTAACGGACCGCCATGCGCTGAGGGACCACAAAGGACCTCTGCGGCCTTTCCCATTCCTTATCTATGAACTTGTCAAAGAAATCAACATAAGGAAAAACCTTAACAGAGCGGGTCAGTTTGTGCGACCCCAAAAGGGACAGACCCTGCCGTGGAAGTCCCAGCTGCATCCTCCAGCTTGAGAGTGTCCCTCACAACATTGATAAGTGCGCACTCACAAGTGCCCTGTCTTGAGCTGACCCGGACGAGGGGTCCTCCTCACAGGGAAGGTCCTGGTCCGCCTCTTCTGACATAGTAGAACCGGGGTCCTGAGCCACAGCCAGGCCCGAGTCTGAGTCAGAACATTCCCCAGGCAATGGCGGTTGGAGAGGACGCTTAGTACCCCCTTTGCGCTCGCACGCTGCTTCCACCCTGGCAACAAATGACTCCAGGACCGCCGACAAAGCGTCCATGGGAATTGCAGGTGCAGGGGCACCGGTTGCTGCCTCTGGAATGTTTGGGGGAAAAACGCCAGCTTCTTGCTCCATATTGCCCACTGACAGCCCTTAGGGACTTAGTCAAGACACCTGACACAAAATTGTCCACCCTTGTTGCTTCACTGACCGGGGGGGTGGGGGGGTGGGTTACCCAGGGAACTCACCACCCAGCAAGAGACTGTTCAGTGCCGCTGCCCGCTCTCCATCCACACACAGCGTGTGACTGAAGAACTCTGAAGTGAATTGCGCCGTTCAGGAAGCCAGCGAGCACTAGAGGCCAAAACCCACTCCAAAATGGCCACCGGATGCCTCAGAGAAAAGTGTGCGGACCACAAGAAAATGGCCGCCCGAAATGCAGACCTGTGTCACAGCGCGGCTACGGCAAAATGGCCGCCAATGGGATTTTTACATTACAATACACAGGCCCCAAAAACATGGCGCTGGCGCTTCCATAATGGTGCCCAAACATAGCGAGGTGGACGAGAAGGCCGCAGCGGAGGCTTCCAGAAAATAACTATCCCCCCCAGAGAGCGGGCCTGGACACCCCCACAGCCCCCCCGCTGGGACCTGGAGCCCCCCTACAGGTATTCCCCGGTCGCAGCGAGCCCCACAAGGAGGAAAAAGGGTGACAGAGGGGAGAGCAGGAGAACCCCCGAACGACCCCCTAGGAATGCCCAGCTGTTCCATCCCACCGAAGCAGGAGGAACTGTACTTGCCTGTCCTTGCGAGGCCCGGTCCACTGTGACTGAGACAGCAAGCAGCCCAGTCATATGTGAACCCTGGAGCAAAGCTCACTGGCCACCCCTGGAGCCATGGGGTATGTCGTGGCCGACCCCGCACGTAGCTAAGGCCTGCTCACGCTCGATGGCCGGACTGGGGAGACTACAAGGATCTATAATATCTAGCCTGTCACCCAGCCGGCGGTTGATAGATTTCTTGAAAAATCTAAAAAATAATAATAAAAAAAAATTCTTTCCGGACCCTGGGCCCAAAGGGTAGCCAGGTCCTTCTCCTCTACTAGGCAGAGAAAAACTGAGCTGCTGACTGCAGGGTGGAGGGTTATGTCCGGAGGGACCGCCCCTGGGCGGGGCTGTTCAACTCTGTTAACGTAACATGTATTTAAATATCTAACATGTTCTGCCTAGTCCTCTCCTATAGAACAGGAACATAACCCAACTGCCAAGAATTAAGGAGCTGTGTCCGTCCATGGACAAAAAGAGAAATTGCGATTTTGGAGGCAATTCCGACTATCACTTTCTACGATCACGCCCATAACCTAAGTACCGCCAAAGATCCCCATTTAAACTAAACAGAGAAAGAGAACCAGTGAGGGGGACACTGACTCTTCCCAGTTTCTTTTGCAACACAATCCTTTACTTGAGCCTTCTTTTGTACAAAAATGGAAGAGGCTTACAACTTATCTTCTCTGATGACCAAATTTCTTGATTATCTTTGACAAGAAGTTATTGTGTGTAATTTATTTAAGAGCTGGTTCTGACCAGCTCAGTAGATTGCTTTAAAAAAAAAAGGCCTGGTTTCTTTCCTAAATGTACATAACATAACTGGATACTAACATTTATTAGGTAAAGTTGATCCAGGGAATATCCGATTGCTTCTCAGGGGATCAGGAAGGAATTTTTTCCTCTGCTGTAAGCAAATTGGATCATGTTTTGCTGGGGTTTTTTGCTTTCCTCTGGATCTACTGTGGTTGAAGGATTGTGTATTTGGAATTGTATATTTTTTATTCTATTTCCCTTTTATAGGTTGAACTAGATAGACTTGTGTCTTTTTTTCAACCTATGTAACTTTAACTGGTTCCCGACTGGCTTACGCAGATATACTCTGGCAGAATGGCTCCCCTAGGCGAAATCCTTTATGGGCAAGTCCTTCCCTTTTTCGGTCAGCAGAGGGCGCGTGCACCTGCTGCGCGGCGGGGGACCCGATGCGTGTGGCCGGCGGGCACGCTCGCCGCCAGCCACGCAAGATCGCGTGCACGAGCATCGGGACACACAAATCCCTGTGCTGTCAGGGAAGAGGAAACATATTGTTTGTTCCTACTAAGGCCCCTTTCACACTACTGCGACTTCAAAGTCACGCGATTTTAGGGAATGCCTGTGTAAGTGGCATCAAAATCGGACCAAAGTAGTGCAGGGACTACTTTGAAGTCGGAACGACTTGATGTTGTACTAATATGAATGGTTGTCATTGGAAATCATGGGAAACGACTTGTCATGCTACTTTGCCATCACAAATCGTGCGACAAGTCGTATAAGTGTGAAAGGGGCCTAAGTAGGAAAAACGATATATGTCTTCTCTCCTAGTCACTTCCATCCATACACAGTTAGAACACGCTGAGGGAACACACAGTTAACCCTTGATCGCCCCCTAGTGTAAACCCCTTCCCTGCCAGTGACATTTACACAGTAATCAGTGCATTTTTATAGCACCGATCCATGAATAAATGTCAACGGACCCAAAAAAGTGTCAAACGTGTCCAATCTGTCTGTCGCAATACCGCTAAAAATCGCAGATCACCGCCATTACTAGTAAAAAAAAAAAATTATATATATATATATATATATATATATATATATATATATAAAAAAAGCCATAAATCTTTCTCATAGTTTGTAGATGCTATAACCTTTGCGCAAACCAATCAATATACGCTTATTGCAATTTTTTCAAAAATATGTTGAAGAATATATATCGGCCTAAATTGATGAAGAAATTTGTTTTTGAAAAAAAAAAATTGGGAAAATTTATTATAGCAAAAAAATTTTTTTTTTTTGTTTATAGCGCAAAAAATAAAAACCGCAGAGGTGATCAAATACCACAAAAAGAAAGCTCTATTTGTGGGGAAAAAAGTACGCAAATTTCGTTTGGGTAGAGCATTGCATGACCGTGCAATTGTCAGGTAAAGTGACGCAGTGCCAAATTGTAAAAAGCGCTCTGGTCAGGAAAGAAGTAAAATCTTCCAGGGCTAAAGTGGTCAAGAATTTGTCCAGCCAAAAATTATTTTTAATAAGGCCCAACAGGCCCAAAGAAACCAACAGAAGTTAACGGGGGTGGACTCAACAGGGCAACCTGAAGAACATTATGACCACAGCCAGAATGAGCTGAGGCCTGAACATCCACGTGGTAACTTAAGGGTAACTTTCGTGGGAAAAAATAGCTAATAAAGAAACACAACATGACAAAAGTCATATTGTAGTTGAAAGTTATTAAGAAATACCTTTCCTTCTCATTCTGCAGTGCTGAAATTTGATTTTTGTTTAGATACAAAGTGAAATCATGTCTAAAGGGATGCAGACCCTGACACTTTCCTCATTAGAGCCCTGGAATTGCAGCAGCTGACTGATGATTATCAAGCTGTTCCCATATAGATTTACATGGACACAGACAAATGGTTATTTTTTTTCAGAATAACAAAAGGTAGGAAACGGCAACAAAGTAAGTTATAATTCTTGCAAATACATAGATCACCCAGAGGGGAATGTTTTTTTCTCAACAAAAGTGGAGTTACTCTTTAATGCTGGTTTAGTCTAGGTACAAAAGAAAGCAGTAATACTTACCATATTCCTCTCTTTCACAGGATCCCCTTCTAGCTGTAAGACGGTCCCCCCAAAGCTGCTTCCCTTCTTCACAGGCTTTCTGGTGCCATCACAAACATGTACAGTATATGGGGATGCTGAGCACCCACCCACATTCCAGTAGTTTGCAAAGCAGAGGAAAGCATTGACCACCCAGGTAGTGAGGAATAATGTAAACATTAATACTTTTTCATCTACCCCTAAACTAAACAAGCATTTAACCCTTTGCAGCTTTGGGGGTATTGCAAGGCTAATTTTTAAATTTCATCCAGCTCCTGCAAAATGAACCTGCAAAACTTCAAACACTGAGTTGACCTGTCTGCACCACTCCACCTGACATCTTTCAATTAAAGAAACAAAGGAGCAGAGTGGAAAATTGTCAACCAAACAGTGCCTGCATCCAATCAGGTGCATGTACTGTTCAATCGAAATCCAATTACTAGGAGGATAAAATGGTTGGTATAGGCTTGGGAATGCTACGAGCTACAAGATGCCCAGGTGTGAAGCAGGGCTTAACGTTTGGAACAAAGGATAAATAATTTGTGTACACCTGCAAACTCTTGTTCTAAATATGGAAGGAGGTGTTTGAATGTATACAGCACCTTGAACAAGCAAATCATGTGCACATTTGCTTGGAATTATTGCATGGTGTGGAATGCAGCTCCAAAATTAGTGTCTTATTGCAATAAACAGAGGTAAACATGTTGACTACATGTTAACTAGTAGGGATTTTTTTCCCAATATTTCTTGACTTTAATAGTTTATAGAGTCCATTCGCACCTCCTCGTACCCCTGCAGTAAAATTCATGTACAAATTGTATTTCAAATAGAAATCACATTATTTCCTATGTGGCTGGTCCTCATCTATTTGCTCTGGTTTAACCACTTGCAGACCGCAATACGTATATAAATATATATTGTGACAGAGAGAGGCTCCGTCACTATATGTTTATAGGAAAAGGTGACTCAGGAGTCTTATTAAGGGTTAATGCAAGGTTCAGAACTAGCATCTCTCCAGATTCTGTAGTTCTGAATCAGAACATTCAAGCCTGGGTCCAGATTTTGCTAGATGCCTGCAACTTGACTCGCTACACAGGTGTGCAGGGTCATTATATAGTTAGGTCTGAGAATTGCTCATGGCTCTCGTTTTGGAGACCGTTTCCTGTTTGGTGTCTGGAAGGTCTCACCTGGGGTCAGGGGGCTGAAGCCAGAAGCCACGGGACAGAGGTCTCATCAAGGGGTCAGAGGACCCAGCCCCAAGGCAGCGGATCTTGGTCCCAGGAGTCAGGTCGGGTCCTATCAGGGGTGTCGGGAGAACCCCAATTCCTAGGCCAGAGATGGGCCATGAAGCATGGCGCTGCAACTGAAGGCTAGAGAGCCAAGTGTGCAAAAGAGCTGAATGACACAGTCAAAAGGACTGGTAAGAGGAGCAGCAGTGCTGCCAACGCGTAAGCCAGGTGGTTTGGTATTTTTGTTCATTCTTGTTTTGTGGAAGAAACCCCTGCGTGGGCCACTGGTGTATAAGTGAAATTTTCTTTTACTCAATAAAAGTGGGCATCCACGTCCTAAAACTACAGTTTGGACTGGCGCTGCTCATTGTAAATGCACCTGCTACTTGAGTTTAATTGTTTAATTCCCCCAACCTTGCTATATATATATATATATATATATATATATATATATATATATATATATATATATATCTATCAATAGATAGTGGTATGCAAGTGGATTTACCGGGATTATGGCTGAAGCGGCGGCTGGCTTTTTCATGAAAGCGCTTCAAGCGGATCATGAACCGCTGGACCACTGTCCGAAATACCAGGAGGGGAAATGATCCGACAATGCAGCCGACTGGTTCCAAAGGCGATTAAAGACCAGGGCTTTGGAGGACCGGAGTGATGTCATGATGTCACTTCCGGTCTAGGGTGGAATTAAACAATAAAAAAAAAAGAAAAAAGCAAAAAATCATTTTTTTTTAAATCTTTTCCTTTTAAAGGTAAAGGAGAGATTTGGGGTATTTTTGACCCCAGATTTCTCCATAAAGAGGACCTGTCACCCTTCTTTCGATTACAAGGGATGTTTAGTATTAATAGGAATAAATGTGATAAAAAAATAAAATGTAAGCGTCCCACCCTTCAGTGTTTGCACACAGAAGCGAGCGCATACATAAGTCGCGCACGCATATGTAAACAGTGTTCACACCACACATGTGAGGAATCGCCACGAACGCAAAAACAAGAGCAATAACTAGTGCTAGACCTCTGTAACTCTAAACAGATAAACTGTAAAAAAATAAATAAATTAAAGTGTATGAAGATTTTCAAGTACCATAGTTTGTCGCCATTCCAAGAGTGCTCGATTTTAAAGGATCACATGTTAAGTATCTATTTACTCAGCTAATTGGGGTATCAGATTTTTATTTATTTTTTATTAATTAAAGTATATTTTTTCCCAAAAAATAGGATTTTTGTACTCGCCATAAAATCCGTTTCTCTGACGTCCATGGACTGACACAGCCTCTGCATACTGAACACGTTAGTATATGTCCCTGCTCGCAGGAGAAGCCTAGGCAGAATGTTAGACGTTACAACATACATTCTAAAAACCAGAGCTGAACAGCTCCGCCCAGTGGGCGGTCCCTCCGGACATAGTCCTCCTACCTGCAGCCAGCAGCCTTCAGTTCGTAACAAAGCAGTACAAACCTTAAAAGGAAGGGTGGGTGCTGTGTCAGTCCATGGACGTCAGAGAAACGGATTTTACGGTGAGTACAAAAATCCTATTTTCTCTTATCGTCAATGGACTGACACAGGCTCTTCATACTGAACACGTGGGACGTCCCAAAGCAGTATAAAGAAGAGGGTGGGAGCAGTAGTAAAGGAAAAACCAAACTTAACTCCAAACAAGCAGAGCTCCTCAACGGAGGAGTTGCAACTTTAAGCAGCAGCCTGCAACACCTTGCGGCCGAAGGAAGCATCCGAAGATGCAGCCACATCAACCTTGTAAAACGTAGAAAAGGTATGTGCAGACGACCAGGTCGCCGCCTTGCACACTTGTGCAACCGACGCTTGATGTCGGAAAGCCCAGGAAGCACCAATTGCCCTGGTGGAATGTGCCGTAACCAGAAAGGGAGACGCCCGCCCCTTAAGGGCATAGGCCTGTATGACGGTCTGCCTGATCCATCTAGAAATGGTGGCAGGCGACACCGCTTGGCCCTGTTGTGGACCAGACACAGACACAAACAGCGAGTCAGACTTCGGAATGGGAGCAGTAACAGACAGGTACACCCGCAAGGCACGTACCACATCTAGCGTGTGAAGCGCAAACTTTCTGGGATGCGATGGATGAGGACACAAGGACGGAAGAACAATGTCCTCATTAAGGTGAAAGGCCGAGACCACCGTCGGGAGAAAAGAAGGTCGCGGACGCAACACAGCCTTATCCTTATGGATGATCAAGTAAGGCGGCTTGCAAGACAATGCCTCCAACTCAGACACCCGTCTGACAGAAGTGATGGCTACCAGGAAAGCCACCTTCTGAGACAAGGTCAAGAGGGGGATATGTCTGATGTTTTCAAAAGGAGGTTCTTAAAGAACCGAGAGCACTAAATTCAGATCCCAAGGAGGGAGAGGAGGTTTGACAGGGGGGGATCACATGGCGAACCCCCTGCACAAAGGTGCGAATCAAGGAATGACCCGCTAGCGGTCGTTAAAAGAAGACAGCCAGGGCCGAAATCTGACCCTTGATGGTACTTAAAGCCAGCTTTTGGGTCACACCACGCTGTAAGAACAGCAGAATTCTGGGAATGGAATACGTCAGTGGACACCAATCTAGCTCCTCACACATAGCGATGTGAGCCTTCCAGGTACGGTGATAGATCTTCCTGGAGGAAGATTTCCGTGCCCTCAACATGGTTGAGATGACCGAATCTGAGAGACCTCGGTCCCTCAGCACCTGGCTTTCAATAGTCATGCCGTTAAAGCCAAGGACTGTAAAGTAGGATAAAGTATGGGACCTTCAGACAGAAGGTCCTCCTGCAGAGGTAGTCGCCAGGGAACGTCCGCGACCAGCCGCACAAGATCGGCGTACCAATGGCGCCGCGGCCAATCTGGAGCAATGAGGATCACCGGAATGCCCTCGGCCTCTACCCTGCGAAGCAGACAGGGAAGCAACTGCAGCGGAGGGTAGGCATACATCAGGCGATACTGACCCCACGGGGCAACTAACGCGTCTGCCCAGGGGTCCCTAGACCTGGCCACAAACCATGACACCTTGCGATTGAGTCAAGAGGCCAAGAGGTCCACATCCAGCATGCCCCACCGCCGGCAAAGGAGTTGGAACACCTCCGGATGCAAGGACCATTCCACCTAGTCCAACGTCTGACGGCTCAGATAGTCGGCCTGCCAGTTGTTTATTCCTGGAATATAAACGGCCGACAGAGCCGCAGCTGAGCTCCAAATTCCCCCCTGATGGTTGACATAAGCCACTGCTGTGGCGTTGTCCAATTGGATCCGATTGGATTCTGACCGAGCGGCCCTGTATCCTCTCCGACCACGAGAAGAGGCACAGCCTGATTGCCCGGAGTTCCAGAACATTGATCTGTAGACGGGATTCGGCCAGGGTCCAAAGCCCTTGAGCTGAGAGGACTCCCCAAACTCCCCCCCCCAGCCCGTAAGGCTAGCGTCTGTCGTGATCACCGTCCACTGGATAGGAAGGAACGACTTCCCGGACCGAAGGGCCGGGGATCTCAACCACCCCGTCAGAGACGCCCTGACCGGGTGATTCACCTGGATCTGATGATCCAAAGACAACGGGGACTTGTCCCAAGTGGACAGAATCCCCCTTCTGTAGGGCACGAGTGTGAGATTGGGCATACGGAACTGCCTCGAAGGAGGCCACCATGAGTCCCAGGACTCTCATGCAGAAACGGATTGATGACCATTTTCGGGACCTCAGAACACGCACCGCAGACTGAAGAGTCTGCAACTTCTCGAAGGGAAGTGCCACAAATTGATAGTGGACTTCGCCAATCACAAAGCGCAGAAACTTCTGGTGACTTGCGCAGATTGGGACATGCAAATAGGCGTCCTTGATGTCCAAGGATGCCAGAAAGTCCCCGAGATGGAGCGCAGCAATCACCGTGCGAATGGATTCCATGCAGAATTTTTGAACCTTCACAAAGGCATTTAGGGCCTTGAGTTCCAGAATTGGACGGACTCCGTCCTTCTTTGGGACCACAAACAGATTAGAATAAAATCCCTGAAACCTCTCCTGTGACGGTACCGGCACAATTACTCCGTACTTGAGCAAGTCCTACACTGCCCCTAAGAGGGCCGCCCGACACGCTGGAAGCAGAGGGAGATTTGAGGGAAACAATCTGTTTGGAGGCCAGGAGCGGAACTCTATCCTGTACCCCGTGGTGACCACCTCGCACACCCACCGGTCGGAAATCCGGGAGGTTCACCGATCCGTAAACCAGCGAAGCCGTCCCCCCATCCCAGAGTCGGGCGGGGCAAGACTTCATGCGGTGGTGGGATTGGGAGCCGGCTTGGTCGGCTTACGCACCCAGGGACGCTTCTGTCCACCAGCCGCACTTTTTTCAGTCTGGGAGGGTTACCCGTGGACTCTGACAAAAAAACCTCTTCTGAGCTGCAAAGAAGGGGCCCGGCTTACGGCGGGGCTCCTTACCCTTAGTAGCCTGAGGAAGGAGGGTGCTCTTACCCCCCGTGACATCCTTAATAATGTCATCTAGGGCAGCACCAAACAGCCTACCGCCCTTAAAGGGCAAGTCAGTCAGGAGCTTTTTAGAGGCCAGGTCAGCAGACCAGCATTTCAACCAGATAAGACGACGCAACACCACCGCATACACTGAGACCCTAGAGATTAAGGGAGCAGCGTCCAAAGTGGCATCGCACACATACACTAGGCCCTGCGCCAGTTGGTGGGCCAGTGCAATGGTTTCTGGAGAAAGATTATGCTCCTGCACAGTCTGGTGCAAAATCTTTGCCCATTCCTTGAGTGTCTGAGACACTAGGGTCACCGCTACAATAGGACGTAAGGATCCCAGCAAGGCAAACATGGCTCTGCTCACCACTTCCGACCTCCTGTCAGTGGGGTCCTTAAAGGCAGGAGTCCTCTCCATCGGGAGAGTTGTGGCTTTAGTTAAACGGGCGACCGGGGGGTCGACCACCGGAGGAGAGGCCCATTTTTTATTCAGGGCCTCCTCAAAAGGGTACCTAGTAGACAGACGCCGCGGGAGCGCAAAAGTCTTCTGCGGCTTTTCCCAAACCTGATCTATGAACCTGTCAAAGAAAGGCATGCAAGGAAAAACTTTTTTAGAAGGCTTAGCATTAAAAGAACCAAAAGGTGACCGCTTCCGCCTGAGGTTCCTCAGCCGCAGCATCCAGCTTGAGAGTGTCCCTCACAGCATCAATGAGTTCACTTACAAGCACCCTGTCCTTTGCTGACTCAGAGCAGGAGTCTTCCTCACAAGGAATGTCCTGTTCAAAAATATCAAAAAATTCAGAGCTAGGGTTCTGAGAAGCAGCTAGGCCCATATCTGAATCAGAGCACTTCCCTACTGGAGATTGTGTGGGGAGGGCGCTTCATAGCCCCTTTGCTCTCGCACACCGCTTCCATCCTGACAAGAAATGATTCCAGGACCGCCGACAACTGGTCCATAGGGACCGCAGGTGCTGAAGCACTGCCTGTTGCCTCTGACATGAATGGGGAAGCAGGTGAACCAGACTCCATACTCGCCATCTCCGAGACTTTTCCCAATAAAAGAAAAAAATCCACCCTCTGGCTGCGCTGACTGTGGGGGGTTAACCAGGGGACTCACCAACCCGGATAGGACCGCTTGGTTCCGCTGCCTGTGCTGTGCTTGTACAGCGCGAGTGAGCAGTGAGGAGAGTGCGAGGAGAATCGCGCCGTTGCAGGAGCGATAGAGGCCAAACAATCACAAAAAACGCACGCGGCTCCAAGAAAATGGCCTCCGCAATGCAACTGCGCCATAGCAAGATGGCCACCATGCGCGCCAATGCAAAAACGACAAAGTGACACAAAAACATGGCGCCCAGGCCCAAAATCACAGAAAAACCTCCACAGCTATATGCAGACACCCATGAGCCCCCCCCCAGGCCAGAGTGACCCCCAGACAGCACAGCGCCAGAGTAAGGGGACAGAGAGCAACAAAAAAACAAGGGGGAAACAGGGAAAATCCCCCATACAAAAGGCACACACAGCATGTACTCACCTGCGAAGGCAGGAGATACTACTTACCCGTCCCAGAAGGACCCACTGGTTTGTTCCTGACAGCCCTATCACAGTGCGGTACTGAGTAGCTGTCGGCCCGGTCCACCACGAAAGATACAGCAGGACTGTTCAGTCTTGTGTGGACCGCGGAGCATAAAAGCTCACCGGCCACCCCTGGAGTCATGGGGCATGTCGTGAACGGAATCGCACACCGGAGCGAGGAATCAGCACGCTCGATGGTCGGA
Organism: Rana muscosa; assembly: GCA_029206835.1. Taxonomy (NCBI): domain Eukaryota; kingdom Metazoa; phylum Chordata; class Amphibia; order Anura; family Ranidae; genus Rana; species Rana muscosa. The sequence goes on along the minus strand of CM055116.1, from coordinate 593,410,201 downwards.
CAGGGAAGACTACGAGGATATCTTGTACCCAACCTGTTGCCCAGCCGACAGTTGATAGAAGGTCTCAAAAATAAAATAATAAAATTCCAAAAGGAATTAAAAGAAAATCTCAGGAGACTGGCTCCTAAGAAAGCCACGTCTTCTCCTCTGCTAGGCAGAGAAAAACTGAGGGCTGCTGGCTGCAGGTAGGAGGGTTATGTCCGGAGGGGCTGTTCAGCTCTGGTTTTTAGAATGTATGTTGTAACATCCAACATTCTGCCTAGGCTTCTCCTGCGAGCAGGGACATATACCCACGTGTTCAGTATGAAGAGGCTGTGTCAGTCCATGGACGGTAAGAAAAATTGCGTTTGAAAAACTGCTGCGCAAATACCGGGTGACATAAAAAATTGCAACAATTGCCATTTTATTCCCTAGTGTATCTGCAAAAAAATAAAAAGTAAAATATTTTATATACATCTATAAAAAATGTTTTGGGGTCCTAAGTAAACTTCGAGCAAAAAATACTGGTTTAAACTTGTAAACAAAAAGTGCCAGAAAAGCCCATTCACACATACGCATTATGCGCACCCATAGGTTTAAATGGGCCTTTAGATTTCTTTCCAAAAGACAGGGGGAGCAATATTTTTGCATGCTGTTATTACACAGGGGATCATAGGTTACAAAGGATACTGGGTATGTTTTCATCAGGACGAATTGTAAAGCCTTCCTCATCAACATCTGGAAGATCCTAAATTAGAGAAAACAAATAAAGTAAAAAAAATAAAAATAAACAAATTACATCTGAACCATATGAATGCGTTCCCACTAAATGCACAGTTGCCCTTGGTGAATTTGGATCTCACTATATTAATACCGACCTATCCAACACTAAATAATCAATATACTATTCAAATTCCTAGGATGTACATTTTTAAAGCATACTGTATTATAGTACTATTTTAAGTAAGAACCTATAATTCCCTGATATAAAATGAGTTTAAAAAAAAAAAATCTATAGATTTAGGGAGGGAACATTGATTTGCATTTTAATGAGCAAAATAAGTACGGTATTTGACTCCTCCGCAAAACAGTACTTGGTGGCAAAACCCTTGGTGGCAATGACAGAGGTCAAACGTTTCTTGTAGTTGGCCACCAAGTTTGTACACATCTCAGGAGGGATTTTGTCCCACTCCTCTTTAATGACTTGGAGAGGATCTGCAAAGTTTTGAGGCTGACGTTTGGTAACTAGAACCTTCAGCTCCCTCCACATATTTTCTATGGAATTAAGGTCTGAAGACTGGTTAGGCCACTCCAAGACCTTAAAGTGCTTCTTCTTGAGCCATTCCTTTATTGCAATGGCCGTGTGTTTTGGGTCATTGTCATGCTGGAAGACCCATCCATGACCCATTTTCATTGCCCTGGCTGAGGGATGGAGGTTCTCACCCAAAATTTGACAGTACATGGCCCCGTCCATCGTCCCTTTGATGCAGTGAAGTTGTCCTGTCCCCTTAGCAGAAAAACACCCCCAAAGCATAATGTTTCTGCCTCCATGTTTTAAGGTGGGGATGGTGTTCTTGGGGCCAAACGTGGAGAGTTTAGTTGATGCCAAAGGGCTTGATTTTGGTCTCATCTTACCACATCACTTTCACCCAGTTCTCCTCAACCAGATGTTCATTAGCAAACTTCAGACGGGCCTGTACATGCGCTTTCTTGAGCAGGGGGACCTTGCGGGCCCTGCAGGATTTCAGTCCTTCATGACGTAGTGCGGTATCAATTGTTTTCTTGGTGACTGTGGTCCCAGCTACCTTGAGATCATTGACAAGATACTCCCGTGTAGTTCTGGGCCGATTCCTCACCGTTCTCACGATCATTGAAACTCCACAAGGGGAGATCTTGCATGGAGGAGCCCCAGACCGAGGGAGATTGACAGTTATTTTGTGTTTCTTCCATTTGCAAATAATCGCACCAACTGTTGTCACCCTCTCACCAAGCTGCTTGGAGATGCTATTCTAGCCCATTGCAGCCTTTTCTAGGTCTTATAATCTTGTCCTGACATCCTTGGACAGCTCTTTGGTCTTGGCCATGGTGGAGAGATTGGAATCTGATTGATTTCTTCTGTGGACAGGTGTCTTTATACAGGTAACAAGCCGAGATTAGGAGCACTCTTTAGGCCTTTTGGGGAGGGTGCTTTGGGGCAGGGGGGGGGCCGCAGGTCGCCCCCCTGCCCCAAAGCACCAAACCCCCCTTGTTGAGGGCATGCGGCCTGGTACGGTTCAGGAGGGAGGGGGGACCGCTCTCTTGTCCCCCCCTCTTCTCCTGCGGCCTGCTAGGTTGCGTGCTCGGTAAAGGGTCTGGTTTGGATTTTGGGGGGACCCCCACGCTGTTTTTTCGGCTTAGGGGGTTCCCCTTTAAATCCATACCAGACCGAAGGGCCTGGTATGCTCCTGGAAGGGAATCCATGCCGGTTTTTTTATTTAAAATTTGGCGTGGAGTTCCCCCTCAAGATCAGCAGAGCACAAGTCGCATGCCAAAGTCTGATCATGCAAGACTGCGCTCCGTCTTTGATCCGACTTCAATGATAGTCAATGGGCTGAAGTAGGATCAAAGTCGGACCAAAGTAGTACAGGGAGCATTTTCAAAGTCGGACCGACATGTGTCGGATCAGTTAAGACGGCTCCCATAGGGAAGCATTGATTTTCACACGTCATGCGACATGAGCTCCCAATGTCGGATGCATTTGTCGGACAAGTGTGAACCCGCCTTAAAGTAGCACGATTTCAAAGTAGCAAGGTCAGTGCGATTTCAGGTGCTACTTGATAGACATCTGTGTGGCTTCATACACAGTCTATTCAAGTCACACCTGAAATCAGCAAAAGTACTGCAGGAACTACTCTTTCAAACCGGTGCGGCGCTGCAAAAATCTGTGTTGCACCGATTTGAACAGCGTCATTGCCTCCAATAGACTGCGACTTGTCATGCAATTTGATCTCTCAAATCGCCTGACAAATCGCTCCAATGTGAACCTAGGCTTAGACCTAGGCTGATTGATAGGGGATCAAATACTTATTTCACTCATTAAAATAAAAATCTATTTAGAACTATTTTGAAATGGTAAAATAAACGTACCATTAAAATTAGACGGATCCTTTCTTTGTCAAAGGGCAAAAATAAAAAATCAGCAGGGGATCAAATACTTTTTTGCCTCAGTGTATATTTTATTATATATATATATATATATATATATATATATATATATATATATATATATATATATATATATACATATATATATATACACACACACATACACAATATCTTTATCTACACACATATACATACAGTATCTCACAAAAGTGAGTACACCCCCCAGTTTTGCTTTTGACTGCCTGCAATTGCTGTGTTTGCATTTTTAGGTTCTTTTTGGGGTCATTCCTTGCAGCTTTTTAACACCTTTTTCTGTCACTTTTTAAACAGACTTTTTTTTTTCTTTCCTTACTTCGGTTCACACTTGTGCGACACGACAGCCGTCCTACTTTGGATCCGACTTTGCCCTGCGACATGAAGCCGACATATGTCCGACTTTTAATGAACGGGGATCCAACTTGGATCCCCGCCAATAGCAGGCACTGTGTTTGGTATGAATCTTGACGGGGAACTCCAGGTCTAATTTTAAATAAAAAAACGGCATGGGTTTCCCTCCAAGAGGATACCAGGCCCTTGGGTCTGGTATGGATTTTAAGGGGAACCCCTATGCCGAAAAAACGGCGTGGGGGTTGCCCCAAAATCCAAACCAGACCCTTATCCGAGCACGCAACCTGGCAGGCCGCAGGGGAAGAAGGGGGGACGAGAGAGCGACCCCCCTCCCTCCTGAACCGTACCAGTTGGTTGTCGGGGTCTGCGGGCGGGGGGCTTATCGGAATCCGGGAGCCCCCCTTTAATAAGGGGGCCCCCAGATCCCGGCCCCCCACCCTATGTGAATGAGTATGGGGTACATCGTACCCCTACCCATTCACCTGGTGGAAAAAATGTAAAAAAAAACACACAGGTTGTTAAAGTAATTTATTACTAGAACAAAACCAGAGCTGAACAGCCCCGCCCAGGGGGGCGGTCCCTCCGGACATAACCCTCCTACCTGCAGCTAGCAGCCTCAGTTCGTAACAAAGCAGTACAAACCTTAAAAGAAGGGTGGGTGCTGTGTCAATCCATGGACGTCAGAGAAACTGATTTTACGGTGAGTACAAAAATCCTATTTTCTCTTATCGTCCATGGACTGACACAGCTCTCATACTGTTTACGTGTGGGACGTCCCAAAGCAGTATAAGAAAAGGGTGGGAGCGAATAGTAAAGGAACAACCAAAACTTCACTCCAAACCGGCAAAGCTCCTCAACGGAGGAGTTGCAACATTAAACAGCGGCCTGCAACACTTTGCAGCCACATCAACCTTATAGAATTTTGAAAAGGCATGAACGGACGACCAGGTCGCCGCCTTGCACACTTGTGCAACCAACGCTTGATGTTGGAAAGCCCAGGAAGCAGTGGTGGAATGCGCCGTAACCGGAAAGGGAGGCGCCCGCCCCTTAATGGCATAGGCCTGTATAACAGTCTGTCTGATCCACCTAGAAATGGTGGCAGACGACATCGCTTGGCCCTGTTTTGGACCAGAGACAGACACAGTGAGTCAGACTTCCGAATAGAAGCAGTAGCCGCTAGGTACACCCGTAAGGCTCGCACCACATCTAAATTGTGACGTGCAAACTCTCTAGGATGCGATGGGTGAGGGCACAAGGACGGAAGGACAATGTCCTCATTAAGGTGAAAAGCCAAAATCACCTTTGGAAGGAAAGACTGTCACGGTCGCAACACCGCCTTATCCTTATGGAAGACCAGGTAAGGCGACTTGCATGACAGAGCCGCCAACTTAAACACCCGTCTAACAGAAGTGATGGCCACTAAGAAAGCCACCTTCTGAGACAAAGTTAAAAGAGGAATATCTCTGATATTTTCAAAAGGAGGTTCCTGAAGAGCCGAGAGCACCAAGTTCAGATCCCAAGGAGGGAGCGGAGGCTTGGCAGGTGGAATCATGTGGCGAACCCCCTGCAAAAAAGTGCTAAGGAATGACCTGCTAGGGGTCTTTGAAAGAAAACGACCAAGGCCGAAATCTGACCCATAATTGTGCTCAAAGCCAGCCTTTGGGCCACCCCACGCAGCAAGAACCGCAGGATTCTGGGGACAGAGTACGTCCGTGGACGCCAGTCTAGCTCTTCGCACATAGTGATGTAAGCTCTCCAGGTACGGTGATAGATCTTTCTAGAAGAAGACTTCCGTGCCCTAAGCATGGTTGAAATTACCGAATCCAACAGGCCTCGGCCCTTTAGTACCTGGCTCTCAATAGCCATGCCGTTAAAGCCAGAGACTGTAAAGCAGGATGAAAGATAGGACCTTGAGACAGAAGGTCCTCCCTCAAGGGAAGGCGCCAAGGGACGTCCGCGATGAGACATACCAGGTCGGCGTACCAGTGACGCAGAGGCCAGTCCGGGGCAATGAGGATCACGGGAATGCCCTCGGCCGCTACCCTGTGCAGCAGACGAGGAATCAACTGCAGTGGAGGGTAGACATACATTAAGCGATACTGACCCCACGGGGCCACCAACGCGTCCGAGGCATCCGCCCAGGGGTCCCTGGACCTGGCCACAAACCTCGACACCTTGCGATTGAGTCGAGATGCCATCAGGTCCACATCCGGTGTGCCCCACCGCCGACAAAGGAGTTGAAACACCTCCGGATGCAAGGACCACTCCCCCTGGTCCAGGGACTGGCGACTCAGATAGCCCGCCTGCCAGTTTTCTACGCCCGGAATGTATACGGCCGACAGCGCCGGCACACTTCTTTCCGCCCAACTTAGGATGTGGGCGACCTCGGATGCCGCAGCCGAACTCCGAGTGCCCCCTGATGGTTGACATACGCCACGGCCGTGGCGTTTTACGACTGAATTCTGATCAAGCGGCCCTGTAGCCTCTTTGACCACGTGGAGAGAGACAGTCTGATCGCCCGCAATTCCAGGACGTTGATTGGTAGACGAGATTCAGCCGGAGTCCAGAGCCCTTGAGCTGACAGGACTCGCCAAACTCCTCCCCAGCCCGTCAGGCTGGCATCTGTCGTGACCACCGTCCACTGGATGGGGAGGAATGACTTCCCGGCCTGAAGAGCCGGGATCTCAGCCACCACGTCAGGGACGCCTTGACAGAGTGACTCACCTGGATCTGAAGATCCAATGACAGTGGGGACTTGTCCCAGACAGACAGAATTCCCTTCTGCAATGCCCGAGTGTGTGATTGGGTATACGGAACCGCCTCGAAGGAGGCCACCATTAGTCCCAGGACTCTCATGCAGAAACAAATTGACGACCATTTTCGGGACGTCAGAACCCGCACTGCCGACTGAAGTGTCAGTAACTTCTCTGAGGGTAGAAACACCTTCGCTGCCGAAGTGTCCAGGATCAGACCCAGATACTCCAATCGTTGAGTCGGGACTAGAACCGACTTCTGCATGTTCAGAAGCCACCCGAAGTCGCGGAGGGTCTGACTGACTATTGTCACATTTTCCGCCAATTCTGAGCCATTTTCTTCTCGTAGAAGGAGATCGTCCAGATAGCCCACGATAACAATTCCTCGCTGTCTCAGCAATGCTAGAACCGGGGCAAGCACTTTGGTGAAAACCCGTGGTGCCGATGCTAGGCCGAAGGGTAGAGCCACGAACGGATAGTGGACTTCGCCTATGGCAAAGCGCAGAAACCTTTGGTGACTTGCGCAGATTGGAACGTGCAAGTAAGCGTCCTTGATATCCAAGGACGTCAAAAAATACCCTTGGTGGAGTGTCGCAATCACCGTGCGAATGGATTCCATCCAGGATTTTAGGACCTTCACATAGGCATTCAGGGCCTTGAGGTCCAGGATTGGCCGGTCCCCGTCCTTCTTCGGGACAACAGACAGGTTTGAGTAAAGCCCCTGAAACCTCTCTTGTGACGGAACCGGCACAATTACCCCGCACCCGAGAAAATCCTGTACGGCCCCCAAGAGGGCCGCCCGGCGGGCAGGGAGAAGGAGGTTCGAGGGAAAGAACCTGTTTGGGGGCCACGAGCGGAACTCTATCCTGTATCCCGAGGTGACCACCTCGCACACCCACCGGTCGGAGATCCGGGAGGTCCACCGCACCGCGAACCTGCAAAGACGTCCCCCCACCCCAGAGTCGGGCAGGGGCAAGACTTCATGCGGTGGTGGGCTTGGGAGCTTGCTTGGTAGGCTTACGCACCCAGGGACGCCTTTGTCCCCCAGCCGCACTTTTTTCATTTTGGGCGGGCTTACCCGTGGAATCTGACTGACGAAAAAACGTATTCGCCGGAAAGGAAGGGCCCGGCCTGCGGTGGGGCTTCTTTCCCTTAATAGACTAAGGAAGGAAGGTGCTCTCACCCCCTGTGACATCCTTAATAATGTCATCCAGGGCGGCCCCAAACAGTCTACCGCCCTTAAAGGGCAAGTCAGCCAGGAGCTTTTTGGAAGCTAGGTCGGCCGACCAGCATTTTAGCCAGATAAGGCGACGCAGCACCACAGCAGAGATAGAGGCCCTGGATATTAGAGGGGCCGCATCCAAAGAGGCATCGCACACATAGACTAAACCCTGCGCAAGTTGGTGAGTCAGGACATTGGTCTCAGGAGGGAGATTATGCTCCTGCACTGTCTGGTGCAAAATCTTTGCCCATTCTGTGAGTGTCTGAGACACAAGTGTCGCCGCCACTATAGGGCGTAAGGCAGACCCCAATAGGTAAACATAGTTCTACTCACCACTTCTGACCTCCTGTCAGTGGGATCCTTAAATGCAGGAGTCCCTTCCATTGGGAGCGTGGTAGCCTTATTCAAACGGGCGACCGGGGGGTCGACCACTGGGGGGAGAGCCCACTTCTTAACCAGGTCCTCCTCAAAGGGGTACGTACCTTATGGCTTGGCCCCGCGGGACCATCAAAGTCTCCTGCGGCTTATCTCAGACTTGGTCAATGAATGTATAAAAAAAAAGGCACATATGGAAAAACCTTTTTTGAAGAAACGGCTTTAAAGGAACCAAAGGAGACAGCTTCCACCTGAGGTTCATCAGCCTCAACATACAGCTTGAGAGTGTCCCTCACAGCATCAATGAGTTCACTTACACGCACCCTGTCAGTTACTGGTTCAGAACTGGGGTCTTCCTCACAAGCAATGTCCTGTCCAAACACATCAAAATCCTCAGAGCTAGGGTCCTGAGCAGCAGTAGCTAGGCCCATATCTGAGACAGAGCACTCCCCTACAGGAGAATGTGTGGGGAGGGGGCGCTTTACAGCTCCCTTGCACTCGCACACTGCTTCCATTCTGACAAGGAATGATTCCAGGACTGCCGACAACTGGTCCATAGGGACCGCAGGTGCAGGAGCACTGCCAGTTGCCTCTGACAAATGTGGAGAAGCAGGTGAACCAGACTCCATACTGCCACCCTCTGAGACCTTTAGACACTATAACAGTGAATAATATAGTCCACCCACTGGCTGTGCTGAGGCTGAGGAGGGGATACCCGGAGGACTCACCAACCCTTAAGGACCGCTCAGTTCCGCTGTATGAAACCGCGCTGCAGCGCGAGTGAAGCCTGAGGAGAGTGTGCAGAAATCCTGTGAGGAGACTGAGGAGATTCGCGCCGCAGCAGCGCCGCTAGAGGCCGAAACCGAAAGTGAAAGCGCAGCGGCTACAAGAAAATGGCTGCCGGCCGCATGTATAACTGTGCCATTGAACCACGGCAAGATGGTCGCCGAGCGCATTTTTTTATTTCACAATACAGCGCTAATGGCGCACGCAATAAAGACCCCACACTCACACACCAGAACACTGCTCCTCTCCCAGAGTCCACTAAACAGACATGAGCGCCCGCCGCCAGGCCAGAGCGACCCCCAAGCACCCCCACACAGTACAGCACCAGTACAGGGTGCAGAGAGTAGCATAACAGGGGGGAGACAGGGAGAAACCCCCCAGATAAAGAAACACCGCCAGCATGTACTCACCTGCAGCAGGAGAGACTACTTACCCGTCCCAGAGGGACCCACTGGCTTGTTTCAGACAGACCTATCACAGAGTAGTACTGAGTAGCTGTCAGCCCAGTCCACCGTGAAAGATACAGACAGGTACTGTTCAATCTTGTGAGGACCGCGGGAGCATAAAAGCAACCCGGCCACCCCTGGAGTCATGGGGTATGTCGTAAACTGAGTCTCACGCACACAAGGTGAGGATCAGCAAGCTCGATGGTCGGACAGGGAAGACTACGAGGATACCAGTGTACCTAACCTGTTGCTCAGCCGACAGTTGATTGAAGGTCTCAAAAATAAAGTAAAATTCCCAAAGGAATAAAATTTAAAAGTAAAATCTTCCAGGAGACTGGCTCCTGAGAGAGCCACGTCTTCTCCTTCTGCTAGGCAGAAAAAAACTGAGGCTGCTAGCTGCAGGTAGGAGGGTTATGGCCGGAGGGACCGCCCCCCTGGGCGGGGCTGTTCAGCTCTGGTTTTGTTCTAGAATGTTTCTAACATCTAACATTCTGCCTAGATCTTCTCCTGCAAGCAGGGACATATACCCACACGTAAACAGGATGAGAGCTGAGTCAGTCCATGGACGATAAGAGAATTTTTTTTCTTCCAGCAAGAACTTGTCTGGGTGGTCTTTTATTAAACTGTTCAGTATCTTCCCGACTATAGAAGCTAAACTAACAGGTCTATATTTATTTGGCAAAGACTTTGATGCCTTCTTAAATATGGGCACCACATTGGCCCTGTGCCAATCCAGTAGTACCATTCCAGTCATTATCAAGTATATAAATATTAGAAAGAATGGCCTTAAAATGACAGAGCTCAATTCTATGAGGATCTGTGGGTGGATGCGATCTGGTCCAGATGCTTTATCCACCTTTATTCTGTCTAAATATTTCTGGACCATATCACTTTTGAGTCATTGTGAATCATTTGGGGCTGTGTCACTACCACCCTCATTATGAACACGCTCCTTTTGTATACACAGAACGGAAGAAAGTATTTAATAAATTTGCCTTCTCTTTGTCTCCAGTCTGCCACTCTAGATTATTTTGTAAAGGGCCTACATGCTCAGACCTAACCTTTTTACTATTAATATATTTGAAGAATTTTTGGGGATTTGTCCTTCTATCTTTTGCATTCTGTCGTTCGTTTTGAGTTTTTGCGTCCTTTATTTCCTTTTGACATATTCTGTTATATTCTTTGTTTTAATGTTACAATGATAGTTTTCCTTTTTTTTATTATTAATAGCTATTTTAACTTTGGCTGTGAGCCACATAGGTTTTATTTTTAGCCTTCTTAAACTTATTGCCCATTAGAATATAATTTGCAGTGAGTTTACATACAGTCACTTTGAAGAATTCCCATTTCTGTTCTGTGTCCATTGATGCCAATATTTCCTCCCAGTTTAAATCCTGGAGAGCAGCCCTCAACTTTAAAAGAGCAAATTTTCCAAGGATAAGTGTTTTTTTCTTACCCGTATGTGTTGCTTACAGCCAACATTAAATGAAATCATGTTATGGTCACTGCTACCCAGTAGTAGTTGACACTTTGGGCCCAATTTGGACATTTTCACTTAGGGGTGTACTCACTTTTGTTGGCAGCAGTTTAGACATTAATGGCTGTGTGTTGAGTTATTTTGAGGGGACAGCAAATTTACACCGTTATACAAGCTGTACACTCACTACTTTACATTGTAGCAAAGTGTGATTTCTTCAGTGTTGTCACATTAAAAGATATAATAAAATATTTAGAAAAATGTGAGGGGTGTACTCACTTTTGTGAGATGGTGTGTGTGTGTGTGTGTGTGTGTGTGTGTATGTATATATATATACACACACACACACACACACACACACACACACACATCGTAATTCCATTCTGGTCTGGATGCTTTCACCACCACTACAGCACAAGCTGGCACTGTAGACAAACCTAGGCCATAGTCTGTCTGGAAGTACTGCAGCTTGCTGAATTATTCAGTTGAAACGCTGTGTGAACCAAAATTTGCATGGTTATAATTATCCACAGCAATTGTATGCACAACAGTGCTACTGGTAATCTGTGAAGGATTATCGACATAACCAAATAGAAGAGCTTTAAGATAAGGATTCTATGGAACATCCAAAAACATATTTAAAATTACAAAAATAATTCATTAACAAAAAAAAATAATTAAAAAGCAGCTATTGTTAAGCCTTGAAGCCAACAAAAAAACAATTTTGTCTACTGTGAAATTTATCTCACTAGTCTAGTTAGCATTTCTAATCGTTGTATATTAGATTGAATACTGGTAACAAAGATGCAGCAAACACCAAAAACTAATATACACACTTTTCTTACCACACAGTCTGGTTCATTAGATTCTCTGCAGATGAAAATAAAAAGGACAATTACTACTTGTCAGCCTGTGGCATACTGCCATATTTATATTGTGATGACATGTCTTTGTCTTACACAGGATGCGTGTCCTTCTCCTTTTTGCTCAAACCACGGATACGGAATGGTTTGGACCATGTGCGCTTCACACCTGTGAGAGCGAGAGAGAGACACCTTCAGGTGTACATCTGGATAGATGGTAAAAAGGTTACACTGACTAGTGTGAAAGAGACTGTAAACCTGCATCAACCATGCATTTTTCCTAAGTGCAGCTCAACCAGCAAAGCTCCAGTCTGTCCATTTTGCTTTGTGTATCAGGAGAGGTTTAGTTCTGTTAGTGGCTGTCAAGTTGACAGTGGAGTTTTGCATTTCTGCTGCAAGAGTCATTCAAACTCCCAGTGTAATTAGCAGGGTTAGGCTGCTATTTTCTCTTCCAGCCTGCAAGAGGACAATCGGGGTAATACAGAACCAGGAGGGTTTTCTGCCCCAGCTGTCTTTCCCAAACTCTTTCCTCAAAAATAGTGCTTGGGACAAGAGCCTCACCTTCCCCTGCAAGACTGATTGTTGAGACATGCTTTTTTCCTACTGTTCAGCTACAGAAAATAGGACGACATAGTCATTACTAATGGGTTATATAGATACCTTCAGGTGCTGGCACTGGCAACTTCCAAAACCGGAAGTACCCTCCCCTATATAAGCCCCTCCCATCCGGGAGCACCTCAGTTTTGTAGCAAAGCAATAAGTGTCCCTAAAGAGGGGCGGGAGCTCTGTGTCCCGTGATGTACTCCAAGAAAAGGATTTTACAGGTAAGCTGTTATAAAAATCCTATTTTCTTTCTCGTACATCACGGGACACAGAGCGACATAGTCATTACTAATGGGATGTCCTAAAGCAATGCCCAACGAGGGGGGGGGATACACCATACATAAGCTGAGCGCTATCAGACATGAGGATCTTTTGCGGCCTGCAACACACTGCGCCCAAAGGCGACATCCTCCTGACTTCTAACGTCCACCTGGTAGAACCTAGTAAACGTGTGTACTGAAGACCATGTTGCGGCCTTACAGATTTGAGCCAGGGAGGCCTGGTGATGCGCTGCCCATGAAGTGCCAACTGCTCTCGTGGAGTGCGCTCTAACTTTGAACGGAGGCGGTCTCCTTCTTAAGCCATAGGCTTGCATAATGACCTGTTGAATCCACTTGGCTAAAGTAGATTTTGACGCTGCCTGACCCTTTCTGGGGCCTTCCGGCAGAATAAACAAAGTATCCGTTCTGCGAATCTGAGCAGTGGCTTTTAAATAAGCTTTAACTGCTCTTACTACATCCAAAGAATGCAATAACTTTTCCTCTACCGAACTAGGTTTGGGGAAAAAAGAAGGAAGAACCACATCTTGGTTCAAATGAAAACCTTGATACCACCTTAGGAAGAAAGGCTGGATGAGGACGTAACACTACTCTTGTCCTTATGGATACCCAGATATGGCTCTTTACAGGACATAGCTGCTAATTCCGACACTCTTTTAGCCGAACAAATGGCTACTAGAAAAAACAATTTCCTGGTGAGAAGAACCAAGGAACTATGCTGTAATGGTTCAAATGGTTGTTTCTGTAGAACCGACAGAACCAGGTTTAGATCCCATGGACATATGGGAATATTAACCGGAGGACTAATACGCATCACTCCTTATCTAAAGGCTTTGACTAGTGAATGCGAAGCCAAGGGCCTTTGAAAAAATATTGACAAGGCCGAAATCTGACCCTTGATAGTACTCAAGGCAAGCTTCCTATCTACAGCCCATTGTAGGAAGTCCAGAATCCTACCTATTATGTATTTACGTGGATGCCATTTCTTGGCCTCACACCAGGCGATGTACGCCTTCCAGATTCTATAGTAGATCTGCCTGGATACCGGCTTCCTGGCATTGATCAAGGTAGATACCACAGAATTAGAGAGCCCTCTCTTTTTTAGAATGTGGGCTTCAATAGCCAGGCCGTCAAACCTAGGGCTGGTAAGGAAGGGTGGTATATCAGTCCTTGCGAAAGCAGGTCCGGACGGTGTGGGAGAGTCCTAGGACTCCCCACTGACATTTTACAATCTCCGCGTACCACGCTCTTCGGGGCCACGCTGGAGCCACCAGAATCACTGGTTTCTTTTCTACCCTGATTCTGCGAAGTAATCGAGGTAACAATTGTGGCGGTGGGAATGCATATATCAGCTTGAACTGATCCCAAGGGAACACTAGGGCATCCGAGCCGCAAGCTAGGGGATCCCTTGTCCCAGAGACAAACCTGTCCACTTTTGCGTTGAATCTGGATGCTAGCAGATCTACATCCGGTGTTCCCCACCGCTGACATATTGTCCGGAAAACCTCGGGATGAAGGGACCATTCCCCTGGGCATAATTGTTGGCGACTTAGAAAGTCCGCCTTCCAATTCTCCACTCCTGGAATGAATACCGTAGATATGGCTGGGACATATCTTTCTGCCCATCTCAGGATGTAATTTACTTCCCTCTGGGCTGCACGACTCCTGGTGCCCCCCTGATGATTGATATATGCCACTGCTGTGGCATTGTCTGATTGAATTCTGACAGGGGACCCTTGGAGTTTGGATGTCCATGCTACTAGGGCATACCGGGCTGCTCGTATCTCTAAGAGATTGATGGGCAGGGCCTTTTCCGCATCCGACCATCTGCCCTGGAGAGACCATTGCTCCAGTACTGCTCCCCAGCCTATAAGGCTGGCATCTGTAGTGACCACCTTCCAAGAAATCGGACTGAAGGATTTCCCTTTTTCCAGATTCTGGGGAACCAACCACCAACGGAGGCTCTTGCGCACGGAAGGGGACAAGGACATTGGTAAGTCTAGGGCCTGAACTTTTTTGTTCCAGGCTGACAGTATGACCCTTTGCAAATTCCTTGAATGGAATTGACCATAGGGTACTGCTTCGAATGATGCCACCATTTTTCCCAGCAGCCTCATGCACAGGCGTATGGATGGCTGTCTTTTTGTACCCACTAGGTGGATCAAATCTCTCAAAGACAACCCCTTCTCTGGAGGTAAGAAAATCTTTCTCTGGTCTGAATCCAGCCTTAGCCCCAAGTATTCCAGACTTTTGACTGGTTTTAGGGCTGACTTGTCTCGGTTGATAATCCAACCGTGATATTCCAGATACTTGATTGTCTCGTGAACAACCACTTCTAGTTTTTCCACTGAGTGGTCTATCAGCAACAAGTCGTCTAGATATGCCATTATCGTTACACCTCGTGTTCTTAGATTGGCCAATAATGGGGCCAGAATTTTTGTGAACACTCGTGGTGCTGTGGCCAGACCGAAGGGTAAGGCTCTGAACTGAAAATGGCGCCCTTCTACCGCAAAGCGTAGAAATTTTTGGTGGGCTGGAAAGATGGGAATGTGCAAATAAGCATCTTTGATGTCGATCGAGGCTAACCATTCCTTCCCTTGTAGGGCAGTGGCCACCGACCGAATCGACTCCATCTGGAAAGTCCTGATGTGTAGGAATTTGTTTAGCCCTTTTAGATTTAATATGGGCCTCACGTCCCCGTTTGGCTTCGGGACTGTAAAGAGGTTTGAGTAAAACCCGAACCCCCATTCTTCCAGGGGAACCTCTATAATTACTGCTTGGAGCAATAATTGTTCTAGTGCCAACAGGAGGGATCCTCTCTTCTGGGGATCCCTTGGCATGTTTGACCTCAAAAATGGGAAGGAGGAGAGTCTTTTAACTCCAAACTGTATCCCAAACATACTGCGGAGAGCACCTATCTGTCTTGATCGTGTCCCGCCAGGTCTCTTGTGAACAACTGGAGTCCTCCCCCCACCCGACTGAGTGGGGGCAACCCTTCAATGAATTTAACTTTGGGGGAGGTTTTGTACCTCCCCTGACCCAGGGTTTCTCATTACCCTGCTATTGTCCCTGTTTTTTACCCCCGGGAATTGACCGAGGAGGCCGTCTGAACTGTTACACAGCCGATGCCCCAGGGACTGGAGAAGCAGGCCTCTTAAAGAGGGACCTCTAACTCTGTTTTTAACCGGCAAGAGCGTATTTTTACCGCTGGAAATTTTCTGGATATATTTGTCCAGGTTTTCCCTGAATAAGCGTTCACCATGAAATGGGACGCTAACCAGCCATTCTTTACAGGGAGCTTCAGCAGACCAGTTTTTGAGCCATAGAAGCCTACGCATATGTACTATAGACAGCGTAAGGCGGGAGGCCTGATGGACTGAATCCTTTATGGCGTCAACCGCAAAGCCTAAGGCTCTAGGTAGATCAGCTAGGGCAAGGCCTGCTGATCTGTCAAGTCCCTCAAGACCTGTTTTAACTGATCCTTCACTGCTTAGCAGACCCCAATAGCTGCTACTGCTGGTTGTGTCACCAAGCTTGCTGTAGAAAGAAGCAGACTTTCATAAGGACTCCAATCTTTTATCTATTGGGTTCTTGAACATTTGGACATTATCCACTGGACATGTCAGTGATTTATACACACAAGAGATGGCTGCGTCCACTGTAGGGACCTTCCATTTTTTTGATGAACTTATCCTCCATGGGATAGACCACCGGAAATCTCTTGGGGGAATAAATATTTTCTCAGGACGTTCCCAATCCTGGTAAATAAGCCCTTACAGTAAAGGGTGAAGTGGAAAAGAACAGACAGTCTGGGGGCTTCTAGCGACCCCAACGAGGATACAGTAGTGGTTGATGGTTCCGCAAGGTGCATTTTTAAATGCCGATCGGACCATGTTAGTCAGAGACTGAACCCATAATCTTTCAGCTTGAGATGCTGAGAAAAGGTTCCCCCACTGTTGATTCCTCTATAACAGAATCAACCTCATCCTGATCCCCTTCAGGCAGGTCGATCCCTGTATGGGACTGTTGCTCTGTTAACAGGCACTCTGAAGGAGGAGACGGAGATCGGCGTGCTTTCCCTGACAGGGAGGCAGCGATCAATGTTGACAATCTCTCTCTAATCCTCCCAGAGCTGAGGAAAAAACCTCCTCTGTTACATACACAGGAGCAGGTGAACTGAGGACAGCCACAGTACCAAGTACCCCTGCGGGGTCTCTACGGTCACTTACCTCTGAACTTCAGGGGAGACTGGTGCAGCAGAAGCATGCCCAAGATCCTCAGAGCCCGATGAGACCCCCTTCGCTTCCTGGAAGATTCAGTTCCGGAGCTTCTGGACGGCATATTCCTAAGCCTAAAGCTGAGGTATTCCAGCCGTAATACACCACTTTTACTGAGAATAGTCTAGCAGAATTGCTGCTATATCACAGTTGGTGTCTACTAAAGTGCCTTTCTAGGGGATGCCTGCATCAACCGCCTCTGTGTGCCTTTATACTGTTGCTAGCTCTGTCTGTGCACTTCAATAGCCAGCTATAATGTGCTTTAAAACACGCTGGACGCCCGCACATGCGCAGTAGCGCCGCGGCGCACACCTGAGCGTCATCCACCCGCTCCGCCCCTTTTTTCAGATCGCCTCTATGAATAGAGGCGCGTGCACGCGCACGTGCGCCTTCGGCGCCTTTTTTGAAAACAATAAGGAGCTAGATGGGAGCCAGGGCCCCCTTTGCCGCAGGGCCCGGGGATGGATGAGCGCAGCAACAGGGCAGAGGAGACAGCTTCCCAGGAGAGAACATACCAACTGCCTGGATTTGATTCTAGAAGAAAAAAATCCACATTACAAGAAAAAGAACCATAGCGGCCTCTAGTGTCTAACACAGGTACCGCGGTCTTACATTTTTTTTTTTTTTTTTTTCTTGCCTACTATTAAAATTTTTACATTTTCTCAGTAGTAACAGGCATACACAGAATATTAGCGGGAATACCTTAGGTAACAGGCAGAAAGACAAAATAGGCTTGGGGGTCCCTCAATAGAACCAAGTTCCCGAGGGCCCCCACTTACCTTTTCCTCGCCGCAGGACTTTGTTTGGTCCACAGAAGCCCAAACTTCACCTATCACGGCAGGCATTGTAATCAAACCTTCAGGGACCGGGTTCCCAAGGATTCCACTCCCCTGGACCTGTATAGCACCCTGCACAGAAAACATCTTGGTCGTGGGTATGACCAGAGCTCTGGATCCCAGGGTCCAGCTCTCCTAAGAGAAGCATTACAGGCAAAACCTTGCTCTTCTCTGCAAGGCCCGGGTACCGACCGTTTAGCTATGAAGCTTTTTTGGTCGGATCCGGAATAGCTTACTGAGGCCCAAAAGAACCTGTACGCAAGCTCAGTGAAAAACACATGTTTCTTCTTGGCCAACACCTTAGACACTGGCAAAAAAACTGAGGTGCTCCCGGATGGGAGGGGCTTATATAGGGGAGGGTACTTCCGGTTTTGGAAGTTGCCAGTGCCAGCACCTGAAGGTATCTATATAACCCATTAGTAATGACTATGTCACTCTGTGTCCCGTGATGTACGAGAAAGAAAGTTTGTTTTACTTGCTGCATACAAACTCATCTAATGAAATGTCTGCATCAGTGCAGCACCTGTCTTGAGTTTTTTGTTTGGCTATTTGTGTGTTTTTAGAGTAAAATAGATTATATCTTTTCAGTGAAAATAAAACTAAAAACCATGGCATGCTGATGCCATTGCTTTTAAAGCGGTTGTATCCTCCTCTTGCACATTTTTATCTACAGGTAAGCCTATAAAAAGGCTTACCTGTAGGTAAGATGAATATCTCCTACACCTGTACGATTTGGGAGATATTCACCTTGAATGCAGCCGCTGACGTCAGCGATGCATGCGTTCTGAAGGTCCAGCGGATGTTGCTGGAAAATCTGAGCTCCTTGCCGGAACAGAGGACTCCCACACATGCACGTGACGTCATCGCGGCTCCGGCCACCCACAGCGCTGGAGCCAAGAACCCGGAAGAAACGCAGAGGCAACATGTCAGCTCCCTCAGCGGTGACCGGGAGGCAGTGCGGGTGCTTCGTTTTAAGGCAAGCATTTCATAATGTGCTAGTAAGCTAGTATGCAGTGTATACTAGCTCATTATGCCTTTGCCTTAAAGTTTTTTTTTTAATTTTTTTTTTTGTTTTGTTTTTTGGTTAGGGTATACAACCGCTTTAACGATCATATGTCATCTTCTTTCCATTATAAGCAAAACTAAATACCTCCAGTGTTTGCAATAATATTTGTTGCCTACATATGTTAATCTTTTACAGACCTTCTAAAGATGTGGGAAAACGGAAGCCTTCAAACTCCACAGCCTCTGAAATGAAATCAAAGAAAAGAAAAAGACTAAGATATGGAGAGATTGTCATACATCACTTTTATCCATTTTTGCAAATATTCAGACAATGCTTAGTGCTGCATTTTACACTGCAACAGGAAGCATACAGTTTTCTCACCAGGACGCTCTGTGCCTGTTCCATTGCTTTCTGCAAACTTCCTGATCAGCTTGTCTATGGCTACATTTTCCATGTTGTGCTTAAACTCCTCTTGAACCTAAGAAAACAAAGAAATAACACACAGAAAAGAGTAACCATACTAGTTTTAAATAACTACCACTTTAGAAAAGACCAAGCCAATCAAAAGATCCCTGTAGGTTCTCATGAACACCAACTGATCTCAACTGTTCATGTTGGTAGGCTGCAATTATCACATTCATTCTGAAAATATCAGCTTCCTGTCTGAGTCAAATGATGGTCTTTGGGATTAACATGGCAGGAGTGGCAAGTGGAAAAATAGCCACAGGATATGAACTTTGCAGCAAGCTGCAACCAAGGGATAGAGGGGAGTATACCAGGGCTTGACAAATTTGCTTTGAATCTAGGAGCCAACTAAAAAAAGTTAGGAGCCAGTTATTTTTTTAGCGTAGTGTGGGTTGTCAGCTCCAAGGTTAAGGCAAGTAATTTGCGCACCCTAACTTACTCACAGCAGAGCAGCCAGTCAATAACTCCAACGTAACAGGGTTATAGGCTGTCCAAAAATATTTACATTAAAACCTGTTATAGAGGGAAGCTCCTTATAATTCCTAATGCATCCAGACTGCGGTATGTAAAAAGCGCCCAAATATGCTGCCTAATGCAGCTTAAGCGTTGGTGGGTGGCAAAAACATGACTCTACTGCACATCTAAATAAAGCCTTAGTGACACTTTAAATAAAATACAAAAAAAGGATGACAGAAGTATCCCAGTGCTGATCTTCTGCTGCCTCTTTGCAGCCACTTCCTGCCTACGTATGTGTGTGTGTGTGTGTGTCTCCACGGTAACTATTTATTGCTCTGGTGGGTTTCTGGTCACCATAAAAAAAAAAAAAAAACTGGAGCCCAGCTGCACATAAAGAGTAGTAATTGTTGATGGTACACAGAGCTTTATCAAAAGGACATAGACTCTTCTAAAGCATATCCACCTGCCTCATCTCCCCTACTCCACCTCACAGCACACACTAGAGCTGCACGATTCTGGCTAAAATGAGAATCACAATTTTTTTGCTTAGAATAAAGATCACGATTCTCATTGCGTAACATCATCTTTCACTTTATACAAAAATATTGGGCCAACTTTACTGTTTATTTTTTTCAATTCATTAACCACTTCAGCCCCGGAGGATTTGGCTGCCAAATGACCGGGCCACTTTTTGCGATTTGGCACTGCGTCACTTTAACTGACAATTGCGCGGTCGTGAGACGTGGCTCCCAAACAAAATTTACGTTATTTTTTTCCCACAATAAGATCTTTCTTTTGGTGGTATTTGATCACCTCAGCGGTTTTTATTTTTTGCGCTATAAAAACAAAAATAGAGCGACAATTTAAAAAAAAAAAAAAGCAAAATTTTTTACTTTTTGCTATAATAAATATCCCCAAAAATATATTAAAAAAAACACAAAAATGTTTTCCTCAGTTTAGGCCGATACATATTCTTCTACTGATTTTTGATAAAAAAATAAAATAAATCGCAATAAGCGTATATTGATTGGTTTGCGCAAAAGTTATAGCGTCTACAAAATAGGGGATAGTTTTATGGCATTTGTATTCATATTTATTTTTTTTGACTAGTAATGGCGGCAATCTGCGATTTTTATCGTGACTGCGATATTGCGTCGGACACTTTTGACGCTATTATGGGACCAATGTCATTTATACAGCGATCAGTGCTATAAAAATGCACCGATTACTGTGTAAATGAGACTGGCAGGGAAGGGGTTAACCATTAGGGGGCGGGGAAGGGGTTAAGCGTGTCCTAGGGAGTGATTCTAACTGTGTGGGGGCTGGGCTACATGTGGCACAACATTGACCACTGCTCCCGATGACAGGGAGCAGATCTGCCTAGTGACAGGACACTGAACAGGGAGATGCCTCATTTACACAGGCATTCCCCCGTTCTGCAACTCTGTGACATGATCGCGGGACACCGGCAGACAGAGTCCGCGGGTCCCACGGACACGGAGCTTGTGGCAGGGGCGTGCCGCTGACGGCATGCCCACACGGGGGCAAATTTAAAGGGACGTGTATATATATATAGGGAGGGAAGGTTCTTTTGGGTAGGGGGAATAAATGTTTAGAGTATAGATAAAAGGAACATGACTTTATTTTTCATATGTATTTGTTTATACAATAAAAGAGAATAATAATAAAAAAAAAAAGTATATTTAAAAAAATAAAATAATCAGGTAGGAGATTTGTACTTTTTTTGAAAATCCCCTTGAGGTATATTGGGAATTATACATTTTGATTATGTTATAAAAAAAAACAGCATAAACACAATTTATTTCTACTAGTTACTAAGATCCTTGTCCCAGAAATGCTTACATTGTTTATATTTCACATGCTCTTTTTTCTTAAAGTGGATGTAAATCCACTCATTTCTAAACTACTTCCATAGTGCTGATCTATAAGGATACATGCAGGAGGCATCTATAACCTTATCTGTCAAATGTCTCCCCTCTGTCTGTTATGAGACCTGAAAAACTGCAGATTCTGTGGGTGGATCTGTGGTCTGGAGCTCGGTGGGTGGAGTCGTGATGTCAGTAGACTCCCCGCCCACCTCTACACTCCTTGTCAACAAGCCTTTTCTCCTGTGTATTCCTTCTGCTATGATCACTAACATCCAGTCAAAATCCAGAAAAGTAACCATATGACTTCAGAAAAGGAGTGGGGGTGGGAATTAAAAAATAATGCTAGTGCATGAGATATGTAAATAACCTGTCACTCAAAGTCAGTTTTATCTCACTGAACAATAAAAGAGGATTGCTCAGAGCTGGATTAACTCTGTGCCAAGACCTAGCACATATGATAGGACATTTTATACTCTACATTGTGACAGCAAAAAAAAAAAAAAAAAACTATTTCGGGTTTACATCCACTTTAATGTCTTCCAATTGTGTTAAAATTAAATACATTAGATAGTGTCCATCATTGATCATTTTGAAAGCACTAGAAATGTAATTTCAAAATTGTTTTTTGTACAGATCCTGGAATGCAAGGAATCTAAATAACGCATTGAGTCAATTAATAAAATCTCTATACTGCTCTCAAAAAAAAAAAAAAAAAAAAAAGGTAATTCTCTGGCAGAGCAGATTTTTACTTGTAAGCAACAAATGTCAGAAAAGGTTTGGTCTTTAAAGAGGAACTGCAGTCTGCTCACATAATTTGTAATAAAAACATCTTTGCCATTCTGAAGCTTCCCTCCAACCACTATGCATATTATTTTATATACTGTATACTGCGATTCTGTACTTGCCAAATATGCTGCAGAAATATCCCTCCGCTAAGTCTGGCTTCATCCATTTTAACTGTGGGCAGCTGAAGCTGCTGCCTGTTCACTTCCTGGATTTACACAGACACACACCTCCAACTCTGCAGCTCTGATTGGCCCCCTTATGACTCATCCCCTCTCTCATTCTCTGGAGTGAAAGGAGTGGCTCTTTCAGGGCGCTTTGCAGGTGCTATTTTTAGCGCTATAGCGCCTGCAAAGCGCCTCAGTGTGAAAGTAGCCTTAGCCTTGCCAATACTGGAGCCAGAATCTTTGTGAATACCCGAGGAACTGTGGCTAACCTGAAGGGCACCGCCACAAACTGAAAATAAAGCCCCTCTACCGCAAACCACAGAAACCTTTGGCGAGTATGGAAAAATAGCACATGCAGGTAGGCATCTTTGATGTGTATTGATGCCAGAAATTCTCCTCCCCTCAGAGCGACCATGGCTGAACGAATTGATTCCATACGAAAAGAGCGAATGTTTAGAAACTGATTCAGAGCTTTGAGATCTAGAATGTGTCTCACATCCCCGTTTGGTTTTGGATTGGTGAAAAGATTTCAATAGAAGCCTTTGAACTTCTCGTTTGCCGAAACCTCTACTCCTCGTCACCTCAAATGGTCCAGACCCTCTTTAACAGGTCTGTGGGTACATTCGATTTTAGAAATCGAGATGGAGGAAACACCTGGAATTTTAGCTTGTACCCTAGTGACACCGTGGAATAGACCCATCTGTCCTGGGTCACCTCTTCCCAGGCATTTCAGAATTGTAGAAGCCTTCCCCCCCACCTGAACGAGTGGGGGTGTCCCTTCATAAGGTGGCCTTAGAGCCTGGTTTGGCAGGTCTCTCAACCCAGGGCCTTTTATGCCTCGGTCCTTTGCCCTTTCCTCTTGACCTGGACAGCAGAGGTGTTTGAAACTGTCCAGAGGTTGAGGTAGCAAGTGCCGGGGTGCTAAAAACCTTAAAAGGAAGGACGCTTATTCCTCATTTTAACCAGTAAGATTGCACTCTTTCCCCTGAAATTTTTTGGATATATTTATCCAGATCATCTCCAAATAAAAGTTTCCCATGAAAAGGAAAACCTGCCAATAGCTTTTTGCAAGGCAATTCTGCCGACCAATTTTTCAACCATAAAATTCTGCACATATGCACAGACAAAAGAGCAAACCCTGAAACCTGCTGTGTAGAATCCTTAAGAGCATCCACTGCGACGCATAAGGCATGCAGTAAATCTGACAATTCGTCAGCAGATTGTCCTTGAGCAGGAATACTCTTAATCATCCGCTTGAATCCATGGCTCACGGTCAAAGTTAAAAAAGCTATAAACAATAAGAAAAAAGAGCCTTCAAAAAATATAAAAATGAAGGAACACTAGTGTCGTTTAAATGTTACAAAGAATATAACAGAATATGTAAAAAGGAAATCAAGAATGCAAAAATTCAAAACGAACGACACATTGCAAAAGATAGGACAAACCCCAAAAAATTCTTCAAATATATTAATAGTAATATAATAATCTACAGTGGGTGACTGGGGACAAAGAGAAGGCAAATTTATTAAATACTTTCTTTAGCTCTGTGTATACAAAGGCGCATGGGGGAGCTCATGTCCATAATAGGGGTGGTATTGACACAGCCCCAAATGATCCATAATGGCTCAAAAGTGATATGGTCCAGAAATATTTAGACAGAATAAAGGTGGATAAAGCACCTGGACCTGATGGCATCCACCCACGAAATCCTAAAAGAATTGAGCTCTGTAATTTCAAAGCCATTGCATCTAATTTTTAGGGACTCATTAATGACGGGAATAGTACCACTGGATTGGCGCCCGGGGCGAACGTGGTACCTATATTTCAAAAGGGAACAAAGTCTTTACCAAGTAACTATAGACCTGTTGGTTTAACTTCTATAGTTGGGAAGATACTGGAGAGTTTAATAAAAGACCACATAGACAAGTTCTTGCTGGAAAAATAGGATTTTTGTACTCACCGTAAAATCCGTTTCTCCGACGTCCCTGGACTGACACAGCTGTCATACTGATTACGTGTGGGTATATGTCCCTGCTTGCAGGAGAAGACCTAGGCAGAATGTTAGATGTTAAAACATTCTAGAACAAACAAGAGCTGAACAGCCCCGCCCAGAGGGGCGGTCCCTCCGGACATTACCCTCCCATCTGCAGCTAGCAGCCTCAGTTTGTTACAAAGCAGTACAAACCTTAAAAGGAAGGGTGGGTGCTGTGTCAGTCCATGGACGTCAGAGAAACGGATTTTACGGTGAGTACAAAAATCCTATTTTCTCTTATCGTCCATGGACTGACACAGCTCTCAAACTGCTTACGTGTGGGACGTCCCAAAGCAGTATAAGAAAAGGGTGGGCGCAAAATAGTAAAGGAACAACCAAAACTTCACTCCAAACCAGCAGAGCTCCTCAACGGAGGAGTTGCAACATTAAACAGCGGCCTGCAACACTTTGCGGCCGAAGGAAGCATCCGAAGATGCAGCCACATCAACCTTATAGAATTTTGAAAAGGCATGAACGGACGACCAGGTCGCCGCCTTGCACACTTGTGCAACCAACGCTTGACGTCGGAAAGCCCAGGAAGCATCAATTGCCTTGGTGGCATGCGCCGTAACCGGAAAGGGAGGGGCCATGCCCTTAATGGCATAGGCCTGTATAACAGTCTGTCTGATCCATCTAGAAAAAATGGCAGACGACACCGCTCGGCCCTGTTCGGACCCGAGACAGACACAACTAGTGAGTCATATCACATACCACATAAAATATGTGAAGCGCAAACCCTCTGGAATGCGATGCATGAGGACACAAGGACGGGAGGACAATGTCCACATGTAGGTGGAAAACCGAGACCACATTATGCAAAAGGAAGGTCGCGGACGCAACACCGCCTTATCCTTATGGATGACCAAATAGGGTGACTTGCAGGACAAGGCCGCAATTCAGACACCCGTCTGACAGAAATAATGGCCACTAAGAAGGCCACCTCCTGAGACAAGGTCAAGAGTGGAATATCTCTGATATTTTCAAAGTGAGGTTCCTGGAGAACCGAGAGCACCAAATTCAAATCCCGAGGAGGGAGAGGAGGTTTCAACAGGGGGAGCACATGGCGAACCCCCTGCACAAAGGTGCTACCAAGGAATGACCCTCTAGCGGTTGCCGAAGGAATACGGCCAAGGCCGAAAACTGACCCCTAATGGTACTCAAAGCAAGCATTTTGGTCACACCACGCTGCAAGGACCACAGGATACTGGGGACGGAATACGTCCGTAGATGCTAGTCCAGCTCATTGCACAGTGATGTAAGCTTCCCAGGTACGGTGATATATCTTTCAAGCGGAAGACTTCCGTGCCCTGAACATGGTCGAAATGACCGAATCCGAGAGACCTCGGACTCTCAGCACCTGGCTTCCAATAGCTATGCCGTTAAGTCAGAGACTGTAAAACAGGATGAAAAATAGGACTTTGAAACAGAAGGTCCTACCTTATTGGCAACCGCAAAGGAACGTCCGCGATGAGAGACGTACCAGATCAGCATACCAATGACGCCGAGACCCATCCAGCGCAAGAGGATCACCGGAATCCCTTCGGCCACAACCCTGCGCAGCAGGCGAGGAAGCAGCTGCAGCGGAGAATAACAGATATCAGGTGATAATGACCCCATGGGGCCCACCAACGGATCCGCCCAAGGATCCCTGGACCTTACGATTGAGTCGAGAGGGCCTCAGGTCCACATCCAGTATGTCCAGGTGTAAAGACCACTCTCCTGGTCCAGCGTCTGGCGACTCCGATAGTCCGCCTGCCAATTGTCTACGCTTGAACGTAGACGGCCGATAGAGACCACGTGGGGAGGCATATTCTGATTGCCCGTATTTCCAGAACATTGATCGGTAAACGGGCTTCGTCCGGAGTCCAAAGCCCTGGGGCTGACAGGACTCCCCGGACTCCACCCCCGCCCGTCAGGCTGGTGTCCGTCATGAACACTGTCCACTGGATGGGGAGGGGCGACTTCCCGGACCGAAGAGCCGGGGACCCCAACCACTACGCCAGGGACGCCCTGATTGGGTGACTCATCTGGATCTGAAGATCCAAAGACAATGGGGATTTGTCCCAAGTGGACAGGATCTCTTACTGTAATGCCCGTGTGTGTGATTGGGCATACGGAACAGCCTCGAACGAGGCCCTCATGAGTCCCAGGACTCTCATGCAAAAAACGGGTTGACGACCATTTCCGAGACGTCAGGACCCGCACTACAGACTGAAAAGTCAGTAACTTCTCCAGGGTTAGGAATACCTACGCCTCCATGGAGTCCAGGATCAGACCGAGATACTCCAAATGTTGAGCCGGTCCCTAAGGGTCTGACTGACATAGTCACACTTCCAATTCTGAGCCATTGTCTGCTCTTAGAAGATCATCCATATAGCCCATAATAGCAATGCCTCGCTGTCTCAGCAAGGCTAGAATCGGAGCAAACACCTTGGTAAAAAACCTTCGGTGCCGAGGCTAGGCCAAAGGGAAGAGCCACAATTGATAGTGGTCTTCGCCAATCGCAAGCGCAGAAACTACCGTTGATGTGCGCAGATCGGAACATGCAAGTAGGCGGTCTTGATGTCCAAGGATGCCAGAAAATCCCCTTGGAGTGTAGCGAACACCGCGCGAATGGATTCCATGCAGAACTTTACACCATCACAAAAGCATCCAGGCCTTGAGGCCCAGGGTTGGCCGAACCCCCGTCCACCTTTTGGGACTACAAACAGATTCGAGTAGAAACCCTGAACAACCTCTCTCTTGTGACGGAACCGGCACAATCCTCCGGACCTGATCAATCCTGTACGGCCCTTAAGAGGGCCACCCGACGGGCAGGAAGGAGAGGGAGAATTGAGGGAAAGAATCTGTCTGGGGGCCAGGAACAGAATTCTATCCTGTATCCTGAGGTGACCACCTCGCACACCCACCGGTCAGAGATCCGGGGGGTCCACCGAACCGTGAACCTGCAAGGACGTCCCCCCACCCCAGAGTCAGGCAGGGACAAGACTCCATGTGGCGGTGGGCTTGGGAGCTTTTATTTTTAAAAGGTAAATTTTTTATTACGTTTTTTTTTCAAAACAAGACATACAATAGACAACAAACAGACACACATGGAGCGAACATCGCCTAATCCAGTACAGTACAAAAAATGTTTTTTAGAAAGCTGGTAAACAATTGGCATATATCAGGAAGACAATATTCAGTCACATTTTTAAAGGAGCAGGAGAGACAGTGCTCTCAGAATCAACCCAGTAGCCCCAGTAACTGGAGGGTGGTCTTGGCAATCCTGACTACTCCCCCCCCCCTCCATAAAAAGGAAGTAAGGATGGAGTCTATTTCTTTAAATTTAAGCTTAGTGACATATATTGGTGAATTACCCAATACATACAGAAATCGTGCCATGAATATCATTTTAAAAATATTAATCCTGCCCAATAAAAGGTAAGTGGTAGATTTGCCCAGGTTTTGAATGTGGTCTTCATTCTTCCTATAAGGGGGTCTATATTGAGTTTAGCATAAGAGGTAATAGGGAGCTGTACCATAACTCCTAAATAATCGGAAGGAGGTGACTATTTGTAGTGGGCAAGAGGAAGGTAGCCTGGGTGGATCTGCCGGGTCAATCTGAAATAGGATGGACTTGTCCCAGTTAACCCGGAACCCGGAGAAATGCCCAAACTTGCCAATCTCCAACAGGACTGGGAGAGACGACTGGGGGTCCGACAAATAGATCAACATGTTGTCAGCATAAAGAGACACCTTCTCCTCCAGACCCCCAATCGTCAGTTCCGCAACCTCCCCACAAGATCTTATCAGTGCTGCCAAGGGCTTTATTGCCAGTGCAAAGAGCAACGGCGACAGAGGGCACCCCTGTCTGGTGCCTCTCTTTTTTCGGAAAGGGATCAGACACGGCCGCGTTCACCCTCAGTCGAGCAGTGGGTTTCGAATATAACAGCTGGACCCATCTGATGAAGGCACTGCCAAAACCAAACTTTGCCAGGACCTCCAGCAGATAAGGCCATTCGACTGAATCAAATGCCTTGTGTGCGTCTAAGCCCAGAACAGCCCTGGAACCCATCTCCCCATGAGTGGCCTGAAGATTGGTAAACAATCTCCGCAGGTTGATGGAGGTCAATCGCCCAGGGATGAACCCAGTTTGATCCGCACCAATAATGGTAGTAATAACTGTGTTCAATCGCCGGGCAAGCACCGTGGCCAAAATCTTAACATCTGAATTGATGAGTGATGAGTGATATTGGTCTGTAAGACTCACATAGGAGGTGATCCTTATGTGGCTTAGGAAAGAGGACAATCAGCGCCTCCGACATAGAGGGGGGTAGCTGTCCCGTTTTCATAGCAAAATCATACACCCTGCTTAAATGGGGTATAAGCAAATCTTTGTATTGCAGATACCACTCGATGGAGAACCCATCCAGTCCTGGCGTTTTGCTTCTGGCAAAGGATTGGGTAGCCTCCCCAATTTCCTTAGTTGACAGAGGAGCGTCAAGATCTGACGCCTGCTGGGTCTGAAGTCTGGGCAACAAAATGTCCACAAGATAGTCATCCAATTCCACAATCGTGTAGTGAGCTCTAGTAGCATATAGGGAGGAGTAAAAGGAGATAAAGGCTTCCATGATTTCATTGTTCTGTTCTACCACTATGCCCTCTGCGCTCTTAATTCTAGGTATGCTGCATGGCTGATAGTCAGGCTTAGAAAGATATGCCAACAAACGGCTATTCTTGTCACCAAATTCAAAGATTCGCTAATTCTGGTATAACAGCTTCTTCTGGGTGCGTTCCAAAACCACTAGGTCCAATTATCTGGACCCATGTTTCCAGGCAGCATGTGTCTCAGGAGAGGGAGTCGTGGTATAAGCGGCTTCTGCCTCCCTGAGAGCACCCTCTGCATCCATCAACTTGGACATGGAGGCCTTGCGTGTCTGACCAACCGCCACAGCAAAAGAGCCACGTGTAGTGGCCTTAAAGGCATCCCATACCACTGGAACGGATGCACTCTGTTTATTAAGTAGCCAGTATGATTTCATCTCCGTCATACATTGGTTCACCACGATCTCATCCGCCAACCACAGTGGGCTCAGTCGCCACATCCGATAGGAGGAGGAAGGGCCCAGGGCGAGGTCCACCATCAAAGGAGAATGGTCGGATAGCGCCCTAGGGAGGTATTTAACCTCTGAATACCATGGAAAGTAGATCCGACGAGACCAGACACAAATCTATACGAGACAGAGTACCGTGTGACTCAGAGTGACACGAATACTCCCTCCTGTCCGCATGCTTCCACCTCCAGGCCTCCACCAAGTCAAATTGATTTAAGAAGGAACTCAGGGGAGTGGGGGGTAATGAAGAGCAACGTAACCTGTATATGGAATTATCCAGTACTGTATTATAGTCACCCGCTATTAGCAAAGGACCCTCTGCTATTGCCAGAATGGAGGTCATAACTCTTTCAAAGAACAATTTAGTGAAGGGGGAGGGGCATACAGGCTAGTCACGGTATATGGTCTTCCCATAAGTTTGAGTACAACAACTACAAAACACCCTTGCGGGTCCAGTTTAACATGCTTAATACTAACCGGGGCTGATTTGGCTATTAGGATGGAGATCCTCCTGGCATATGTGGAGTATGTAGAATGGAGGGCGTAGGCAATTTTTGCTCGTTTGAGGGCCATGACTCTAGAGTCCTGGAGGTGGGTTTCCTGAAGTAGGATTACATGCGGATTGTGGCGTGCCAAGTAGTCAAACATCAGAGATCTTTTCACCTTGGAATTCAGCCCCCGTACATTCCAAGACACTAAACGTAGCTTAGACCTAGGGAGGCGTAAAGCACATGACTAACCGTACCCACTTCCCATGGCCCGCCGGAAACAAGCAGGGCCCGAGGTCCCACGAACCAGGGGAAGTGTGCAAGGTATAAAACAGGTCAAAAAGATAAGGGAAGAGCATAGGAAATAAAGTGATCAGATGCATATAATAAGGGTCAGTTATACCAGCCTGTAAATGGACATGCACCAATGGATACCAGCACTGCAGAACAAAAATCCCCAAACATCCGCACCCACCCTAGCGCTCCCGGCTCCCAAACATATGAGAGCTTTGTTTTCAAAACCAAAACTGCAAAGCAGGGGGGTCATGACACAGACCCCAAACTAACCAACCCTGAAGAGCGTTAAAGTCCCTTCGACGCGGGCCACCGTCCGTGACCGCACAGGACAAGCATGCTAGTTGACTGAGTCTGAGGGAAAAAATGCAGCAGTCATCCAGATCAAACAAGTAGGAAACAAACAGTTAGTAGAATGTAGCTCGCCACTTTCATATAACTGTAAAGAGGGGAGTGAGATGATCACAGGCGTAAGGATTTCCAGGCCCACTCCTACCCCCCCTCAGCTGTCCTTTGCTGGAAAGGGGTAACGCAGGCCACATAAAGCACAAGGTGTAGCTATCAAAAGGTGCAGGTTAGGTGCGATGTCAGCGTGGAGAGGATCTTTGATTCTGATTCCAGCGTTCAGGAGGTCCCAGGGTATCCACCCAGTGAGATGCCTCCTTAGGATCCGTGAAGAAGTAGGCCTTGCCCTGGTAAACAATCCTCAATCAAGCAGCATATAGCATGCCATAGGGGAGATGATGCTCACGGAGCCTGCGTTTAATAGCCAGGAAAGTGGCCCTCTGCTTTTGTGTAGCTACAGAGAAGTCAGGGAAAATAGTAATTCCACTCCCATTAAAGGACACCCTTCCCTTTTCTCTGGCAGCACCAAGAATTGCCTCCCTGTCCCTGAAGTGAAGCAGTTTGATAATCATGGCACGTGGCTGGGCCCCAGGTGGGAGGGGGTGCATGGGAACCCTGTGTGCCCGTTCAATGGCGAATAACGGTGAAAAGGTTGAAGCGCCGAATGTGGTGATTAGCCATCTTTCCATAAAAACCTCCGGGGTTCTACCCTCAGCCCCCTCTGGGAACCCCCAGGAAACGTAAATTGCTCCTCCGTAAACGGTCCTCCATTTCAGTGAGCTTATCTGCTGTGTAATCCTGGGCCTGGGGTAGCTCCCTAACAGAGCCTGTAATGGACAGGTCTCATCCTCCAGCGTGCTAATGCACTGCTCAGCATCAGACACCCTGTGGCGAAGGTTATGGACATCCTGTTTTAGGAAGGATAAGTCCGTTTTTATGGAGTCCATTTGAGTGGTCAGAGAAGCATGGCTGTGCAGGATGGCCTCCATGATCTGGGACAAGGATGGCTCTGCAGGGCCTGCATCAGCAGTGTCCTCACTGGGGGTATCAGGGGCAATGTCCTCAGCTGGAGAGAACAGGAAAGGATCTTCCGGGCTTAGAACAGGGGGGGGAACAGTGTGACTCAGCCTTCCCTGCAGGCTTCTTTGTCAGCGCTGAGGAGCATGAGGATGGCTGGCTGCATGTGTATGCAGCATGGTGACCGGTGTCATCTTGCCTCTGTTTGCATGTCGGGGGTGGTTGGACGGATCCTGGGGCTTCCTCCATCGGTGGGCCGTATTTGACCATCTCCTGGTGGGGCACAAGGTTCCCTAGATGCTGCAGGGACAAACGGGATCCTCGGATGGTGAACGGATCAGCAGGATTCAGTCAGGATGTAAGCGGCACGGACTGAGCTCAGGCTAAGCACGTCCTCACATCCCGGTCGTTGGCCACGCCCCCCGGGCTTGGAAGCTTGCTTGGTAGGCTTACGCACCCAGGAACGCTTATGTCCCCCAGCCGCACTTTTCCCAGTCTGGGAGGGCTTACCCGTGGGTTCTGACCGACGAGAAGAAACTCATTCTCCTTTGCCGGAAAGGAAGGGCCCGGCCTACGGTGGGGCTCCTTTGTCCGTAACAGACTGAGGAAGGAAGGTGCTCTTACCCCTTGTGACATCCATAATAATGGCATCCAGGGCGGCCCCAAACAGTCCACCGCCCTAAAGGGCAAGTCAGTCAGGAGCCATTTGGAAGCTAGGTCGGCCGACCAGCATTTCAGCCAGACAAGGCGACGCAGCACCACAGCAGATAGAGGCCCCAGAAATTAAAGGGGTCGCATCCAAAGTGGCATCGCACACAGAGACTAAACCCTGCGCCAGTTGGTGAGCCAGGGTAATGGTCTTAGGAGGGAGATTATGCTCCTAAACCGTCTTGGTGCAAAATCTTTGCCCATCCTGTGAGTGTCTTGAGACACAAGTGTCACCGCCCCTATAGGGCGTAAGGCAGAACCCAATAAGGTAAACATAGTTCTACTCACCACTTCTGACCTCCTGTCAGTGGGATCCTTAAATGCAGGAGTCCCTTCCATTGGGAGCGTGGTAGCCTTATTCAAACGGGCGACCGGGGGGGTCGACCACTGGGGGGAGAGCCCCTTCTTAACCAGGTCCTCCTTTAAAAGGGGCACCTCATGGCTAGGCGCCGCGGGACGGTCAAAGTCTCCTGCGGCTTATCCCAGACTTAGTCAATGAATGTATCAAAAAAAGGCACATATGGAAAAAAACTTTTTGGAATAAACGGCTTTAAAGGAACCAAAAGGAGACAGCTTCCACCTGAGGTTCCTCAGCCTCAACATTCAGCTTGAGAGTGTTCCTCACAGCATCAATGAGTTCACTTACAAGCACCCTGTCAATTTTTCAGAACTGGGGTCTTCCTCATAGGGAATATCCTGTTTAAAAACATGAAAATCCTCAGAGCTAGGGTCCTGCGCAGCAGTAGCTAGGCCCATATCTGAGAGAGAGCACTCCCATACAGGAGGATGTGTGGGGAGGGGGCGCTTTACAGCTCCCTTGCGCTCGCACACCGCTTCCATCCTGACAAGGATGATTCCAGGACTGCCGACAACTAGTCGCTAGGGACCGCAGGTGCAGGAGCACTGCCAGTTGCCTCAGACAAGTGTGGAGAAGCAGGTGAACTAGACTCCATACTGCCACCCTCAGACTTTTAAAACACTATCATAGTGAGTAACAGTCAACCCACTGGCTATGCTGAAGCTGAGGAGGGGATACCCAGTGTACTCACCAACCCCTGTAAGGACCGCTCATTCCGCTGTATGAAACCGCGCTGGCGCGCGGGTGAAGCCTGGGGAGAGTGAGGAGACTTGACTGTGAGCAAATTGTGAGGTTAGCGCTGCAGCAGCGGCCGATAGAGGCCGAAACTGAAAGCACAAACGCTGCGGCTACAAGAAAATGGCCGCCGGCCGCATACATTACTGCGCCATCGATCCACGGCAAAATGGCCGCCGAGCGCGGTTTATTTAAAAATTCACAGCGCTAATGGCGCACACGTTTTGCGGTTGTTCGGTTCACTAACCACAAGGCAGGAGCTCCTGCCCTCACTGGCTGTGGCACGGTAAGTGCTGGGGCGGCTTGTTTGAACACAAACAGCCCCCCTCAGGAACCGAACCTGTGAAGCTTAGCTTGCTAAGCATGCATGTAACCACTACTCCCAACAGTATTGTACAACCTCACACCAGAACACTGCACCTCTCCCAGGGCCATTAATACAGACATGAGTGCCCCCAGTCAGGCCAGAGTGACCCCCAAGCACCCCCACACCACACAGCACCAGTACAGGGTGCAGAGAGCAGCATAACGGGGGGGGGGAGACAGGGAGAAACCCCCCATATAAAGAAACACAGCCAGCATGTACTCACCTGCAGTAGGAGAGACTGGCTTGTTTCAGACAGACCTATCACAGAGTAGTACTGCGTAGCTGTCGGCCCGGTCCACCACAAGAGATACAGTCAGGTACTGTTCAAACCTTGAGAGGACCGTGGGAGCTAAAAGAAACCCGGCCACCCCTGGAGTCATGGGGTATGTCGTGAACTGAGTCTCACGCACACAAGGCGAGGATCAGCACGCTCGATGGTCGGACAGGGAAGACTACGAGGATACCAGTGTACCCAACCTGTTGCCCAGCCGACAGTTGATTGAAGGTCTCAAAAATAAAATTCCCAAAAGGAATAAAATTTAAAAGTAAAATCTTCCAGGAGACTGGCTCCTGAGAGAGCCACGTCTTCTCCTTCTGCTAGGCAGAAAAAAACTGAGGCTGCAGATGGGAGGGTAATGTCCAGAGGGACCGCCCCCCTGGGCAGGGCTGTTCAGCTCTGGTTTGTTCTAGAATGTTTTAACATCTAACATTCTGCCTAGGTCTTCTCCTGCAAGCAGGGACATATACCCACACGTAATCAGTATGACAGCTGTGTCAGTCCATGGACGATAAGAGAAAAAATATTTTAAGCAACAGACAGCGTGGATTAATGAAAGACAGAAGTTGTCAGACAAACCTGATTTATTTTTATGAAGAGGCGAGTAAAACCTTGGACAGAGGGGTGGCGGTGGACGTGGTATACTTGGATTTTGCAAAAGCATTCAATACAGTTCCCCACACACGGCTAATGTGTAAGGTAAAGTCTACAGGCTTGGAAATATCAGTTTGTAAATGGATAGAAAACTGTCTAAAAGACAGAATTCAGAGGGTAGTGGTTAATGTTTCTTACTCTGAATGGTCTATGGTTATCAGTGGTGTACTCCAAGGTTCAGTGCTGGGACCCTTACTTTTTAATATCTTTATAAATGATATTGGGTCTGGGATCAAAAGTAACATTTCTGTCGTGGCAGATGACACCAAGCTATGCATTGGAATAACGTCCTTACAGGATGTCTCCAATTTACAAGCTGACCTCAATGCACTGTCTAATAGGGCGACTATGTGGCAGATGAGGTTTAATGTTGATAAATGTAAAGTTATGCACTTGGGGGCCAAGAATAGGAATGCATCATACATGCTAGGGGAGTACAACTGGGGGAATCCATAGTGGAGAAGTATCTGGGGGTTTTGGTAGATCATAAGCTCAATAATGTCATGCAATGCCAAGCTGCGGTTTCCAAAGCGAGCAAAGTCCTTTCTTGTATTGAGAGGTATGGACTCCAGAGAGAGATATCATTTCACCCCTGTTCAAATCATTAGTAAGACCTCATCTGGAATATGCAGTTCAGTTTTGGGCACCAGTTGTCAAAAAGGATATCAGGGAACTGGAGAAAGTGCAGAGAAGGGCAACCAAACTGATAAGAGGCATGGAGGAGCTCAGCTATGAGGAAAGATTAGAGGAACTGAATTTATTCTCACTTGAGAAGAGGAGAATAAGGGGGGATATGATCC
This sequence comes from Rana muscosa, assembly GCA_029206835.1. Lineage (NCBI taxonomy): Eukaryota > Metazoa > Chordata > Amphibia > Anura > Ranidae > Rana > Rana muscosa. Next base: position 593,374,838 of record CM055116.1, on the reverse strand, counting down.
ACATGTACAAATATATAAGGGGTCCATATAGTGAATTTGGTGTTGAGTTATTCACTTTACGGTCAACACAGAGGACACGGGGGCACTCTTTACATCTAGAGGAAAAGAGATTTTATCTCCAAATACAGAAAGGTTTCTTCACAGTAAGAGCTGTAAAAATGTGGAATAGACTCCCTCCAGAGGTGGTTCTGGCTAGCTCAGTAGATTTCTTTAAGAAAGGTCTGGATACCTTCCTAAATGTACATAATATAACTGGGTACAAACATTTATAGGTAAAGTTGATCCAGGGAAAATCTGATTGCCTCTTGGGGGATCAGGAAGGAATTTTTTCCCCTACTGTAGCAAATTGGAGCATGCTCTGCTGGGGTTTTTTGCCTTCCTCTGGATCAACTGTGGGTATAGAATTGGGTATATGGGATTGTACAATATTTTTTATTTTTTTATGGTTGAACTAGATGGACTTGTGTATTTTTTCAACCTAAATAACCATGTAACTATGAATCGGTCCTTTAAGGTTTGACAAATTCCTATAGCTGCCACAGCTGGTTGTGCTGCTGATCCGGCAATAGCAAAAGAATCGCCAAGTAAAGATTCCAACTTTTTATCCACCGGATATTTAAAAACCTGGGCATTGTCTACAGGACAGGTTAAGCTCTTATTCACAGCAGAAATAGCCATCAACCGCTGACATACTCCATTTCTTTGTGAATTTTTCCTCCATTGGATACAAAATCTCTACTGGAGGTAATTTAAACCCAAAACAGACCAACTCTGTAAAGGACTGAACCAACAATCTCTGGGATTGAGAGGCTGAGAATGGTTCTTCAGAAGAGAAGTCATCAGCCTGACCCTCCTCCTGGTCATTCAAAGCCCCTTTTACATCCTCTGCCCATTCCTGCTCCAATACCGGAGGATCAGGAGAGGGAGATCTTTCATGCTTTTTCCCTCCTTGAGAGACAGAGGCAATCATGCCGGCTATTTTGCTATTTTGCTCATCAGACCAGCCAAAAACGGATGCCAAATCGTCCTTTGTGACGTATGATGAGACTGAAGCACTAGAAGTAGCTACTATGCCTGATGACCGTAATGGCTCAGGTTGGCCAGTCAACATGGCCTTTCAGAGGAAGATAGCACAGAGAAACCACGACTAGGATTCTCTAATCCTGACGGCAGCACACTAGCGTACCTTCCTGCTGTGCCACCCCCCCCCCCCCTCCACTCCTCTTTTGGAAAGAGATTGCTCTATGCAAAATATTGAGGTACCAGAACCACTTGTGTACTCAAATATAATGCCAAGCTGTAATCCAGCTTATAGCAGCTATCACAGCTCAGGTTAACATCCAGTAGCAGCCTGCTCTGTGTCCCATCCTGCAGTCTCACAGGAATCCCAGCAGAAACTTCCTTTATTGCTTCTTGAGCTGCGCCTGTGCAGCATCCTATGTGCACGATTGATCACCCACGTGCACGCCAGCCGTGTTCTAGGTCATGCCCCCAGTAAGTCTCCGCTTCCCTGCTCGTCCCCGCGAGGAGGAAAAACTGCTGCCATCCCTTTAGGAGGCGCCGGGCGAGAGACCTGGCAATGCACAAGCCAAGGAAGAGGATTGCTACCGAGTGGATGGGCACTGTCTTTGAACGAGGGGCCACGGGCGAGCCAGAAGAGAACCCCCTGAACGGCCAGAAGTCACAGGTATGTTAGATATGCACCTATGCAACACTATATGACACCACTGCCCTCTAGTGGGAAAATACAGACAAGACACATGCTGCTGAGCCCCTGGGACCATACGATCGCTTTATGTTCACAAGCACTTGGGAACTACTGCTTATACATATGTGAATCGTTTGTCCTTTCCGTCCCAGGAATCAAGTCAATTACCCCTGTAGCTTGAGCCACGGGTCGTTTTTTCTCCCCTTGCATTTTTTTTTCTGCCCCCTGTGATCCTTGGATGTGCCCTGGGCTGGGTTCCGGTGCTACCGTTGGGGACGCGACCATCTGGGCTGGCTGGAGTGTATAGAGAGGGATTTCATCTGGGCAGGATACAAGCTTTGTGCTGACGTCACCCTCCACTGCTCGGCTTCCACGGATGTATTTGTGTGCCAGCGCCTTTGACCGGTCGGCGCTGATACACTTTAAGGCTGTCTTTTTAACTGCTCTTGTGAGTATGTTTTCATTTTTTTAATAAATGTACACCAAGGATTTTACACTATCCAGTGTCCTTCCTTCTTTCCATGTTTATGTTGAACATTCGCATGATGTTATATGAGCTGTCGGGCTACTAAACCATTGAAGTTCATCATTTGCTGAAATCCGGAGGTTTTACTGAGTATTACTTGAGGCTGTTTGAGGTCCTCCGTCATAGGGGACCATCGCTTTCTGGTAAGCAGGAATTCTTACTGGTGGTGGTGAAAGTCACGGATTATAAGATCTGAATTTTCTTCTGTTTGGGTTTTTTTTTTTTTCTCTTTTTTCATTAAATTTTGGACACTTGTTCACGGGTGTTTTGTTTATCATGGACTTTCAGATATGAACTTTGAGGGTCCTATATAGCAGTTTTGGACTATCATTATATTAACTGTTTAATCATAGTCCATTTTACTCCAAAATAATTTTTTATTTACACTGATCATTTACTGTTCTTCATTGAGCATTTATATGATTTATCACTGTTATTTGGATTTTTTCAATTATTCAGTGGTGGGCTTATGTTCACGGTCATAAGTTAGCGCGACTATATATATTTTCTTAAGACACATGGTCTACTGCCCAAACATTTAAAGTAAACATATACCTTTCAGTATTTTTTTATTTATTTTTTTGGGGCGAAAAAACTGAGGTACGTCCTGTATGGGAGGGTTTATATAGAGGGGGACTTCCTGTCCTTTTGGTGTGCCAGTGTCCATTCACCTATAGGTGGCATATAACCCAGATAGTAATTACTATGGCTGCTCTGTGTCCTGTAATGTACGATAAAAAAAAAAAAAAAAAAAAAAACAGGACATGTATAGGGCTACCCTCTCCTCCAGCCAGCCAGCATGGAGGCCTTTAATGTTTGGAGGAGAAATAGGAAACGCCTCGTCCACCAGTTCTATCGCAATGGCAAACAGGGCCGGTGAAAGTGGGCAGCCCTAAAAAGTACCTCTATGCAAAGAGAAGGAGAGGAAGAGGAGGATAAACCACCTTCCAACCTAACCAAAGCAGTCAGACATCTATATAAGCAGCAAGGAAAAACCCATCCTCCTAAGAACCCCGATTAGAGCGCGGTGCATGTATATTTGTGAATAACCTGCAAAGGTTGATATTCGTGGATTTATGGGCCATGAATCCAGTCTGATCCGGTCAATCACTGTTGGGAGCAATTTCTGCAATCGCAACATGAGGAGCTTGGTTAGTATTTTAAAATCATTATTATTAAGCAATGGGTCTATACGAGGCACATGAACAAGGATCCTTGGGAGACTTTTAAATTAGGACAAAATGGGCATGGCTCATAGTGTCAGGGAGAGTGCCCTCTGCCAGGCAGTGTGATTATAGAGAACCCAGTAGGGACTCCAGCCAGTCGGAAGCCAATGCAGCATTATCAAAGAAGCAGACACGATCTCCATCCACCACCCGTATTTTGCTGGGGAAAAGTAGGATTTTTATAACAGCTTACCTGTAAAATCCTTTTCTTGGAGTACACCACGGGACACAGAGCTAGTCATTACATAATGGGTTAAGGGTCACCAGCGGTGATTGGACACTGGCACAACCAATGGAAGACAGTTCCCCTCCATATAACCCCTCCCATCAGGGGAGTACCTCAGTTTTGTAGCAAAGCAGTAAGGTTCCCATAAGAAGGGGGGGACCTCTGTGTCCCGTGGTGTACTCCAAGAAAAGGATTTTACAGGTAAGCGGTTATAAAAATCCTACTTTCTTTATCGTACACCACGGGACACAGAGCTAGTCATTACATAATGGGACGTCCCAGAGCAATGCTCATATGAAGGGGGGGAAACACAGATCAAACAGGCCGCTTGCGGACCAGAAGCCCTATACTGCTGCCTGCAGCACACTTCGCCCGAAGGCGGAATCCTCATGTCCTTTCACATCTATTTGATAGAATTTGGAAAATGTATGGACTGAAGACCAAGTTGCAGCTTTACAGATCTGAGCCATCGAAGCCTGGTGGTGCACTGCCCATGAAGCACTTATCGCCCTGGTAGAGTGCGTCTTAACAGGAAAAGGAGGAGTCCTGTTCTTTAAACCATAAGCTTGAACAATTACTTGTCTAATCCACCTGGAAATGGTGGATTTTGATACCGCTTGGCCCTTCTTGGGACCATCTGGTAAAATAAACAAAACATCTGTTTTACGTATCTGAGCGGTTGCTTGCAGATACACCCTTACCGCTCTCACTAGATCTAGAGAGTGTAATAATTTTTCCCCCGCCGTCCGCGGGTTTGGAAAAAAGGAAGGCAGAACAATGTCTTGATTCAAGTGAAAAGCCGACACCACCTTAGGTAGAAAAGCCGGATGGGGTCGTAGTACGATTTTGTCCTTGTGACAAATTAGATAAGGCTCTTTACAAGAAAGAGCTGCTAGCTCTGATACTCTCCTAGCAGAAGCTATAGCAATCAAAAAGGCCAATTTCCTACTTAATATAATTAACGGAATATGGCAAATAGGTTCAAAAGGTTGCTTTTGCAACACTGACAATACCAAATTCAAATCCCATGGACACAAGGGAGACCTAACTGGAGGATTTATCCTCAGTACCCCCTGAATGAATGTCCGAACTAGGGAATGAGATGTCAATGGTCTCTGAAAGAAGACTGATAGAGCCGATATTTGCCCCTTGATGGTGCTAAGGGCTAATTTCATATCCACGCCTAACTGGCAAAAAGCAAGAATCCTGCTTATTTCATATTTCTGAGGATTCCAACTTCTGGATTCACACCAGGAAACGTATGCTTTCCAGACTCTATGATAGATGAGTCTGGAGGCTGGCTTTCTAGCATTAATGAGCGTAGAAAGAGCCGGACCAGAGACCCCTCTCTTTTTCAAAATGTGGGTCTCAGCAGCCAGGCCGTCAAATTTAGCCTTTGTAGGGAAGGGTGGAATACTGGACCCTGTGACAGCAGGTCGTGTCGAAGTGGAAGCTTCCAGGGCCTTCCTATCGCCATTTTTACAATCTCGGCGTACCAAGGCCTCCTGGGCCAGTTTGGGGCCACTAGGATTACTGGTATTCCCTTCTCCTTCATCCTGCGAAGCAGTCTTTGTAGAAGAGGGATCGGAGGGAATGCATAGATCAGTGAGAACTGATTCCATGGAGTTATTAGAGCATCTGTCCCGTAGGCTAGAGGATCTCTCGTTCTGGACAAAAAGTTGTCCAATTTCTTGTTGAACCTGGAAGCTAGCAGGTCTACATCTGGGTTTCCCCATCTCAGACATATGGCCTGAAAGATCTCGGGGTGAAGAGACCACTCTCCTGGTAGCAGCTGCTGACGACTCAGGTAGTCTGCTTGCCAGTTTTCTATCCCTGGAATGAAGATTGCAGAAATGCAAGGTACATGCTCTTCTGCCCATGCCAAGATCCGATTCACCTCTCTTTGGGCTGCCCGACTGCGGGTGCCTCCTTGGTGATTGATGTAAGCTACTGCAGTAGCATTGTCGGATTGAACCCGAACTGGGTAGCCCTGTAACCTGTATGTCCAGGTTTTGAGGGCTAGATATACTGCCCGGATCTCTAGCACATTGATGGGCAGGATCCCCTGAGTCTTGGCCCAGGTTCCCTGGGTAGAAGCCTCCTCGAATACTGCACCCCAGCCCGATAGGCTGGCATCCGTAGACACCACCTTCCAGGCAACTGGGAGGAAGCACCTTCCCTTCCGTAAATTCTTGGCTTCTAGCCACCAATTGAAGCTGTGGTGTACTTGTGAGGACAGGCGCATGGGTATATCCAGAGCTTGGCTCTTCCTGTTCCAGGAGGCTAAAATATTGCCTTGAAGTAGTCTCGAATGAAACTGGGCGTAAGGGACCGCCTCGAAGGAGGCTACCATCTTTCCCAAAAGTCTCATGCAAAGGCGAATAGACGGCCTTTTGTTTGCTTTGACCTTGTGGATCAGGTCTTTCAGAGACTGTATCTTTGGCTCTGGCAGGTATACCCTGTTTTGGGCTGTATCTATGATCATGCCTAGGTACACTATCCTTCTTTGGGCCTGGAGAGGATTTTTGTAAATTTATAATCCATCCTAAATGCTCCAGGTATCCTACTGTAGTGTGTACAGCATGATCCAATCCCTCCTTTGACTGATCTATTACTAGTAGATCGTCTAGATAGGCTGTTACCGCAATGCCCCGTGTTCTCAGGATTGCTAACAGAGGAGCTAGCACCTTTGTGAATACTCTGGGCGCGGTGGCTACACCAAACGGCAGGGCCACAAATTGAAAGTGGCGATCTTCTACCGCAAACCTTAGGAATCTTTGGTGAGCGGGGGAGGATGGGTATGTGTAAATATGCGTCCTTGATATCTATGGACGCCATGAATTCTCCGCCCTTTAAAGTGGCGACCACGGATCGGATCGTTTCCATTCGAAAATGGCGAACGTTCAGAAACCGATTTAGGGATTTTAGATCCAGGATGGGTCTGACATCTCCATTTGGCTTTGGAATCACAAACAGGTTTGAGTAAAAACCTGAACCTTGCTCTTTTTGGGGTACCTCTGTAACTACCCCTTGAGCCATTAAGTGATTCAAACCTTTGAAGAAGGATTCTCTTTTTTGTGGATCCTTGGAGAGTCTTGAACCTCTGAATTGAGAACATGGGATTTCTCGAAATTCCAGCTTGTACCCTGAGGATATTGTGGATACCACCCATTTGTCCTGGGTTTCTGACCGCCAAGTCGCTGAGAACTGACGAAGCCTTCCCCCCACTCGGCCGAACGGGGGCGCCCCTTCACTGAGAGGATTTGGGGGCTTGCTTATTAGCTCTTGCACCCCACGGCTTCTTGTTCTTCTGAGCCGGCCCCTTGGCTTTTGTGGGCGGCTGAAAAGGCCGTCGCCACTGGCTGGAGTCAGATTTCCCGGGAGCTGGGGAGAGAGAGCGTTTAAAACAAGGCCTCTTGCTTTTCTTTCTCTCAGGTAAAAGTGTCGTTTTACCACTAGATATCTTCTGTATATATTTTTCTAAATCTTCCCCAAATAGGCGTTCGCCATGGAACGGGAAACTTGCCAACAGCTTTTTGCATGGGGCTTCCGCTGACCAATGCTTAAGCCAAAGTACTCTGCGCATCTGTACCAGCTGGAGTGTAAGGCGTGATGCCTGTATGATAGAATCTCTCATGGCATCCACTGTGAAGCATAAGGCTTTAGGCAAATTCTCCCAATTTTTAGCCTGCTCTGAAGGCAGCTCCTTCAGCCCCTGCTTTACCTGTTGGCTGATGACCTGACACATACGGACTGCTGCTACTGCAGGTTGGGTAATTGAGCCGACCAAAAGGAAGGAGGATTTCAGTAGGGATTCCAACTTCTTCTCAGAAGGATCTTTAAACACTTGTACATTATCCACCGGACATGTCAGGTTTTTATTTACACAAGAAATAGCCGCATCTACCGCAGGCAGGCTCCATTTCTTTAAAAAAAATTCCTCCATAGGATAAAGAATGTTAAACTTTTTTGGAGGTGAGAAACGCTTATCTGGATGTTGCCAGTCTGCGTACATTAGATCCTCTAGTAACGGATGAACCGGGAAGGAGCATGCACCTTGCAGGGATCTTAATGATCCTAGGGAGGAGACAGGTGATTCCGTTACCTCCGAAGAGGGTAACTTAAATGCAGATCGCACTGCTCCTGCATAGCATTGTACCTGTGACTTTAAAATCTGGGATACCGAAAAAGGCTCATCCGATATCCCTGATCCGTCTGACTCCTTATCCTCTGCTGATGTAGCCTCCTCCTCATCCTCCTCAGGTACTTCTGAAGGGAGGTCCAATACTGGAGGAGATCTGCTTCGCTTATTGTCCTTTTTAGAGGACTTAGCGATTAAGGTAGCAATTTTCTCCTCCAGATTATTTAGGGCAGCTGATAAAGTGTCCTCAGTGACATGCAGGCCCAGGCTTCACTGGGGAAGCCGCCATACCTGACAGAGGTAATGGCTTATCCTGTATAGGTGCATTTGACAACACAGGAGAGGAAGGTACCGAGTCAGCACAGCTAGAGCCTCCTGTCTCAGGCAGCGGTGCTCTTTTATCTCTTTTTGGCCGCATTACTTCCCCTGGAAGGCTTACTGTTTAGACAAAATACAAGGTACCTAAAATGCATATACTACCGTGCTTAGTTTAGCAATTTACATTAAGTATGCAACTTTTAACACATAGCTATGCATAACATGGATGTCTTCTAGGAAGTACCCAGTCCAACCACATGGAGTCTTACGTCCCTGTATAACTGCTGTGTTTCTCTGCCAGGAACAAGAGAACAAACGAGCTTGCTTGCTGCTGCAGTGCTCTCACACTGGCAGTCTTTAAACTTGGTGCCGTTTCTGTGCCTGCGCGCGCCCACGTGCCCGCGCACGCCTTCGGCCCCCCCCCCCCTCCGATAAAGCGCGCACGCGCGGCTCTTTAGCGCTATGGTGGTGGCCATAGTGAGAGAGGACTCTCACCAGCCCCTGTTCCCACTTACCTGCATCTGCAGGTGTCTGGTCGGCCACCGAAAGGAGGAGCGGGGTGCCCAAGCAAGCTCAGCAGCGGAGGGACGAGCAGTGTTCTTCGCCGAAGCCGACACTGAATCAGAGTGAGGTGAGTACATTCAGCTCTTTACTCCCCCCAGTGGCGGAAAAAGAGAAGACATCCACTTTTTTCCTTGAAAAAGGTCCTAAACCTAGTTTTGGACCCTCTAATCTTACCTTATCCACGCCGCAGGTTTTTTCTGCTGAAAATTTTCAGACAGATACCAAACTTCACCCCTCACGGCGGGCTATGTGTGCCAACCTTCAGGGATATGGGTTCCTATTTAAAGGATACCTCTCCCCTGGGCCTTGTATAAGACTCTTACCAGGACTTTTAGCGAAATAGCGAAAGTGCTGGATCTTAGAGCCCAGTCCTCCGAAGAGAGACATTACAGGCGCTGCCTCATGGATGAGGCCCGGATCCCATCCAGTTTTGGCTTAACTTGTAGGCGTCTTGGATGGGTCCGAAAGCATAGCTCTTTTACCCCCAGAGGGTCTCTTTGGTAGAGCTTTCCTTTAGCACCTCCTAACGCGTCCAACACCTTTCGACACTGACGGAAAAACTGAGGTACTCCCCTGATGGGAGGGGTTATATGGAGGGGAACTGTCTTCCATTGGTTGTGCCAGTGTCCAATCACCGCTGGTGACCCTTAACCCATTATGTAATGACTAGCTCTGTGTCCCGTGGTGTACGATAAAGAAAGTAGACATTTGTGAATCTCTGCAAGAACCAGATCTGGAAAAAATCAAAGCTTGGCATCCTCGAATATCAGGTCACTTTAGTGCGAGCTGCAGCCAGGAAGCAGCCCCCGTTCTGGTAAATGAGCAAGCGAAGTAGAAATGAACGTGGCAGCACCCCCGGGATCGGTGGTGTGGGGGAGACTCCATGAGCCCTGTCAACCACAAAAATGGGTGGCATATCGGTGAGGTAGAAGAGCTTTGTGAGCAGTTTCTCTGTAAACTCTGCCGTTCTGGTCCCCACCACTTTTTACAGAAGACAGAATGTGAATGTTGTTCGCTCTCAGTTGGTTCTCGGTGTCAATGGCTTTCTCCTGCAAAGCTATAACTTGGAGCTGGAGAGCATGAAGGTCTCTGGAATTGGAACGTACTGTGTTGTCCAGCCCAGAGACCCGATCCTCAACTTCAGTAACCCTTGAGGCGATTTAGTTCGCATTTGTAGTGCTATACAAGTTACTCACTCAGGAGTAAAACTTGTCCAAGTCATGCTAAATGGGGTTGTAAACCTAGGTTTTTCACCTCAATGCATTCTATGCATTGAGGTGAAAAACCTCCTGTAATGCCCCCCCCCCCCCCGAGCCCCCGTTTTACTTACCTGTACCCGGGGACGAGCACACCAGCAAAAGCCGGTGTCTCGGGCCCTGATTGAATGGATTGGTAGCAGCACAGCCATTGGCTCCTGCTGCTGTCAATCAAATCCAACGAATAGACACAGAAGCAGGACACGGGGGCACGCACGCACAGGCGTCCATGAAGGAGAGCGCTTCTCCGACAGAACACTCGAGAAGAGGAGCCAGAAGCGCTGCTGAAGGACCCCAGAAGAGTAGGATCAGGGCCACTCTGTGCAAAACCAACTGCACAGTGGAGGCAAGTATAACACGTTTTTTTTTTTTTTTTTAAACCCCAAAACTTTACAACCCCTTTAATAAAGCGGATGTCAGTGGCAAGAAAATCAATCTTTGCTGTCAGGGATTCCTTGCAAGCTGTAGTCGCCTCCAGGATGTCAGCGTGAGGGAGGACTCTGTCCTGCCATCGACATTCGCCTGTGTGCTGACAGACATGGTACTGGCTGAAGACCTCGTGGTCAAGATGGCCACTGAAGAGGAAGGGCGGGGAGTGCCGGACTAAGAGCGAGTGGAGTGTGACTTGCCCGATGCTATGAAGGATACCAAAAGGAGCCGGCTCACACGAAGAAAAGAGCTCTGTTGCAGAGCTGGGAGATCAAAGAAGATTAGGGTATGAGTTGTAGGAGATGAGACAGGATCAGAGCTCCAGCACTATGTGCCTGTGGTCTGTATCACATTTTGGCCACACCCAGATGTTATTTGATTTTTACTCCAGGAGTATATAATGCGTTTAGCAATGCTAGGGAAAGGCTTAAACAATGCATTACAATTTAACTAAACCCACAAGATTTAAGTTGACTAAATGTACTGGAGATTTTAGTCGACTAAAGCTAAAAGAATTCAGGTAACTAAAATATGACTAAAACTAAAATGGCATTTTAGTCAAAAGACTGACTAAAACCAAATCTGAATCGGACATCAAAATTAACACTGGTTTAGACAGATATTACCAACAATCCACACTTACCTGTCCAATTTGTACATGAGTATCCTCCACAGAATGTGAATATGCTGTAACAAGTCTCTTCATTTGTTTAAGATGAGCTGCCTCTGTATCTTGAAATAACTGGAAAACAGATTGGGATATACAGCGTTAAATGTTTTTAACAACCATGTGACTGCAATATATCCTTTTAAGTCATTAAAGAGGAAATTCAGTCAGCCCTCTGATATATATATATATTTTACTACTTGTTATGCAGCATTGTCCTGGATTCAGATATTCCGATGCTGACCTGCCTGGCGGATCTAGCGGTGTCCTGCTCAGTCAGTCATAGGAAGCCGAATGCCTCTAAATGCAGCTCTGCCCTTCAGCCACTGTGAACCCCTACTTCTACAGCCTCCTGTCCCGGTATGGGGGCAGGGTAAGGTATGAAGAAAAAAAAAAAAAAACAGATTTATACTGTGGAGGAAGGCCGCAGTGCACAGAGCCTTTGATGACTGGGGCAAGGGGTTTAGGCCTGCTTTACTACTCTAACGCCTAGGATATGCCAGACGTCTCATATGTCAAATCAATCTTCCAGCGAGACTTCACTGTCCAATACTCAAATCTCACCTTTTTCCATCAATCAGTCTGGCACAAATCTAATTGATGAAATCGATCTTGAGTCCATCCTTCGAGATTTTGATAACCCTATTAATGTATCATTTAAAATTTTCAAAAAACCTTCACCTAAATTTCCTCCCCTTAGTACAAATCCTAATGGCTCTTTTTTTTAAATGGGAGACTCAGGATATCGATAAGCTTTCAGTCAGGAATCCTTCTAATACTAATCTTTGGAAAGACTAGAAATAGGCTCCATCTTCTTTGCAAAAAAATAGCCCTATTACCACAAAAGCCCTCCGATAAGGGGGGCAATGTGGTAATAATGGATAATTCTCAATACAACAATATGTGCATGCGCATTCTTTCCAACAAAGCATGGTATCGCCAAATTAATCCCTCTACAGTAGAAAAATGTAATAAAAGATTCTATACATTGGTGGATTAATTTTTTGAGGCTGAAGTTATTTCTAAAGATCTTTGGGAATACATACGTACACCATATCCCAAGATTCTGACTTTTTATAGCCTCTCGAAATTGCATAAAAAAATCTACAAACCCAACAGGTACACCCATGGTTTCTGGCAAGGAGGGAATGATTGAGAATGAGTCAAGTCGTTGATGCATATCTTCAGCCACATGTTATTTCCTTACCTTCTTTCCCAAAAGACACAATTCATTTCCTTCAGGTTATTGACAAATTATCTATCAATTCCAGCCAATTATTACCTTGTCACATTTGATGTGTAGGCATTGTATTGTTCAATACCGCACAATCTTGGCTTAGCAGCTGTAAAAAAAGATCCTGTCTCAGATGAGCATGCATGATTGGTCTCTAAATGAGTTCATACTTGCAGGACTTGAATTCATCCTGCATCACAATTTTTTTTATGTTTGATGGCTCCTACTACCTCCAGGTGCAGGGCGTAGCGATGGGGACATTCTGTGCCCCATCCCACGCCAATCTGTACCTGGGGCAGTGGGAGCGATACTTTCTCTCAGACGAGGGGCGGTCCGTGTACACTTGCCCTGTTTCTACAGGGCAAAGGTACATAGACGACATATTCCTCGTCTGGGAGGGCCCAGAGGACATCCTATGCCAATGTCTTGAAGCTATGAACAACAATTAATTTAACCTAAAATTTACCATAACTTATGACCTGACCACTGTGACCTTTTTAGACACTAGTATCACTAAAATGCCAGATGGACGTCTTGCTAGTGTTCTCTATCGCAAGAGTACCACTGGCAATACCATACTCCACGCTCACAGGTTCCACCCTACCTCTGTCTTGTCAACTCCATACCTTTCAGTCAGTATTTGAGACTGAGAAGGAATTGTTCTACGGACTCAACCTTCAAACTAGAAGCTGATACATTAAAGAATAGGTTTTTGGAAACAGGCTATAGTAAAACTTGCCTTCGAAAAGCCTTTAACAAAGTGAGTAGACTCCCTCGTTAGGAGCTACTCTTCAAACATAAAAAAAAAAGTCCCTAGTGATCTTCCATCTCCACGTGCAATTTTAAGACATACTAATCAATAATCATAAATTAAAATCATTTTGAATAGGCATTGGCCTATTCTAGCTGAAGACTCTGTAATTAAAGCGGTTGTATAGACCAATTTTGAACTTTTACCTACAGGTAAGCCTATAATAAGGCTTACCTGTAGGTAAAAAGAATATCTCCTAAACCTGTACGGTTTAGGAGATATTCCCCTCGCAATGAGCCGCTGAATGCAGCGGCACATGCACAGCGGGGATACTCGGCTAAAGCCCGGCAGCCGCCGGACCTTGCCGACGCTCAGGAGTGACGACATTGCCGCTCCAGCCACTCACAGCGCTGGAGCGGCGATACCTGGAAGACACGCCGAGGCAAGATGACATCTCCCTCGGCATGGACCAGGTAAGTTCCCGACGCCTCGTTCTAAGGTAAGTATTTCATAATGAGCTAGTATGCGGTGCATACTAGCTCATTATGCCTTTTGCCTTTCAGATATGAAAAAAAAAAAAAAACAGCAGCGGGTATACAACCGCTTTAAGCAGTTCATCAATGGAAGACCAGACGTTACTTTTAGAAGGGCTGTTTCATTGTGGGACAAACTTGTAAGTAGCAAATTGCAAAATGGATTTACCATTGGGAAGGCATGTTACGAAGATCCATGGGGGTAAATTTCCAAAAAGTAAAGTCACAGCACTGGATAGGATTCATATACCCCAAAGAAAGGGGGAATGGAATAAGATACTTTTACAAACAGAACAGAGATGGATATACAAATGAAGGGCCACTTCCCCTCCGGGGTTAAATTACGCCCTCACCTTTAGCCCCGGTTTCACATTGATGCTACTTTGAAGTAGCACGATTTCAAAGTAGCAAGGTCAGCGCGATTTCAGGTGCTACTTGTTAGACATCTGTGTGGCTTCATGCATAGATGTCTATTGAAGTCGCACCTGAAAGCGGCAAAAGTAGTGCAGGAACTACTTTTTCTAATCGATACAGTGCCGGAAAATCGGTGTCGCCCCGATTGGAACAGTGCCATTGCCTCCGATAGGCTGCGACTTGTCATGCGATTTCAGCTCTCAAATCGCATGACAAATCGCTCCAATGTGAACCCAGGCTCAAGCCCTTTATTGAAGGGTATTGCGTCAGGTAAAACAGATTAATCATTCTTGGATTTGTGTTTTTTTTTCTCCCTTTTCTTTTTTTTTGTTGCTTTTGTCACCTTTATTTTCAAATATCTTTTGTCCCAGTTTTAACATTTTCTAATTGTGATTTTTTTTTTATATCCAATAAATCTGGCAAGATTCAATATTGTTAGTGTCCATGTGATCTCAGGTTTATGGCTCATTTGGTGCGGCTGCTCGGTGGTGGCTCGTCTGGGCTCTTGGGTCCCCCAGAGTGGACATGGGGAGTTTGTCTGTCCAATAGACAGCTCTCCCCCCCTTCTTGCCTTTCTGCCTGCTTGATCCCCCCTCGTGGCTAGTTTTGGGCACACGTCCACGCTGTTGGTGTGCCCATTGTGTCCCTGCAGAGTTCCACATGCGTGGTCACCACCTATTTTGGCCAGGCTGCTTGGAGCGCATCACATCAGCAGGAGCAGCGGGGAGGTGATTGGGCACCAGGGGATTTTTATGCCAATGGCTTCAGCTGGGAGCAATCAGACTTGCATCAAAATTATAATATATATATATATATATATATATATATATATATATATATATATATATATATATCCCTCCCCCATCCCCAATCAGCCAAACTTTGAATGTCCCTCTACACCTCTTGTTTTTGTTGTTTTACTATAGGGCTTTACAGGAGATTGCTCTCCTTTTGCTGCAGTTATTTACCATCCAGCTCTATACATAATTTTTGGTGGCCTCTTACTCTTCCAGTAGGTATGTTTAATTTGTCTATTGTTAGACTTGATACACTTTATTGGATGTGTGTTTCAAATTTGTACAACACTACATTCATCCTGATTCTTATATATAAAGCGAGGTCTATAAGAATCTATAAATCATAATACCTTTTTAAAAAATGTTATGGATCAGCTAAAGAGTGTCCCCTATGCTTTGATTCAATTCAGGGAATGTGAGCAATCCACCTCTGTTGCCTTCTGCTTGAAAACCATTGATCTTCTGTGGGGCTTGAGGTCTGGGGGTTGGGCCGAGACCCGTGTGGTCTGGCCATCCAGTCACGTTCATATCTTTGCAAGTGCATTATACTTGCTTTGTCATATGGAAATAGTAAAATCATGTACAATCTGGCAAAATTTTATATAAATGTCATTATGCATTTTCTTTTTTGTTTTCTTGATGTATGTAGGGTTGCTTCCACTTACTTATCCCCTGATGAAGACTTTATACAAGTTGAAACGCGTTGGTTTGACTTGGTGGAAATGCTTTGTTTGTAAAATAATTTCATGCATCCCTGCAGTATATGTATATTAAAGGAATGGTATAAGATCAGAACATGAAGTATCTAGATCAGCCAATTTTAAAAGTTGTTTTTACACACCAATTTGTAATCATGTGATTTCTATTGCTGCAACAAAGTCCCATGGGAGATGTCGTTTGTCTAGTGCATCAGGGATGGAGCAGTCTTCTTTCCATAATATAATTACTACTCTCTGCTTTCGCCTTGGATGTGTTACCCATTTTGCAGCTGAGAACTAGGTCTTGGCAACTAAGCTTCAATGACTATTGATCAAAAAACAAAAGTTAAAATTCATCCATTCCAGCTACCCAATTATGAAAGTGCTGCCTAACATTAGCAACTGCAAGGCACCAGCTACTACCTTCCTTGTAAAGAACTATCTATTCAGTGCCTAATTGGAAATTTCTTTCACTTTGCCTTGAATTTAGGCCCTGAACCCCGACCTCAAACAAGTGCTGAGCGCCCAAGAGCAGCAGCGGTGCGCTCTCATCTCACTGGGCATAGAAGCAGCAGTGGGAGCCACTGGTTCCTGGTGCTTTCAATCAAATCCTGTGAGAAGGAAGCAGGGGGTGATGCCGAGCCGCACTGTGTGTGTGTGTTAATAGATGCACACAGCCAGGCTCAGAATCAAGCCTGAAGCACCAGAGGAAGACCCCAGAATGGGAGGTTCGGGGGCCTCTCTGTGCAAAACCATTGTCCATAGCTGGCAAGTATATGTTTATTATTTAAAATGAAAAAAAAAAAAACTTTTAGAAGCACTTTAACCACTTGCCGACCGCCGCATGCCGATATACGTCAGCAGAATGGCATGGGCAGGCAAATGGGCGTACCTGTACGTCCCTTTATATTTGCCGCCCAGCCGGAGTGCCCCTGCGGGTCCCGGGAACTCGATGTTCCCGGGCGGCCCGCGATTGCGGTCGGCAAACAAAGCATTTCCCTGTTCTGCCTAGTGACATGTCAGGGATCTACTGTTTCCTGTGATCAGGAACAGTGATCTCTGGCGTGTCACTGGTAGCTCCTCCCCCTAACAGTTAGAATCACTCCCTAAGACACACTTAACTCCTTGATCGCCCCCTAGTGGTTAACCCCTTCACTGCCAGTGTAATTTTTATAGCACCGATTGCTGTATAAATGACAATGGTCCCAAAAATGTGTCAAAAGTGTCCGCCATAAAGTCGCAGTCCCGATAAAAATCGCAGATCGCCGCCATTACTAGTGAAAAAAAAAAAAATTGCCATAAAACTACCTCCTATTTTGTAGACGCTATAACTTTTGAGCAATATACGCTTATTGTGATTTTTTTTTTACGAAAAATATTTAGAATACATATCGGTCTAAACTGAAGAAAAAATGTGCTTTTTAAAAAATTGGGATATTTAATATAGCAAAAAGTATAAAATCTGTATTTTTTCTTCAAAATTGTCGCTCTTTTTGTTTATAGCGCAAAAAAAAAAAAGGAAAAAAAATCGCAGAGATGATCAAATACCACCAAACACCACCAAAAGAAAGCTATTTGTGGGAAAAAAAGGGCGTCAATTTTGTTTGGGTACAGCGTCGCACGGCCGCGAAATTGTCAGTTAAAGCAACGCAGTGCCAAATCGCAAAATGTGGCCCGGTTTTTAGCCTAACACTTTGACAACCATAAAATAAACATTCTCCAGTAAACCATTTGATAGAATTCCAGTTTACAACTTTCACAGCTGCTGGTTCCTGCTCGCTCAGTGCTGCTTCTCCAAACTTTTGGTCTTCACAGAAAAAAGTTAACAGTGGACAGTGCAGTCTCCACTCAGTCTGTTAGTTTGAAAAAGGGAGGGTGGAGAAGGATGGAGGAGCAGGGACATGCCTTGCCATCATAGGCTCTGGGGGCTGTGTGTTTCTATTGATGCACACAGTGTAGGGAGACAATTCTAATGCATGCTTTCGAGAATTACTACATTGAAAGCTGTAAGAGAAAGGAGTCACCCTGAAGCCAATAACCTGGGTCAGCAGCCATGGCACCAGCTTAAACTAAAAAAAAGTTGCATACTCTGATTAAATTAGTTGCTGAATTTCCTTAAAAAAAATAAAACTGATAGTTTACACAAAATTATGGACAAAGATTTTTTTGGGCATACTTCTCTTGTGGGTCACAGGAGTGCACTTACTTTTGCTCTCCTGTGACCCAGAATCAGCCAACAGCGAGCTAAAGACCGCTCCAGGCCCTGGAAGGATCCCAACCATATTGTTGGGATCCACCTAGATGCCTGAGCGTGGCTAAGAGCCGGAGCCAGCTGCTCTTTCCCCGTGCCCCAGTCCGGTGCTCCAATGAGCATTGTGATCAGCGGTCTTAGTCTTAGAAGCGGCGGACAACTGCATCATCAGAATGATGCAACACCATGGAGCGGAGTATGTATGTTTTTTTTTCTAAGTCCATACTTTCTCCTTTAATATCACTTTGATGCCGCGTACACACGATCGGAATTTTCAACAACAAAACCGTGGGGTTTTTTTTCCCCGACGGATGTTGGCTCAAACTTGTCTTGCCTACACACGTTTGATCAAATGTTGCTCGGAAATTCCGATGGTCAAGAACGCGGAGCCGTACAACACTACAACGAGGCGAGACAAAAGAAGTACATGCGTCTAATCGATTCCGAGCATGCGCAGCACTTTTGTTCGTTGGAAATGGCTACACACGGTCAGAATTTCCGATAAGAAATTTTCTTGTCGGAAAAATTGAGAACCTGCTCTCAAACATTTGTTGTCGGAAATTCCGACAGCAAATGTCCGATGAAGCCTACACACGGTCGGAATATCCGACCAATAGCTCACATCGAACATTTGTTGTCGGAAATTCGGATCGCGTGTACGCGGCATAAGGGTGTAAAATGTGTTACTTTACAGTATCTCTGTATGGTTCTGTATCCCTGAATAAGGTTTGTAAGTCGAAAGTTAAAGTGGATGTAAACCCGAATTTTTTATTTTTTTGCTGTCGCAATGTAGAGTATAAGATTTCCTATCATTTGTGCCAGGTCTTGCCACAAAGAGTTAATACAGCTCTGAGCAATCCTCTTTTATTGTTCAGTGAGATAAAATAGACAGAGAAAAACCTTTGTCCGTTCCGCCCCCTTGCTTTGAGTGACAGGTTATTTACATATCTCGTGCACTAGCTTTAGACTACAATTCCCACCCCATTTCTGAAGTCATGTGGTTACTTTTCTGGATTTTGACTGGATGTTGGGGATCATAGCAGAAGGAATACACAGGAGAAAACGCATGTTGACAAGGGGAGTGTAGAGGTGGGCGGGGAGTCTACTGACATCACGACTCCACCCACCGAGCTCCAGATAACCGATCCACCCACAGAATCTGCAGTTTTTCAGTTTTTATAACAGACCGAGGGGAGACATTTGACAGATAAGGATACATGCAAGAGGCATGTATATCCTTATAGATCAGCACTATGGCAGTAGTTTAGAAAGGATGAGAGTGGGTTTACATCCACTTTAAGGGCATAATAATTGCCTTAGCACGCAGCACAACCTACAGGTTATACTCTTCATACAATCACTACACAAAGAAAAAAAAGACTCCAATTTGTATGTAGCTGTATTCTCCATTAAGCACCATTAAAAGCTTAAACATTTTTAGAGTCTCACCCCTCCTGCTGTATTGTTTATAATTTTACAATAAAGGATTATTTTTTTACTAGACTGCAATCACCCATTATCTTATTTCATTGATTTTCAGTGGTGAGCTTTATGTGCACCTAGGCATATTGTGGGCATGCCTGGACTGACCTGGAGAAGTATTATGTGTTTTCTATTGTATTCCGGTATACTATAGGTGCATGGGCCACCGCAGCCTCATTCAGTAATCCATTCACAGTTTCAAAAATAACCTACATGGCATATAACAGGGCCTCACCCATAAGAGATTGGTTTTTCCCTGGGCATTCCCTAGGCCTTGTTGTTACCCTTTAAACAGTAGACCACCTAAAGAACCTCTTGCAAAAAATCATCAAAGTTGGTATATTCAGGTACTCTCACTTCACCCTTTATTTGCAACTGAAACATTGCTTTATGGAAGGTGGCGTGCACATTCTTCCCAAATCTAAGGTTTGCAGTGTGGCTCCAGCAGGTATCTGCAGGTGCCAAGAAGACAAGGTAAAGATTCCTTAGTATGCTTACTATTCAAAATTATCCTTAGGGTCCTTTCACAAGGGTGTTCCGTTTTTTTCCCATCAGTACAGTCATGTTTTTTTTAAAGAAAAAGGGATTCAATTTACATCAGTTTTTATACATCCATTAAAAATGCAAAAACAAACCATTTGTCTGTTTACATCCTTTGTTTGTCTGTTCCGTTTTTTAAACGGAAGAGAAATAGGGCTTATTACCATTTAAAAAAAAATAGATGTTAACGGAGGTGCTTGCCCACAGAAATACATTGGTGTCCGTTTTTCATCTGTCAACAGATGGATGAAAAACAGACAGACAAACGGAACGCCTGTGCGAAAAGGGCCTAACTGTGCACTTTATTATAAAAAATAAACAACTGACCTGTGCAGACTGCAGCATCTTCTCCTCAAACTCTTTTCGTACAGCATTATATTTTTCCACTGAGCCTCGCAGAGACTTTGCTGCTTTTCTAGTCTTCAGCTCTGCCTGGTACATTAAAGGTAATTGGAAGAGAAACAAACACTTTTTATATCTGTCCACAATGGGCATTAGCGTTTCAATTAATTTCAACAGTTTGATGTATAACCATTTTGTGAGCACCAGGCGTGCTACACACACACCCCAAGAAACACTTAATTGAAGTAAAAAGAGCATGTGCTGTATGCTCTATATTTCTGCTCACTCTCCCACCGCATTTACCTGCAATTCTGCTGTGAATATAAGGCAGGTTTTTTAGCTGCTGTGGTCAAAAAAACAAACCTGACAGTGTTTATAAACAATGTTCAGGCACATACAGGGTATCATTGTTACCTTGTATGTACAGTTTCATTTTACCTGCAGAGCAAAGGGATGAACTTCAAATCAAAGAGATGCTTACCCTTTTTTTAAAAAATCTGTACTCATTTAATAGTATGTATCAACATTGCATTGCAACAAAACCAAAACTTACAGATTAACCACTTGACCACTGGGCACTTAAACCCCCTTAATAACCAGACCAATTTTCAGCTTTCGGTGCTCTCACATTTTGAATGACAATTACTCAGTCATACAACACTGTACCCATATGAATTTTTTGTCCTTTTTTTCACACAAATAGAGCTTTCTTTTGGTGGTATTTAATCACCGTTGGGTTTTTTATTTTTTGCGCTATAAGAGAAAAAAGACTGAAAATTCTGTAAAAAAAAGGGTTTTTTTTCGTTTCTGTTATAAAATTTTGCAAATTACTATTTTTTCTTCATAAATTTTGGCCAAAATTTATACTGTTACATATCTTTGGTAAAAATAAGTACAAATTGGTGGATATTATTTGGTCTTTGTTAAAGTTATAGAGTCCACAAGCTATGGTGCCAATATCTGAAAATTGATCACACCTGAAGTACTGACGGCCGATCTCATTTCTTGAGACGCTAACATGCCAGAAAAGTACAAATACCCCCCAAATTACCCCTTTTTGGAAAGAAGACATTCCAAGGTATTCAGAAAGAGGCATTGTGAGTTTTTTGAAGTTGTCATTTTTTCCCACAATTCTTTGCAAAATCAAGATTTATTTTTTCTCTTTTTTTTTCCCACAAAATTGTCATATTAGCAGGTTATTTCTCACACACAGCATATGCATTCCACAAATTACACCCCAAAACACATTCTGCTATTACTCCTGAGTATGGCGATACCACACGTGTGAGACTTTTACACAGCGTGGCCACATACAGAGGCCCAACATGCAGGGAGCACCTTCAGGCGTTCTGGAGCACCCAGGCCAATTCTGACATTTCTCTCCTACATGTAAAAATCATCATTTGTTTGCTAGAAAATTACATAGAACCCCAAAACATTATATATGTTTTTTTAGCAAAGACCTTAGAGAATATAATGGTGGTTGTTGCAACTTTTTATCTCGCACGATATTTGCGCAGCAATTTTTTTAACGTTTTTTTACGGAAAAAAAATGTTTTGTGCTTAAAAAAAAAAGGAAAAACAGTAAAGTTAGCCCAATGTTTTTGCATAATGTGAAAGATGAAGTTACGCAGAGTAAATAGATACCTAACATGTCACCCTTAAAAATTGCACACACTCGTGGAATGGCGCCAAACTTCGTTACTTAAAAAATCCCCATAGGCGATGCTTTAAATATTTTTACTGGTTACATGTTTTGAGTTACAGAGGAGGTCTAGGGCCAGAAATATTGTTCTCGCTCTAACGTTCGCAGAGATACCTCACATGTGTGGTTTGAAAACCGTTTTCATATGTAGGCGGGACTTAAGTATGCGTTCACTTCTGTATGCGAGCTCACGGGAACAGGGGCGCTTTAAAAAAAAAAAAAACATTTTTATTGTTCATTTTACTTTATTTATTTTAGTTTGACATGTTTTTCCGCCCCAAAATTTTTTTTGATCACTTTTATACCTATTACAAGGAACGTAAACATCCCTTGTAATAGGAATATGGCATGACAGGTCCTCTTTACAGTGAGATATGGGGTCAATAAGACCCCACATCTCACCTCTAGGCTGGGAAGCCTGAAAAAACAAAAAAAAACAACAATCCTGGCTTTGATCATAGCGGTGAGTCGGTTAGAAGCACCGGAAGGCGGCGGGGTGGGACGGGGACATCTCCTCTCGCCTCCCGTAAGAATGATCAAGCGGCGGAACAGCCGCTATGATTGTTCTTATGGTGTAGGGCAGGGATATGCAATTAGCGGACCTCCAGCTGTTGCCAAACTACAAGTCCCATGAGGCATAGCGAGACTCTGACAGCAGCAAGCATGACTCCCAGAGGCAGAGGCATGATGGGACTTGTAGTTTTGCAACAGCTGGAGGTCCGCTAATTGCATATCCATGGTGTAGGGAATCGCCGGCTGAAAAAGCTAATATCTGAATGATGCCTGTAGCTGCTCCCATCATTCAGATATCCCCGCACAAAGTCAAGGACGTCCTATGACGGCCGGTGGGCAGGAAGTGGTTATTGCGGAGTATTGCCGGGCATTGCGGAGTATTGCCGGGCATTGCGGAGTATTGCCGGGCATTGCGGAGTATTGCCGGGCATTGCGCGGGGGGCATTGCGCGGGGGGCATTGCGCGGGGGGCATTGCGCGGGGGGCATTGCGCGGGGGGCATTGCGCGGGGGGCATTGCGCAGGGGGCATTGCGCAGGGGTATTGCGCAGGGGTATTGTGCAGGGTATTGCAGAGTATTGTGCAGGGTATTGTGCAGGGTATTGCGCAGGGTATTGCGCAGGGTATTGCGCAGAGTATTGCGCAGGGTATTGCAGAGTATTGCGCAGGGTATTGCGCAGGGTATTGCAGAGTATTGCGCAGGGTATTGCAGAGTATTGCAGAGTATTGCGCAGGGTATTGCAGAGTATTGCGCAGGGTATTGCGCAGGGTATTGCAGAGTATTGCGCAGGGTATTGCAGAGTATTGCGCAGGGTATTTTGCAGAGTATTGCGCAGGGTATTGCACCAGGGATGGCTGAGCAGGGATGGATGGTATTGCGCAGGGGGTATTGCGCAGGGGGCATTGTGCAGGGTATTGCAGAGTATTGTGCAGGGTATTGCAGAGTATTGCGCAGGGTATTGCGCAGGGTATTGCAGAGTATTGCGCAGGGTATTGCAGAGTATTGCGCAGGGTATTGCAGAGTATTTCGCAGAGTATTGCAGAGTATTGCGCAGAGTATTGCGCAGGGTATTGCAGAGTATTGCGCAGGGTATTGCAGAGTATTGCACCAGGGTATTGCAGAGTATTGCACCAGGGTATTGCAGAGTATTTTGCAGAGTATTGCGCAGGCTATTTTGCAGAGTATTGCGCAGGGTATTGCACCAGGGATGGCTGAGCAGGGATGGATGGATGGCTGGATCTGTGACTGCAATTGTCACAGATCCAGCCCACAGCGCTGCTGCCTTGATCTGCTCCCTCCCCCTCTCCTCTCACACTGTACCGATCAGTACAGAGAGGGGAGAGAGGAACTGGCGTCATCACATGACGCCGGTCTGTTTACAAGTGATCGCTCCGTCATTTGACGGAGCGATCACGTGGTAAACGGCCGCTATCAGTGGCGATTTACCGCGATTCGTGATGCGCCGGGTCCTCTGGACCCGGCGGTCACGGAGTTCCCAGTGTGCGCACCCCAGGGGGCGCGATTCTTGGAGGACGTTATATAACTTCCTCCCAGAGTTAAGCAACCACCTTGTCGACGTTATTTGTCGGCAGGTGGTTGCCAAGTGGTTAAAGCAGAGTTGCGGGTAGCTGTTTTTGACAGGAACCTGTCCCCATTTCTAGGAGACCTCACTGCAGCAAGAGAGAAAATGTCTCCAGCACACCAGGATCTCCATAAATGGGTCCAAAACTTTAATCAATGATCACGTCTGATAAAGGGGTCCTATGTGGCTCCGAAACAATGTCTTTTTTGTAACTATGTGGTCATTGATTAAAGTTTTGGACCCATTTTTGGAGATCCTGGTGTGCTGGTGACATTTTTAAATATTTTCTCTTAAGCCCTGTACACACGGGCGGGAATCCCGTCGAAAAAAAAACGTTTTTCTCAACGGGATTCCTGGCAAGCTTGTCTTGCCAAGCCCTGTGTACTGATGGCCATTCAAAAGAACCGCCGTTCTTTTGAATGGCAAGAACGCGGTGACGTCATTGACTACGACGAGACGAAGCTCGTCACATTCGATGCCGCCGCCGCCATCTTACTACACCCTACACCACCCTTGTATGCCAACGCGCATGCGTCGAAGTCTCATCGAGCATGCGCGGGCTTACCTGGGACAGGTAAGCATACAGACGACAGGGTTTCTCAACAGGAAACACTCTGCCGAGAATCCCGACGTGAAAAAAAGAGAACAGGTTATGTATTTTTCTCATCGAGATTCCCGCCAGTTTCCCTGCCGAGAAATCATATACACGAATGGTTTTCTCTGCAAAAAGCTCTCCCAGCAGTTTTCTTGCAGAGAAAACCGGTCGAGTGTACGAGGCTTAAGACTGTATACGGTTCCAGCCGATGGTCGCTTCAGCACCCAATACAGCCATCTTTGCAGGAACGTGTGCATTGGGAATATTGCATTGGAGCTTGCTGCAGCAAGGTCCCCAGGAAGTTTGGCCTCCCTCCTCCTACCTCCAACACCAGGCCAGTTAGAAAGTGCAGTGCGCGAGTAGGGAACCGGCCGTGAAGCTAAAAGGCTTCACTGCCAGTTTCCCTTACCAAGAACGGCGGCGGCAGCACCTGAGAGCTGATTGGAAAATAGGCTGGGGTGCTGAAAATCACGGGATCCCTGGACAGGCAAGTGTCCTAATATTAAAAGCCAGCAGCTGCAGGATTTTCACATTTTTTTATTTCTTTTTTTTACTTGTCAGGTTGCTTTGACATCACATGGAAACATATCCCTTTTTTTAATTAGGCCACTTCAACATGGAGCAGGCTTGCTCAGTGGGGGATGCAGAGTGGACACAGCCACAGCCCACTCTCCTAATTGAGCGGACGAATGAAAATGGACCGTCTGTCCGTTTACACCTGACTGCTATCCAATTCACTAGACGGAAGTGGAAGTTCACCTTACAGATTTTTCTGTAAAGGTGAACTTACACTTTAAGACCCGAGCCTCTTTTTGAGATTTGTGGTTTACAAGTTAAAAGTAAGATTTTTGTACTCACTGTAAAATCAGTTTCTCTGACGTCCATGGACTGACACAGCCTCTTAATATTTGACAAGTGGGTTTATGTCCCTGCTTGCAGGAGAGAACTAGGCAGAATGTTATAACAGGTTAAATAAGATAAAAAATGCGCTAGAAACCACAAATAACAAGTGTCAAGCCGCCAGCACTCAAACAAAGTAGATGAAAATGAAAAGCAGGGTAGTGCGGCGCTGTGCTAGTGAATGATATCACTAAGTGTAGGACTGACAATCAAACATATGGTGAAGAAAAAATGCAATGGTAAATGCATAAATCAAATAAACCACAAAACAAATATGTATAGTGTGGGTACTTCTATACGGAAGGAGTCCACACACTACAAGTGCTACCGTGAGTAAACACAGGTGCATATGAACAGTCCAAAAATTAAAGCGAGTGACTCATAATTAGGAAAAGTCCATACAGTGAAAACGAGATGGGGTCTGTGTGTGTTGCAGGTACACCAATCTAGAAGTGAACACAACAGCACTGAAAATAATAATGAACTAATATGTGTGCAATAAGTCCAAACGCCTCAGACCCATTTCAAGGATATCTTCCCACGGAGTAACCACATGTGAAAAACCGAAATGTTGACTGATGAATTCAAATCAAAAACACTTGAAATAATGGATGGGCGATGTACTCTTACCACAAATGATGGACTCCTCTACCATACGACAGAGAGTCAGATAGGCTTGAGGTCTCAAAAAGACCATGGATGATGGAACAGGATGCCGTGGATGTCTCGAACCGTCCAGGAGAGGGTGATCCAGTGCGCTGAATGGCTAGTAGAAACTCCTCCAGCATGCGAGCTCCAAGGATACGAAGGTGAAAAAATAGAGACAAAAGGGAAGGCTCCCAATGGTGCAGGTCAATAAAACCGTATCAGGTTTATTTTCATAAAATTGTCATACAGGAAGTTGACAAATGGTAAAAAAGTGATCACGATCATAAAAGCAATGTGTGGTACAGCAAGATAAACCCGACGCGTTTCAACTTCCAAGTCTTCAACGGGGCATATTGCTGCACCCTCCACATTGCCAACATTTATAAAATATGAGAAAGGTTGACCCACCCTTAAGAGGCGGAGTCAAAACAGGAAATTACATCAAAATCCCCACACTCAACTCAGATGAATGCCACAATACAGATATACATGTTTACATGTAGATACTTACTAACATATAGTGTCCAAAACAACAGTATATCAAATGATAAATAAAGAAAATAAGGTGACCCACAGTTCAGACCAGTCTAGCAGCGGTGCTCTGGACCAATCACAGTTCCAAACAAAACAAACAAGTTCCAGCCAAAAGCAACAGCCAATGAGAGGCAAATCCATGCCATATCATGTGGTGTGGGCGGTTACTTCCTTATGACAGTTTTCCAGTGGATAGCGGTGTCCCCACAAGGGTAGTAACACGGAACTAGTCCATTGCCAATGGGGTGAACCGCAGGCCGACTTACAGATGGGGATTATACACCCCACTCACTATCAGATCAGTGTAAATCCCGATCGGGCCATCAGGATGGGGATTATGCACCCCTCTCACTAGCAGATGAAATCTCTGCACATCACGATCGGGCTGTCCTGGAGAGCGTGGCCTAATCCAATGAGAGCCCCGTCTCAGCGTGACGTCACGACGCACGTCCCACCGGGATGAGACTCCGCTGTGTACCAATCCTAGGCGAGCGTGACGTCGCGATGCAAACCACGCCGAGGCGGCGCTTCACCCCCCCACGAGTGCACATGACTCATGGGAGGAATATAAACAAAGGGTCACATGATGTTGCCAGGGCGCAGAGACGCCCCCTGAACAGATAGGGGAAGAGGCTGCGCCGTGGCAACATAGATGGAAAATGCAGCGATCAACGCTGCTCCATCTAGTGGAAAAATAGAACATTGGCTGATAAAAAATCTACATGATACATGCATACATTTGATCGCCCAGAAACAAATGTGTTGTTGATCATGAACCAAAAGTCACAAACATAAAATTGAATATAAAATGCCCTGTAAAGTTACTAGAGGATGAAAGTATTAAATCATCAATCACGTATCTAAGTGCAAATAATTCTACATGAACACAGCATAACACCACCAGTGAAAGTGCATGCAAGCTGTGAGAAATAGATTGAATAATACCCAATCCAATATAACTGGATAGACCTGGGTCTTGATACCACGAGCCCGGGGTTCTCACGCCCAGTTGATGAAACAGTTCATATCCCATTCAACGTTCATACCATGGGGTGAGTAACACCTGAGCTCGTGTATCCAAAAAGTCTTAAGTCTAGAGACACCCCGTAGGCAGGAATCACCCCTACAATAAGGAACGAACCTGTCTATCACCTAAAATTGGGTGCCTTTAGGATCTTTAGCGTGATGTTCCAAAGAGTGACGAGAGACAGTATGTTTATCACAACCTTTACGTATTTTGGCCAGATGTTCATTTACCCTGATTGAAAAAATTCTAATGGTACATCCCACATACTGGGGTTTGCACGGACAAGTAATGAGATACACTATGAATCTCGTCACACAAGTGGTGAAGTGCCTCATAGTGTAACTACGTCCTGTGGTGCTGGATGTAAATGTATCGGTCCTGCGTCTACCAAAAACATTAACCATGCATACATTGCATTTCCTGCACAGATTGTAGCCATTAGCTTCTGGAAAAAAAAAGGAAACCTTTTTAGGGGGATCAATCGTATTGGGAGCCAAATCACTCTGAATGGAACGTGCGCCCCTGAAAATTACTCCTGCTCGCTCTGGAAGTGAGGGTCCAAGAATTCTACCGTTCTGAAGTACCTTCCAGTGTGTTTAAATGTTTTTTAATTTCACTGTGTTGTATGGAATAAGAGGTGAAGAAGGACCATTTATATTTCTCATCTCTGGTGGTTACTGGTTTGTCCACAAGGAGAGAAGCCCTATCTATCCTGGACACCGCAGAGATATCTGCGTCCAATTCGATGGATCTGTAGCCTTTGTCCAAAAATCGTTTTAAGATATTGGACTGAATGAAAAAATCTCTTTCATGAGTACAGTTCCTCCTAAGACGGAGGAACTGTCCCAGAGGGACCGACTTTAACCATTGATGGTAATGGCAGCGGTCGACAGGAATGTATCCATTCCTGTAAGTAGGTTTAAAAAAGGTCTTAAACTCCAGGTGATTGTTGGCAGCAGTGATCTCCAGATCCGGAAGACATTAATAGAAGGGACGGAATTAACAGGGGGATTGAACAGGGAGGGATTAGACAGCCCTGAATGGAAATTGGTGGTCTGACCATCAGTCTGGGAAATTTCAATAGCCCCCGACTGTGTGAGAGAACTCTGACTGCTGGTCAGGGCACCAGCTGAGGGTAGATCTAAAAAAATGTCTCTGGGTATTAAGCTTTCTTATGTACTTTTGAATATCTATAAAAAGTGGAAAATGTATTTAATTTCCTTGGGGGAACCAATTTTAAACTTTAAATCTAACACTAGTTGCTCTTGGGTGGTAAGAACAACAGAACTTAAATTAAATATACCTGCACCATCAATGGTTAAGGTCGGTCCCTCTGGGACAGTTCCTCCGTCTTATTTTTTTTTCGCAGATTAAGGGCGTGGCAATAGGAGCTAAATATGCCCCCTGCCTTGCTAATCTGTTCATGGCCCAGTGGGAGGAGGATGTCGTCTACGCCCTTGACAGACCCGAACTGGTCCTGCGGGCTAGGTATATAGACGACATCCTCCTCCTATGGAGGGGCAGTAGGGAGTCTTTGGACAGCTTCATGACTACTCTTAACAGTAATGATCATGGTATCATTCTGACTTGTGAGGCTAGTCCATCCTCCATACACTTCCTTGATCTGGAGATCACGGCTGCCAACAATCACCTGGAGTTTAAGACCATTTTTAAACCTACTGACAGGAATGTATACATTCCTGTCGACAGCTGCCATTACCATCAATGGTTAAGGTCGGTCCCTCTGGGACAGTTCCTCCGTCTTAGGAGGAACTGTACTCATGAAAGAGATGTTTTCATTCAGTCCAATATCTTAAAACAACGATTTTTGGACAAGATACAGATCCATCGAATTGGACGCAGATATCTCCGCGGTGTCCAGGATAGATAGGGCTTCTCTCCTTGTGGACAAACCAGTAACCACCAGAGATGAGAAATATAAATGGTCCTTCTTCACCTCTTATTCCATACAACACGGTGAAATTAAAAAAAATCTTAAACAGACACTGGAAGGTACTTCAGAACGATAGAATTCTTGGACCCTCACTTCCAGAGCGAGCAGGAGTAATTTTCAGGGGCGCACGTTCCATTCAGAGTGATTTGGCTCCTAATACGATTGATCCCCCTAAAAAGGTTTCCTTTTGCGCCGTGACGTCA
The DNA here is from genome assembly GCA_029206835.1 of Rana muscosa. Classification (NCBI taxonomy): domain Eukaryota; kingdom Metazoa; phylum Chordata; class Amphibia; order Anura; family Ranidae; genus Rana; species Rana muscosa. Next base: position 593,345,075 of record CM055116.1, on the reverse strand, counting down.
CGCTGAGACGGGGGCTCTCATTGGATTAGGCCACGCTCCCCAGGACAGCCCGATCGTAATGTGCAGAGATTTCATCTGCTAGTGAGAGGGGTGCATAATCCCCATCCTGATAGCCCGATTGGGATTTACACTGATCTGATAGTGAGTGGGGTGTATAATCCCCATCTGTAAGTCGGCCTGCGGTTCACCCCTTTGGCGATGGACTAGTTCCATGTTACTACCCTTGTGGGGACACCGCTATCCACTGGAAAACTGTCATAAGGAAGTAACCGCCCACACCACATGATATGTATGGATTTGCCTCTCATTGGCTGTTGCTTTTGGCGGGAACTTGTTTGTTTTGTTTAGACCTGTGATTGGTCCAGAGCACCGCTGCTAGAGTGGTCTGAACTGTGGGTCACCTTATTTACATTATTTATCATTTGATATACTGTTGCTTTGGACACTATATGTTAGTAAGTATCAACATGTAAACATGTATATCTGTATTGTGGCATTCATCTGAGTTGAGTGCAGGGATTTTGATGTCATTTCCTGTTTTGACTCCGCCTCTTAAGGGTGGGTCAACCTTTCTCATATTTTATAAATGTTGGCAATGTGGAGGGTGCAGCAATATGCCCCGTTGAAGACTTGGAAGTCAAAACGCGTCTGGTTTGTCTTGTTGTACCCCACATTGCTTTTATGATCGTGATCACTTTTTTTACCATTTGTCAACTTCCTGTATGACAATTTTATGAAAATAAACCTGATACGGTTTTATTGACCTGCACCATTGGGAGCCTTCCCTTTTGTCTCTATTTTTTCACCTTCGTATCCTTGGAGCTCGCATGCTGGAGGAGTTTCTACTAGCCATTCAGCGCACTGGATCACCCTCTCCTGGACGGTTCGAGACATCCACGGCATCCTGTTCCATCATCCATGGTCTTTGAGACCTCAAGCCTATCTGACTCACTGTCGTATGGTAGATGAGTCCATCATTTGTGGTAAGAGTACCCCACCCATTATCTCAAGTGTTTTTGATTTGAATTCATCAGTCAACATTTCGGTTTTTCACATGTGGTTACTCCGTGGGAAGCTATCCTTGAAATGGGTCTGAGGCGTTTGGACTTAATGCACACATATTAGTTCATTATTATTTTCAGTGCTGTTGTGTTCACTTCTAGATTGGTGTACCTGCAACACACACAGAGACCCCATCTCGATTTCACTATATGGACTTTTCCTAATTATGAGTCACTCTTTAATTTTTGGACTGTTCATATGCACCTGTGTTTACTCACGGTAGCACTTGTAGTGTGTGGACTCCTTCCGTATAGAAGTACCCACACTATACATATTTGTTTTGTGGTTTATTTGATTTATGCATTTACCATTGCATTTTTTCTTCACCATATGTTTGATTATCACTCCTACACTTAGTGATATTTACTAGCACAGTGCCGCACTACCCTGCTTTTCAGAATGTTATAACATACATTCTAAAGATCAGCGCTCAACAGCCCCACCCAGGGGGCGGTCCCTCCGGACATAACCCACCCACCTGCAGCCAGCAGCCCTCAGTTCGTAACAAAGCAGTACAAACCTTAAAAGGAAGGGTGGGTGCTGTGTCAGTCCATGGACGTCAGAGAAACAGATTTTACGGTAAATACAAAAATCTTATTTTCTCTTACCGTCCATGGACCGACACAGCCTCTTAATATTTGACAAGTGGGATGTCCCAAAGCAGTGTTAAAAAAGAGGGGTGGGAGAAAAGAGAAAGGAAAACCAAACTTCACTCCAAAACAAGCAGAGCTCCTTAACGGGGGAGTTGCAACTTAAACAGCGGCCTGCAACCCCTTGCGGCCGAAGGAAGCATCAGAAGATGCAGCCACATCAACCTTGTAAAAAAACGTAGAAAAGGCATGTGCGGACGACCAGGTCGCCGCCTTGCACACTTGTGCGACCGATGCTTGATGTCAAAAAGCTCAGGGAGCACCAATTGCTCTGGTTGAATGCTCCGTAACCGGAAAGGGAGGCGCCCGCCCCTTAAGGGCATAGGCCTGTATGACGGTCTGCCTGATCCACCTAGAAATAGTGGCAGGGGAAACCGCTTGGCCCTGTTGTGGGCCTGACACAGCCACAAACAGCGAGTCAGACTTCCGAATGGGAGCAGTAACGGACAGGTACACCCGCAAGGCACGTACCACGTCTAGCGAGTGAAGCGCAAACTCTCTGGGATGCGACGGATGAGGACACAAGGACGGAAGAACAATGTCCTCACTAACGTGAAAGGCCGAGACCACCTTCGGAACAAAAGAAGGTCGTAGACGCAACACAGCCTTATCCTTATGGATGACCAAGTAAGGCGGCTTGCAAGACAATGCCGCCAACTCAGAGACCCGTCTGACAGAAGTAATGGCTACCAGGAAAGCCACCTTCTGAGACAACATCAAGAGAGGGATATCTCTGATGTTTACAAAAGGAGGTTCTTGAAGAACCGAGAGCACCAAATTCAGATCCCAAGGAGGGAGAGGAGGTTTGACAGGGGGAGCACATGGCGAACCCCCTGCACAAAGGTGCTAATCAAGCAGTCGTTGAAAGAAGACAGCCAGGGCCAAAATATGACCCTTGATGGTATTCAAAGCCAGCTTTTGGGTCACACGACGCTGTAAGAACAGCAGAATCCTGGGAACGGAATACGTCCAGGGACGTCAATCTAGCTCCTCGCACATAGCGATGTAAGGTTTCCAGGTACGGTGATATATCTTTCTGGAAAAAGATTTCCGGGCCCTCAACATGGTTGAGATGGCCGAATCTAAGAGACCTCGGTCCCTCAGCACCTGGCTTTCAATAGCCATGCCGTGAAAGCCAAGGACTGTAAAGCAGGATGAAGTATGGGACCTTGAGACAGGGAGGTCCTCCCGAAGAGGCAGTCGCCAAGGAACGTCCGCGACTAGCCACACAAGATCGGCGTACCAATGACGCCGTGGCCAATCCGGAGCAATGAGGATCACCGGAATGCCCTCGGCCTCCACCCTGCGAAGCAGGCGAGGCAGCAACTGCAGCAGAGGGTAAGCATATAACAGGCGATACCAACCCCACGGGGCCACCAATGTGTCTGAGGCGTCTGCCCAGGTGTCCCTGAACCTGGCCACAAAATCTCGACACCTTGCAATTGAGTCGAGAGGCCAAGAGGTCCACGTGCGGCGTGCCCCACCGCCGGCAAAGGAGTTGGAACACCTCCGGATACAAGGACTATTCCGCCTGGTCCAACGTAGGCTGGCTCAGATAGTTGGCCTGCCAGTTGTCTATTCCTGGAATATAAATGGCCGACAGAGCCGGCACACTTCTTTCCGCCCATCTTAGGATGCACTAAACACTAAAATGCAATAAAAAAAAATGTAATGTAATTTTTTTATTTTTTTTTACCAAAAATAAATACATTTCCCCTTTTAAGAGCATTGGTCGGAAGCGACGTCTGAAGTTAATTCAGCCCTCCAATGCTATGGAGCAGAGTGGAGGCCATCTTTCCCTCATTTGATTTGATTCTGTGCTGAGTTATTCACTTTACGGTCAACACTGAGGACAAGGGGGCACTTTTTACTTCTAGAGGAAGAGAGATTTCATCTCCAAATACGGAAAGGTTTCTTCACAGTAAGAGCTGTGAAAATGTGGAATAGACTCCCTGCAGAGGTGGTTCTGGCCAGCTCAGTAGATTGCTTTAAACTACTTGCTTACTGGGCACTTAAACCCCCTTCCTGCCCAGGCCAATTTTCAGCTTTCAGCGCTATCACGCTTTGAATGACAATTGCGTGGTCGTGCGACGTGGCTCCCAAACAAAATTGACGTCCTTTTTTTCCCACAAATAGAGCTTTCTTTTGGTGGTATTTGATCATCTCTGCGGTTTTTATTTTTTGCGCTATAAACAAAAATAGAGCGACGATTTTGAAAAAAAAAAACACAATATTTTTTTCTTTTTGCTATGATAAATATCCCATTTTTAAAAAAAAGTTTAGTCCGATTCGTATTCTTCTACATATTTTTGGTAAAAAAAAAAAAATCACAATAAGCGTTTATTGATTGGTTTGCGCAACAGTTATAGCGTCTACAAAATAGGGCATAGTTTTATAGCATTTTTATTAATATTTTTTTTTTACTAGTAATGGACGATCAGCGATTTTTATTGTGACTGCAACATTATGGCGGACACATCGGACACTTTTGACACCATTTTGGGACCATTGTCATTTTTACAGCAACCAGTGCTATAAAAATGCACTGGTTACTGTAAAAATGACACTGGCAGGGAAGGGGTTAACACTAGGGGGCAAGGAAGGGGTTAAATGTGTAACCTGGGAGTGATTACTACTGTGTGGGGGAGGTGACCGATCTGTGTCCCTATGTACAAGGGACACAGCATCGGTCCCCTCTCCCTGACAGGACGTGGATCTCTGTGTTAACACACAGAGATCCACATCCTTGTCTGTGTACCGGCCGATCGCGGGTACCTGGCGGACATCGTGGCCGCCAGGCACGCGCATCGGCATCTCGGTGATGCGCCGGGCGCGTGCACGCCGCCAGCGGCGCTCGCGAACCCCCCAGTGGCCGGAATAGCCGAGGCCGTCTATTGACGGCCTCCCGGACTTATAGAGCCACCTTGAGTCCATCATTTGTACATGGCCCGGCTCTCAAGTGGTTAAGAAAGGTCTGGATTCTTTCCTAAATGTACATAATATAACTGGGTACTAACATTTATAGGTAAAGTTGATCCAGGGAAAATCCGATTGCCTCTCGGGGGATCAGGAAGGGATTTTTTACCCTGCTGTAGCAAATTGGATCGTGCTCTGCTGGGGTTTTTCGCCTTCCTCTGAATCAACTGTGTATGTAGATTGGGTATATGGGATTGTATGATATTATTTCATTTTTGTTTGTTTTTTCATGGTTGAACTGGATGGACTTGTGTCTTTTTTCAACCTAACTATGTAACTCTTTGGCTCCAGGCTGTTGAGGCGAAAGGACCCGATAGTCTCCACCGCTACCAAATGTTCCGGTAAGCAGCGGAGATAACCGAAGCGTGGCGGGAAGGGCGGCCCTCTCCCACCCCCGATAAAAGTGATCTTGCAGTGAATCTGCTGCTGAGACCACTTTTATCTGAAAGCCGACTGCCGCTAAAGAGAATACTGTGGTTATGGCAGCTAACTGCTGCCATAATGGTATTCCTCTTCAAACAGCCGATGTATAACAGTGGGCAATCAGCAAATGGGTTTAAAAAAAAAAAAAAAAATCGCAATCTCGATTCAACCCCCCTCGCGATCTTAATCTAGCATTTCCACGAGCCTATGTAATAAGTGCAGAGCCCTTCTCTGCTCAGAGCGGTCAAAAAAAGAAAAAGCAATTATCAACATTGCTCAGCACGGTCTGCAACTGAGGGCAGTTTAACCACTTCTAGACCAGGCCCTTTTCTGCAACTTGTTGCTTACAAGTTAAAATCAGTATTTTTTTGCTAGAAAATTACTTAGAACCTTCAAACATTATAGATTTTTTTTGAATATTTTTGCAGTTGTTGCAATATTTTATGTCACACTGTATTTGCGCAGCGGTCTTTCAAAAGCAATTTTTGGGGAAAAAATACACTTCAATTAATAAAAATAAAAAAACAGTAAAGTTAGCCCAATTTTTTTTGTATATTGTGAAAAATGATGTTGCGCTGCAACAATCGTGTGAGAATTGTGATCTTTATTCTAAGCAAAAAAATTGTGCTTCTCATTTTAGCCAGAATCGTGCAGCTCTACTGTATCTAGCGAGGAAATATGCAGCAGTAGAATCTTTCACCTTTGTTTCCCCTTTGGACACACTTCTCCAATATGAATATTAACCCCACTACAAAAGGTCATATAGCACTTTTATGTAAACCACTCTCGCAGGCTGATGGTACCCAAGATCTGCATAGACTCAGCTGGACTGCTCAGAGGGATATCAACACCATCCACAAGTCCTGCACTTGATCAATCCAACAGTATCTCAGATAATATAGGTTTAACCAGTGCTCAGAGGAGATAGAACAGACATAGTGCTCACCAGAATACTTTTATTAAAATCAAAAAATGAACTGCACTCAAAAGGAATGAAAATAAGAAATCACATGCATGGTTTTAAACTAAAGCCGCACTGCTGCTTGCATCAACAGCTGTATACATCTAAATGTTTCTTCAGCCCAGCAAGCCTGCTTAGGAGTCTCTCAGCAGAATGACGTCATCAGGGGCAAAATGGTTATATACATAATGGTTTACGTTACACTTCTGTGATTAATTGCATGTCCTTTATTACTTTATTTTTTTCATATGCACACACTTAAGCCCCTTTCACACTTGTACGACTTGACCTGCAACTTGGGACTGCAAAGTTGCATGACAAGTCGTTCAGCATGATTTCCAATGAAAACTATTCATATTGGTACAACTTCAAAAGTAGTCCATGCACTACTTTGGTCCGACTTTGATGCGAGTTACACAGGCATTCCCTGAAATTGCGGCAAAAATCAAGTCAAAATCGCGACCGGCAAAGTTGCCGTAGTGTGAAATGGGCTTAATGCAGCTTTTTTGGAGTAGCGCAGCAACACACACATTTTTTTTTTTTTAATTACCTTTTTTTCCCCCAGGCACTCCCTGGTTTTCAGTAGGCAATTGCGACCATGCCTGGCTTCACAGGTGCACCCTGGGAAGGCTTAGTCACCAGTGCCTTCCTGATGGATCACCTTTAATCTATTGCATGCACAGTACAAGATTTCAGGCAGCATTTTATTGAACAATAATCTGCCCAGATCACATACGGCACAGAGATCTGGGGTGGCTTGTTATTGTTCAATAACAATTGGCCCTAGATCTTGTATGGCACAGCACCAGTTCTGGCACGCCAGAATTGGTGAGGCAGAAAACAACAAGAAGCCGGTCACTGATAAAAAAAAAAAATTATACAATGGTGGTGTGGGATGCAGAGCCGAGGAAGGAAGGACCTGGTGGAAAAGGGGCAAGCAAAAAAAAAAAAAAGCATGTCCCCACTGGGGAGGTTATTGGTTTCCCAGAATACATTTCACTACTGTGGGCAGTGTCATTATGGACCTAATCAGCTCTAAATAACAACTTCTTCCCAATGTCCCCTGAGCTATACTATTATTATTAACAATATTATTCTGCTGATTGTATTTCTATTTTTCTAACCAATAATGTTTAACCTTTTTTGTTTGATTATTCATAAAAATAAAAAATAAATTGTAGTGTTGCATCGAGTGCAAAAATAGGATTTTTGTACTCACCGTAAGATCCGTTTCTCTGACGTCCATGGACCGACGCAGCTCTCATACTGATTACATGTAGGTATATGTCCCTGCTTGCAGGAGAAGACCTAGGCAGAATGTTAGAGGTTAAAACATTCTAGAACAAGCCAGAGCTGAACAGCCCCGCCCAGGGGGGCGGTCCCTCCGGGCATTACCCTTCCACCTGCAGCTAATCAGCCTCAGTTTGTAACAAAGCAGTACAAACTTAAAAGGAAGGGTGGGTGCTGCGTCGGTCCATGGACGTCAGAGAAACGGATTTTACGGTGAGTACAAAAATCCTATTTTCTCTTATCGTCCATGGACCGACGCAGCTCTCATACTGATTACATGTGGGACGTCCCAAAGCAGTATAAGAAAAGGGTGGGAGCAAAAAAAGTAAGGAACAACCAAAACTTCACTCCAAACCAGCAGAGCCCCTCAACGGAGGAGTTGCAACATTAGACAGCGGCCTGCAACACTTTGCGGCCGAAGGAAGCATCCGAAGATGCAGCCACATCAACCTTGTAGAACTTTGAAAAGGTATGAACGGACGACCAGGTCGTCGCCTTGCACACTTGTGCAACCGACGCTTAATGTCGGAAGGCCCGGGAAGCACCAATTGCCTTGGTGGAATGCGCCGCAACCGGAAAGGGAGGCGCCCGCCCCTTAAGGGCATAGGCCTGTATGACGGTCTGCCTGATCCACCTAAAGACGGTGGCAGACGACACCGCTCGGCCCTGTTTTGGACCAGACACAGATTTCCGAATGGAAACAGTAGCAGACAGGTTCACTCGTAAGGCTTGTACCCATCTTAATGTATGAAGCGCAAACTCTCAGGGAAGCGATGGGTGAGGACACAAGGACAGAAGAACAATGTCCTTCTTAAGGTGAAAGGCCAAGACCATCCTTAGAAAAGAAGGATGGTCGTGGGTGCAACACCAACATATCCTTATGGAGGACCAAGTAAGGCGACTTGCCAGACAAGGCTGCCAACTCAGACACCCGTCTAACCGAAGCAATGGCCAATAAGGCCAACTTCTGGGACAAGGTCAAGAGAGGAATCTCTCTGATATTCTCAAAGGGATGTTCTTGGAGAACCGAGATGCATCAAAATCAGATCCCAAGTAGGGAGAGGAGGCTTGACAGGGGGGACCACATGGCGAACCCCCTGCCCAAAAGGTTCTAATCAAGGAATGGCCCGGCAGCGGTCGTTGAAAAAGACAGTCCGGGCCGAAATCTGACCCTCAAAAAAAAAAAAAAAAAAAGGTATGCAAGGCCAGCTTTTGGGTCACACCACGCTGTAAGAACAGCAAAATCCTGGGAACGGAAAACATCCGAGGATGCCACTCAAGTTCCTCGCACATAGCGATGTAAGCCTTCCAGGTACGGTGAGATATCTTTCTGGAGGAAGATTCCCGTGTCAACAACATAGAAGAGATGACCGAATACGAGAGAACTCGGTCCTTTAGCACCTGGCTTTAAACAGCCATGCCATTAAAGCCAAGGACTGTAAAGCAGGATGAAGTATGCTCTGCGAAGCCGGCGAGGCAACAACAGTAGCAGAGGGTAAGCATATATCAGGCGATACTGCCCCCACGGGCTTCCAACACATCTAACGCATCCGCCCAGGGGTCCCTGGACCTGACCACGATCTTGCCACCTTGCGAGTGAGTCGAGAGGCCACAAGGTCCACTTCCGGTGCATCACCTCCGGTAAAGAAGGTGGAAACACCTCCGGATGCAAGGACCCTTTGCCTGCAATGCACACGGCCGACAGGACCGTCTTGCAGCGAGACGTATGAAAATCCCAAAGAGACTCCGCAATGTATCGGAGAAGGGAGGCCCCAGTGTACAGGGTGCCTCAAATGTTGGCCAATAAAGGCAACTTGACGGAACTTCCCTAGAAACTCGGTCAGAGGACTAGTACCTCAGCCTCCACAGGTGGCGCAAACCCACCCCGGGCACAGAGACCCTAAAGGCTAAAGCAGTTGTAGTGCACCTGCTAGACGACTGATGAATGAAGCAGAGGCTTTTGCCCAGTCATTGAGCTACAAAAAATGCCAGAGACGCAGCCACTAACGGGCGCAACGCCAACCCCAGCCTGGCGAACACAGTCCAAGCCAGCGCTTCTGATCACCACTGAAAGCAGGTGGAAAGTGATACCCCTGAAACCAGGGATCCTTGTGACAATGCTCCATCCAGCAGCTACCCATGGATAGGTGCTGATTGTGCAAACACATAGTTTATACTATGTATTGCGTCAAACGCACAAATGGAGAGTGTGGGAGGAAACCCACCCAGCCACAAAGAGCATAATTACCACCACATACGGCGTATGTAGTTTAGAATTTGTGGATAAACCTATTAAACGCGTATATACTGTGCCAGCGACGAAGGCGTGCACATCATCGGGGCCTGGACGTAAACCAGCCACACAGATTGCGTACACAACCGTGTAGGTATGTTAGCCTGCGAATAAACAAATTGCACATGTTTATACTGTGCATAGCGCTGAGAATGCGCACACCATTGGAACGCAGGGGAGAAACCTGAGCACCCGGATGAAACCCATGCAGACTGCATACGCATACCGTGTATGGTATTATAGTATGTGTGCTAAACATTTTGCACAAGCCCATGTGTGCATAGCACCGAAGGCGCGCACACCGTTGGCGCGTGTGAGGAACCGAAGTACCCCACGCATACTCAGAGAATGCAATACCTACAACTACTGTAAATGTATTTAGTGTAGTGTATAGACATAATGTGTATGTTTACACCGTGTATTGCACCAAAGGCATGCATGTCATGTAGCTTGGGCAGAAACCCACGCAGACTGCATACGCATACCGTATAGGTATTATAGTGTGTGTGCTAAACCTTTTGCACAAGCTCATGTGTGCATAGCACCGAAGGCGCGCACATCGTTGGCGCGTGGGAGGAACCGAAGTACCCCACGCATACTCAGAGAATGCAATACCTACAACTACTGTGAATGTATTTAGTGTAGTGTATAAACATAATGTGTATGTTTACATCGTGTATTGCACCAAAGGCATGCATGTCATGTAGCGTGGGCGGAAACCCACGCAGACTGCAAAGACATACCGGGTAGGTCCAATTGCACAAATTTAGACTGTGCATAGCGCCGAAGCGCCCACTCGGTAGAACTCCACGCAGACAGCACACAGATACCGTGTAGGAATGATAGCATGTGAATCAACATATTATTGCACATGTTTATGCTGTGCATTTCCATTGGAGCGTGGGGGAAACCGGAGTACCCGGAGGAACCCCACGCAAACAGTATACCCATACTGTAAACATGTATAATATGTGCAATAAACATATTGAACATGTCTATACTGTGCAGAGAGCCGAAGCGCACATACCATGAGAGTGCGGGAGGACACCGGAGCCCCCGCCAGCCCAGAGAGTATGATACATACATATACTGTGAATGTATCTGGAGTCGTGCATAAACATATTTTGTACTTTTATATCATGTATGGCACTGAAACACAGCATTGGAACGTGGGGACAGCCACGCAGACACAGAGACCAATAACACATACATACACTGTGAATGTATGCAGTGTAGAGGTATAGGATGAGTTTAAATTATGGCGCAGAGGCGCATAATCTTCTCTGTATCATTCCAACCTGCTTGACTGTGCTGCTGAAGCAGCATGCAGGTAACAGGTAACCTCTGATCCTCAGACTGTGTGTCTGTCAGAGCTCAAATCATTCCCCAGGAAATGGCGGGAAATGTTACCTCAGGTATCACACACAAGGCTCACAGGGACTACAGACATAAATTAATAAAGTCCTCCCTCATCCATGCTGCTCTTGAGGCAGCGTGTGAGGAAAACAGTGAGGAAACTGTGTAAAAGAAAAGCTTGTCACAGCAATTTCAGCCTGAGTGTGTTTCTCACATCATCAATGAGATCACTTACAAGCGCCCTGTCATTCACTGACACAGAACTGGAGTCTTCCTCACAAGGGAATGTCCTGTTCATAAACATTAAATATTCAGAGGTAGGGTCCTGAGCCCAATAGCTAGGCCCATATCTGACTCAGAGCACTCCTTCACTAAAGATTTTTGTGGGGGGGAGGGGGCTTATAGCTCCTTTTGCTCGCACACCGCTTCCATTCTGACAGGAATGATTCCAGGACTGCTGACAACTGGTCCATAAGGACCGCAGGTGCAGGAAACATATGAACATGTTTAACGGTGCAGCACTGCCAGTTGCCCCAGGCAATGTGGAGAGCAGGTGTATCAGACTCCATAAACGCCACCCTCTGAGACCTTATACACTATACAGTGAATATACAGTCCACCCACTGGCTACGCTGAGGAGGGGATACCCGGGAAGACCCACCAACCCTTAAGGACAGCTCAGTCTGTGAGGAGATTGTGAGGGGATTCGCGCCGCCGCCAGAAATAAATGCGCGACGGCCACAAGAAAATGGCCGCCGTCCGCAGCTATAACTGTGCCACTGAACGCCAAGATGGCCACCGAGCGCAAAATTCAAAGCTCTAATGCGCGCCAATGGCGCACGCAATAACCACCTCAAACAGCGCCAATGGCGCACGCAATAATCACCTCACACACCAGAAAAAACTGCAGACATGAGCGCCCAACCAGGCCAGAGTGACCCCCAAGCACCCCACAGCACAGCACCAGTACAGGGTGCAGAGAGCAGCATAACGGGGGGGACAGGGAGAAACCCCCACACACAGAAACACAGCCAGCATGTACTCACCTGCAGTAGGAGAGACTACTTACCCGTCCCTTTCAGGGACCCACTGGCTTGTTTCAGACAGACCTATCACAGAGTCATACTGCGTAGCTGTCGGCCCGGTCCACCGCGAGAGATACAGTCAGTCAAGTACTGTTCAATCTTGAGAGGACCGCGGTAGCATGAAAGCAACCCGGCCACCCCTGGAGTCATGGGGCATGTCGTGAACTGAGTCTCACGCACGCAAGGCGAGGATCAGCACGCTCGATGGTCGGACAGGGAAGACTACGAGGATACTAGTGTACCCAACCTGTTGCCCAGCCGACAGTTGATTGAAGGTCTCAAAAATAAAATAATAAAATTCCCAAAGGAATAAAAATCAAAAGTAAAATCTTCAGGAGACTGGCTCCTGAGAGCCACGTCTTCTCCTTCTGCTAGGCAGAAAAAAACTGAGGCTGATTAGCTGCAGGTGGAAGGGTAATGTCCGGAGGGACCGCCCCCCTGGGCGGGGCTGTTCAGCTCTGGCTTGTTCTAGAATGTTTTAACCTCTAACATTCTGCCTAGGTCTTCTCCTGCGAGCAGGGACATATACCCACATGTAATCAGTATGAGAGCTGCGTCGGTCCATGGACGATAAGAGAAATTGGAAATAAAATCCTTTATTCTATTCGTATATAAAACTTTCCAATGCCTAGTACTAGAACCATTTTTGAATACCGTATTTATTGGCGTATAACACGCACCCTCACTTTAAGAGGGAAGTTTCAGGAAAAAAGATTTCCACAGCCCCCTGCGTATAACACGCAGGTACAGTTTACCCTCTATTTTCAGGGTAAAAAAGTGAGTGTTATACGCCAATACAATAATTTTTTACAGGACAAAATATAGAACACTTTTTTTTAAACTAGCACTGATTAAATTAAAATCATTTTTGCAAGACAATATCACCCCCAAAAAAAGCCTTAGGGCATTAGTTTGTTTTCTTAGAGGATAAGTTCATCTTTTTAACAAAAAATAATAAATCTTTTTGCAGGTAAAGAAAAATGTGCATTTACTATTTTTTGTTTTAGGATCCTGGAAGCAGATCACTGATGCCATGCAGCTCTCCAGCAGACTGGCATTAAATATAAGCTGTCTGCCCGTACATCATATGAGCAGACAGTTTTACACTGACAGGAAGAATCAATGAACAACCACAGTAGCGTGGTAGTTCATTAAGAACTTCAAGCCGAATGCAAAAAAAGGCTGTTGGTACTTGTAGTTCATCGATTTACAGGGTCGCACGGCCTTGCTTTCTTTGAATTGTGGCAGCGAGTACAGGAAGAAGATCTCCGCAGGGAGGGGGAAAGACCGGGGGTCTAATGCTGAACATGTTGTTACACCCTAAATATGGGGGTAAAATTTAACATTTTCAGAAAGGTGACCTTATCCTTTAAAGCAAAACTATACTCACCTACGCTCTAACAATACATCACCTGTGAACTTCCTTGTTGGCCCAGAGATCTTCTCCCTGGCTTTTTCCAAGTGCAGTATCCTTGGCCACAATGGTTGGCAGGCCGGAATGACAGAACTCCTACATATGCACACAGGAGTTCATTTATCCTGGCACCTGGCAGATGTCGTAATTTTACACTGAGATGTGCACGCAAGCAGGACTGTGAGAATAGATTATTGGAGAAGAGACACATTGGGGGTTATTTACTAAAGGCAAATCCACTTTGCAAAGTGCACTTGAAATTTCACTGAAAGTGCACTTGGAAGTGCAGTCGCTGTAAATCTGAGGGGTAGATCTGAAATGAGGGGAAGCTCTGCTGATTTTATCATCAGCTGATAATCATGTGCAAGCTAAAATGCTGTTTATTTTCCTTGCATGTCCCCTTCGGATCTACAGCGACTGCACTTCCAAGTGCACTTTCAGTGCAATTTCAAGTGCACTTTAGTAAATAACCCCTATTGTGTCTCCACAATAAAAAAAATTAAAAAAAAATTGCTGCTTACACATTCTGACTTTTTAACTAACCACTTGCCCACTGGGCACTTATACCCCTTCCAAACCAGGCCAATATTTAGCTTTCAGCGCTCTCACATTTTGAATGACAATTATTTTTTTTGTCCTTTTTTTCACACAAATAGAGCTTTATTTTGGTGGTATTTAATCACCACTGGGTTTTCATTTTTTTTGCGCTATAAATGAAAAAAGACCGAAATGTTTGTAAAGAAAAAAAAAATATGCATTTTCTTAGATTTTTTACATTTTTTGCAAAATTTACACTGCTACATATCGTTGGCAAAAAAAATAACCCAAATCAGTGATTATTATTTGGTCTTTGTGAAAGTTAGAGTCTACAAGCTATGATGCCTATCATTGAAACCTGATCACACCCGTACTGATGGCCGATCTTATTTCTTGAGACATTAAAAGTCAGGACAAATACCTCTCAAAATTACCCCTTTTTGGAAAGTAGACATTCCAGGGTATTTAGTAAGAGGCATTGCGAGTTTTTTGAAGTTGTAATTTTTTTTCCCACAATTCTTTGCAAAATTAAGATTTTGTTTTTCACAAAATTGTCATATTAACAGGTTTTTTCTCTCACATGGCATATTACTTGCAACTACACCCCAAAACACATTCTGCTACTCCTGAGTGTGGCGATACCACATGTGAGACTTTCACAGCCTGGCCACATACAGAGGCCCAACATGCAGGGAGCACCGTCAGGTGTTCTAGGGACATAATCTACACATTTAATTTCTTTACTACCTATTACACTTTTGAAGGCCCTGGAGCACCAGGACAATGGAAACACCCCAAAAAGTACCTCAATTTTGGAAAGCTAACACCCCAACGCATAATCTAGGAGGCATAATAAGTCTTTTGAACATGTGATTTTTTCCACAAGTTTTTGGGAAAATGTGGAAAGAAAATGAAAGTTGGCAACTTATAAGATATTTCTAACACGTAGCATATACATAGCAAAAATTATATCCCAAAATACATTCTGCTACTCCTCCTGAGTAGGGCGATATCACGTGTGATAGCTTTGCCACATAGAGGCCCAACATGCAGGGAGCACCGTCCGGTGTTCTAGAGAAATAAGCACGGATGAGCGCAGATGTGGCACGAATGAGCGCAGATGTGGCACGGATGAGCGTGGCATGGATGAGGCATGGATGGGTGCGGCATGGATGAGCGCGGATGAGGCATGGGTGAGCACGGATCAGCACTGTGGGAACTTCAGATCCAGCACAGGCTGCCTCTTTCTCCTCACACGCTGTACCGATCGGTGTGAGGACATCATAGTACACCCTTCCAGAATTAGCCAACCTCGCTGTAGCCATCATTTGGCTATGGCCCAGTCGGCAAGTTACTAAAGTTCCACTTTACATAAAAGGCAAAGTTACTGCTAAATAAACAGGCCCATATCAGAAATGTAAAAATTGTGCTGGTCCCAAAAGGGGCTGTATAGGTATGAAAGTTTAAGTGATTGCATAAAAATTAAAATTTTTGAAACATATTAGGCTCAATTCACAACATATTCATGTTAAATACATCCATATTTTTTAAAAAAACAGTTATTTTGCACTGTTAGGCCCCATTCACATTTGTGCGACTTGTTCTGCGACTTGGGACTGCAAAGCCGCATTACAAGTCGTTCCCCATGATTTCCAATGATAACTATTCATATATGTGCGACTTCAAGTCGTGCCGACTTCAAAGTAGTCACTGTACTACTTTGATCCGACTTTCATGCGACTTTCATGCGAGTTGAGGTCCATAGACCTCAAGTTTACACAAGCATTCCCTGAAATTGTGGCAAAAATCATGCCCGTAAAATCGCGGCGGTGTGAAAGGGGTCCAAGTCTGAAAATAAACATCCATGGTGAGGAAACTGTGAATTGGTCCTATTATGGATGTTCATTAGCGGAGAGTTCACTTAAACTCAACGGATCAAAAACAGAACTGCTTCTCCTCCACGCTAATCGAAAGACAAAAACTAAAACCTCCTGGACACCACCCACCATTCTTGGACAGACCATCACCCCAAGCACCAAAGTCAAAAGTCTCGGAGTCATTTTTGACTTGGAGATGTCGATGGACGCTCAAATAGGATCAGTAATCAGCGGATCTCATTATCTCCTCCGCCTGCTGCGTAGACTCATTCCCTTCATCCCAGAAGAGGACACAGCAGTAGTAGTTGGATCAATTATCAACTCCCGACTCGACTACGCAAACTCCCTCTACCTCGGACTACCCAAATACCAAATGTCACGCCTACAAGTCGTCCAGAACACGGCAGCCAGACTGATAACAGGGAAAAAAACCTGGGAATCCATCACCCCTGCACTGAGGACCCTTCATTGGTTAACCGTAAAGGATCGGGTCACATTCAAGACCCTCTGTCTCACCCACAAGTGCACACAAGGAATCGCTCCGCAATATTTATGCGAGAAGATAAAGCATTACACCCCCAAACACAGTCTCCGATCAACAAACCAAAACCTCCTTCACATCCCCAAATTTCGCTACAAATCAAAGGGAGAACGAAGATTTGCAGTCCAAGGACCACGGCTATGGAACGCGCTACCCACGGATATCCGTATGGAAGAAAACCATCGGGCCTTTAGGAAAAAACTTAAGACCCACCTCTTCTGATGGATCATAAAGCTACTGGATGCTAAGCGCCTTGAGGCGATTTAGTTCGCATTTGTTAGCGCTATACAAGTTTTTCACTCACTCACTCACTCACTCAATGAAGGGTATCCCTTGAACGTTTGTTAGTACAAAGGCAGAAGCACTTTGCTAAACAGATATAGAGAAACAAACATTTTGACCATTAACCTCACCTTGTCCATCTCTTTCTGTGGGGAACCCTCCCTACGTAAACGCTCCTGCTCAGCAAATCTGCTGCAGTAGTTGTCACGGGATTTTTGAAGGAGCTGTGAACTACACTGCAGAAGCTGAATGACCTCCAAAGTGCCAGACATCTCCTCTTTGGCCTGTGGTAATAAACAAATAAAAATAAATATAACACAAATGGTTACAACAAAAAGAATAGCGCCTCAGAGCCTGATAAGCTCCTCTCCCCATCTAAGTCTTGTCTTGCAGGGGATTACAAGAGAGTGGAAGACAAATTTAAGTACACTGGGCAACAATATACATTAACTGTTTTTCTATTGAAAAAATTATTGTAATAACGGTTGCTTTTTTATGTCTGCCTGGAGTTTACCTGTAGTAACTGGAATACCTAGAAATTGTGGTGCATGTACCCGAGTGGGTATTTCCACTAGGTTTAATCCTTTGCCAATAAATCATATAGCATTGACATGACAGGGGTCCATCCTGCTTTATCATGTCTGTTACTTACATTCAGCCCAGTAGGTGGGTCTATCCTTCATGGCCATGTGTTTTAACGGCCATGCCAATAAGGCCAGTGACTAATCCTGGGAATACATTGGACATTTTTTTCCGTTCAACCCAGCGGGCTGAACGAAAAAAATCTTACACATAGCTGTGCCAATACATCCGATGTCAGTCAGTGTGGCACTCTCCCTGTTGAGCTGTTGCTTTCGGACAGGAGTCTGCCACCCATCCCCCGCCAGAACATACCAATCAGCGCTTGCAGCCCTTGGCTGCGAGCGCTGATCAAATGCTGGTTTTCCAGCATGCTCATTTGACAGAAGCTGGTTCTGTCGAACAGGGAGCAGTATACATGGACTAAAAGTTGGCCGCTAACTGCCGAACCAAACCAATATTTGGCCCATGTGTACCTAGCTGAAGAAGCAGGGTGGAACAGGTGAACTTGTGCCAATATATCTGGTATGTTTGGAAGAGGCCAATGCTTGTCAACCAGGAGTATGTCTGTGTACCACATACTTTTGGGCCAATTCAGTGCGACGAGAAACACTGGAGCCCTTTCCACCTCTATCTTGTGCAGTAGTTGAGGAAGAATATTCAACAGAGGAAATATATAGCTCAGCCTTTATGCAGACCAAGGAATCATCAGGGCATCTACTGCATAGGCTGGATGATCCCGTGTCCTGAGAATCGGAGCAATTTAATTTCTCTCTGGTCAATTAGGGGAGTTGAAAAAACACAGGATCTACTAATAAGGACAGGCAGAGGATTGGTAGATCTGTCCCCTATGCAATTCTATATACACTGAACTAGTGTCCTCTGCAAATGGCAGGATATGGGTGGGGGAAGAGGGAGAGAGGGTGGGGGAAGAGGGAGAGAGAGAGTGGGGGAAGAGGGAGAGAGAGAGTGGGGGAAGAGGGAGAGAGAGAGTGGGGGAAGAGGGAGAGAGAGAGTGGGGGAAGAGGGAGAGGGTGGGGGAGGAGGGAGAGGGAGGGAGAGGGAGGGAGAGGGAGGGGGAGGGGAGAGGGAGGGGGAGGGGAGAGGGGGAGAGAGAGGGGCAGGGGGAGAGGGAGAATGAATGCCATGTGTACACGTGCAGTTTAAATAGCCTGGAGCGACCGTTACGGATATAAGCAGAAGCTGGGATGGGATGCACTGTGCACACGTGCAGTTTGAAGGGCCCAGAGTGGCCACAAAATGTGATATACAGCCTGTCTTGCAAACAACATCGGGAGGAATGAGGGGCCCCCAACAGCTGCATCTGTAATGGGAGGATCTTCACCATTTCCAACAGGAGGAACTATGGTATGTACTATTAATTGGATAAAGAATTGCATAAGGAGATTTTTGGAAAATCTTCCTGAAGGTGAAACTATACTTTAAGCCCAAAATCTATAGAGCTTTTTCTCATTTCCACTTATTACAAAAACCTTAACTGTTTACCATTTTTATGTAGGAAAAAAACAAAAAAACACAAAATGAAGCTCTCTTTACAAGCTTTATTGTGATTTCCAACCATAGACATATCTATAATATAGCATACCTGAAGGAACACTAAATGTAAATCACATTTAAAATTGCAAATAAAAAGATATTTATAGCAGAGCTGCAAGCAAAACGCTAAATACATGGTTGAAATATAATTAAACGGTTTTACCTGACAAATAAGTTGCAGTTCTATCCTTCCAGTCCTGAAATCAACACAGCCCTGCTAGACCTGCACATCTAAACAATACAGCTGCCCGCTCCAAACCTCAGATTTGACAGTAAAAGAGGATCAACTTCTCATTTCTTGTCATGTTACTCTTCAGCCCAAGTTTGAGCCCAGTGTTGTAGAGTTAATCTGATGGCATTCACTTCCAGACTATTGATGGGGAATATCAGGTGCACCAGACAGTTAGGGGAGTTGTAAATTTTCCAACAACCAGTAACGTTGGCATTTGTTCTCACCACCTTTCAGGGCATGGGAAGGAATATCGCTCCTCACTCCTATGCAGGGCTGGAGCTCCACCATGCCAGGGAGAGAATTGTCAGGCTACATAGACATACAGGATGGTCCAGAGAGTGGATTTGTTGGTTCCACAAGATGAGGATGTTGAGCTGAAGAGTCCTGGAGTAAAACTGGGCAATGAAGACTGCCTCAAAGGAGGCCAATATTGAGCTAGAAACGATCACACGGAAGCAGACTGAAGGGTGCCTTTTGTATCTGAGGGTCCACATGTGGGATCTTAAGGCGGCAATCTTTTCGGGAGGAAGGAAGATTCTGGCTTGGGCTATGCCAAAGATTAGGCCCAAATACCCAAGAAGGAAGAGGAAGGGAAGAAAGGGCAGACTTCAACTGATTAACCAGTTAAAGGTTTGGGGAAACTGAATAGTCCTTTGGATTTTGGCTCACAGTGTTGTGGCAAGGGAGTCGTTACGTAGAGGTTGTTCAAGAATCCAGTGACATGGGTGCCATGGGGCTGGAAAAAAGCAAGAAGCGCAGCAAACACTTTTATGAACATTCGGATTGCCTGAATGAAACAGCTCGAATGAAAGTGCTACAAAAAAAAGTGCTGGTCTCCAACAGCAAAGTGTAGAAAAAAGACTTGAATTAAAAAATAAGACAACAGTAAAGTTAGCCCAATTTTTTTTTTATATTGTGAAAGATAATGTTACGCCGAGTAAATTGATACCAAACATGCCACGCTTCAAAGTTGCGCCCGCTTGTGGAATGGCGACAAACTTTTACCCTTAAAAATCTCTATAGGCGAAGTTTAAAAAATTCTACTCGTCGGGATGGGGCACTTTATAAAAATAAAAGTTATTTTGACACTTTTAAAAAAAAATAAAAAAATTTGGGTCACTTTTATTCCTATTACAAGGAATGTAAACATCCCTTGTAATAGAAAAAAAGCACGACAGGACCTCTTAAATATGAGATTTGGGGTAAAAAAAGACCTCAGATCTCATATTCACACTAAAATACAATAATAATAATAAAAAAAAAAAAAAGTAATTACATTAAATAAATAAAATAAAAAACGAGCATTGGGTGGAAGTGACGTTTTGACGTCGCTTCCGCCCGGCAATGATATGGAGACGGATGGGGGCCATCTTCCCCTCACTTGTCACCATGTCAGGCTAGGAGAAGGATTTGATCGCCTCCACTGCTACCGACGGCTCCGGTAAGCGGTGGAGGGCACCGGAGAGCGACGGGAGGGGGGCCTCTCCCGCCGCCAATAAAAGTGATCTTGCGGCAAATCCGCCGCAGAGATCACTTTTATCTTGAAGCGGACCGCCCGTTCTTGAAGAGGATACCGGGGTTATGGTAGCTAGCTGCTACCATAACAACGGTATTCCTCCACAAGCTCCACCGGCTTTCTGAAAAGAATCCGCTTCCACCCGGGATAATCGCACACCGCACCCATTGCTGACACCCGGATAAGGCGCAGGTCCTCCGGGTCGCAGTCCGGTAGAGGGAAGAAGCTTAAATTTCCCCTCCACGCGGAGGTACCGCCGCCGGCCTCTCTTGCCCGCGTGGAGACTCGCTCCAGGTGCTGCTCGCACATGGCCTCACAGACTTTCAACATGGAGCCGAGTGAACCCAGGCCGCCATAGCTGGCGGAGGTGATGGCGGCAATAGCAACTTGCCAATCGACCCTTACCGCCAAGATTGAGGCGGTGCAGATGGATATGGGCCTCATGTGCCAAGACCTGGATGAGGTCCGCTCCAGGGTTAAGGAGACTGAGCAGCGGATTGAGCAGACGGAGGAGGAAGTGATGGAACACTCGGCCGCCCTCCGCACCCTCCAGACTCGAGTGAATGCGCTTGAATACCGGGCGGAGGACGCCGAAAACAGAAATAGGAGGAACAACCTCCGGATAATTGGCTTGCCTGAGGGGGTAGAGGGGGGGAACCCGAAGGGCTTTGTGGAAGACCTGCTCCGCACTCTCCTTCCGGCTGCCCGCTTCTCACCCCACTATACCGTGGAGAGGGCTCACCGGGTACCGCCGAAGCCACCCCTCCCTGGGACTTCCCCTAGGACTTTCATCCTCCGCATGCTGAACTTCCGGGACCGGGATGAGATCCTCCGTGCCTCCAGAGTGCAGGGGGATCTGAAGTTCCAGAATGCTAAACTGATGGTCTTCCCAGACTACTCCGTCGAGACACAGAAGCAGCGCAAGTCGTTTGACGCGGTGAGGGCGGCGTTGAGAACCCGCGGAATTCGCTAGTGTCCTCTTCCCAGCACGCCTTCGGGTTCAGGATGGCGAGACGTCCCGCTTCTTCCACACACACCGCGAGAGGCCTCCATATGGCTTGATTCCCTGCCATGCACCGCCCTGGCTGATCGTGAGTACTGCACTTTGCTATGTTGCTGAATCTGGGGAGCCCTGACCTGTAGCGGGCATGTACATTTTAGGGACCTTGCTCATGCCCCGCTGATGCCCCTGCTCACCTGCCCCACTCCCGCCTGCCGAGGCTCCTTGCTGACTTGGTTTTTTATCCCTATCGTGTCCCCCCCTGCAGTGACTGCCTGTCCGCTTGCTCCCCCCTCTCCCCGGGGAGACCTGGTGTGGGCGGGGGGAATCGGACCCATGGAGGAGCACCTCACAGCTACACATCAGCCTTGCCCTGATTATGGGCTCCCCCCTCTTCAGGTTCAGTTTTCAGTTGCTACGTTCATGTTCATTTGTTTTTGTTTTTTTTCGGGTTTTTTTTCTGCTACTTAAGTTCAGTGCCCCTGACAGGATCAGGAGACTAGCTCACTCTTTTCGCCACATGCCTTCCAGAACACTTGGGATTTTACCTTGCAGGAACTTAGGAGCCCCAGGTGGTTTGACATTTCTTTGCACTGGAGGGTATAGAGACTTTTTTTCTTTCCCTTGCCCCTGCTGGGGAGATATGTTTACTGAACCCAGTTGCATTCCTGTGACCGGCGGAGGAGCATGCAGTGGAGTTTTGTTGCACTCAGGAGACCCCCGAATAAGATCTGGAGGGGTCCAGCTCGCCTCTTACACGGGTCCCCCGTTTGCAGCCAGCGCGCTGATTTGGAACTTGGGGTTGGAAGCCCTTCCTAGTTCTGGGAGAATGGGCGGGGTGGTTGGCCCTCGCGGCCCGGTTTATGTGGGTTTTACAGTTCATTGTTTAGATATTTTATTGATTTACTGCTCCTGCTCACTCTGATTTATGTTCCAGCATTGCATGTGTGTTGCTTTTGCCTTGTCTGGGTCCATTTGCCGGGTCCACCGGGGTGTTCCTTGCATTATCTTGACCTATTCCACTTGTTTAGCCCCGATGTCATCCCTTAACATTATGTCCTGGAACACCAGGGGTTTGAACTCTCCGGTCAAGAGGTCCTTGGCGTTTCAGTTTATTAAGATGTACAGCCCCCATATCTGCATCCTTCAGGAGCCTCACACCCGTTAGCCAGCAAAACTTTTGCCCTCAAAAAGCCATGGGTGGGTAGTCACTATCACTCCACTTACTCCAACTTCGCCCGCGGAGTCAGTGTCCTAGTTAATAAAAATCATTGCCCTTCACTCTCCTGGACTATTGTGAATGCACAAATCCTCTCGCAGACGTGGTCTGTGGTGGGACTTAATTTGCCGCCTCCGGCGTCTCTGCTGGTACTCAAAATAACCTCCAAGTTAGCCGACTTTGCAGCAGACCACATGGTTTTGCTAGGGGACTTTAATATGACCCCAGATCCTGCTATGGATAGGATGGCGAGTGCAACCTCCCATTATTCAGGCCTCCAGACCTGGGCTGACACCTGTGGGTTGACGGATCTGTGGAAATGGAGGCACCCCCCAATCTAGGGCCTACACCTGTCACTCAGCTTCACATAGGTAATTTTCGCGCATTGATCTAGTATTTGCCGGTCAGTCTAGGGTTCAGGATATCAAAATATTGCCATGAGGAATTTCAGATCAAGCGCCCCTCCTCTTGAAGCTGGACACCCCCAGCCCCCCCGCGAACAGACTCTGCGTCTCGGACCCTGACGTGGATGCTCAGTTTGGGGAATTTTATTGAGGGATTCTGGGTAAACAACGTGGGCTCGGCGGAGCCTACGGTAGTGTGGGATGCCTTTAAGGCGTTCACAAGAGGGCAGTACCAGACCATCATTGCCAAAGTTAGGAAAGAGGAGATCTGCCTTAACTACAGCCAAATCTGTGGCAGCCATACAGGAGACATTGTACGTGGGCTCCCGGGACCCCCAACATTACGCTCGACTGCAATCCCTGACCAGGGAGGTTGTGTCCCTCAGGACTTCTCTCACTCAAAAGAAATTGCTTGCACAATCCCAGCGTATATTTGAGCAAGGAGAGAGATCGGGCAAACTTTTGGCCTGGCTCTCCAGAGAGTAGTCCGGGGGGACCAGTGTTCCCTATATCCTTGGACTTGGTGGAGATCTCTAGTATACCCCCGAGGAGATCAATAGCTGTTTCGTATCCTACTATAGGTCTCTTTATTCACCTAGAGTGAACTATGGTGAAGACGAATTGTTCTATTTGGAGGCTGTTGACGTCCCTGTTCTGACTGATAAGTATAGGGGGGACCTGGACAGGCCCCTCACGGTTGAGGAAACACTCAAGGTGCTGAAAAGTATGCAGTCTGGCAAAACCCCTGGGCCCGACGGTATACCGATAGAGTTTTATAAGCAATACCCAGACATTTTGACTACTAGGCTCCACACTATGATGACAAAAGCAACGGAACTACAGTCCCTCCCACACTCGATGGGCAAGGCGGTCATAGAAACCTGGGAAGAACCCCTCCATCTGCTCCTTTTACAGGCCTATTTCCTTGATTAATGTGGATGCGAAGATCCTGGCCAAAGTCCTAGCCAACAGGCTTAACACGGTCATCACCGCATTGGTCCACCCTGACCAAACAGGATTCATGCCGGGCAGGGGGACCGACATCAATATACGGCGTCTCTTCACCCACATAGCTAGAGCAGGAAGGGAGGGAGGAGGGTTGGTGGCCTCTCTGGACACGGAGAAGGCCTTTGACTCCGTTGAGTGGAGATATCTGAGGGCAGTCCTTTCTAAATTCGGCCTGGGTCCTAAATTACAGCTATGAATTAAAATGCTGTATGCCAATCCGCAAGCCAGAGTGTATACGAATGCTTGCTTATCGGATACATTCCCGCTGAATCGTGGAACGAGGCAGGGATGTCCCCTCTCCCCGGGGCTTTTTGCCCTGGCGATCGAACCCCTGGCCGCCCCTTCTTAGAGCAGACGGGGAGGTAAGGGGTATTCGGGTAGGGATCATTGAAGAAAAAAATCTTGCTTTACGCGGATGACGCACTGCTTTATTTAGCGGACGCGTCTTCCTCGCTTCGTAAGGCCCTATCCATATTCGATCAGTTTAGTGTCTTCTCTGGAATACGCATCAACTGGGACAAGTCGGTCCTTTCTCTCCATCCTTTGCACGCCTATCCCGATACCCAAACACAGCTCCAATGGGTAGAATATTTCAAATACCTGGGGATTCAGGTCTCTGATGAGACGACTGAATATGTGAGCCACAATCTACAACCCCTAATGGACCAGGTCACCGCTAAATGTAATGCCTGGCGCACTCTCCCCCTTATGCCAGTGGGTAGGGTTAATTTGCTGAAGATGGTGTTCTTGCCTAAATTTTTTATTTTTTTTTAGGAATACCCCAAGAGTTTTTTCAAACACTTTGAGGGGCTGCTGATGGCCTTTGTTTGGGCCGGGAAACCCCCCCCCCCCCCCCAGAGTGGCAAAGCGTATCCTTTACCTCCCCCTCTCGGGGGGGGCTGGCTCTCCCCAATTTCCTGATTACTGGGCCGCTGTTCTTGTCACCGTCTGCTGGTGGTTTTCCCAACCCAGACAGAACCCAGCGGTTGCCCTGGAGGCAGCCACACTGGGCTCCTATGCGGCCCTTAGTAACCTCGTATTTGCGGACTACGGTGCAGGTCTGGCAGGAGGCTAGGGCAGTCTACAGTAAACCCCATCATGTCTCCCCCCACATGTCATAATGGGAGAACCCGATGCTCCCCCACTTCCACACTTTGCTGGATCCTTCCCTGTGGGCACGAAAGGAGATCTTGACCTTGAAATGCAGTCAGGGAAGGCAGACTGATGACGTTTCCTGACCTGAGGGCCCTGTATTCCATACCCTGATCATGGGAGTTTAGGTACTGGCAGTTGAGACACGCCTTTGGAGCTCAGTTCCCGGAACGTATAATCTTGGAGTCGGACTCGGAGCGTCTCTCGACTTCCAGTGCCATGGGGAGGCCCCTTTCTTCCCTATATTTGTACCTGATGGTGGCATATGACGTCAAGCCGACCCAATCCCTCGACAAATGGAAGCTGGACTTGCCGGCCCTTGATGATGAAATATGGGAGGAGTGTGTTGCTACGTTCATCACATCGATGATAGCGGCAAAGGACAGGTTCATACAACTCAAGTTCCTTCACAGGGCCTACTACACCCCACAGAAACTAGCCCGTATGTTCCCCCTTAGAGACCCACTCTGTCCCAGGTGTAAAGTGGAGAAAGCTTCATTCTGGCACATGGTCTGGTCCTAACATAAAATTCAACCTTACGGTGGTGTGTGGGACACAGATCCCGCTTGAGCCCCTGACTCTTCTGCTTGGTCACCTGGAGGAGGTTCAGGGGGATAGATATATTAAGCTCTTATTGACATTGTTTTATGCCAGGAGGGAGATCCTCCTTAGGTGGAAATTAACGGAACCGCCCACAAGAGAATCCTGGTGCCTATCAGTAAACTCGGTCCTCCCACTTTACAGACTCACATATCAGAGTAGGCAATGCCCAGCGAAGTTTGAAAAAGTCTGGTCGGGATGGATAGATGCTAATGGTTGAGATATACTGAACTGATACAGGGAAGGCAAAAAAACAGGAGAGAGGAGAGGGAAGACCCCCCCACAGACAGTATTCTTCAAAAAGGCTCAACTAAACTAAAGATACTAAATCTAAGTAAACCGCAATTGTAAAAATAAAAAAACAATTTAATGATTATACATGATATTTATACACCACATCAGAAGACAACTATAATAAAATAAGACTAGTCAAAAAGAAAAAACTGTGAAAACAGAGGTGGCCACCCAAACGACCATACACACCACACACATGCAACCGTTGCTGATCATGAAAGGAATATCGATATAGGCATAGTCACAAAGACTTTGGGGTTATTATGCAAGTGCCTGATAGATGAACAGTATTCAATCCGTGCGTGTGACTGTTTATGATGAAAAAGTTGACAGGTGACTGTGCTGGGTAGCCATAGACCAGCCAATATGATTGAACAATCAATAGTTGGGTGAGGGTGTCACAGGGATAGAGATTGGCTGGATTGCGCTTCAGAAAAATGGTGTGACTGTGGCCGAATTAATAGTCGACAGTTGTCCCTCACAAAGTTATATCTGTGGGATAAATCCTCCATCCATTGGAAGCTGCCAAAAAGTTAATATATGGAAGACACTCACTCACCAGTTCAAAGTGTGTTGGTTGGCTGCTGTTAGTCTATGCTTCTGTTGGTATCACCTGGAATGTATTGAGTTCCATTCATCAAGCCCGGGAGGAATCATCCCAATAAATGCACATGGAATGGAAAGTCTGTCCACACAAATGGAATATCGATATTGATGCGCCGCAGAGCTATCATCAGATCAAAGCGGCATAGTAACAAATCATGGCGGCTGGTGGGGGTGGTTAGTCCGGTGGGTTAGGCACCCCTGTTTACACGCTACACAAAGTGTAGTAAAAAATTGCTTGACTTGCTGACATGTTTCACCTTCATTAAGGTTTCATCGGAGCAAAAATATCATGTATAATCATTAAATTGTTTTTTTATTTTTACAATTGCGGTTTACTTAGATTTAGTATCTTTAGTTTAGTTGAGCCTTTTTGAAGAATACTGTCTGTGGGGGGGGGGTCTTCCCTCTCCTCTCTCCTGTCTTTTTGCATATGATTTCCTTATTCAGAGGCTCTACAGGTGGAATATGCCCTTATAGTTGGAGGTTATTATTATACCCGCTAATAGACTGATTTATAACTCACACCCCCACCTGGGCACCACTGTTAATTAATTATTGGATGAGTTTCTCCATAAACCCACCCCCTTGTGTTTTTTATTATTATGATACAGGGAAGGCGTTTGAGTTTTTGCATGTTATATTTCTGTTTAGTCTCCCCTTCATCTCCCCCGCCCTCTTCCCCCTCCCCTTTTTCCCCCGAATTGCCTTACCCTCCATTTGCACGGGTTTTGCACAAGGGTAAGGAGTCGTACTCCTTCAGCCAATTGAATTCTCAGTCTGTTAGGGCTATGAAGCGTGTACTCTGCAATACTTTACCTGCTCAGGGACTAGGTCCCCAACTCTTAAGTGGATATTATTCTGACTTTCTTGTATTATGTTATATCTATGTCTTTTATGCTTTGACAATGTAATGCTGATTTGTATTTCAATAAACATCTCTGTTAAAAAAAGAAAGTGGTTAACTGACAATTGCGTGGCCGTGTGACGTTGTACCCAAACAAAATTGACGTCCTTTTTCCCCCCACAAATAGAGCTTTCTTTTGGTGGCATTTTTTTTTTTACTTTTTGCTATAATACATATCCAAAAAAAAAAAATTTATTCATCAGTTCAGGCCGATATATATTCTTCCACATATTTTTTGCAAAAAAAAAAAAATTGCAAAAGGCGTACTGTATATTGATTGGTTTGCGCAAAAAAATTATCGCATCTACAAACTAGGATATGGATTTAGGCACTTATTTTTTTTTTAGATTGTAATGGCAGCGATCTGCAATTTTTACCGAGACTGCGACATTGCGGCAGACAAATCTGACCCCGAATTACACTTTTTGGGGACCAGGGAAATAACATTGATCAGTGCTATAAAAATGCAATGCACAATGTAAAAATTACACTGGCAAGGAAGGGGTTAACACTTGGGGTGATCAAGGGGTTAACTGTGTTCCCTGGGTGTTTTCTAACTGTAGGGGGGTGGGCTGGCAGGGACATGACAGAGATCACTGTCCCTGATCATTGGGAACAGTAGTTCTCGGTCATGTCTCCTGTCAGAATGGGGATCCACCTTGTTTACAAAGGCAGATCCCCCCATTCTGCTTCTGTACTAGGCAATCGCAAGTCGCCAGCGGACAGAGTCTACCCGACCCGTGGGCACGCTCCCGCAGCAAGCCTATCGCGCCTGTGCGAGCCGCCGTACACCATGATACTCCCACCACCATGCTTGACTGTAGGTAAGACACACTTGTCTTTGTACTCCTCACCTGGTTGCCGCCACACACGCTTGACACCATCTGAACCAAATAAGTTTATCTTGGTCTCATCAGACCACAGGACATGGTTCCAGTAATCCATGTCCTTAGTCTGCTTGTCTTCAGCAAACGGTTTGCAGGCTTTCTTGTGCATCATCTTTAGAAAAAGCTTCCTTCTGGGATGACAGCCATGCAGACCAATTTGATGTAGTGTGCGGCGTATGGTCTGAGCACTGACAGGCTGATCCCCCACCCCTTCAACCTCTTAAGCAATGCCGACAGCACTCATTCATCCATTTCTCAAAGACAACCTCTGTATATGACGCTGAGCACATGCACTCAACTTCTTTGGTCGACCATTGCGAGGCCTGTTCTGAGTGGAACCTGCCATGTGAAACCGCTGTACGGTCTTGGCCACCATGCTGCAGCTCAGTTTTAGGGTCTTGCCAATCTTCTTATAGCCTAGGCCATCTTTATGTAGAGCAACAATTATTTTTTCAGATCCTCACAGTTCTTTGCCATGAGGTGCCATGTTGAAATTCCAGTGGCCAGTATGAAAGAGTGAGAGCAAAATTTAACACACCTTCTCCCCATTCACAGCTGAGACCTTTTAACACTAACGAGTCACATGACACCAGGGAGGGAAAATGGCAAATTGGGCCCAATTTGGACATTTTCACTTAGGGGTGTACTCACTTTTGTTGCCAGCGGTTTAGACAGTAATGGCTGTGTTTTGAGTTATTTTGAGGGGACAGCAAATTTACACTGTTACACAAGCTATACACTCACTACTTTACATTGTAGAAAAGTGTAATTTCTTCAGTGTTGTCACATGAAAATATATAATAAAATATTTAGAAAAATGTGAGGGGTGTACTCTCCGAAAGCTTCCGAGTGCATCCAAGCGGTTTCCGACGATGCGCCCCCCCCCAACCTCTGGCCACATGCGGTACCGCATACCATAGGACGTCATTGTGGAATGAATTATCTGATTTTCCATTGACTTTTATGGGGAAACTCGCTTTGATATACGAGTGCTTTGGATTACAAGCATTCTTCTGGAACGAATTATGCTCGTAATCCAAGGTTCCACTGTACTTACCCATTTTTATTCTGCTCCAGTCTAGTGATCCCGTAGCTTCGGCCCCGTGTATCAGTGAGCTGTTGTCGAGCACTCCTCTACACAGCTGCAGGATCACATGACCGGACTGAAGTGGATTCAAAATAATAGGATTTTTATAAGAGCTTACCTGCAAAATCCTTTTCTAGGAGTACATCACAGGACACAGCAAGTCCCCCTCTATATAACCCCTCCCATACAAGAAGTACCTCGGTTTTTGTAGCAAAGCAATATTCATATATCCTAATAAGAGGGGAGGGACCTCTGTGTCCCGTGATTTAATACTCCTAGAAAAGGATTTTACAGGTAAGCCGTTATAAAAATCCTATTTTCTTTATCGTACATCACGGGACACAGAGCAGCCATAGTAATTACTATGTAGGATGTCACAAAGCAATGCTTTTGAGGGGAGGGAGACAGAAATAAAATCAGACCGCCATCAGACGTGAGGATCTATACTGCTGCCTGCAGTACACTGTGCCCAAAAGTGGCATCCTCTTGCCATCTTACGTCCAAGTGATAAAATTTAGAGGCTTGGTGATACACCGCCCAGTGTAGAGTGTGCTTTAACTTGAAAAGGCGGAATCTCTCTTTTCAAACCATAAGCCTAAATTATAACATGCCAAATCCACTTTGAAATAGACAATTTCTATGCTGCCTGCCCTTTCCTGGGCCCTTCTGGCAGCACAAAGCATCAGTTTGCCATACCTGAGCTGTCACTTTCAGATAGAGCCTGACAGCTATCACTACATCAAGAGAATGTAACAATTTTTCCTCCGGAGAACGAGGATCTGGAAAAAAGGAAGGCAGGGAGACATCTTGGTTCAAATGAAAACTGGACACTACTTTAGGTAGAAAGGTCGAGTGAGGACGCAACACCACCTTATCCTTATGAATGATTAAGTATGGTTCTTTACAATAAAAAGCTGGCAATTCTGATACTCTCCTTGCTGAGGTTACTGTAACCAAAAAAACAACTTCCTTGTCAAAAGGATCAAGGGAATATGGCACATCGGCTCAAAAGGTCGTCTTTACAATGCCGATAAAACTAGA
The DNA here is from genome assembly GCA_029206835.1 of Rana muscosa. Classification (NCBI taxonomy): domain Eukaryota; kingdom Metazoa; phylum Chordata; class Amphibia; order Anura; family Ranidae; genus Rana; species Rana muscosa. The sequence goes on along the minus strand of CM055116.1, from coordinate 593,314,242 downwards.
TTCAAATCCCATGGGCACAAGGATGACCTAACTGGTGGAGTTTTACGAGTTACCCCTTGTAAAAAAGCCTGGATCAAAGAATGTGAAGCAAGCGGCCTTTGAAAGAATACTGACAAGGCCGAGATCTGACCCTTGATTGTACTCACGGCTAGCTTCATTTCTACCCCCAACTGTAGGAAGGCAAGAATTTTTCCTATGACATACTTTCGAGAATGCCATCCCTTGGCTTCACACCAGGAAATATAGGCCCTCCAGACCCTGAAATAAATGGTCCTGGAAGGCGGCTTCCTTGCATTAATCAGGGTAGTTACTACTGAGCCTGAAAGCCACCGATTCTTTCAAATGTGGGCTTCAATAGCCACACCAATAAATTTAGCGACTGTAGGCAGGACGGAAGAGTCCACGGATTCCCTACTGCCAACCTTACGATCTCTGCATACCAGGATCTTCTGGGTCATGCCGGGGCTACTAGTAATGCCGGCTTCCCTTCCTCTTTGATTCTGCGTAGAAGCTGCGGTAGCAGCTGAACTAGGGGGAACGCATAAATCAGTGAAGACTGATCCTAAGGGGTTACCAAAACGTCTGTCCCGCATGCGAGTGGATCCTTTGTCCTTGACACAAAATTGTTCAACTTTTCGTTGAACCTGGACGCCAATAGATCTACATCCGGTGTGCCCCATTTTTGGCAAATGACTGAAAAAATGTCGGGATGGAGAGACCATTCTCCTAGGAACAATTGTTGGTAGCTTAAGAAATCCGCCTGCCAATTCTCCACTGGAATGAAGACTGCCGATAGGCAAGGTAATGCTTCTCTGCCCAGGCCAGAATATGGTTCACTTCCCTCTGGGCTGCGGGACTTTTGGTACCCCCTTGGTGGTTGACGTAAGCCACTGCTGTGGCATGGTCGGATTGTATCCTGACGGGACAACCATGTAATCTGAAAGTCCAGGCCATTAGGGCCAGACGCGCTGCCCAAATCGGTAGAATGTTGATGGGTAAGGCTCTCTCGCATTCTGACCACTTCCCTCGGACAGTGGTCCCTAAGAGGCTGGCATCCGTTATTACTACCTTCCAGGTTACTGGCATGAAGGATTTCCCCTTCTGCAAATTTCTGGTTATCAACCACCAAGTGAGACTCTGGCGCACCCTTGGGGCCAGATACATTTGGTAATCCAAGGCTTGGATTTTCTTGCTCCAAGCAGACAGAATACTGTTTTGCAACAGTCTTGAATGAAACTGGGCATAGGGAACGGTTTGGAATGAAGCCACTATCTTCCCTAGCAACCTCATGCAAAAGGCGAATGGAAGGACCCTTCTTTTCTTGACCACTTGGACCAGCTCTCATATAGCCCTGACTTTTGCCTGAGGCAAAAATACTTTTTCTTGGGCTGTATCTTTAACCAGACCAAAGTACTCCAGCCTTCTTACTGGCCGTAAAACTGACTTCTCTAGGTTGAGAATCCAACCCAGGTGATCCAAAGTACTTGATCGTGTTGGACACTGTAAGGAAAGGTTCCATCCGCTGGTAATATCTATCATTTGGTGTGCAGTACTGGGGTCCACCAGCAGGTGTCTCCTGGCAGTTTGGAACTGTCAGGGGAGCTTCTACCTGCTTGTGTTATGTCATCTTTGGGCCGCAGTACTGGCGTCCACCAGCAGATGGATCCTGGCAGTGTGGTGCAGATTTTATCTTCTGCAATCAGAGGTCACCTGAGCTTGTTAGCAGGTAATAGTATAAATACCCGGCAAGTGCACACACACACTGCCCTGGTATCGTCCTCGTGCCCTGCAGCCTGTTTACCTGAACCCTGATTCCTGTATCCTAAACCTGTTGCATCTGTTCCTGCATCCCTGGATACTTGCTCTGCAGCCTGATTGCTTCCTTCTTGTCCCTGTCTGTCTACTCCTGGCCCCCCATCTGCTGATCTCCTGTTAATGATCCTGGCCTGGCTTGACTACGATTCTGGTTCCCTCTTTTTGCTACATATGCTGGTTGGTTACTGTCACGGTTTGGTTGTTCACTTGTTGTATTCACATTTATATGTATTTACCGTAAATAAACTTACCGTCACCTATTTCTGTTTGTGGTTTCCTCTGTTGCAGTCCACATAGTTCTGATCACATCAGATTCCTGACAGAATACCAGGGCCATCCTTGATCAGAAGTGGCTGCACAGGGGAACCATTTTTTGATTCAGTTTGTTTGCAAACATGAATACCGATGATGTTATTTAATTTTTCTCTGCTGGCATCTGAAAGTGGCGATTATTGCCGCCAGGCTTTGAAAGGATGGTCTAGTGACCAGTTTGTTTGCAGCTATCCGATCGGCTCACTCCCTGGTCGATCAGGGTTATATACTGTTTGGGGAGGTGCAGCCTTTGATCAAGATCTGTACGGAGCTGGCCCTGCCCTGTAGTCCAGAGGGCCATGATGATTTCACTCCTCTTTTTAATATGAATCAGGTTGTATCCCTAGTATGGCTTTTTGAAGACAATCCCGCCGATTTTTGTGAGCACTACTCAGCTCGTTTCCCACAGGTGATTGCTGAGTGCATTGAGCCTGCTCAGTCTTTTGTTAAAAGAAAGAAGAAAGGAGGGCGCACCGACCTAGTGCATTACCACTTAAAAGTTTTATTAAAATATGAATAAAAAGCAATAATCCTACTCACAAACGGAGCTTAGGTGTAAGAAATTCCAGCTCATTTGTCCGATAAGCTTACACCTAAGCTCCGTTTGGGAGTAGGATTATTGCTTTTTATTCATATTTTAATAAAACTTTTAAGTGGTAATGCACTAGGTCGGTGCGCCCTCCTTTCTTCTTTCTAGCCATATGAACACCCATTGTTCTGAGGAGGGCTGCAAGACTCTAGACTTTGCCTCTAGACGGAACCATACTACCCATGTTCTGACGTTACACCGAGAGCGCAGGAGATTTTTGTTTTTCAGTCTTTTGTTAGACAGGGAGATTTAAAACTACAGTTTGTACAACCAATACTCTCGGCATGGTCTGATATGTTACAATCAATCCCAGCCAACCCACAACAAACCACTTCTACCATCAGACACCTACCTGCTCAAAAGTCTTTTCTCCCTTGGCAACCCCAATCGCAGCTCAGTACACACTGCTTCCCACCAGATACCAATATCCAGTCTCTGCTCCCTGTACCTATCCTGCATTCAACCCACCTGTCTCTTCTCAGCTGCCTACAAACCCACAAGAACTTCCTCCAGCTACTGTTACCTCTTCTCTGCCATATCCCAATCCTCCTTTGCAGTCTGCTGCACCCCTTACCTACAGAGCTTCAGTGGCTAAGCCCAAGAAAAGACAAAAGTTTTTTCCAACCAAATCGATCCTGCCAGTAACCCAACCTGCCTCCACACCAAACAACCTGCTCCAGTCTGCTTGCATGCCAGCTGAACCTGATAACCCACCTGATTCTGCCAAATCTCTGCCTGCTTTCCAGCCAATGTTTCCGCCTGAAGTTCCTGTGCCCCAGTCTGATGTACCAGTGCCTGCTGACCAGTCTGCTGTCCAGTCTGACGCCCCAGTTCCTGTATGCCAGCCTGAAGTTCCTGTATGCCAGTGTTCCAGCCTGAAGCGCCAGAGCCAGTGCTCCAGTCTGAAGTCCTGGTGCCTTCCTTCCAGCCTGATGTCCTGGTGCCTTCCTTCCAGCCTGATGTCCTGGTGCCTGCCTCCCAGCCTGATGTCTCGGTGCCTGCCTCCCCGCCTGATGTCCCGGTGTCCCGCCTGAGGTTGTGGCGCCCGTTTCCCAGCCTGATGAGCTTCTGTCCGATGAGCTCCCGCCCGCCGCCCAGCCTGAGGAGCTCCCGCCCGCCGCCCAGCCTGAGGAGCTCCCGCCCGCCGCCCAGCCTGAGGTGGTCCCGCCCGCCGCCCAGCCTGAGGTGGTCCCGCCCGCCGCCCAGCCTGAGGTGGTCCCGCCCGCCGCCCAGCCTGAGGTGGTCCCGCCCGCCGCCCAGCCTGAGGTGTTCCCGCCTGCTGCCCAGCCTGATTTGCCCCTACCTGCTGCCCAGCTTGATGTGCCCCTACCCGCTGCCCAGCTTTATGTGCCCGCTGTCCAGCTTTACGTGCCCAGCTTTATGTGCCCGCTGCCCAGCTTTATGTGCCCGTGCCTGCTGCCCAGAATGGTGTGCCTGTTGCCCAGCTTAATGTGCCCGTGCCTGCTGCCCAGCTTGATGTGCCCGTGCCTGCTGCCCAGCTTGATGTGCTTGTGCCTGCTGCCCAGCTTGATGTGCCCGTGCCTGCTGCCCAGCTTGATGTGCCCGTGCCTGCTGCCCAGCTTGATGTGCCCATACCTACTGCCCAGCTTGATGTGCCCATACCTACTGCCCAGCTTGATGTGCCCATACCTACTGCCCAGCTTGATTTGCCTGCTGCTCAGCTTGATGTACCTGTACCTGCTACTCAGCTTGAGGTTCCCGTGTCTGCTACGCAACCTGACGTACTTTTTGCCCAGCCTGAGGTGTCTGTACCCGCTGCTCAGCTCGAGCTGCACCTTGCCCGGTTAAAAGCCATGGACCTTCCTCATGCCCGACCTGATGTGACTTTGTCCACTGCCCGGCTTGACGCCATGGACTTTCCCCAGCAACGGCTAGTTGGAGCACCCGGCGGTCACTCCTTCGAGGGGAGGTACTGTAAGGAAAGGTTCCATCCACTGGTAATATCCATCATTTGGCGTGCAGTACTGGGGTCCACCAGCAGGTGTCTCCTGGCAGTTTGGAACTGTTAGGGGAGCTTCTACGTGCTGGTGTTATGTCATCTTTGGGCTGGAGTACTGGCGTCCACCAGCGGATGGATCCTGGCAGTTTGGTGCAGATTTTACCTTCTGCAATCAGGGGTCATCTGAGCTTGTTAGCAGGTAATAGTATAAATACCCGGCAAGTGCACACACACACTGCCCTGGCATCATCCACGTGCCCTGACCTGCAGCCTGTTTACCTGAACCCTGATTCAGGATTCCTGTATCATGAACCTGTTGCATCTGTTCCTGCATCCCTGGATCCTTGCTCTGCAGCCTGATTGCTTACTTCTTGTCCCTGTCTGTCTACTCCTGGCCCCCCATCTGCTGATTCTCCTGTTAATGATCCTGGCCTGGCTTGACTACGATTCTGGTTCCCCTTTTTGCTACATATGCTGGTTGGTTACTGTCACTGTTTGGTTGTTCACTTGTTGTATTGGTGGTGTATTCACATTTATATGTATTTACCTTAAATAAACGTACTTTTACCTATTTCTGTTTGCGGTTTCCTCTGTTGCAGTCCACATAGTTCTGATCACATCTGATTCCTGACAGACACACTCTGGTCTAGCCGTGCAACCAACTGATTATCAGCAGCAGGTTGTCTAGGTATGCCATTACTGTTATACCCTGGCCCCTTAGTCTTGCTACTACCGGGGCCCGCACTTTTGTAAACACCCGGGCGCGGTGGCTAACCCGAAGGGCAAGGCCACGAACTGAAAAGTGGCGCTGTTCTACCGCAAAATGCAGAAACTTCTGGTGAGCGGGAAAAAATTGTCTATTGATGCCAGAAATTCTCCTCCCCGCAGGGTGGATACGACTGACCAGATTGACTCCATGCAAAAAGAGCAGACGGTTAGGAACTGATTTAGATCTTTGAGATCTAGAATGGGTCTGACATCTCTATTCGGTTTTGGCACCGTGAAGAGATTTGAATAAAACCCCTTGCCCTGCTCTTCTGAGGGAATCTCTATGATTACACCCTGAGACGTCAATTGGTCCAGTGCCTGGAACAAAGACCTTATTTTCACTGGGTCTTTGGGAACGTTTCGACCTTAGAAAACGAAAAGGTAGGGGGCGTGGCCTGGACGGGACCCGAGATGGCAGCTTAAGGCAAGAGCTCCCGCACAACGAGGGCGAAAACGAAGCTCAGATACGGGTACATCAGCCTACAAACATGGGGAAATCGACCAGGAGCTCGTCAACACCCCGCACGCTGAAAGATACCGGGTCCCAGCCAAACAATAACATCCCGGAGATGTTCCGGAACAGACCGCAGGGACAACACGCGGACGCGCAGGCCGTATCCCCGGCCTCAATACTGCGGAGGAACCGCTGACAGACGCCAACGGCGCCGCAGCTCCCAACCCGACCCTGTTGGACCTCCAGAGGGACCTACAAAAGGTGGCACTGGACATCAAATCCACCATGATGTCCTCCATATCAGAGCTCAAATCGGAGCTCCTGGGGATCAATCGCCGCGTGGCTGAAGTGGAGGACACGTCGCACCTGCAAGCAGCTGCAATCAGGCAAGTGCAGAAGGCCTACGACCTACAACTGCCACACATGTTCGAACTCCACAGGCATGTGGAAGATTTGGACAACAGGGGGCGTAGACACAATATCAGGGTGAGGGGGGTCCCTGAAAACATAGACCAGACAACCCTGATGCAGACTATATGCGCCATTTTTAATGACCTGCTCGGCCGGCCGGCCGGCAGATACTCCAATTGAAATGGAGAGGCTTCACCGCGCCTTAAGACCCCTACCCCGGGACTCCGAGCCCCCCAGAGACATTGTGTGCTGCATCGTGAACTACCCCCTTAAAGAGGAGATCCTCAGGAAGGCCAGAGACAGGGGACGTATTGTGCTCAATGGAGCTGACATTAAACTTTTTCAGGATCTATCGCAGATTACCCTGCAGAATAGACGCTCACTTCGCCCCCTGCTGGACGTCTTGCGGTCACGCAACATACAATATAGATGGAAGTTCCCATTTTGCTTATCTGCTACCTACAGAGGACGCACAGCTCTTCTCAGAACGCCTGAAGACCTACCGACATTTTGTGAGCAGGTAGACATTCCACCGATCGAGCTGCCCGACTGGTATTCCTTCTACTTCCCCGCGGAACCGTGGAAACCGGTTTCCCACAGCTCCTCTCCAAAGGCTCAACGACAACGATTCAGACGCCGCAGGCTGGATCCCACTTCACCGAACGATCGCAACATGAGACGGGATCACCCCTCACACGACCGGGAGAGAGCGGACACCCCCCGAAGGAGTTGCCAGGAGGACTGAATGTTACTCTCTCCATGCTATTACACAAGAGTAGCTGAGAGACGCTTTTGTCTCCCCCCTTTTTTTTTTTTTCTTCTTCTTCTTCCCCCAGGAAACTCCTCTCTACCTCACAAGCATGTCAGCATCTACTCTGCTCCTCAATCGATATCGGACCTGCGGATTCTTTGTTTTGAGGGTCCTGACCGAAGTTTGTTCTTGGTGACTTGTAGGACGCTCTGATCGACCCACCCCAGGTACCAATAGTGTCTTGTTGAACTTCCTTTGCAGGCAATCCCTCATGGATATTCCAAGTCACGCGGGACACTAAGCTTTCTTCCTTCCCCCTGGATCCCATTCTCTCCCCCTAAGCCCACGCTATACACAGCATTCAGGTGATATTGTCTTCTAACTTGTGAATGCTGCCAACAAGCTTATATGAAGTGGTTGACTATTGTTTGGGTACTTAGAGTTTAAAATACCCCTCTGTAACATTTGCTTATGTTGTTCCTCATCTGGGAAGGTTTGTGCCAAATATAGCAGAGGACCGGAGCAGTGGTCCAGAGGCTTCTCTCTCCTCCCCCTCTGCCCTACTATTCATGGGCGGGAGGGGTAGCGGATGCCCAAAGTCTCGTGTAGGTACTAACCTCCCTAGATGCTGGTAACCTTAGGCTATCAGACGGATGACTATTCTATCTGTCAATTCTTGCAATTCAACTGGCAGACAGCATTGAGAAGGTGTTAGTTGTAGTTTAAGACAGCCCTGAATTCCATTTAGCCTTGGGTGCAAGTATTTCACAACTACCTAGCTTATGATACGCGAATACAGACTGAATACGAGTACCCGCCAGGACACAATTGGGATCTGTATTCGCACCTGATTTGGTTCTCTTTGTCTTTATTATGTATACCTTACATACGTCTGATAATTTCTGGTCGTGACCCACTAAGTTAATTGTTCACAGTTACCCGTAAAAGGTTTTTTCTGTTTATAACCTTTTTCGTCCTTGTTGTGTATTCTCGAGTTGTAGTCCTAGTTTATTGTCCCCCATCAGCTGCCCTATTGGGTAATTGCTGAACCTCCGGAACCCCCCCCCCCCTCAGGTGGTTGGGAGTGTTCTCAGCCACCTCCGGTACAATCCTTGTACTAGTGACCAAAGAACCCCACGTACGTACAAGACCTATATACCTCACCTACACCCCCTCCGCCCCTCTGGGAGCGGAATACTGTACCCCTGACCTCTTCCCCCCCCTCTTATCTCTCAGACTCCTCTCCCTACCCCCTACCCTCCCCTTCTCTTTCCCTATCCCTCATCACACCCCCCCTTCTTTTTCCCCTATATTGGTGGGGGTCACCCCTCGCTCTCTCCCCTAAGGGGAGCCTTTCGGTACTCCGCCGGATTCCCAACAATATTCTAGAACCCCCACGAATACCTCTTACACTTGTTCACATTTCTTGACCCCCACATACGTGTAAGATGCAGAAAGACTCTACGACCAGGCAACAGGTTTCTCTAAAATGTCTTTCTCTTAATGTTAAGGGTCTGAACCTTCCAGAAAAAAGAGCTCAGGTGCTTTCGGCACTAACCAAACACAAGGCTCACTTCCTTTTGCTGCAGGAGACCCATTTTCGGTCTGACGCTATCCCGAGAATGGGGAACCATGTATACAAAAAGGCAGTGCACTCCACGAACCCAGAATCCAAAACTAAGGGAGTGTCTATACTCATCTCTAAGCACGCAGACTTTACCATGACAGATTCACTGATCGACCCCAAAGGCAGATACGTCTTCATTAAGGGCACATACGCGGCCAGGCCGATTACGCTGGCAAATGTGTACTGCCCCAATGAACGCCAAGTATCCTTCTTTAGATCTACCTGTATGGAGTTGGCATCCTTCCAGGAAGGCATAGTAATCCTGGGAGGAGATTTTAATGTCCCGCTGAACCCGCCTCTTGACTCCTCCACAGGTGCATCGACTCTCCCGTATCGTGCCCTACGTCAGATCAAAAAAGAACTACAAAATCTAACACTCCATGACACGTGGCGTACTATGTTCCCTACGGTTAGGGATTACACCTTCTTCTCTCCCCCTCATAATAAATATTCCAGACTAGATTACTTATTTCTTTCGCAACCTGACCTAGCCCTCCTCACTCATGCTACCATCGAACCAATGTTTCTCTCTGACCATCACCCCATAACAACCACCCTCACGTTCCCAGATTCGAACAAAAGGACAAAATCCTGGAGACTGAACCCCTCCCTACTGAAAGACCCAGAAAACCTCAGGCAGATAAGAGAACAAATTAAGTTATACTTTCAAGAAAATTCCACCCCAGATGTGACACCTGTCACAATTTGGGAAGCGCACAAATGTGTGCTACGAGGGAAGCTGATTTCTTTGGCAACGATGGCCAAGAAGAGACAGCAAGAACTCATCAAACCCCTTATTGTAACAATTAATAAGCTGGAACTAGCTCATAAACGCTCGGCCATGCAATCCACCTTACAGGATCTTTTACAAGCTCGTTCCGCCCTAAGGGAGGAACTGGGAAAACACGTTAGGAGACGGTACGTACTTGGACAGAAAGTATTCTACGAACACGGGAACAAGAGTGGGAGACTACTAGCACGGACGATACAAGCAGCTAAGACCACATCAGTGATACACCATATTAGAGACGGATAGGGTGTACTTCACACTAAAAATGAAGACATAGCCAAACAATTTGAAAACTTCTACAAGAGACTCTATAACCTTTCGCCTGAGACGGTAGGACCGTTGACCCCGGTCAACCGTTCTTCCCAATTAGCAGAATTTTTAACAGAATATTGCCCCAAAACTCTCACCACTCAGCAGGCCGAAGCCTTGGAGAGCCCGCTCTCCATGGATGAACTCAGCGTAGCAATTAAACAAATGCCTGTTGGTAAGAGCCCGGGACCCGACGGCCTCCCGCTGGTGTATTACAAATGCTTTCGGGAAGAACTGACACCTCAGATGCTTCAAACCTTTAACTCACTTGCAAGCCCTCGTGCGTCCCCTGGCAGGCTTTTAGAGGCACATATAACTGTTATCCCCAAGACAGATAAAGACCCCTCATTGGTATTCAGTTACAGACCGATATCCCTCCTCAATGTAGACATCAAGCTCTATGCAAAAATGTTAGCTAATAGACTAGTATCTCTGATACCCGAACTTATATCATACGACCAGGTGGGCTTTATCTCGGGAAGGGAGGCAAGGGACAATACCATACGCACATTGAACATACATCATTGGCTAACCTCTTCAAATACCCAGGGCTTTCTCCTCTCCCTTGACGCTGAGAAGGCGTTCGACAGGGTAGCTTGGGACTATATGCAGGGGGTTCTGAAGGGCATAGGCCTATTACCCCGGATGTTAACGCTCATTACCGCCCTTTATGCCAACCCAGGGGCAAGGGTGAAGGCCAATGGCCTCCTGTCGGACGCCTTCTCCATAAGCAATGGGACGCGCCAGGGCTGCCCACTCTCTCCATTAATTTTTGTCATGTCTCTTGAACCGTTATTAAATAGATTGCGCGCCAATCCCAACATTAAAGGGATTCCCATACAACATAGGGGGTACAAAGTCGCGGCGTTCGCAGACGATATTTTGTTGACCCTACAGTCCCCTCGAGTATCCTTGCCTAACCTTTTGAGCGACATTAAATATTTCAGCGAGCTGTCGTACCTTAAAATTAACTTCTCCAAGTCCCACGCCTTGAACATATCTCTAACTCTGCAGGAAGTTTCTCACTGCCAAGACGCTTTTCCATTCCTATGGAAAAAAGACGCTATCCCATATCTAGGGATTCAGATACCTACGAAACTTTCAGATCTGTATAGCCTTAATTTCCTTCACGCACTCTCCAGAATCCAAGCGGATTTGAAGGAGTGGGCTAGCCTGAATGTGTCATGGTTTGGCCGAGCGGCACTTATTAAGATGGTTGTCCTCCCGCGCCTACTGTATCTAATGCAAGCGATCCCTACACACCTTCCCCCCTCCTTCTTCTCGTCATATAAGAAAGCATGCACAATCTTTCTCTGGAAAGGCTCAGCCCCACGTATTAAATACTCGAGCCTGACCTGCTCCAAGAGGACTGGAGGTATTGGTCTACCGGACCTCCATAAGTATCACCTGGCCTGTCACTTGACTAGAGTGGTGGACTGGAATATTCACAAAGCGGGGAAAGCCTGGGTCACATTGGAAAACGCACTTACGCCAACACCGACTTGCACACTTCCGTGGCTAGCTCCACGATCTTACCCCCAGGATATTAAACTGCATCCTCTGATCATGCCCTCGCTGTTGGCCTTTGGGAAGGCGGTCGCTCTCTTTAACATCTCCTCTCGACCGGGCCCCCTGACCACATTGCGGGGTAATCCTGAGTTCCCTCCGGGAGAATCCAAAACCTTCTTACACAGGGAATGGCCACGAGAGGAGATCCAGGCACGTCACTTCTTCCGCGGAGGCCGACGGCGATTGTATGAGGAGTTGGTTGAGGATTCTCGTACCAACTCCTTCCCTTTTTGGTCATACAGACAGTTGTCACATTTTTTTATCTCTAATGGTCCCACCGATATTTGGAGTAGACAACTTACTCCCTTTGAAACCCTATGCTCACGCAACTCCCCGCAACGACACCTTATTTCCTCTATATATGCTATGTTACTGGAGATTCCTGGTATATCAGCGACACAGGCGGTCCGATCGTCTTGGGAGAGAGATTTGCAAATTTCTTTCACAGACAAGGAGTGGGAGTCTGTCTACACTATGGCGCACACGGGTTCGTTAAATGTGGCGATCCAAGAAAACGGATATAAAATCATTACAAAATGGTATAGAACCCCAGCCCGTTTACACAGATTTGCACCCCAGATTCCGAACATTTGCTGGCGATGTAACATAGGCGACGGATCCATGATCCACATCTGGTGGGAGTGTGCCTTGCTCCGTTCCTTTTGGAGCACGGTTCACTCCATCATAGAGCAGGTTACCACCCTTACCTTAGACTTTGAACCAGGACAATTTCTCTTGCATCACTCTACCTTAGCGAAGCGCACCTACCATAGGTCGCTAGCCATGCATATGGTGAATGCTGCCAGACTATGCATCCCTGCCCATTGGCGCTCGACGAATATCCCCTCCATTAGGGAATGGTTGCTTAGAATAGTCAGAATAGAGGAGATGGAGGAATTAATCTCTGTCGCACAAGACCACATTCAGAAATTTACACTAACCTGGGCCTGTTGGATACATTTTAAAACCACTGACCAGTTTAAATCCCATTTTTCTTCTCAACACTGAGATCCTAAACCCACCCAATACCCAAACCCGGTGTCCCGGTGGGGGATCGGGGGTCTTGAGAGGTGGAGTGCCCCCCCCTGCTCCCTCCCCCCCTCTCTAACGCCCAGACCCCTTACCCCCTCCTTCTTCCTTCTACCCTGACTACCTTTCCCCCCTCCCCTCTTCCTTTTCTCGTCCACCCCATAGGTTCATCATCACACGGCCGCAGCTCACCTAACACTTGCCGGGGTCCCGGCTGGGGCTCCATGCATCACATCTACCCTCCGAGCTACCAGGTATATTATAACCTTATTGGCCGCGATTAGACCGGTTGATAGGGGTCTGCGGGGCCTATGCTTTCATGAACAGGGTGCCCGCGTGGCATCCAGATACCTGACCCTGCTAGAAGGAGATGCGGTCGATCTTCAATATTACATAGGCCTTGTCGTGAATAAATTTGTACTATTCCCTGATGTCTTACTTTTTGCTACCTAATGCTGTATTACCGCTTAAAATGTTCGCTGCATGTTGAAGTGCGATGGTTCCATTTGCAGATGGAGTATTTTACATAATGTTTGTACAACCATATTCTTTTTTCTTGCTAATAAAAACTAATTGTGGAACAAAAAAAAAAAGAAAACGAAAAGGTGGAAACTCTCGAAACTCTAGTTTGTACCCTAGAGATACGGTGGAGATGACCCATCTCTTCCTGCCAAGCCCCTGAAAACTGCAGAAGCCTTCCCCCCACTCGAGCCAGCGGGGGTGCCCCTTCATAAGGAGGCCTTGGAACTCTGCTTTGCACACTTCTGCCCCCATGGCTTCTTCTGGCCTTGAGGCTTACCTCTTGCACCTGCCGGTGGAGGCTGTTGCGGCTGGTACCGGGGAACAAAAATGTTTAAATGAAGGACGTCTACTTCTTTTCACTGGTAAAAGGGCACTCTTACCACCCGAAATTTTCTGGATATATTTATCCAAATCCTCCCCCAACAATCGTTCCCCATGAAAGGGAAAACCTGCCAATAGCTTTTTGCATGGTAATTCAGCTGACCAATGCTTCAACCAGAGAATTCTACGCATATGCACTGATAAGAGAGCAAAGCGTGACACCCGATGAATACAAACTTTAAGCGCGTGAACCGCAAAACATAAGGCCCTAGGTAGCTCAGCTAACTCACGGGCCGCTTCCCCTTGAGCAGGGACACTTTTGATAATCTGCTTAAGCTGGTCTTTTAGGGATTGACAAATGCCTATCGCTGCTACTGCAGGCTGTGCTGCTTCCCCTGCTACAGCAAACGAGGCTTTGAGCAAAGATTCCAGCTTCTTATCGGCTGGATCCTTAAAAACCTGGACATTGTCTACTGGATAAGTTAGACTCTTATTCACAGAAGAGATAGCAGAGTCTACTGCTGGCAAACTCCACTTCTTAGTGAACTTTTCCTCCATAGGATAAAGAAGAGAAAATCTTCTAGGAGGAAGAAATACTTATATGCTGACTGGGAGCACCCAGATATCAGCCGCTCCAGCAATGGGTGTACAGGAAATGCATGTGGACCCTGTGGAGGCCTTAAAGAACCCAAAGAGGAAAAAGGGGCCTCAACTACCTGCGCTGGGGGCAACTTGTATCCAGAACGGACCAATTCCGTAAGGGATTGCACTAGCAATTTTTGAGATTGCGAGGCTGAGAAGGGCTCTTCTGAGACTGAATCCTCAGAGGGGGAGTCATCCGCCTGCCCTTCTTCCTGGTCACCCAATGGTATCTCAACATCATCTGCCCATTCCTGTTCCAACACTGGAAGGTCAGACGAAGGGGACCTATCGCATTTTTTCCTGGTCTGAGAGGAAGACGCGAACATATCAGCTATTTTTCCTTCCAAACCAGCCAATCCTGAAGCCAAATCGTCCTTGGTGACGTATGCAGAGGCAGAAATATTGGAAGTGGCTACTATGCCTGAGAGCCTGAATGACTCAGACTGTTCAGTTGTATCTGGTCCTTAAGGGGAGGATAGAACTGTGGAAGTGTGACTAGGATCCTCAGACCCTGACCACGGTGCCCTTGCACACCTCCCCTTCGGGAAGACATAGTCCTAAGCATAAAAAGGCAGAGGTACTTACAATGTGCATCTACTGCCGAGCTATAGTCCAGCAATTTAAATATGCCGCTATCACTGCTCAGTCAGATGCCGAGTAGACGTGCCTTTAGAAATGCCTGTAACCAACACCCATACCGCGCTTACATGCCCTCGTATGCTCTGTGTCCCTCCGTCAGCCACCAGACTCTTTCCAGAGTAAAAGCTTTATAGGCAGTAAGACTTGTGCCTGCGCCGTGTATTACGTGAACGTTTGTTTCCACATGCACGCAGGCCGCGCCAAGCCACGCCCCCTGCGTCCTAGCATAGCTCATTTAAAACAGAGCTATTCCCGCGCGCAAACAATCGGTTGAACAAACGGAACACTCGGGGGGAGAAGGGCTGCATCCCTAGGGAAAAGCCGACCGCCGTGTTTCAGGGCGGCGATCCCCCAGCCCTTTTGGCAGCCATGACAGAGGGGAGTAAGGGGGCAACGCTGTTCCACAGGAGCGCTGGCAGACACTGAGCACACTGCAGGGGTAGCATGGTAATGTTAAACACCAGGTATGTGACAATTACATGTTCTAGTGGTAAAAAACAATTAAGGCATTGTTTACTAGAAGTCCAAAAGTGTAGTAGTAGTAGTAGAAGTCCAAAAGTGAACCGTAAGTGTTCCTTAGGATCTTCTTTGACATACCATTCCCGCCGCAGGATACTGTTGGAAAAACACAGCCAGATCCAATCTTCACCCATCACGGCGGGCCATGTCATGACGGACCTTCAAGGACCGGGTTCCCCTTGCATACTGGGGTCCACACCCTTAGACCCGTACAGCACCCTGCCAGGACAAACTTTGGTTTAGGTATGCCACCAAGGTGCCAGATCCCCGGGTCCAGCCCTCAGAGGAGCATTACAGGCAAGTGACCTCGCCGTTTTCCCTCTAAGGATTTCCGCAACGGGGCTTCTTCTTTAGCATAGCACTTCTTCAACCATGACCAACACCTTCAGACACTGGCGGAAAAAAACTGAGGTACTTCCTGTATGGGAGGGGTTATATAGAGGGGGACTTCCTGTCTTGGGTTGCCAGTGTCCATTCACCTATAGGTGGCATATAACCCACATAGTAATTACTATGGCTGCTCTGTGTCCCGTGATGTACGATAAAGAAAGGTATCTTTTTATACAGGTTAGGCAGGAGAGAAAGGAAGAGGGGAGAGGGAACATTTATGAGTAGATGTAGTTTGGCTTTCTTCAATTTTAAGCATCATAGGATGGGTTGCCACACTTTCTAATTGCTTCAATTCATTTGCGTTACTAATTTCAGTTATAGTGTTGGCAGCTATAAAGGCTTGGCAATAGGCGATATGAAGAGCATAAAAGGATCTAGTTTATAGAGATTTTAAAAGATATAAAAACATTTCTGTGTCAAGTGTTATGTGAGGAGCAATCTCTTCCAAAACACAAATGAATTCCCACTCAACAGACTTTTTTCTATGAAAATGGAAAACTGTCAAAAAATATATAAAGCTGAACTAAACCCATCTAATGAAATGCTTCACAAAAGAAAACTCAAGTTAGAAACATTCAGTTATCAAACTGAAGTTTAGCATATTTATTCATTTTGGTAAACAGCACGAAAACACATAAGTTATGTGTAATGATGTGCATCCCATTTCCCGCGGACTGCTGCTTCTTGTTAAAGTCTTCAACTTCAGTGCCTTAAAAAGTATTTATACCCCTTGAAATTTTCCACATTTTGTCATGTTACAACCAAAAACTTAAATGTATTTTATTGGGATTGTATGTGGTCAACCAACTCAAAGTGGCACATAATTGTGAAGTGGAAGGAAAATGATAAATGGTTTTCCAAATTTTTTACAAATAAATATGTGAAAAGTGTGGCGTGCATTTGTATTCAGCCCCCCTGAGTCAATACTTTGTAGAACCACCTTTCACTGCAATTACAGCTGCAAGTCTTTTTGGGGATGTCTCTAGCAGCTTTGCACATCTAGGAGTGACATTTTTGCCCATTCTTTGCCATAGCTCAAGCTCTGTCAGATTGGATGGAGAGCGTCTGTAAACAGCAATATCCAAGTCTTGTCACAGATTCTCAACTGGATTTAGGTCTGGACTTTGACTGGGCCATTCTAACACATGAATATGCTTTGATCAAAATCATTCTATTGTAGCTCTGGCTGTATGTTTAGGGCCGTGGTCCTACTGGAAGGTGAACCTCCGCCCCAGCCTCAAGTCTTTTACAGACTAACAGGTTTTCTTCTAAGATTGCCCTATATTTGACTCCATCCATCTTCCCATCAAGTCTTACCAGCTTCGCTGCCCCTGCTAAAAATGGTGTGTTCAGGGTGATGTGCAGTGTTTTCCACCACACATAGCGTTTTGCTTTCAGGCCAAAAAATTTAATTTTGGTCTCATGTGACCAGAGCACCTTCTTCCACATATTTGCTGTGTCCCCCCGCATGGCTTCTTGCAAACTGCAAACGGGACTTGTCGTGGCTTTCTTTCACTAATGGCTTTCTTCTTGCCACTCAAAGGCCAGATTTGTGGAGTGCACGACTAATAGTTGTCCTGTGGACAGATTCTCCCACCTGAGCTGTGAATCTCTGCAGCTCCTCTAGAGTCACCATGGGCCTCTTGGCCGCTTTTCTGATTAATGATCTCCTTGCCTGGCCTGTTAGTTTACGTAGACTGCCATGTCTTGGTAGGTTTGTAGTTGTGCCATACTCTTTCCATTTTCGGATGATGGATTGAACATTGCTCCGTGATATGTTCAAAGCTTGGGATATTTTTTTTTTTTTTATAACCTAACCCTGCTTTAAACTTCTCCAACTTTATCCCAGACCTGTCTGGTGTGGTCTTTGGCCTTCATGATGCCGTTTGTTCACTAGGGTTCTCTAACAAACCTCTGAGGGCTTCACAGAAAAGCTGTATTTATACTGAGTTTAAATTACACACAGGTAAACTCTATTTACTAAATTAGATGACTTCTGAAGGCAATTAGTTCCACTAGATTTTAGTTAGGAGTATCAGAGTAAAAGGGGGCTGAATACAAAATGCATGCCACACTTCAGATATTTGTAAAAAAAAAAAAAAATGAAAACCATTTATCATTTTCCTTCCACTTCACAATTATGTGCCACTTTGTGTTGCTCCATCACATAAAATACATTTACTTTTTTCATTGTAACGTGATAAAATGTGGAAAATTTCAAGGGGTATGAATACTTTTTCAAGGCACTGTATTGCCTGAACAGCTGTGTGAGCCAACAGTCTCCGCTTCTTTTCTGAAAAGTTGTGCTGCTCACCTGTTGGTGCTGTATCCCCAAAAAACAACATTCGGCTTTAAGGTGTTAATCAAACAATGTTTTTGCAGTGCTCAGATTTACATTCTGCTTGCTAGGGCATGTGCAGTGTATGCTACATTTAAAGGGGTTGTAAAGGTTCGTTTTTTATTTTCTAAATGGGTTCCTTTAAGCTAGTGCATTGTTGGTTCAATTACCTTTTCCTTCGATTTCCCTTTTAAATGTTTTTTTTCTTTGTCTGAATTTCTCACTTCCTGTTTCTCCTCACTAAACTTCACACCATCATCCGAGTGGTGTTTAGTCAGCCAGAACAGCTTACTGAGCAGGAACAGGAAGTGAGAAATTCAGACAAAGAAAAAAAAGAAAAAAAACATTTAGAAGGGAAATCGAAAGAAAAGTTACGTGAACCAACAATGCACTAGCTTAAAAGAACCTATTTCGAAAATAAAAAACAAACCTTTACAACCCCTTTAAGTCATGCCTGAGAAATGTCACAGTGTACCCTGTGCTTATCTCAGTTCTTAACTGAACTTTCAAGCCATCAAACGGCTAGTGTTATAGCTGGTCATGTCTGCAGCACCATGGTACCGAGGTGGCACTGTCCTTGGCAGATGAGAGTTTAGTTCCTCTAAACATGTATTATAGCTACACAAATCATTTTCTATTATAGTTTATTACATTATTTTTCCATTTCCATCTGAAGCTGTTGCAATATTCTAAAATAGTGAAAATATTTAAACCATCACTTCCTTGCAACTACGAACACCTAGGTGCATTCTGTAGATTACTTTATAGAATTCCCGCAGCAGTCTCAGTTCATGCTCATGCGATTCATTCACGGTTTTTCTCAGCTCTGCATGGAGCTTGAACTCAAATTAACCAAATCCCCTGAAACACAACCTTTTTTTTTTTAGTTAAGCTACTCGGGATCTCCAAAGAAGTTCTATAAGATTTGGGGCTCTTAGCTGGATACCCAGGATACCAGCGATTCTATGCTCTCAATGATTTCTGATGCATTTTTTTTTAAATCCCTTTCTATTTGTGTTATGGTTACCATCACATATTGTTCTGTCCTTTGCCATTACCGTATATACTCTAGTATAAGCTGACCCGAATATAAGCCGAGGCACCTAACTTTACCACAAAAAAATGGGAAAACGTATTGACTCGAGTATAAGCCTAGGGTGTCCATCTGCATGCCTCACTTTGCCTCACTGTGCCCATGCCTCACTGTGCCCATGCCTAGACTGACGTTTAACATGTGGTGCCCGGCTTTGAAAAATCGGTGCGTGCTCCCCGGCCGCACACTTATAGAGGAGAAATGGGGCTACATGTGTGCCAAGTTTGGGGTCCAGGGGACCTAAGGCCGGCCGGTACCGGGTACCCAAATTCCAGGAGATCAGGCGCAAAAAGGTGACTCGAGTATAAGCCGAGGGGGGCATTTTCAGCAGAAAAAAATGTGCTGAAAAACTCGGCTTATACTCGAGTATATACGGTATATTGTTCAGGGAATTTTAACCACGGTTTATGTTTCTACTGCTTCGATGATGTACTGGTGAAACAGATCATAAAGGTATAGGCTTTCACGGGTTGATGTTCGGTTTGGATTTACCAAACGGATACAGAAAAGCTAGTCTTTTCCCAGTGTTTTGTTTGCTTTTGTTTATCAGTTTTCCTTTTTTATGATGCATATTATCTGTCTAACTGTACATTCATTTGGGTCTAATCGGCTGAGTCTAGAGATCACATTATGTATGTAGATTTTGTGTTTAATACCATTTTTCCAGATTTACGCTTAATGTGACACTTGTGAATTTATGCTCATTTATGGTTTATCCTCAATAAACTCGGTTTAAAAAAAGAAATAAAAAAAAAAAAACAAAGAAACATTGACATCACTATTATGATCAATGTGCAAGATCAAAATTAATATATTTTGTGAACATATGTATTAAGTTGATGGGTGACGGTATTCAGGGTATGTGGAGAGGAACAGTGCATGAAATACTAAGAGGCTCACTAGGGAAAAGGTATAATTTTGTTAAAAAAATCAGAAAAAAAATATATCAACTAAATATATATTTAACAAATGGAAAACCTGTGCATGTGTGATGAATTTGAACAGTAGTGGTGAAGTTCGAGTCTAATCAATATGTCTACTGTAATGTACTAATGATCTGTAGATGTGGTGCATTGAACCATGTGGCCGACTGCAGTTAATACCATAATTAAGGGGCAGTTTTGCTTCCTTAAAGGAGCACTAAAGCTTCCCCTTTTTTTGCTTAAAAATAACAAACATGTTATACTTACCTCCACTGTGCAGCTCGTTTTGCACACAGTGGCCCCGATCCTGGTCTTCTGGGGTCCCTCGGCGGCTGTCTTGGCTCCTCCCCGCAAGGACTCCACACCTTAATGCGAGTGAGCTCGCATGGTGTGGAGTGATTGCGGGCGCGCTCCCGTGATACAGCGGCGGCCATAGCCGCCGACTGTATCACTCGGCCCCGCCCCCCGCGTCATTGGATGTGATTGACAGCAGCGCCAGCCAATGGCTGCGCTGCTTTCAATCCATCCAGTGTAGCCAATCGGCGGCCAGGCTGAAAAACGAAGAGGATGACGGGGACGAGCATGGGACTTTCGAGGGGCCAGGTAAGAAAAACGGGGGCTCGGGGGGGGGGCGGTATTGTCAAATGTTTTTTCACCTTAATGCATAGGATGCATTAAGGTGAAAAAACATGTAACTTTACTACTCCTTTAAGTCACAGCCTCCAGTAAGGAGAATAGGGAGGATCACAGTACTGATATCCCCAAATCTCACTCCATATCCCCAGACACAAGTAGTCAGAGGCAGCAATGCCTTAGAGCTCAGACTTCCGATATACAGGTAAAAGGCTGTAGGCACACTCGCATGCCAGGAAGTGCGTTGCTGTTATTTAGGAGGAATTCAAGATAAAAAATAAATGTACGTTTTTCACTTTTTGAGTTCAGTTCCACTTTAATAAAACCTCTATAAAATTCACCTAGAGTTTGACAAAATTTTAGAATGCCAAAGCCTACCTTTTTATGCACCTTGACCTGCTCTTCCCCATATCGATTTATCTCCTTTATTAAATCATGCAGTTTCTTGCTTAGTTCTAAATGACATAGAGCCAGCTTGTCTGAAGATACCCGAAACATCTCCCACATTGGGGCGAAGGTCCTATTTAAAAAAAAAAAAAAAAAGGGGGGGTGTTATCTACTCATTTGTACATAAACATGTACTGTGGTGTGTTACAGACCTGTCTTAAATGCCTCACTTACCCCAGGTGGCTTCCACTACTGACCATCTTGGACAATTTCTGCATAGACTTTGAGTAAGCTTCCTCCACAGTGGCCCTAGAAATTGAAAAACAACCTCTTCACTTTCTACTACAATGAGGACATCTAGCTAAGCAATAACAGCCTAATAATGAAAAAATAAACCATTCACAAACATTTAAATTTTTAAAGCTTGGTTGCAGAAGGAAAATATCAGAAGTCAACAAATAGTGCCAATGAATGTGCAAGACAATTTTTTATGAGTTGATCAGCCATTTTTCCCAGAAGAGAATGTTAAAGTGGTTGTAAACCCTATAAAAAAAAAAAAAAAAAACCCTGCAAGACAAAGGCATAATGAGCCAGCATGCCTAGCATACTGGCTCATTATGAATTACTTACCTCAAATCAAAGCCCCCGCAGCGGTTCTCGTACCCCCTTCCAGCCTGGGACATCTTTCCCAGGGGGTTACTTCCAGTTATCGTGGCTCCGGTGCGGTGATTGGCCGGAGCCGCGATGCTGTCACTCCAGCGGGAGCCACCGGTAACGGCACACTGACTGAAGCAACAGCACATACGTGCCATTACTTCAGTTTGCTCTAGTGCCGATGACATCAGGGGACAGGGGATATCTCCTAAACCGTGTAGATTTAGGAGATATCCTGGGTAGCTACAGGTAAGCCTTAATATAGGCTTACCTGTAGCATAAAGTGGTTGTAAAGGGTTTACAACCACTTTAAGAACTACCAATAGCATGCACAAATATGGAAGTATAGTTCTCATTTCTGTACAAACACATATAGTAAACTTAACTATACATGAAACATATTGTCTAGATTCTAAACCCTCGTACACACGGTCGGACTTCAAACAATACTTTTCTGTGGATTTTTGTCCAAAGGGAGTTGGCCGGGCACACCCATAGCATACACATGCTCTGACTTTTCTACAAACTTTTCCAACATCACGTGGTTTTTCTGCTCTTTACCGCCACCCATTGGTCAACTTCTGCTATTGTTGGTTGATTTGAACATTGGTTCTGGGCATGCTTATTTGTCCATCGGACAAAAGTCCGATGGATTTCTGTACACACGGTCGGACATTGCTCCATCAGACTTTTGTTGGAGAAAAGTTTGTCCGTTTGCAGACCGAACATTTGTCCGATGAAAACCGAAAAAATTTGTCCGATGGAGCGTACACACGGTAGGATTTTTTGTGGAACTTGATCATTTTGAAGTTAGTTGGCAAAAAGTCAGACCGTGTGTACGAGGCTTTAGACATTACATACTAAAACAAAAAACGACAGTGCCTTGAAAAATCATTCCTACCCCTTGAAATTTTCCACATTTTGTCATGTTACAACCAAAAATATAAATTTATTTTTTGGGGTTGTATGTGATAGACCAACACAAAGTGGCACATAATTGTGAAGTAAAACGAAAATTAAAAATGGTTTTCAAAATATTTTATAAATAAATATGTGAAAAGTGTGGTGTACATTTGTTTTCAGCACCCCTGAGTAAATACTTAGTAGAACCACCTTTCGCTGCAATTACAGCTGCAAGTCTTTTTGGGAATGTCTCTACCAGCATTTCACATCTAGAGAGGGACATTTTTGCCCATTCTTTGCAAAATAGCTCAAGCTCTGTCAGATTGGATGGAGAGCGTCTCTGAACAGAAATTTTCTAGTCTTTCCACAGATTCTCAATTAAATTTAGGTCTGGACTTTGACTGGGCCATTCTAACACATGAATAGGCTTTGATCTAAACCATTCCATTGTAGCTCTGGTTGTTTGTTTAGGGTCTTTGTGTTGGTCTATCACAAAAAACCTAATAAAATACATTTACGTTTTTGGTTGTAACATGAAAATTTCAAAGGGTATGAATACCTTTTTCAAGGCACTTTATATTGTATTTGCAATGAAAGCACTCTATCATGTCAAAAATAACCTTTAAAAGCTGAACCCTAGGCAGATTTTAATTAATGCAGCTCTGTAATCTTTTCTATAACATTAAAAGTATTCTTTAAAATGCAGTTTAAGCACCAAGGTTGGAGTGTGAGAGGAAAAAGCAGTAAAGGAGCCAATTACATAGTGATAAAAAGGAGGAGGATACAGCAGAGTTACAAGGGATAAGCTTATCACTGTGCTGCTTTGCCTTTCACTGTCCAGTCACAGGCTGAGGTAGGTCCAGGATGACCTTGGCTCAGGGGAAGTGGGTTGAATGATGGGGCCATAAGACTGCAGACATCTAGTGATTTATGGGATAAATCTATAGATTGAAGGTAATTATTTCAGCAAAGGCTGGGTCGGGTATTTTATAGTTAACCCTTTCACTGCTAGGTCCTGCCTCCCAATTTTCACCCTTTTTACCCAGGGAGACTGAACCCTTTTTGCGATTTTACCTTTTTTGGCTATTTTCACAGCTTTGAAAGTCATTATTATACCCCAAACTTAAACTTTCAGAATGTACAGGACCTGTAGAATTAAAATTTGGTGTTGTTAAATTTGCAAGACCCATGATAGTTACAATTGCTTATAAAAGCTATATTTCATATCAATGAAAAATTCCTGCTAATCATTAGCACGAACACACAACATAAAAACTTACCAAATGCTTATTAAATATAAAACTGTAACTGTATTGAGGTAATACATATTTTCAAAATTGAAAACGGTGCCTTTTCGCGGTAACAAACAATAGGCAGTGACAATACATTATTCTGAATGGGACCTCAAACACACTTCAATGCTTGAGTGATTTAGCACACAATAATGGGACGTGGGAATAATTTTTTCAACTGGTTTAATTCACATATTTTGTGTATGATTGTTATAGAGGGTTGATAAATGAGGGGGCAACTTTTTGCAATTTTAACACTGGATGCATGCTAGTGTTTGCATCTCTTTCAAATTTTAAAGTTGCTCTTTTAGACTCTAATGTTCCTTTTTATGTAAAAATACCTTAGGTAATAAGATACCCCAGAAAACCTCTGTATACACAATCCTTTACCCACAGTTGATCCAGAGGAAAGCAAAAAAAAAAGGAAGCATGATCCAAATTTGCTCCAGCGGGGGGGGGGGGGCGGGGGGGACAGTTTGGGGGAATCCTTCCTGATCCTTCAAGAAGCAATCGGCGGATATTCCCTGGATCAACTTTACCTATGCATGTTAGTATCCAGTTATACTCTGTACATTTAGGAAAACATCTAGGCCTTTTTTTAAAACCATCTACTGAGCTGGCCAGAACCAGCTCTCGAGGGAGTCTATTCTACATTTTCACAGCTCTTATTGTGAAGGAGCCTTTCCGTATTTGGAGGTTAAATCTCTTGTCTTCCAGGCGTAAATAGTGCCCCCCTGTCCTCTATGATGACCTTAAAGTGGATAACGCAAACACCAAGTTCACTATATGGACCCCTTATATATTTGAACATGTTCATCATATCCCCCCTTATTCTCCTCTTCTCAAGAGAATAAATTCAGTTTAGCTAATCTTTCCTTATAGTGGAGCTCCTCTGTGCCTCATTAGTCTGGTAGCCCTTCTCTGCACTTTCTCCAGTTCCCCAATATCCCTTTTTTGTGAACCGGTTCCCAAAATTTAACTGCGTATTCTAGAGATTTGCATGCTATTAAACTTATGATCTATCAGAGCACCCAGATACTTCACCATTACCCCAGTTGTATCCCCCACTGGTATGATGCATGCATATTCTTAACCCCAAGTGCATAAACTTTATATTTATCAACATTAAACCTGATCTGCCGCATAGTCGCCCTAATTAAACAGTGCATTGAGGCTGCAAGTTGGAGACCTCCTGTAAGAATGCTATTCCACTGCATAGCTTGGTGTCATCTTCAAAGACTAAAATTTTATTTTTAATCCCAGACTCTATATGAATTAGAAATATATTAAAAAGTAAGGGTCCCAACACTAATAATCTTAGACCATTCAGAGTAAGAATCATTAACCACTACTCCCTGTAGACTTGACATTACACATTAGCTGTGTGTGGGGAACTGCGTCAAACACTTTTGCAAAATCCAAGTATACAGTGTTCCGCCAATCACGGACGTCCTCTTGTCCGAGGATGAAAAGGCATCCGTGATTGGCGGAACACTTTACACAGTGTCTGCTGGGATGGGTGAGGATGAGAGAACGTTCGTGATAGGCGTTTCTCAGCAGACACAGTTCCGCCTATCACGGAAGGGACCAGGAGGAGACCGCAAGTTTTAACCACTTAAGGAACGAACCAATACGGACCATAATGACTAGAGGTGATTTCACAATTTGGCATTGCGCTGCTTTAACTGGAAATTGTGCGGACATGCAATGTTGTACCCAAACTAAATTTGCGTCCTTTTTTCCCCACAAATAGAGCTTTCTGTTAATATTTTCTACTTTTGGTTATAAGAAAAATCGAACAAACTCAAGTTTAGTCATACGTTTATGCCAAAATGCATTCAGCCACGTCTTTAGTAAAAAAAATGTCAATAAGCGTATATTTATTGGTTTGCGCAAAAGTTATAGGGTCTACAAACTAGGGTACATTTTCTGGAATTTACACAGCTTTTAATTTATGACTGCCTATCTCATTTCTTGAGGTGCTAAAATGGCAGGGCAGTACAAACCCCCCCCCAAATTACCCCATTTTGGAAAGTAGACACCCCAAGGAAATTGCTGAGAGGCATGTTGAGCCCATTGAATATTTTTATTTTTTTGTCCCAAGTGATTGAAAAATGACAAAAAAATAAAATAATAATTACAAAAAGTTGTCACTAAATGATATATTGCTCACACATGCCATGGTTATATGTGGAATTGCCAAAATCCATTCTGCTGCATCTCCTGAGTACGGGGATACCACATGTGTGGGACTTTTTAGGAGCCTAGCCGCGTACGGGACCCCGAAAACCAAGCACCGCCTTCAGGATTTCTAAGGGCGCACATTTTTGATTTCACTCCTCACTACCTATCACAGTTTCGAAGGCCATAAAATGCCAAAATAGCACAAAACCCCCCCAAATGACCCAATTTTCGAAAGTAGACACCCCAAGCTATTTGCTGAGAGGCACTGTGAGTATTTTACAGCTCTCATTTGTTTTTGAAAATGAAGAAAGAAAATATTTTTTTTTTCTTCAATTTTCAAAACTTTGTGACAAAAAGTGAGATCTGCAAAATACTCACCATACCTCTCAGCAAATAGTTTGGGGTGTCTACTTTCCAAAATTGGGTCATTTGGGGGGGTTTTGTGAAACTGTGATAGGCAGTGAGGAGTGAAATCCAAAATTTACACCCTTAGAAAGCCTGAAGGCGGTGTTTGGTTTTTGGGGTCCTGTACGCGGCTAGGCTCCCAAAAAGTCTCACACATGTGGTATCCCCGTACTCAGGAGAAGCAGCAGAATGTATTTTGGGGTGCAATTCCACATATAACCATGGCATCTTTGAGAAATATATAATTTAGTGACAACTTTGTGCAAAAAAAAAAGAATTGTCTTTTTTCCGCAACTTGTGTCAACATATAAAATATTCCATGGACTCGACATGCCTCTCAGCAAATAGCTTGGGGTGTCTACTTTCCAAAATGGGGTCATTTGGGGGGGGTTTTGAACTGTCCTGGCATTTTATACACAACATTAGGAAGCTTACATCCACTCTTCTAACCACTTGAAGACAAACCCCTTTCTGACACTTTTTGTTTACATGAAAACTTTTTTTTTTTTTGCAAGAAAATTAAGTTGAACCCCCCAAACATTATATATTTTTTTAAAGCAAAGGCCATACAGATTAAAATGGTGGGTTTTGCATTTTTTTTTCCCCACACAGTATTTGCGCAGCGATTTTTCAAACGCATTTTTTGGGGAAAAAATACACTTTATTTAATTGCACTAAAACACACTATATTGCCCAAATGTTTGATGAAATAAAAAAGATGATCTTAGGCCGAGTACATGGATACCAAAACACAACATACTTAAAAATTTCGCACAAACGCGCAGTGGCGACAAACTACATACATTTTTAAAAGCCTTTACAGGTTACCACATTAGATTTACAGAGGTCTACTGCTAAAATTACTGCCCTCGATCTGACCTTCGCGGTAATACCTCACATGCATGATGCAATTGCTGTTTACATATGAGGCCAGACCGACGCTTGCGTTCGTCTTTGCGCAAGAGCAGGGCGGGACAGGGGTGCTTTTTTTTATTATTAATTTTCCTTTTTTATTTTATTTTTAAACTGTTCCTTCCATATATTTTTTTTTTTTATTGTTATCTCAGGGAATGTAAATATCCCCTATGATAGCAATAGGTAGTGACAGGTACTCTTTTTTTGAAAAAAATTGGGGGGTTAGACCCTAGATCTTTCCTCTGCCCTCAAAGCATCTGACCACACCAAGATCGGTGTGATAAAATGCTTTCCCAATGGCGCTTTTTATATCCTGGGGGGGGGGGGACATTCCCTCCCACTGCTTGTAAAAGCAGTCCAGAGGCCAATTAGCCGCTAGGATTGCTTTTACATGAAAGCCGGCCGCTGGCTGAAAAGAATGATACCAAGATGATACCTAAATCCGCAGGCATCATTCTGGTATAACCATTCAAAGTCCAGCAACATACCAGTACGTTGCTGGTCCTTGTTGGACATGTATTGTAATCTTTTTTTTCATGCAGCCTGTTGGCTGAATGAAAAAAAGAGATTGATCGGTGGGTATGCCCACCATTAGAATACCTCCCTTCATCCACCCACTTCTAATGATGGGCATACATGCACCATTTATATATGCCGAAGCATGGGGGCATCATCCCGCAAAAGTTATGCCGCGTACACACGGACTTTTCCACGGGCAAGCCTCCGTCGGGATTTCGACCGTATGTACGCGGCATTAGGAGCAAAATCGCTCCTCCGCCCCTGCTGCCCCCATGCTTCGGCATATATGCTCTTTTTTTTAACCGTGGTGGTGAAATCACCTCCTACAGCACTGGAGTCGCAGGGATCAGGCCTGTCTCTGCGAATGCTGCAGTTATGTGTGTTGTGTTTTGTAAGTGACAGTGATCGATCGATACTGCACTTGGGTGGCCTGGGCTGGACGAAGGGGCAAAACGCAGGTGCTAGCAGGTATCCGGGCCGATCCCGCTAATACTGCATTTTTTGGGAACCCTAAACCGCTGGGGACGCTAGTATAGATCTGATCTGATCAGATACTATACCACTAAGGGAGGTGTATGCTTCACGCGTGGGTGTTAGCGCTACTGGCACTAACCTTACTCTGCCTGGGGCGACGAAGACCCTCTCTGACGCTAAAACCGAATTGATATCACCCGCCGGGCGATCAGGGTGTTAAACCTTTATTGGGTTATATACGGCGGGTGCCCTGACACTATAAAAAGCAAACTAACTAACCAGCGTCACCCGTAACACTTATACGGTGATCACTGGTGAAAGGGTTAACTAGGGGCAATCAGGGGGTTAAAACCTTTATTAGGTAATATATGGGGGTACCTGACGCTATAAAAACCTTGCGGCGAACATAAAAAAATAACTGACTACCTAGCGGCATCACCGACACTAATACAGAGATCAGAAAAACGATCGCTTAGTGACAGTGGTGCTAGGGGCTGAAAGGGTTACCTGGGGGGTGATCAAGGGGTTAAACCTTTATCAGGGGGGGGGGTTGGGGGGCTACCCTGGACCTAACACTAACTGCCCTGACACTTTTACAGTTACAAATGTCACTGATTGCAGTGATCAGTAAATAAATGATCACTGCAATCGGTGACACTGTGACTGGGGGGTGATCTGGGGGTCCGATCGTGTGCCTATGTGTCCTGGTGTCAGTGTACTGCTTGTGCACTAACCTGATGTCTTCTCTCCACGGCGCTCCGGTATATGTGGGCACCGCAGGAGAGATGACATCACTTCCTGCTGCTTCCTCTCTGCCTGAGTTTACATTGCACAGGCAGAGGAAGCATTTGATTCGCCGGGAGAGAGGGGGTAGCCAGAAACCAATGGCCACCCCCTCATCACGCATCGCTCCCAGAGCGATCCCGACTGCTCACTGTACCGGAGGGGAGTCCGATCGGACCCCCCACCCATACAAAGGCAGGCACGTACAGGTACGTGATTGTTCCTCCAGGTGCCATTCTGCCGACGTATATGTACAGTGAGCGGTCCTTAAGTGGTTAAACGATGGACGCCCGCAGCCTCTCAATATTTTCAGGTACACTGACTCTAGTATAATCTCAGCTTATACTCGAGTATATACGGTATCAAAGAGAAGAGAGGCGCCTCTAAGTGTAGCAGTATGGTTACATTTAATGAAGGTACAACATTTAGCAACTCACATGGTTGATGATTTAAAGAAGCACCTGGGGTAAAGTATGCAGGCATCTGGGGTAAAGCTGTCCACATAGACCATCCTCCGCACCGTCGGCTCTCACCGCTGTCGGTCTGCAATCGTGACCAGGAAAACTACCCTGCAGTAGAGCGATTGAACCGCCCATAGAGCACAGCGTGGAAGGGACAACGGCGATGCGTAGGACGGTCTATCTGGACAGCTTTACCCCGAATGCCTGCATAAGGCGCCTTTCACACGGACGGCTGTTTTGCCACAGTTAAAAGCATGTATATGTTCTGTGAAATTCAAGGCTCCATGCACTGAGATTAGCTGCATTTGTACATTGCGATTACCTGCGCTTACGTGCGGTTACATGCGGCCGCATTTAGCTGCGGTAGTCATTCCCATAGCAACCCTTTTTACCTACTGATTATGATGTGCTTCCTGTTTTTGTTTTTTTTCTCATGCTGCTATCCGCAGTTGACACAAAAGACTGCGATTATGTACATATAGCTGCGCTACATCGCACCTGGACGCATTAAATTATATTTTTTCTATTCGCACAAAATCGCATGTAACGAAATCGCAGCTAAACGCTGTGTGTGAATGGGGCCATAGGAAAGCATGGTGTGCTTTTAGCTGCGGTAGAAAACTAGAAAATCTGCAGCTAAAAGCACCATTCTATCCGTCTGTGTGAAAGGGGCCTAAATCAACCATGCGAGTTGCTAAAATGTTGTACCTTCATTAAATGTAACCATATTGCTACACTTTGAGGTACCTCTCTTCTCTTTTATACTTCTCACCTCTTAATTATACTCTTTCCCGATCCCCCCCCCCCCACCAAGGAGAAAGAAAAAATAAAGAAAAGAAAAAGGAAAAAAGTTGATGGATGATTCCCTCCTCGTCCCCACCTCCAACTGTGTGGAGCTAATCTGCTCTGTCCCTACCCACTCTATTCCATCTACTTGAGTCATGTGTTCTCCTACTGTGCCCTTCTGTGTCACTTAACCACTTAAGCCCCGGACCATTTGGTAGCTAGAGGACCAGAGAGGTGATTTCAGAATTTTGCACTGCGCTGCTTTAACTGTAAATTGTGCGGACATGCAATGTTGTACCCAAACGAAATTTGCGTCCTTTTTTTCCCACAAATAGAGCTTTCTTTTAATGGTATTTGATTGCCTCTGTGATTTTTATTTTTTGCGATATAAACGGAAAAAGACCGAAAATTTTGAAAAAAAATGATATTTTCTACTTTTTGTTATAAGAAAAATCGAATAAACTCAATTTTAGTCATACATTTAGGCCAAAATGTATTCAGCCACATGTCTTTAGTAAAAAAAATGTCAATAAGCGAATATTTATTGGTTTGCGCAAAAGTTATAGCGTTTACAAACTAGGGTACATTTTCTGGAATTTACACAGCTTTAAATTTATGACTGCCTATCTCATTTCTTGAGGTGCTAAAATGGCAGGGCAGTACAAAACCCCCCAAATGACCCCATTTTGGAAAGTAGACACCCCAAGGAAATTGCTGAGAGGCATGTTGAGCCCATTGAATATTTTTTTTTTGTCCCAAGTGATTGAATAATGACAAAAAAATAAAAAATTACAAAAAGTTGTCAATAAATGATATATTGCTCACACATGCCATGGTTATATGTGGAATTGCACCCCAAAATACATTCTGCTGCTTCTCCTGAGTACGGGGATACCACATGTGTGGGACTTTTTGGGAGCCTAGCCACGTACAGGACCCCGGAAACCAAGCACCGCATTCAGGATTTCTAAGGGCGCAAATTTTTGATTTCACTCCTCACTACCTATCACAGTTTTGAAGGCCATAAAATGCCAAAATAGCACAAAACGCCCCCAAATTACCCCATTTTGGAAAGTAGACACTCCAAGCTATTTACTGAGAGGCATGTTCAGTCCATGGAATATTTTATATTTTGCCACAAGTTGCGGGAATATGACAAACTTTTTTTTTTTGCACAAAGTTGTCACTAAATGATATATTGCTCACACATGCCATGGGCATATGTGAAATTACACCCTAAAATACATTCTGCTGCTTCTCCTGAGTACGGGGATACCACATGTGTGGGACTTTTTGGGAGCCTAGCCGCGTACGGGACCCCAAAAACCAAGCACCGCCTTCAAGGTTTCTAAGGGCATAAATTTTTGATTTCACTCCTCACTACCTATCACAGTTTTGAAGACCATAAAATGCCAAGATGGCACAAAACCCCCCCAAATGACCCCATTTTGGAAAGTAGACACCCCAAGCTATTTGCTGAGAGGCATGTTGAGCCTATTGAATATTTTTTTTTTGTCCCAAATGATTGAATTATGACAAAAAGAAAAAAAAAAGTACAAAAAGTTGTCACTAAATGATATATTGCTCAAACATGCCATGGTTATATGTGGAATTGCACCCCAAAATACATTTTGCTGCTTCTCCTGAGTACGGGGATACCACATGTGTGGGACTTTTGAGAGCCTAGCCGCGTACGGGGCCCTGAAAACCAAGCACCGCCTTCAGGATTTCTAAGGGCACAAATTTTTGATTTCACTCCTCACTACCTATCACAGTTTTGAAGGCCATAAAATGCCAAGATAGCCCAAAACCCGCACAAATGGAAAGTAGACACCCCAAGCTATTTGCTGAGAGGCATGGTGAGAATATTACAGCTCTCATTTGTTTTTGAAAATGAAGAAAGACTTTTTTGTTTTTCTTTTTTCTTCTTTCAATTTTCAAAACTTTGTGACAAAAAGCGAGACCTGCAAAATACTCAACATACCTCTCAGCAAATAGCTTGGGGTGTCTACTTTCCAAAATGGGGTCATTTGGGGGGGTTTGTGCCATCTGGGCATTCCATGGCCTCCGAAACTGTGATAGGCAGTGAGGAGTGAAATCAAAAATTTACACCCATAGAAATCCTGAAGGCGGTGCTTGGTTTTCGGGGTCCTGTACGCGGCTAGGCTCCCAAAAAGTCTCACACATGTGGTATCCCCGTACTCAGGAGAAGAAACAGAATCTATTTTGGGGTGCAATTCCACATATAACCATGGCACGTTTGAGCAATATATAATTTAGTGACAACTTTTTGTACATTTTTTCTTTTTTTTTCTTTTTGTCATTATTCAATCACTTGGGATAAAAAAATAAATATTCAATGGGCTCAACATGCCTCTCAGCAAATAGCTTGAGGTGTCTACTTTCCAAAATGGGGTCATTTGGGGGGGTTTTGAACTGTCCTGGCATTTTATGCACAACATTAGGAAGCTTATGTCACACATCATCCACTCTTCTAACCACTTGAAGACAAAGCCCTTTCTGACACTTTTTGTTTACATGAAAACATTTTTTTTTTTGCAAGAAAATTATGTTGAACCCCCAAACATTATATATTTTTTTAAAGCAAAGGCCCTACAGATTAAAATAGTGGGTGTTGCATTTTTTTTTCCCACACAGTATTTGCGCAGCGATTTTTCAAACGCATTTTTTGGGGGAAAAACACACTTTTTTTATTTTTAATGCACTAAAAAACACTATATTGCCCAAATGTTTGATGAAATAAAAAAGATGATCTTAGGCCGAGTACATGGATACCAAACACAACATGCTTTAAAATTGCGCACAAACGCGCAGCGGCGACAAACTACATTCATTTTTAAAAGCATTTAAAAGCCTTTACAGGTTACCACGTTAGATTTACAGAGGAGGTCTACTGCTAAAATTACTGCCCTCGATCTGACCTTCGCGGTGATACCTCACATGCATGATGCAATTGCTGTTTACATATGACGCTAGACCGACGCTTGCGTTCGCCTTTGCGCAAGAGCAGGGGGGGGGACAGCGGTGCTTTTTTTTTTTTTTTATTATTTATTTTGCTTTTTTATTTTATTTTTAAACTGTTCCTTCCATATTTTTTTTTTTTTTACCATTTTTATTGTTATCTCAGGGAATGTAAATATCCCCTATGATAGCAATAAGTAGTGACAGGTACTCTTTTTGAAAAAAATTGGGGGGTTAGACCCTAGATCTTTCCTCTGCCCTCAAAGCATCTGACCACACCAAGATCGGTGTGATAAAATGCTTTCCCAATGGCGCCGTTTATATCCGGGGGGGACGGGGGACATTCCCTCCCACTGCTTGTAAAAGCAGTCTAGAGGCTAATTATCTGCTAGAATTGCTTTTACATGAAAGCCGGCCACTGGCTGAAAAGAATGATACCAAGATGATGCCTAAACCCGCAGGCATCATTCTGGTATAAACATTCAAAGTCCAGCAACATACCAGTACGTTGCTGGTCCTTGTTGGACATGTATTGTAATCTTTTTTTTCATGCAGCCTGTTGGCTGAACGAAAAAAAAGAGATTGATCGGTGGGTATGCCCACCATTAGAATACCTCCCTTCATCCACCCACTTCTAATGATGGGCATATATGCCGAAGCATGGGGGCATCCTCCCGCAAAAAAGTTATGCCGCGTACACACGGTCAGACTTTTCCACGGGCAAGCCTCCGTCGGAATTTTGACTGTATGTACGCGGCATTAGGAGCAAAATCGCTCATCCGCCCCTGCTGCCCCCATGCTTCGGCATATACGCTCTTTTTTTTAACTGTGGTGGTGAAATCACCTCCTACAGCACTGGAGTCACGGCTTTATGTATCGTGGGAGCAAGCGCTGTTGCTGTCAAGATAAATAGATCCGCGCTGCAACTGAATGGCGTACCTGAAAACAAAAAATTACATACCTGAAAAGCAAGCATGATAAAACATTGCAGAATAGAATACAGTAAAAAAGAGCAGAACAATAGAGGAGAAAAGAGAGAGAGAGAGAGAGAGAGAGAGAGAGAGAGAGAGAGAGAACAATAAAACGACAACTATTTTTGTTTTTTTATATTTTTTTTGTGTTTTGTTTTTTAGGTTTTTTTTTTTTCTTTTTTACACTTTTTTTTGTAACTTTAACAACTGTAATGGTTCGGGTCTCTGAAAATGTAATGGCATCTTGGGAGACCCTGTGTAAGTGTGTCCTAGTCTGTGAAATGCTGTACCCTACGCTAAAACTACACTTTTGAGTGGTAGCGTTCAAAACATTCACCAAGGCAAAGACCAGGTTTGTCAGGACAGAGTGGACAAAAAACACGGGTGTCACGCCTAAATCCGCTCTTGCTACAGACACGACATCTTTTTTGGGGGGTTCGTTGGGTAGGGGTACTCGGGAGGGCATACGGATAATGCCTCTCATGCAGCCGGCTTACTCCATTTGGTTGGGAATGGTGAGGTGCAGAACCGCCTGGATACAGGAGTTCTGTGACTATCTCATTCTGGAATTTTAGAAGAGATAAAGTCCCGCCTGAAGCTCTGTATAGCACATGAGCGTTCAGCAAAGCCAATTGGAATAAGGATAGAGACACTTTTTTGTACCAGCGTCTCGCCTTACGGTCAATTAGATACGGCGCCAACAACTGGTCGTTGAGGTCCACCCCTCCCATATTTTTGTTATATTCGTGGACACAGAGGGGTTTCTCCACAACACCAGTTGCCGTAGGAATTTGGACTGTCGTGTCTGCATGAAGGGAGGTAAGAAGGAAAACATTCTTATTGTCCCTCCACTTCATAGCGAGCAAATTATTACACTTTACGCAGGCTCTCTCCCCCAGCCTAAGACGGGCATCTACAAGCCGCTGGGGAAAGCCCCGGCGATTAGGTCGCACGGTGCCACATGCTCCAATCTTATGATCAAACAAGTGACTAAACAGTGGCACGCTCGTGTAATAATTGTCCACATACAAGTGGTACCCCTTTCCGAATAAGGGTGACACCAAGTTCCACACTATCTTGCCAGCGCTCCCTATGTAATCCGGGCAGTTGACCGGCTCAACCTGACTATCTTTTCCCTCATAAACCATAAAGCTCCATACATAGCCTGTTGCCCTGTCACAGAACTTATAGAGCTTGACCCCGTATCTGGCACGCTTGCTGGGAAGGTACTGCTTGAAAGCCAAGCGGCCAGAAAATGTATTCAGGGACTCATCAACGCAGACAACTTGATCGGGAATAAACAAGGCTGCAAAACGTTCGTTGAAGTGGTTTATGAGGGGCCGAATTTTATAGAGCCGGTCGTATTCAGGGTCCCCACGTGGACGACAAAGTTCATTGTCGTTGAAGTGCATGAACCGCAAAATCTGCTCGTATCGTGTCCTGGGCATGGAGGCAGAGAACACGGGCATGTGGTCAATTGGGTGCGTGGACCAATAAGCACGCAATGACGGGAATTTATGTGTGCCCATGTTGAGGGAAAGGCCCAGAAAGGTCTTAAAGTCGGAAACCATAATTGGTTTCCAATCTTTGGCAATTTTAGGCAACTGGGGGTTAGCGGCGATGAATTGACCAGCATACAAATTACTCTGGTCCACAATAGATCTATAGAGATCTTCCGTGAAAAACAGCGAATAAAAATCGATTGGCATAAAATCAGCTGTTTCC
Organism: Rana muscosa; assembly: GCA_029206835.1. Classification (NCBI taxonomy): domain Eukaryota; kingdom Metazoa; phylum Chordata; class Amphibia; order Anura; family Ranidae; genus Rana; species Rana muscosa. Next base: position 593,278,397 of record CM055116.1, on the reverse strand, counting down.
ACCTGAATACCGGGTTGGGCAGTGAATGGGGGAAGTACGGGTTCTGCAGAAGTGGTGGGGACCCAATCAGGATAGGCGAATTCTGCAGGAAGGGCACTATGGGCACGACGGGACTGCCTTTGTCTTCTTATTGGTGGCAGCGGGACACTACTTGTGCTTGCCACCTCGCCAGCTTGAGCTGCACTTATGGGACTCGCCACGTCACCACGTGATACTGCAGTGCTGGATGTACGCCCAGGCTGTACTAGGCCGCTGGTGCTTGCCAATTCACCAGAAGGAATAGCGGCGCTAGTACTACTCTGCTCCATGATACGAGAGCCCTGCGGTTCTTGCTCCTCAACAACCTCAGAAGATCGGGAACGCCTGACCTTAGCAGGGACCTCAACTTCGTCGTCAGAGCTATCTGACGTGGGGCCGCTGACGTCACTGTCTTCTACGGGAAGATATTCTGAGCCTGAATCTGACAGATACGTGACCTCCTCTTCACTATCTGTCATGCTCAGAATCTCGTAGGCCTCTTTACTAGTGTACCTTCGTCTTGCCATTTTGGGCTCTAAATTTAGGGGTACACTAGTAAGATTCACAGGTAAAAAAAGCACCTGACTGTCAGCAAATGTATCAAACGCTACCAAAAAAACTGTTAGCGATCGCAGGGATCAGGACTGTCTCTGCGAACGCTGCAGTTATGTGTGTTGTGTTTGGTAAGTGACAGTGATCGATCGATACTGCACTTGGGTGGGCTGGGCTGGGCTGGGCGGAGGGGCTAAACGCAGGTGCTAGCAGGTATCTGGGCTAATCCCGCTAACACTGCGTTTTTGGGAACCCTAAACCGCTGGGGACGCTAGTATAGATCTGATCAGATATTGATCTGTTCAAATACTATACCACTATGGGAGGTGTATGCTTTGCGCGTGGGTGTTCGCGTTACTGGCACTAACCTGACGCTGCCTGGGGCGACGCAGACCCTCTCTGACGCTAAAACCTAATTGATATCAGCCGCCGGGCGATCAGGGGGTTAAACCTTTATTGGGTTATATACGGCGGGTGCCCTGATGCTATAAAAAGCAAACTAACCAACCAGCGTCACCTGTAACCTTTATATGGTGATCACTGGTGAAAGGGTTAACTAGGGGCAATCAGGGGGTTAAAACCTTTATTAGGTTAAATATGGGGGTACCCGACGCTATATAAAAACCTGACGGGTTACCTAAATAACTAAATAACTAACTGGGTAACCAGTGTCACCAGTGACGCTTATATGGTGATCACTGGTGAAAGGGTTAACTCTAGGGGCAATCAGGGGGTTAAAATAATATATGGGGGTACCTGACGCTAATAAAAACCTGCGGCGAACCTAAAAATAATTAGCTGGCTATCTAGGACACCAGCGACAAGAAAAAAGCGATCGGAAAAACGATCGCTTAGCGACGCTGGCGTGAGGGGGTGAAAGGGTTACCTGGGGGGCGATCAAAGGGTTAAACCTTTATTAGGGGGGGTTAGGGGGCTACCCTGGACCTAAAGGGGCCTAATCCTAACTGCCCTGCAACTTTTTAGTCACAAATGACACTGATTGCAGTGATCAGTAAAAAAAATGATCACTGCAAACGGTGCACTGTGACTGGGGGTACTGGGGGTGATCTGGGGGGTGATCTGGGGGTGACTGGGGGGTGTAAGTGTGCCTACGTGTACTGGTGTCAGTGGGCTGTTGGTGCACTTACTATGTAATGTCTTCTCTCCTCGCGCCGGATCGAAAAGACCGCCACGAGGAGAGATGACATCACTTCCTCTGCCTGTGTTTACATTACACAGGCAGGGGAAGCTCTCTCATTCGCCGGGAGCGATCGAGAGGGGGTGGCCGGAATCGAACGCCGGATCGCTCCTGAACACTTAACCACCGCTCACTGTACAGAAGGGGGTCCGATCGGACCCCCCAACTATACAAAGGCGATCACGTACATATACGTGATTCTGCCTGTCGGTGCCATTCTGCCGACGTATAATTACAGTGGGCGGTCGTTAAGTGGTTAAGCAAAGGGAAGGGGTAAGAACAAAATCACTCCTACTTCCAAATAGGCCACTAATGGCCATGGTGTCTATTCTTTTTGTGTGGGAAAAGGAGAGAAAAAAATAATTCTCTCCTTTTCTCCTCTTTTCCCCCCTCCCTCCCCCTTTAAATCTCGTGATTAAAATGGTGTTCCGGCAAAATGACACTTTTTAAATAAAAATACCCCTATAATACATAAGCTTAATGTATTCTAGTAAAGTTAGTCTGTAAACTAAGGTCCGTTTTGTTAGGTTATTACAGCATTTTGAAAGTTTATAAACTAGCAGTAGACCGTGGCCATCTTAAGTGTGGGTATCTGAAGCCAGACTGTATTTCTTCCTGGATTCCAGACTTGCAAATCTCACACATGCTCAGTGCTCCACAAGCAATGAAATAGGTTTCTGGTCAGGTTTCCATAGCAACGGCAGCGTCAGAGGAAGTTGCAAACCTCTCCTCTCCCTCCAGGAATCAGTAAATACACTGCATGTAAAACGAGCAATATTATTCAAGAAATGTATATATATATATATATATATATATATATATATATATATATATATATATATACACACACACATATACACACACACACACACCTCTTGTACTGTGTGTGTGTGTATATATGTGTATGTGTGTGTATGTATGCAATAATAATCTCAGCAACAAAATTCATTTATGCATGCCCCCCCCACCAAATTGCATTGCATCGCACCAGCACATCGCATCGCCCCACTACCAAATCGCATCGCCCCAGCACATCGCATTGCCCCCCCCACCAAATTGCATTGCATCGCACCAGCATATCGCATCGCCCCGCCACCAAAACCGCATCGCCCCAGCACATCGCATTGCCCCCCCGCCAAATTGCATCGCACTAGCACATTGCATCGCCACAGCACATCGCATTGCCCCCCGCCAAATCGTATCTATCGCCCCAGCACATTGCATTGCCCCCCGCCAAATCGCATCACATCGCCCCGCTACCAAATCACATCGCCCCAGCACATCGCATTGCCCCCCCGCCAATATGCATCGCCCCGCCACATCGCATTGACCCCCCTCGCCAAATTGCATCGCACCAGTACATCGCCCCACCACCAAATTGCATCGCCCCAGCACATTGCATCACCCCCCGCCAAATTGCATCACATCGCACCAGCACATCGCATCGCCCAACCACCAAATTGCATCGCCCCAGCACATCGCATGGCCCCCGCCAAATTGCATCGCATAGCACCAGCGCATCGCCCCGCCACCAAATCGCATCGCCCCCGCCAAACTACATAGCATCGCACCAGCGCATCGCCCCATCACCAAATCGCATCGCCCCAGCACATCACATTTCCCCCCCGCCAAATCGCATCAGCACATCGCATCACATTGCCCCGCCACCAAAACGCATCGCCCCAGCACATCGCATTGCCCCCCCCCACGCCAAATTGCATCGAATCGCCCCAGCACATCGCATTGCCCCCCCCCCCACGCCAAATTGCATCGAATCGCCCCAGCACATTGCATTGCCTCCCGCCAAATCGAATCGCTCCCCGTAAATTGCATCACATCGCATCCCAGCCCATCTCCAGCACATTGCCAACATCACATGTCCCCCAGCACAGCACATAACCAACATTGCATGTCCCCCAGCACAGCACATAACCAACATTACATGTCCCCCAACACAGCACATTGCTAACATTACATGTCCCCCAGCACAGCACATTGCCACCATTACATGTCCCCCAGCACAGCACATTGCCAACATTACATGTCACCCAGCACAGCACATTGCCACCATTACATGTCCCCCAGCACAGCACATTGCCAACATTACATGTCCCCCAGCACAGCATATTGCCACCATTACATGTCCCCCAGCACAGCACATAGCCACCATTACATGTCCCCCAGCACAGCACATTGCCAACATTACATGTCCCCCAGCACAGCACATTGCTATCCTTCGCCGACGATCTTGCTGCTAGGGACGCTAGGTGAACACTGGCAACAATAGCCTGTTTGCCCTCATTTAAAATGGCACCGGGCGTCATTTCCGGTTTTGCGTAATTTCCCAGGAGCCATAGCGATCCGTGGATGACGTGCTGAGGCTGCTGCGGCGGGGAAAACAAAACTATGCAAATATAATAGTGAGTTTTTCACCAAAAAAAATGTAAGATGCCAAATCTATTTAAGGGGACATAACTACAGGGGATGCAGCAAAGTTGACAAAGAGGGTGGAACTCCACTTTAAATATTGATTATCCATGATTATGTGTAGCGGTCCCCATGGCCTAATTCCCCAACTCAAATAACAGCAAAAAAAAAAAAGGGTGGAGTCCCCTCTCCTACCACCACGTGTTATTTATTGATTCTTTATCTACTGAAACCTCATATAGGAGGCCACTAATGGCCATGGTGTTGAAGATAAATAATTATACCTAGTGATGAGAATGTTACAGCCATATTTACATTGAAACGATCCTCCTAACCTACTCTTCCCCCCACTTTAAGTGACAAGCCCATGATGCCCCGACGAAAAAAATAAAATAAACAAATAAATAAAATAAAAAATTGTGATATCCTGGTGGTGACCGTGTACATTCTCTGTCCTAATTCTACTTTAGGTCCCTCCTCTCCTATGTGCACCCTACTCCTTATCCTCCACCCCCCTTCACAACCCCCCCCCCTCACTACTTAAACGTGACTTAACTCACTCTCTTTCTCCCAATTGGGGGAAGACATCTTCCTCCACACCATCAAGGCAGTAAGAAATTGGAAGGGAGGTTGAAGAGAGGGAGGGGAAGAAAAGAGAAAAAAAAAAAAGGTAAAAAGGAAAACATAAATAGGTCAATCCTGGTCAAGGTTCCTGGTTCAGCTCTTTATTCTTCTATAGCTAGAACAATAGGCAACTATACTGGGGTCCTTATGGATCTACTACGCCCCCTGCTTTCCCACTCCATGTCTCTTCTCCTCAGCCCATCTCAGGTACACACTGTATCCAGCCTGCCCATGTCTTCTCAAAGTCCCCTTTTTTGTCCTTCACCACCTTTCGGCTTCCAATATCCGGTTAACCTCCTTTTTCCAATCTGCTAGTGTTGGGCAGGCGCTATATATATTAGACTCAGTTGTGACGTGACACTACTTGTATATTAAGACCTCGCTTGTATATCAAGTCAAAGTTTATTTAAAAATGTTGCTAGTCTTCCAAAACGCTTTCAAACCAAGTTACTATCAAACCAAGGTTTTACTGTATTATAATGGTTTATTTTTTATCAAGTTACAAATGAGCGAACAGAAAAATCTAAATCGAATCAATATTTGACATGACCACCCTTTGGCTTCAGGCTTCAATGAACAGGGATACGACTTTGATCCCTGACAATACCAGGCATTGTGTCTGGTATAAATCTTTAGTGGAAACTCTACACCAAATAGAAATAAAAATAAAACTGCATGGGTTCCCCCTCCAAGAGCATACCAGGCCCTTCGGTCTGGTATGGATTTCAAGGGTAAACCCCATGCTGAAAAATCGGCATAAAGGGCCCCCCCAAAATCCATATCAGACCCTTATCCAAGCACTCCAGCCCCGCAGGTCAGGAAAGGGGGTGGGGACGAGCGAGCGCCCCCCCTCCTGAACTGTACCAAGCCGCATGCCCTCAACGTGGGGGGTAGGTGCTTTGGGGCAGGGGGGGCCTTGCACACCCCCACCCCAAAGCACCTTTCCCTTATGTTGCTAAGGGCCTCTTCCCAACAACCCAGGCCGTTGGTTGTCGGGGTCTGCGGGCGGGGGCTTATCGGAATCTGGAGCCCCCTTTAACAAGGAGGCCCCCAGATCCCAGCACCCACCCTATGTGAATGAGCATCGGGTACATTGAAATGTTGGTCAGGATAAATGGTGTCCTCAATACGGAGTAATACAGGCAAATACTTCATCATGCCATACCATCAGGGAGGCATGAGAATGGCCCCAAATTTATTCTGCAACAAAACAACTATTCCAAAACATACAGCCAATGTCATTAAGAAATAGCTTCAGCATAAAGAACAAGAAGTCCTTTTCAAACATCAAGTCTGTCTGGGATTACATGAAGAGACGGAAGAATTTGAGGCAGCCTACATCCACAGAAGATCTGTAGTTAGTTCTCCATGATGTTTGGAACAACCTACCTGCCAACTTTCTTACAAACTGAGTGCAAGTGTACGTAGAAATTATACAGTTTTGAAGGCAAAGGGTGGTTATAGCAAATATTGATTTGTTTTGCATTTGCATCTTTACTCAGATTTATTATTATCCAGTGCAATCATATGTTCCATTCATTTGAGTTTACTTAGAACTTCCGACCACCCTGTCAGTGTAGGAACAACCTATGACTTCCAGAAGCACAGTGCACTTGAAATTGCACTGAAAATGCACTTGTAAGTGCAGTTGCTGTAAATCTGAGGGGTAGATCAGAAATGAGGGGACGCTCTGCTGATTTTATTATCCAATCATGTGCAAGCTAAAATGCTGTTTTTTTATTTGCTTGCATGTCCCCCTCAGGTCTACAGCGACTGCACTTCCAAGTCCACTTTCAATGCAATTTTAGGTGCACTTTGCACTTGTAGTGTAAAGTGGATTTGCCTTTCGTAAATAACACCCCGTGTCCCATAGTTGTTTAATAGGCGGACAACCCCACCAAATATGAATAAAGTTGCCCTCATGTCTATGACATCGCCAACAATCAATTGGGGAAAAAAAATGTAGTGTCGCAGGACAATAATACCATTATGTTACTGTACTTTACAAGACAGAGTGTACAGTAAGTATGAGTGAAGACCTTAACCAGTCTTCACTAGAGAGTGGTCTATTGCAATCAAACACCCATTGCTTCTGGGCTCTCACTGGCCGCTTGCGTTATGACACAGGCGTGGCTTAGATGTGACATCATCACACAAGCAGCCAACAGGAGCCAGGCGCTTTGCAGCAGCCGGGTTTGCGTTTCAATGCACGAGGTGAGGATATGTAAAGGGGTTTTTATACAACAATAAAAATTTTTTTTTTTTTTTTTAAATACTACACTTTGGCCCGCATCCAATATTTGTCTGTTTGCCGGTACTAATGGTGTTGTCAGAGGCGTTGCGCTACTGACAGCCTTATGGAGAGAGAGCAATACACATACAAAGATCTACTGACCATTTGTAATTAGATGGTCCACAGCATCTGCTACGATGCTTGTGTGTTTGGTTCACTCACATGGTGGTGGCACTTTCATGAAGATCAGTTACTACACTGGATGGTGGAATGTCATATTTAAAAGCGCTACTGACCATTTATGTATGAATGGTCCACTCTGTCTAGTAAGGGTTCACAGTTTTTCTTGCTCGCTGGGGATGATGAAATGCATTGATGTGGAAATATCATGCTTTGAGAAAGCTCAGCTATATTAGGAAGATTTTCTTTTGGCAATACACTGGGACACTTTTTTTTTTTTTTTTTTTTGCACTGGTCCAATAGGAACATATGGGACATGTTCTATTTTTAGAGTGCTTTTTTTGTACTTGTAGCACTTTTTTCGAAAATATAATTTAGTGTAAACTTGGTGCTTTATTGTTCCCATGAACTGAAATATTAAAAAGGGGGAAAAAAAGCCTTATGCCGCGTACACATGGTCGGAATTTCCGACAACAAATTTTCGATGCGAGTTTGTTGTCGGAAAATCCGACCGTGTGTATGCTCCATCGGAAATGGCAGTTCAAATGTGATACTGATGGAAAACCAAACAAACAATGTCAACGTAAAAAAAAAAAAGGGGGTAATAAATAAAAATAAATAAATAGTAATAAAGATAATATTAGTAAATATACACAAGCAGCTGTGTAAACATCAAAAAGCAAAAAAGGTGTGTATAACAGGATTCTAGGGTAGACTACCTGGTGGCAGCAGCTGCTTAGGAACTGCTTGGTGTTCCATAGCACAGAAATTGATTGATTTATTAGTACAACAACTGAATACAATCAAAAAACAGTGAGGACTAAACTCCAGTCCCCAAACCCCAACTAGAGTTGGAAATACGATAAAGAAAACAGGATTTTTATAACAGCTTACCTGTAAAATCCTTTTCTTGGAGTACACCACGGGACACAGAGCCAGTCATTACATAATGGGTTTAGGGTCACCAGCGGTGATTGGACACTGGCCCAACCAATAGAAGACAGTTCCCCTCCATATAACCCCTCCCATCAGGGGAGCACCTCAGTTTTTGTAGCAAAGCAGTAAGGTTCCCATAAGAAGGGGGGGACCTCTGTGTCCCGTGGTGTACTCCAAGAAAAGGATTTTACAGGTAAGCGGTTATAAAAATCCTGTTTTCTTTATCGTACACCACGGGACACAGAGCCAGTCATTACATAATGGGACGTCCCAGAGCAATGCTCAATATGAAGGGTGGGAGACCCAGATCAAACAGGCCGCTTGCGGACAAGAAGCCCTATACTGCTGCCTGCAGCACACTTCGCCTTTCACATCTATTTGATAGAATTTGGAAAATGTGTGGACTGAAGACCAAGTTGCAGCTTTACAGATCTAAGCCATCGAAGCCTGGTGGTGCACTGCCCATGAAGCACTTATCGCCCTGGTAGAGTGCGCCTTAACAGAAAAAGGAGGAGTCCTGTTCTTTAAACCATAAGCTTGAACAATTACCTGTCTAATCCACCTGGAAATGGTGGATTTTGATGCCGCTTGGCCCTTCTTGGGACCATCTGGCAAAATAAACAAAACATCTGTTTTACGTATCTGAGCGGTTGCTTGCAGATACACCTTTACCGCTCTCACTAGATCTAGAGAGTGCAACAACTTTTCCCCCGCCGTCCGCGGGTTTGGAAAAAAAAGAAGGTAAAACAATGTCTTGATTCAAGTGAAAAGCCGACACTACCTTAGGTAGAAAGGCAGGATGGGGTCGTAGTACAATTTTGTCCTTGTGACAATTTAGATAAAGCTCTTTACAAGAAAGAGCTGCTAGTTCTGATACTCTCCTAGCAGAAGCAATAGCAATCAAAAAGGCCAATTTCCTACTTAATATAATTAAAGGAATATGGCGAATAGGTTCAAAAGGTTGCTTTTGCAACACTGACAATACCAAATTCAAATCCCATGGGCACAAGGGAGACCTGACTGGAGGATTTATCCTCAGTACCCCCTGAATGAAGGCCCGAACTAGGGAATGAGATGCTAATGGTCTCTGAAAAAATACTGATAGAGCCGATATTTGACCCTTGATGGTACTAAGGGCTAATTTCATATCCACTCCTAACTGGCAAAAGGCAAGAATCCTGCTTATTTCATATTTCTGAGGGTTCCAACTTCTAGATTCACACCAGGAAACGTATGCTTTCCAGACTCTATGATAGATGAGTCTGGAGGCTGGCTTTCTAGCATTAATGAGCGTAGAAAGAGCTGGACCAGAGACCCCTCTCTTTTTCAAAATGTGGGTCTCAGCAGCCAAGCCGTCAAATTTAGCCTTTGTAAGGAAGGGTGGAATACTGGACCCTGTGACAGCAGGTCGTGTCGAAGCGGAAGCTTCCAGGGCCTTCCTTTCGCCATCTTTACGATCTCGGCGTACCAAGGCCTCCTGGGCCAGTTTGGGGCCACTAGGATTACTGGTATCCCCTCCTCTTTGATCCTGCGAAGAAGTCTTTGTAGAAGAGGGATCGGGGGGAATGCATAGATTAGTGAGAACTGATTCCATGGAGCTATTAGAGCATCTACTCCGTAGGCCAGAGGATCTCTCGTCCTGGACACAAAGTTGTCCAATTTCTTGTTGAACCTGGAGGCTAGCAGGTCTACATCTGGGTTTCCCCATCTCAGACATATGGCCTGAAAGACCTCGGGGTGGAGAGACCACTCTCCTGGTAATAGCTGCTGACGACTCAGATAGTCCGCTTGCCAGTTTTCTATCCCCGGGATGAAGATTGCAGAAAGGCAAGGTACATGCTCTTCTGCCGATGTCAAAATCTGGTTCACCTCCTTTTGAGCAGCCCGACTGCGGGTGCCTCCTTGGTGATTGATGTAAGCTACTGCCGTAGCATTGTCGGATTGAACCCGAACTGGGTGGCCCTGTAACCTGTATGTCCAGGTTTTGAGGGCTAGATATACTGCCCTGATCTCTAGTACATTGATGGGCAGGATCCCTTGGGTCTTGGCCCAGGTTCCCTGGGCAGAAACCTCTTCGAATACTGCACCCCAGCCCAATAGGCTGGCATCCGTAGACACCACCTTCCAGGAGACCGGGAGAAAGCATTTTCCCTTCCGTAAGTTCTTGGCTTCTAGCCACCAATTGAAGCTTTGGCGTACTTGCAAGGACAGGCGCATGGGTATATCCAGAGCTTGGCTCTTCCTGTTGAGGGCGGCTAAAATATTGCCTTGAAGCAGTCTCGAATGAAACTGGGCGTAAAGGACAGCCTCGAAGGAGGCTACCATCTTCCCCAATAGCCTCATGCAAAGGCGAATAGACGGCTTCTTGTTTGCTTTGACCTTGTGGATCAGATCTTTCAGGGACTGTATCTTTGGCTCTGGCAGGTATACCCTGTTTTGGGCTGTATCTATGATCATGCCCAAGTACACTATCCTTCTTTGGGCCTGAAGAGAGGATTTTTGTAAGTTTATAATCCATCCTAAATGCTCCAGGTATCTTACTGTAGTGAGCACAGCGTGATTTAATCCCTCTTTTGACTGATCTATCACCAGTAGATCGTCTAGATAGGCTGTTACCGCTATGCCCTGTGTCCTCAGATTTGCCAACAGGGGAGCTAGCACCTTTGTGAATACTCTGGGCGCGGTGGCTACACCAAAGGGCAGGGCCACAAATTGAAAGTGGCGATGTTCCACCGCAAACCTTAAGAATTTTTGGTGAGCGGGGAGGATGGGTATGTGTAAATATGCGTCCTTGATATCTATGGACGCCATGAATTCTCCGCCTTGCAAGGTGGCGACCACGGATCTGATCGTTTCCATTCGAAAATGGCGCACGTTCAGAAACCGATTTAGAGATTTTAGATGCTGGATGGGTCTGACGTCTCCATTTGGCTTTGGAATCACAAAGAGGTTTGAGTAAAAACCTGAACCCTGCTCTTTTTGGGGTACCTCTGTAACCACCCCTTGAGCCAGTAAGTGATTCAAACCTTTGAAGAAGGATCCTCTCTTTTGTGGATCCTTGGAGAGTCTTGAACCTCGGAATTGCGAAGATGGGATCTCTCGAAATTCCAGTCTGTACCCTGAGGATATTGTGGATACAACCCACTTGTCCTGGGTTTCTGTCCGCCAAGTTGCTGAGAACTGACGGAGCCTTCCACCCACTCGGCCGAGCGGGGGCGCCCCTTCACTGAGAGGTCTTGGGGTCCTGCTTATTAGCTCTTGCACCCCACGGCTTTTTGTTCCTCTGAGCCTGATTTCCTTTGGCTTTTGTGGGTGGCTGAAAATGCCGTCGCCACTGGCTAGAGGCAGGTTTCCCGGGAGCTGGGGAAAGAGAGCGTTTAAAACAAGGCCTCTTGTTTTTCTTTCTCTCAGGTAAAAGAGTCGTTTTACCACTTGATATCCTTTGGATATATTTTTCTAAATCTTCCCCAAATAGGCGTTCGCCATGGAAGGCGAAACTTACCAACATCTTTTTGCATGGGGCTTCCGCTGACCAATGCTTAAGCCACAGCACCCTACGCATATGTACCAGTTGGAGTGTAAGGCGTGATGCTTGCATAATAGAATCTCTCATGGCATCCACTGTGAAGCATAAGGCTTTTGGCAAATTCTCCCAATTTTTTGCCTGCTCTGGAGGCAGCTCCTTCAGCCCCTGCTTTACCTGTTGGCTGATGACCTGACACATACCGACTGCTGCTACCGCAGGTTGGGTAACTGAGCCGGCCAAAAGAAAGGAAGACTTAAGTAGGGATTCCAATTTCTTCTCAGAAGGATCTTTAAATACTTGCACATTGTCCACCGGACACGTCAGGTTCTTATTTATACAAGAAATAGCCGCATCTACAGAAGGCAGGCTCCATTTCTTTAAAAAAATTTCCTCCATAGGATAAAGAATGTCAAACTTTTTTGGAGGTGAGAAACGCTTATCTGGGTGTTGCCAGTCTGCGTACATTAGATCCTCTAGTAATGGATGAACCGGGAAAGAGCATGCACCCTGCAGGGATCTCAATGAATCTAGGGAGGAGACAGGCGATTCAGTTACCTCCGAAGAGGGTAACTTAAATGCAGATCGCACTGTTCCTGCATAACATTGCACCTGTGACTTCAAAATCTGGGATGCAGAGAAAGGCTCATCTGATATCCCTGATCCGTCTGACTCCTCATCCTCTGCTTGTGTAGCATCATCCTCATCCTCCTCCTCCTCAGATACTTCTGCAGGGAGGTCAACAACTGGAGGAGATCTGCTTCGCTTATTGTCCTTTTTGGAGGATTTAGCGATCAAAGTACCAATTCTCTCCTCCAGATTATTTAGGGCTGCTGACAAAGTGTCTTCAGTGACATACGCAGGCCCAGGCTTCACTGGGGAAGCCGCCATACCTGACAGAGGTAATGGCTCATCCTGTACAGCTGCGTCCGGCAACACAGGAGAGGAAGGTACCAAGTTAGCACGGCTAGGGCCTCCTGTCTCAGGCAGCGGTGCTTTTTTATCTTTTTTGTCAGCATTCTTTCCCCTGGAAGGCATACTGCTCAGAAAAAAACACAAGGTACTCTAATGCATATACTACTGTGCTCAGTTCAGCAATTTACATAAAGTATGCAACCTTAAAAAAACACAGCTATGCATAAAGTGGATGTCTTCTAGGAAGTACCCAGCCCAACCACATGGAGTCTTACGTCCCTGTATCGCTGCTGTGTATCCCTGCCAAGAGAGAGAGAAAACAAACTTGCTTGTTCTGCAGCGCTTTTGCACACTGAAATTTTTTTAAATTTTTCGCCGTTTTCGTGCATGCGCGAGCCCTACGTGCCCGCGCACGTGTCATTTGCGGCCTCCCGCCCCCTCCGATAAAGCGCGCGCGCGGCTCTAATGGCGGTGGTAACAGTGAGAGTGGAGCTCCCTCTCACCAGCCCTTGTTCCAACTTTACCTGCTTCTGCAGGTGTCTGGTCAGCCATCCGAGAGGAGGAGGGAGGCGCCCAAGCCAGCTCAGCAGCAGAGGGACAGACAGTGTACTTTGCCGAAGCAGACACTGAAGCAGAGCGAGGTGAGCTTTACACTCAGCTCTTTACTCCCCCCAGTGGCGGAATAAGAGAAGACATCCACTGTTTTTCTTTGGAAAGGTCCTTAAACCTAGTTTTAGGACCTAACCTCTTACCTTATCCACGCCGCAGGTTTTTTCTGCTGAAATTTTCAGACAGATACCAAACTTCACCCCTCACGGCAGGCTATGTGTGCCAACCTTCAGGGATATGGGTTCCTATTTAAAGGATACCTCTCCCCTGGGCCTTGTACAAGACTCTTACCAGGACTTTAGCGAAGTAGCGAAAGTGCTGGATCTTAGAGCCCAGTCCTCCGAAGAGAGACATTACAGGCTAAGCCTCATGTATGAGGCCCGGATCCCATCCAGTTTTGGCTTAACTCGTAGGAGTCTTGGATGGGTCCGAAAGCATAGCTCTTTCTACCCCCAGAGGGTCTCTTTGGCAGAGCTTTCCTTTAGCACCTCCTATCGCGTCCAAAACCTTTAGACACTGGCGAAAAAACTGAGGTGCTCCCCTGATGGGAGGGGTTATATGGAGGGGAACTGTCTTCTATTGGTTGTGCCAGTGTCCAATCACCGCTGGTGACCCTAAACCCATTATGTAATGACTGGCTCTGTGTCCCGTGGTGTACGATAAAGAAAATTTGTTTTCTTAACGGGATCTTCAAAAAGGTCATGTGCAGAGATTTGAATCTCCTCAAAATGAAACTACACGTAATCCGATGTAAAAACAAATCTTAGGCTTCATGCCCACTGACGTTTTTACAGCTGCGTTTTTTACAGCTTAAAAACGCCTGTCCATGTTATTGTAAATTTTTTAGTGCGCGTTTTTGGGCGTTTGACGCTCGCGTTTTTTTCTGCCTAACTCCGACGCTGAGGAACGCACTGGTCCTGGTTTTTTTTTACAGCTTAAAAACGTCTATGCTATTTGCAGCTCAAAAACGTCTAGGTGGGCATGAAGCTATAGACTAACATGGACAGGCGTTTTTAAGCTGTAAAAAACACTCAAAAACGCGGCTGTAAAAATGTCCGTGGGCATGAGGCCTAAAAGATAATAGGTTTGTTGAAAATAATTGGCACATCGATGCATCGCATTGATGCAGAGAACAGCTGAATCGCGATTGCGCGACTGATGTCATTCCAGCGTGCCCTGCCTCTCCTGACGTCATTGCGGTGGGACACATTAAATATTAGACCATGCTCTGCAGACTGAGCCTGTGTAGCAGGTGAGTGTGTGCAGTCAGGTGACATTCGTGGGCTCTGGTGTGAATGGGCTGCTGGTGCGCATACTGGCTACATGATGTGACATGTAGCTGGTTGGAGTATATTCCCGTCATCGGGCTGTGTACTTCTACTAAGTCCGCTATCTGCTGATAGAGAGCCCTCTGCTTTATCTGCCCCTGCAGTACTGTGCCATCTGAAGTAATAGCAAAGTCTGATCACTGATGAGAAATGTGCACTTTTTTAAAATGGCAGAGTGTCAGCTGTACCATGGATTGTACTCACATAGCTCGAGGGCTACTGCAAACTCCTGATTGGGTCTTCCATAAAGACTTTTTTTTTATTTCTTTTTTCCCCCCCCCCCCCCCCCGAGTCAGGGTCCTAAAACTTTTTAGGCAAAGGGCCAGATCACTGTACGCTCAGATTGTCTGCAGATCAGACTTACCAGTAGGAGTGAATAAATGCCCAGGCATCAGGGGTTAGTGGGAGTATCAAGAGCTCCTGTATCAGTGGTAGTAACAAATGCCCCATGTGTCAGTTCATGTGACAAATGGACCTGTGTTAGTAAGAAGGGTGGTGCCCCAGAGCTGGTGTCAGTGTGAATAAAAGACCCCCCAGCACTAGGGTTGCTCTGTTTTGTAGATGTTGTTTACAGGTTATAGCACACCTGTAATTTATTGCATCGTGTAAGGGATTTACAGTGCCTAGAAAAAGTATTCACACCCTTGAAATTTTCCACATTTTGTCATGTTACAACCCAAAACATATATGTATTTTATTGGGATTTTATGTGATAGACCAGGGATATGAAATTAGCGGACCTCCAGCTGTTGTAGAACTACAAGTCCCATGAGGCATAGCAAGACTCTGACAGCCACAAGCATGACACCCAGAGGCATGATGGGACTTATAGTTTTGCAACAGCTGGAGGTCTGCTAATTGCATATCCCTGTGATAGACCAACACAAAGTGGCACATAATTGTAAAGTGGAAGGAAAATTATAAATGGTTTTCAATTTATTTTTTTACAAATATCCGAAAAGTGTGGCATGCATTTGTATTCAGCCCCCCTAGGGACATGGTACAGGAGATGGTCAGAGACTGGGGACATGGTACAGGAGGTGGTCAGAGACTGGGGACATGGTACAGGAGGTGGTCAGAGACTGGAGACATGGTACAGGAGGTGGTCAGAGACTGGAGACATGGTACAGGAGGTGGTCAGAGACTGGGGACATGGTACAGGAGGTGGTCAGAGACTGGGGACATGGTACAGGAGGTGGTCAGAGACTGGGGACATGGTACAGGAGGTGGTCAGAGACTGGGGACATGGTACAGGAGATGGACAGAGACTGGGGACATGGTACAGGAGATGGACAGAGACCGGGGACATGGTACAGGAGATGGACAGAGACCAAGGACATGGTACAGGAGATGGACAGAGACCGGGGACATGGTACAGGAGATGGACAGAGACCGGGGACATGGTACAGGAGATGGACAGAGACTGGGGACATGGTACAGGAGATGGACAGAGACCGGGGACATGGTACAGGAGATGGACAGAGACTGGGGACATGGTACAGGAGATGGACAGAGACTGGGGACATGGTACAGGAGATGGACAGAGACTGGGGACATGGTACAGGAGATGGACAGAGACTGGGGACATGGTACAGGAGATGGACAGAGACTGGGGACATGGTACAGGAGATGGACAGAGACTGGGGACATGGTACAGGAGATGGACAGAGACTGGGGACATGGTACAGGAGATGGACAGAGACTGGGGACATGGTACAGGAGATGGACAGAGACTGGGGACATGGTACAGGAGATGGTCAGAGACTGGGGACATGGTACAGGAGATGGTCAGAGACTGGGGACATGGTACAGGAGATGGTCAGAGACTGGGGACATGGTACAGGAGGTGGTCAGAGACTGGGGACATGGTACAGGAGGTGGTCAGAGACTGGGGACATGGTACAGGAGGTGGTCAGAGACTGGGGACATGGTACAGGAGGTGGTCAGAGACTGGGGACATGGTACAGGAGGTGGTCAGAGACTGGGGACATGGTACAGGAGGTGGTCAGAGACTGGGGACATGGTACAGGAGGTGGTCAGAGACTGGGGACATGGTACAGGAGGTGGTCAGAGACTGGGGACATGGTACAGGAGGTGGTCAGAGACTGGGGACATGGTACAGGAGGTGGTCAGAGACTGGGGACATGGTACAGGAGATGGACAGAGACTGGGGACATGGTACAGGAGATGGACAGAGACTGGGGACATGGTACAGGAGATGGACAGAGACTGGGGACATGGTACAGGAGATGGTCAGAGACTGGGGACATGGTACAGGCGATGGACAGAGACTGGGGACATGTTACAGGAGATGGACAGAGACTGGGGACATGTTACAGGAGATGGACAGAGACTGGGGACATGTTACAGGAGATGGATAGAGACTGGGGACATGGTACAGGAGATGGACAGAGACTGGGGACATGGTACAGGAGATGGTCAGAGTCAGAAGGATCCCAATCAGCTTTGATTATACCACTGCAGCGCTTTCATGTGCTTTTAAAAAAAAATGCAGAGTGCTTCATTTTTATGCGCCACAAATGCACATGAAAATGCACAAACATGACTTTGGCTGAAACCACATGAGTGTGGCGAGTTCTTTTCCCTGTCACATTTTCTATGCACGTTTTTAGACATGCTACCATTAGATCAGTATGCGTGTTTTATGAAGGCGCATCAAAGAGGTGGTATGCAGGAGTCTGATGCACTTTCATGAAAACATTTACTTTTACTCTGCCATGGCATGCTGGGAGTTGTAGTGCTACCTTAAACTTGTTGCTCCTCTTCCAGTCAGGGCATGCGGAGACCTGTAGCCCCCTCCACCATCATCTCTCCAGGCAGCCCTCGAGGTCCCAGATCTGGAGTTTGTAGAACTCCTTGTTCTCCTCAGTGACGGGCTCCCCTCTGGTACTCTCCTCCGCCTTCTTCTTCCCGCCCACGCTCTTTTTTCCCTCCTCCTTGGACGCTGTCACGCCATGGTACCTTCACCCACCACTTCACCGTCTACAGTGTCCCGTTGCTAGGCAACCACGGGGGAGGAGCCGCGGCCGGACACAGACGCTGGGATAGTAGATTGGGTGGGCCGAGGACAGGGTTTTTCTGAGCAGGGAGGGAAGCTGGCGTTCCTATGATAAAGCAGGCGGCGGTCAGTCCGCCCCTGGGCGGGTGTGCCCACACTAGTGCCCCCGTTAACACAAGGAGAGCAGGAGGGAGGGACACTCCTACAATGGGCGGCACCCGGCGGGGAACAAGCCCCCTTTCGGTATCAGTTGTTTTTGTCTTTCGGCCGAAGGACAAAAACAGTTTTCGGCCGATAATTTTCGGCAGCCGAAATTCCGGTATATCCCTAGTTAAAACCTATACAGTTCTCACAATCAGCAGCACATCTTCAACTGGTATCAGCGATGAAGATGTAGTACAAGCTTATTTACTAAAATAACCTTATTTCCTGCATTCCTTCTACACACATACTGATCTACATTAACCTGCATAATGCTCAATGAGGTGGCAACATTAGAGCGTTAATAAACCCAGGAACCTGCATTCACTTAATCTGGTCTCCTACAGTACAGGGGGTCCCCAGGTTACGAACCCGTTAGGGACTTTCCTCCTGTTTGTATATCGGAAATGTTCGTAAGTCGGCCGCGCATGCACAGACCGGCAATTACGGACATTTCCAATGTTTTCTGATGTTCCGTCGAATGCTGTTCTGCGCATGCGCGGCCAATTACGGACATTTCCCGAGGCTCCGTCGGGCCGCGCATGCGCAGAACAGCCGAAGGTCCGCCCAAAATGGCAGAGGGTCCCCGCAGCGCCCGGTTCGTAAGGAGAAGTTCGTAACTCAGGCGTTCGTAATTCGGGAACACCCTGTACACAAAACATGGAAATGCAACAGTTTTAGTAAATATAAACTGCTAAATACCTTTTCTTATCAGCAGTTAGAGCAGTCTTGTGACTATCAGTGTCTGGTTAAAGCTTGTAGGAGGAGTTTTTAATTCTACCATGATTGTACTATGAGGATGCAGGACCCCTGACCATCTGTCTGGACAGTGCTTATTGGTCCTGTGCTGATCACATGCACTCTCCCAAGAAAAAAAATAATCTGTAGCAATACACACCAAACTGAGCATGTGCAGCTCGTCTCCTAGCCTCTGCACTATCCAGAGAATGTTACGGGACAGTGGAAGAAGAGGAGGATCAGAGGAGACAGGCTTAAACAGCCATTTTACACAATGCAGATGATTAACCCCTTAGGTTTCACAAGCATGCTTTACTGCATATACTAAACCCATTACAGTAAAATCGGTGTGTAACACTTTAATCTATATCCTCTCTTTCACAGCTAGCAGCCGACACTGTGTGCAGTTGCTAATGGCCAGATTGGACTGTCAGTGATACAGCCGGTCCCCATTACAGATCAGGAACCAAAAATAATGTTGTTAGTGTGATAGGAGGATGGACATCATTTCTTCAGCTCTAGACAATAGAGGTAGTGTTGCACTGTATCATAAATAATGTGCAGAATAAAGTGCAAAGTGCTCTGACGGATACACTTAATAGAGACAAAATAATATGGTCAATATCCAACAAAAAATAAATATGTAAACTGTGTATTGCATACTAAAACATATTGAAATAAGCGGAAAAAAACGTATAAGGTGCAATGATATAAAAGGTGCTCAAAATAAGTATTTCTGCATAAATCCTGAGACCCGGTTCACACAGGGGCGACTCGTCAGGCGACTCAGTCACCTGACAAGTCGCGTCCCGCTCTGTTCAATGGAACCGTTCTAATAGGAGCGACTCAAGTCGCTCCGACTTAGAAAAAGGTTCCTGTACTACTTTGGGGGCGACTCGCATGGACTACAATACAGAAGTCATTTTGCAAATCGCCTCTCAAGTCGTCTTGAGATCGCCTTGCCGAGTCGCCCCCAAAGTCGTGCTGTCCCAGTGTGAACCGGCTCGGAAGGGACTCCAAAAGCATAAAAGTTAAATGATATTTAAAAATATATCACTCAAAACATAAATGTCCATAAGTAATAAAGTGCTGGGTGACTAAATGTACAGTATCAAAAGTGCTAGTGCTGGTGTCAAATCTCCGGTGTGGAGTGCTGGTATAAGGTGACTTCCTTCGCTCCTGTGCGACTTAATATATGGATGTTCTCTTACCTTACTGCTGTAAGGTAACAGCGTATGGGTATATCTCTCAGGGACACTGAGGCACCGGAAGTAGCGTGGGCGAGCTCGCTGCTCGTTTTTTACATGTTTACTTTCCTACTTTTTATTGCGAGTACCTTGATATATTTTATTGTTACCAATAAATTCTTTGAAAATACTACACCATCTGCGCATCCCTCCTTACACCTCCTCATGCCCCACTGCGAGGTCCACTGATACTGGGGCTACAATAGGAGACTCTGATTACAGATAGAAGCTTTATATCAGCGAAGCCGGAGATGAGACACATTGGGTCCACACAGAGATATACCCATACGCTGTTACCTTACAGCAGTAAGGCAAGGGGACATCCATATATTAAGCCGCACAGGAGCGAGGAAGTCACCTTATACCAGCACTCTACACTGGAGATTTGGCACCAGCACTAGCACTTTTGATACTGTACATTTACAGTCACCCATTCACCCAGCACTTTATTACTTATGTACATTTATGGTTTGAGTGACATATTTTTAAATATCATTTAACTTTTATGCTTTTGGAGTCACCTCAGGATTTATGCAGCAATACTTATTTTGAGCGCCTTTATATCATTGCACCTTATACGGTTTTTTTTTCTCACTTATTTCAATATGTTTTAGTATGTGATACACTACGTTTACATATTTATTTTTTGTTGGATATTGATAATATTATTTTGTCTCTATTAAGAGCCGGTTCACACAAGGGCGACCTGGGATCCGACTTGAAGTCGTCCCAAGTCATGCTGTTGAGAAAAGCAATGGAAGTGAATGGAGCCTTCTGAATGTACACTACTGAAGTCGCTCCGACTTCAGAAAAGGTTCCTGTACTACTTCAATCCGACTCCTATCCATTGATTGCAATGGAAGTCGCCTCCAAAGTCGGATCGTGTCTTAACTGAAGCAACAGTACAGGAAGAGAAAATGGTTTTTCTCATGCTCTCAGGCAAACCCCTTCCTCCCACAGTGCTAATTCTTGTTTGATTGGCCACCAGAAAGCCTCCTGTCCTAGAGGTGACTTCCTAGAGTCGACTTGTAGGTCACCCCAAGTCACGCTGTGGTGCGCACTCGGGTCGCCTCGCAAAGTCGCGGCGCCTGTGTGTGAACCGGCTCTAAGTGTATCCGTCAGAGCACTTTGCACTTTATTCTGCACATTATTTATGATACAGCGCAACACTACCTCTATTAACTATTTCCTTGGGTTCTGACATTACCTTCAGTGTTTGCAGCAGTATCCCTATGTTTATATTGGTAGCGCGGGAATAATATGATTTTTGTACCCACCGTAAAATCCTTTTCTCTGAAGTTCATGGACGGACACAGCACTTAGTCTTGACCTTAGGGATGTCCCCAAGAAGTGTAAAAAAAAAAAAAAACGAGGGGTGGGAACCGCAAGCAAACAAACTTCCACCCAAAACAACCAGAGCTCCTCAACGGAGGAGTTGCAACCTTAAACAGCCGCCTGCAAAACCTTGCGGCCAAAGCAAGCATCCGCAGATGCATTCACATCAACCTTGTAAAACTTAGTGAAAGTGTGAACGGACGTTCAGCTCGCCGCCTTACACACCTGGGAGACAGATGCTTGATGTCGGAAAGCCCAAGATGCACCTATTGCCCTGGTTGAATACGCCATGACAGGAAAGGGAGGTGCCCGCCCTGAATCACGATCTGTCTGATCCACCGAGAAATGGTGGCCGACGAGACCGTCAGGCCCTTCTTTGGACCAACCACTGACACAAATAGTGAGTCTGACCTTCGAAACTGAGCCGTAGCAGACAGATACACACGCAGAGCTCGGATCACATCCAAGGAATGCAAAGCAATCTCTTTGGGGTACGACGGCCGAGGACACAAGGATGGAAGCACAAAGTCCTCATTTAGATGAAAAGCCGAAACAACCTTTGGAAGAAACGAAGGCTGCGGGTGTGGCACCGCTTTATCCTTGTGGAGGATCAAGTAGGGAGACTTGCAAGACAAGGCCGCCAATTCAGAAACCCTCCTGACTGATGTAATAGCCACCAGAAAGGCAACTTTCTGAGAGAGTGTCAAAAGGGGAATCTCTCTGATGTTCTCAAACAGAGGTTTCTGAAGTACCGAGATTCAAATCCCACGGAGGCAGCGGTGGTCGAACCGGAGGGGCCACATGTCGAACCCCTTGCACAAACGTACTCACAAGTGAATGAGCCGCCAAGGGTCGTTGAAAGAAGACAGCCAAGGCTGATATCTGCCCCTTAATGGTGCTTAAAGGCAAGTTTTTTATCCACTCCACGCTGTAAAAACAGCAGGATTCTGGAAACCGAATATGTCCGTGGACGCCTCTCCATCTCCTCACACATAGAGATGTATGCCTTCCACGTGCGATGATAAATCTTCCAAGAAGATGACTTGCGTGCCATCAGCATGGTGGACATTACCGAATCTGACAGGCCTTGGTCCTTTAGCACCTGACTTTCAACAGCCATGCCAGTAAAGCCAGCGGCTGTAAAGCAGGATAAATTATAGGACCTTTGCGAGAGAAGGTCCTCTCGCATCGGCAATCACCAAGGAACATCTGCCACCAGGCGTACTTATTCGGCGTGCCAGGGACGCCGAGGCAAATCTGGGGCAATTAGAATCATCGGAATCTCCTCTGGCTCTACTCTGCGAAGCAGACGAGGAAAAAAGTTAGCAGGGGGGAAGGCATAAATTAGCCGATACTGTCCCCACGGAGCCACCAACGCGTCTGCCGCATCCGCCCAGGGATCTTTGAACCTGGCCACAAACCTCAATACCTTCCGATTGAGTCGAAAAGCCAGGAGATCCACATCTGGCATGCCCCATCTCAGGCAAAGGAGTCTAAACACATCCGGGCATAGCGACCATTCTCCTTGGTCCAGCATCTGACAACTTAGATAGTCCGCTTGCCAGTTTTCTACGCCCGGAATGTGTACGGCCGATAGAGCCGGCACGCTCCGCTCTGCCCACCTCAGGATGTGAGCGACCTCCAATGCTGCAGCCGAGCTTCTTGTTCCTCCTTGATGGTTGACATACGCCACCGCCGTGGCGTTGTCCGACTGGATCCTGACTGGGTGTCCCTGCAGCCTCTGAGACCATGTGGAGAGGCACTGCCTGATCGCCCGAAGTTCCAGCACACTGATCGGCAGGCGGGATTCTACCTGCATCCAGCGACCCTGTGTCGACTGAACGCCCCAAACTCCACCCCAACCGGTCAGGCTGGCGTCCGTCGTGATCACCATCCAGTAAAAAGGAAGGACCGACTTCCTGGACTGAAGGGCCAGAGACCTCAGCCACCAGTTCAGGGAATCCCTGACTAGCCGGCTCACTCGGATTTGACAATCCAGGGACAACGGAGATTTGTCCCATTTTGACAGGATCTCCATTTGCAAGACTCGAGTGTGGAATTGAGCATACGGTACCGCCTCAAAGGCGGCTACCATGAGACCCAGGACTCGCATGCAAAAATGCAGCGATGACCACCTGTGGGACGCCAACAGCTTCACCGCAGCCTGAAGAGTCTGCAACTTGTCTGAAGGGTGAAAAACTCTCACCTCTGAGGAGTCTAGAATCAAGCCCAGGTATTCCAATTGCAGAGTCGGCACCAACACAGACTTCTGGAGGTTCAGCACCCAAACTCCCGAAGAGTCTGACTGGCGAACGCCACATCATCCCTTAATTCTGAGGCGGAAACTGCTCTCAGAAGGAGGTAGCCCACGATAGCGATCTCTTCCTGCCACAGCAAAGCCAGAATCGGGGCAAGCACCTTGGTAAAAACTCTTGGTGCTGACGCCAGGCCAAAAGGGAGAGCTACAAATTGGTAGTGCTCTTCCCTGACTGCAAACCGCAGAAACCTATGATGCCTGACGCATATGGGGACATGCAAGTATGCGTCCTGGATGTCCAAGGACACCAGAAAATCCCCCGGATGAAGTGTAGCGACCACAGAGCGAACTGATTCCATCCTGAACCTTTGTATTTTTACAAAGCAGTTGAGGGCCTTGAGATCCAGGATTGGATGGATCCCGTCCTTCTTTGGGACTACAAACAGATTGGAGTACAACCCTTGAAACCTTTCCGGCGACGACACAGGTACTATCACCCCGCGTATCAGCAGGTTCTGCACTGCCCCAAATAAGGCGTCCAGACGAACCGGAAGAAGATAAAGGTTGAAGGGAAAAAATCTGTTCGGTGGACAAGAAAGAAACTATCTTGTACCCTGATGAAACCACTTTGCAAACCCACTGGTCGGAAAGCAGGGAGGTCCACCGAGCTGCAAACTCGTGAAGGCGACTCCCCAACCGAGAGTCGGGCGGGGGCAAACCTTCATGCCATTGCAGATTTGTTCGCAGGCTTGTTTGGCTTGCGAAACCAGGGACGCTTTTGCCCCTCAGCGGGCACCTTGTCGGCCTGGGAACGCTTACCTGCGGGCCCGGGTGGACGAAAAAAATGCTTCTGAGCGGTTAAGGAGGGCCCTGGCCTACGGCGTGGTTCCCTACCTTTTCTGGATTGTGGGAGCAGCGTGCTCTTACCCCCAGTGAAATTATTAATGTTGTCATCCAGCAAGGCTCCAAATAGCCTCTCTCCCTGGAAGGGCAAATCCTCCAAAGCCTTCTTGGATGTCAGGTCCACGGACCAGCATTTCAGCCAAATCAGGCGACGTAGCACCACAGCAGATACCGAGGCTCTGGAAAGCAAGGGAGCTGTATCTAAGGCCGCATCGCAGACATACTTAAAGGCCATGCATCAACTGGTCGGCCAGTTCCACACAGACCGGGGAAGCTTTTCCAACTCGTGGTGCAACAATTTTGCCCATTCGGTAAGTGTCTGTGACCCCAGGGCCGTAGCCAACACTGGCCGCAATACTGACCCCACTACCGTGAACATGGACCGGGCCACCGCCTCGGCCCTCCTGTCTGCAGGGTCCTTAAAAGCAGGGGTCCCCTCCACCGGAATCGTGGTTACCTTGTTTAACCTGGATAACGGGGGGTCCACAATCGTGGGAGATGTCCATTTTCTCAGGAAACTCTCCTCAAAAGGGGTAACGGACCACCATGCGTTTTGGGACCGAAAAGGCAAGCTGCGGCCGTTCCCATTCTTTGTATATAAACTTATCAAAATAAGTTATGCAGAGAAACACCTTAGCAGTGCGGGCCAGCTTGTGGGACCCAAAAGGGACCGACACCTCAGTAGATGCCCCCTGCCGTACCCTCCAATTGTAGGGTATCCCGCACTGCGGTGATAAGTGCTCCAACAAGCGCTCTTTCCTGCGCTGACCGGACACAGAGTCATCCTCACTGTCTGAATGGTCCTGGTCCGCATCCTCTGACTCTTCAGAACAGGGGCCATGTGCCACAAGGCCAGAGTCTGAATCAGAGCTTTCCCCAGAAGATGGAGGGGGCGTTTTTTACCCCCCCTTGCGCTCGCACACCGCTTCCACCCTGGCAACAAAGGACTGCCGACAAAGCGTCTATAGGCACTGCAGGTGCAGGGGCACTGGTTGCCAAAGGGATGTCTGGGGAAGAAGCGCCAGCTTCTGACGCCATGCTGACCCACACTCACCTGACACCCGTAGGGACCAAGGCAAGGTACACAAAAGTCCAGCCTCCTAGCTGCCACAGACCAAGGGGCCCCCCCAGAGGACTCACCACCCTGACCCAGGTACTGCACAGCGCCGCCGTCCGTCCTCTCCCGTGTCTGAGGGGTTTCTGTGCTGTTCAGAGAGATATTCCCAGCGCTAGTGGCAAAAACTAAGCTGGGGCTACAAGAACATGGCCGCCTCCGCAAACGCACGGGTAAAGAAAAAAGCCGCCTCAGCAAAAATGAGCGCGGGCTACAAGAAAATGGCCGCCGGGCTCTTCCAACATGGCCGCCAGCCGTTTCTGAGGGAAGGAAAAAAAGCCAGACCCTGGACAGCCCGCGCAGCCCCCAGCCAGGACTCGGAGGCCCCCCCCGGAGGACCACCCTGCCAGGTACACAGCAGGCCCAGCCACCACAGAAGCATGGGGAGGAGGGAAGGGACAGGGAGAGAAGAAAACGGAGAGTGAGAGACCCCCTAGTCGACCTCCCCAGGAATGCCCAACTGTTCCATCCTGCCGAGACAGGTGGAACCGTACTTGCTTATCCTGCGGGAACTGCTGAACGCATTCCGGACAGACCCATCACCCAAGCGGTACGGGGTGGCTGTCGGCCACGGCACACTGTGACTGGGACAGCAGTAGCCCGGTCATATGTGTGCCCCGGAGCATATAGCTCACCGGCCACCCCTGGAGCAAACGGGGCATGTCGTGGCCAACCCATCGCGTACCTAAAGGTCTGCTCACGCTCAATGGCCGAGCTGGGGAGACTACCAGGATCTATATTATCCAGCCTGTCACCCAGCCAGCAGTCGATAGTAGGTCTCAGGATCAAAAAAGTAGCAAAAAATCTCCAGGACCAAATGTTCCCAACCGGGAGCCAGGTCCTTCTCCTATGCTAGGAAGAAAAAAAAACTGAGCTGCTGGATGCCGTGTGAGGGGTTATAGCCAGAGGGACTGCCCCCTGGGTGGTACTGTACAGGTTTGATGTTTGTTAACATGTTCTGCCTAGTCCTCTCCTGATAGAAGGTGGAAAAAACGAACCTGTGATTTTTCTAGCACTTTTCTTTTTTACTTTTTTTTTCCCCCAATTGCAACTCTTCTCTACTCAGCTGCTGGAGGTTTTCACAATCATGTGATCACTATAACATAATTATTACATAAATTACTACATGCAGGCTGAAGGTTTTATTGAAAAAATTTTTTTAAAAAAATCATTAGACAGCCCGCAAAACGTCACAGAATCCCGAAGATTGCAGTGTGCCTCTGTCTAATGCTGTAACTGATGGATAGAAATACAGTAGACAAAAAATAGAAATGGAATTGCACAAAAATTTTAATATTTATGGGCATCTAGGCTTCAATGACCTGTGGCTACTTGGAGGGAGAGTAAAGTATTAACCCAAAAATAAAGCTTACAAGACTACTGATAGTGTTACCTGCAAAAATTGCACAAATACCTTATTAACTAATTTCAAGTGTTAGATCTGGAAGACTACCTTAAGTAAAGACTATGGTGCTTCATAACCACAAGGTGGCATAGATGCTCACATTGCAATTTAAATACACTGAGGAAAAAGGTGCAGCAGCACTAGCTTCCTACCAGACTAGTTTCAACACTTCCTGTTATCGCAGTGTTTGGCTTGTCTGCCCGAGTACTGATATCTCTGCTAATATTTTCTGGCTGTTCTGCCCAAGAACAGATAGTTTACATGCCATAACATTTTACCTGCTTTCTTTTTATATGTGGCTATCTGTGAAAACATAACCCAGTAAAAAAAGAAATAACCCTCACCCAGTTATAATTATGTTTGTTGTAAAAATGTGACATTTGTTATCTAAATGGAGATTTTTTAATTTGCAATACTAACCATATTTTATCACCTGCTCCAAGCCTGCATGGGCCAAGATTGATAAAGGGGAGTTCCAGCCTTTTTTTGTTTATTAAAAGTCAGCAGCTACAAAAAGTGTAGCTGCTGACTTTTACTAAACAGACACTTGCCTGTTCCATGGTCCAGCGATGCGGCCGCCCGGAGCGGCGCTCCTCTCCCCGCTTCTCTCCTCGGCGCCTCCATTGCCACTCTGGGCACCCGGCCGTGACAGCTTTCGGCTCCATGTGTGAGTCGCGCTGCGCTCTCGGAGTAAACAGGCGATCTCCTGGGACCTGTCACGTGTCACAGGAGAGGGAGGGGCCACCTAGGGGGATAGGAGTCGCCGCCTAGGCAGCCCGTAGGTGGAAGTAGGAAGTGGGACAGGAAGTCCCACTCCTAACGAAGCCCCCACCCACCCCCCCAAAAAAAAATTACATGCCAAATGTGGCATGTAAGGGGGCGAGGAGTGCTTAAAGCAGAAGTTCCACTTTTGGGTGGAACTCCGCTTTAAGCCTAATCACTGCTAAAACATAATTTCCCATGGCTCCAGCTTCCAAACTGCAATACAGGGCTTAGTAGATGCGTTAATCACAGCTAAATATGAACATATGCTTCTTTCTCTGCTACTGTTTTATTCTGGAAAGTTTAATACCCAGCAATGGAAAGAAGCAGCTGTCTCCTCAAAACACACAAAGACCCAACTCAAACGGGGCTGAACCATCATACCAGACTACATATGTATTAGCAAAATGTTCCAAAAAAAATTCCAGCTATTCAAATCTTTGCTTCAATCTAAGATTAAGTTGAATAGTCTTTGCACTCTTAACCGACTTGTGAACACCGATCGGCTTATTTTCCGGTGATAGCAATAAAATGGCAATTTTACATGACCGTTTTGTGGCCTATTCACACATAAGCACTCTTTTGCGGTATATTAATGCACATGTTAATGCACATTGTGTTAAGAAGTGCTAGCATTATGAATAGCCTATCAACACACCACAAAGGAAAAAAACATGATCACTTAAATGTATTTATTTTTTGCAACACAGACCACTACAATGTATAAGAGTTGTTGTGCATTGGGCGCTATGGTACAATCTGCTGGGGTGCCGTTAGAAAAAAAAAAAAGGCACTCCCAACACACTGCACATAGAGCAGGTGTATTGCCACTACATATGTGAATGGTCCTGGATCTGATGAAAAGTGAAATCTGGTTACAACAGATGTTGTGTTGCTTTACACTGCTATACATCTATAGGAAAACAGTATTTTACAGTAGTGATATCTAAAAAAAATAAAAAAATAAAATAAAAAAATGTATTATAATGCAGCTTTCCAATCCTTAGGTGTGATGGCAGCATTAGTTTTGTATGTTTCATCTGGTCATCCTACTAGGGAGCCTGTTATTTTTAAACTTACGTTAACAGACCAAGCTGTCCAGCGAAAGTGACAGAGGATTATGACAAATGATTTACCATTGACAGGGGTGCTTACAATGGTCAGCAATATGTGAAACCTTTATCTCAAAAAGGAAAAGAAAAAAAGTGATCACAACTTAAAAAAGTATTAGCTGGCACTCAACTAATTTGTTAGTCAAGTTCATCTGCTACTACCTCTAACACTACCTTCTCCCCAGATTAACATTGCTGTTGTCCAAGGGTTGGCTCCATTGCTCCTTCATCCAGAGAGGAGACACCTTAAGACAGGTTACTGGCTGAATCACCAGGTAAGAATACATGAAAAAAACAAAAAAACAAAAACAAAATGTAGCCACCACATTAAAGGATTGGTAAACTGCAGTATATTCTCAGTTTTAGTCTTTGGGTTTAATAGTACTTTAAAACCCAAACTGCAATCTGACATGATATTTTAAGAAGCAGGGTAAAAGAAAAAAAAAAAAAAGCCAACAAGCGGCTATCAAGTTCAAAGCAGTAACAAAAATAAGATCTATAGATCAAAAACATCTCCTATATCCAAGTATTGTGCTGAATAGGAACAATTTATTTCAGCTGGTGAGCATTTCATTTTTTAATTTGCAAAATAGTGTAAAGACCATAAATGCTTAATTGCCCATAGCAACCAATCAGCATCAATTTAGTTTAGTCTGTTTAAAGAAAGTGGACTTGGGACTGGCTGATGTAAAATTACCACACAACTGCTTTTTGCCTCATGTTATGAGTAACTAGTCTGCAGCCAAGCTAAGGTAGAGGATGTAAGCTTTTAAAAAATACAAAATCATTTTACCTGATACACCAAGCAAGAAAATTACAGGTTAATTATCAGAAAATATAAAACAGACAATCAAGTCATGGCAAATAAACCTCAAACCTGTGTGTTTGTCTTCTATATACATACAGGACAGTGGTGTACTCCAGAGAAATGGGAATCTTACCTTTCTCGCACAAATTCTGCCAGTTCTTTGATGGACAGCTGGCCATGTTTCATGTTGTGGTACAGGACAGCAAACCCAGCGTTCTTATCACCCTGAAATATAATGAAAATGCATCCATCAATCCCAACATGGAAATTCATCTTAAAACAAGGAAACCAGTCTACAAGCAAAGGCAAACACATTAACCTCAAAGGAGGATGGTGAAAACTGAAAAGTGTACAATCATGGGGATGAATCCAGCATTCCAGAAAAGAGAGAAATACAGAAACAGAGATAAAGACAAAAAAGGCAGGAAAATGCCACACGCACACAAAAAAAGAGAAGAAAAAAGATAGAAAAAAACTGAAGCAGAACGGCAAATAGGGACACAAAGAAAAGAAAGCCAAAATAACTATGTGTAATAATCTGTACTGTACATCCATTATCAAATCTGCCTGGCTCCTTACAGGGGAAGTAGGAAAGAGAGGGAGAGCGAACTGTGGTATGATCTTATAAGACAGTGTGAATCACAGATGTGTAAGTCTGCATAGGACACCTGCAAATGCAGACAATATGCAAGGATGTCAGATGACAGAGCTAGCCTCTGGCTGGTGACAAAGCCAGCCTGTGTGCAGCTAAATGGCACAGAAGGAGCCTGTGTGCTGGGCTGAGGCGGCACTCCTTGTTGCCCGGGGAAACCAGTCGCCCATAGTTACTAGATCAGCTCTCTGAATGCCAACAAGGCCACAGCTAACGCCCACATTTCCCCAAAATAACTTGTCTAAAATCAACAGCCATTTACAAGAAAAATACAATTCATTTTAGAACAGCATCAGACATTTTCATCTTATATGAGCCATTAGCATTTACTTAGTATACTGTAGGTAGCGCATGCATTTTTATTTATTTTTTAAGTAAATCAAATTAACAAACAGGAAAGTTCAAATGACCTTACTTCACCATAGACCATACTAGGAAAGCAAATGAATTGCATCATGTCCTCTCCAAACAAGATTACTGTAGTTATGATTATGTCTGATTTATTAAATAGAGATTAGCAGAACAGTGCAATAAAGGCATATTGAAACGCAGTATTGCTTATCTGTATTTAAAAACCTCTAAATCAGAACAATGAACCTGAAAGCTGACTATTGCTTTATAATAGAGACATTAGATAACACACACCTTGTCTAAATAGAATATCACCGATTATTCTGATTGGTTTATTATATACAGGTTATTAGATGATAAACTGAGAAAGAGAGGAAACATTGTTTCTTATGCAAAAATGTTCTCTGGTTCAATAATCAGACATATGGAGGTTTATTTACTAAAGCTTGGGAGTGCAAACTCATGGCTCACTTCTGCATAGAAACCAATCAGCTTCTAGGCTTTATTGCCAACGCTTAAAGGTTAAGTGTACATTTTGTAACATGTTGCATCCATATTCAGGGTGTAACATGTTACAAATCCACCAGCCCCCACACCTCCCAGCTCCCAGATGTAGCAGGTGTCAGGTGATCTTTCCCCCCTGCAAAGAACATGGCCATACATGGCTCCGCCCGCCCAACCGCATCACAGATCTTTGAATTGAAAACTACAGGGTGCGGCAGCCTTAGCAGCTGTCGGCTTGTAGTTCTCTATGAACTACCACAGCGCTGTTGAGTGCTGTGGTAGTTCATTGATGCTTCCTGCTAGTGCGTAACTGCCTGACCATACAATGTACGGCCAAACAGCTTACACACACAGAGCCTGCAAGACCCCTGCCAGCTCCGGTCGGAGCCACTGTACTAACAATCCGATGTTAGTACAGAGATCTTCCCAGATGAGCTGTTGTGTTTCCGATAGGGAGACAACCCCCCCAGCTGTTGTGTTCTGATCTGGAGCCGGTCGGATGCCGGTTTTCAAGCATGCTCGGCCGGCTTCTAATCGGACTGGCTGCCTTACACCCAGACGGTTTTTATTAAACTGGCCAATGTCACCAAACATTCGGCCCGTGTGTATAGGGCTTTAAGCTTTGGAGAGAGACAAGTAAACACTACAGATATATGTGCTTCGTTGAAACTTCATGACTGGGGATCACAACCACTTTAATTGAGCAAGCTGAGGTGAGAAACTGATTGGCTACCATGCGCAGCTGTACCAGCTTTAGTAAATCTACCCCACAGATACAAGTAATGCCCCGTACACAGGATCCGATTATCGGACGAATGATCGTCCATTTTGTTTTGCATGCTAATCTCACGTCGAACCTGATAAGTTTAATAAAGTCACGAAAATTCTCGTACGACAATAAAAATTCGGAAGTGATGTCATGTGTTGATATGCATTTGTATTGCATTTTTAAGAACGACAGCTGTACTGATTAAACAAAAATCGTACGATCTGGCATCGTACGAAAAAAAATTCTGTGCATGTCTGATAGAATAATATTGGATGAACTGTCATGATCAGCTCTCGAAAAGCTCTGTACCAACGATCCGTTTATCGTACGATCGCTTCGAAATGCAGCATTTTTCGTACAATTTTCGGATTGTGTGTACGGGGCATAAGGCCCC
Source organism: Rana muscosa (assembly GCA_029206835.1). Taxonomy (NCBI): domain Eukaryota; kingdom Metazoa; phylum Chordata; class Amphibia; order Anura; family Ranidae; genus Rana; species Rana muscosa. The sequence goes on along the minus strand of CM055116.1, from coordinate 593,246,283 downwards.
TTTCACATGGGTGGACCGTTCAGATCTGCCTGTCAGTTTTTCAGGCGGACCTGAACGGACGCTCCATCTATGGAGAGACGAATGTCAGCAGTGACATGTCCGCTGACTTCCGATCCGCCCTGCTAAATCCAGACGGATGGAAACCCTACTTTCCATCTGTCTGGCGGATCGGATGAAAACGGACAGGCGGTTCATTTTCATCCGATCCCCCCATAGAGGAGAGCGGAGATCTGACAGGTCCGTTTCTGCACAGTGTGCAGAGACGGACTAGTCATCACCGGCTCAGCGGGGATCCAGGGAGGGATCCCCGCTGAGCAAGCGGATGTCTAAAAACAGATCCGCACGTGTGAAAGGGCCCCAAGACCTTTTCTGCAGGATTTTTCATCCCATTGTGTCATACGTTTTATTTATTACACTTAGCCCTGGTTCACAGTGGTGTGATTTGACATGTCAAATCGGCGGCATTTGCCGTCAATGGCACCCTCCTAATCGGTGCGGCGCTGCACCGATTTAAAAAAGTAGTTTCTGTACTACTTTTTGCGATTTCGGGCCGTGATTTACATTGACATCTGTGCAGAAACCTGCACAGATGTCTTTGAAATCGCGGCCGAAATCGGGACTGACAAATCGTGCGAGTTCAGCTGAACTCGCACGGCTTCATTCCCGCAGCCCAGTGTGAACCTGGGCTAAGCCCTAGTTCACATCAGTGTGGCTTTGGAATTGCGCTACTTCAGCAAGATTTCAAAGCAGCATATCAGTTCGATTTGCACTGACAATTTCATTGTGGCTTGCGACTTCATTTAACAGAAGTCTATGCAAGTCGCAATGAGGAGGGGGGGGGGGGGGGAAACTGTAAAAATGTAGTGCAAGAACCTTTCATAATCATTGCGACATGAGGCACAGCTATATGCACAGTTCCATTGCGGGCAATGCAGTGCGACTTGTCATACGATTTAAAAAACTGTCAAATCGCATGACAAGTCACACTGGTGTGAACGGGGCTAAAAGTCCATGCAGACTGGACTTATAAAAACACCAGTTCCCTTGGCAGAAAAAAAAAAGCTCACAGAGCATTTTTGTACAGGAGTTTAGGAGAGCTTAAGAGCTTTTAGAACAGCTTAGAAGCAGCCAGCATGTTTTTCTGTCTCTTAACACGGAGCTTAAAATATGCCTCTAAATGTCCACAGGATAACATTGAGCTGGTTCTACAGGCAAAACACAAAAAACTCCTGTAGAAGCAGTGTTTTTCTGAGCAAGAGTGCATAGATCCTTAAAGTGATTGTAAAGGATTTTTTTTTTCTTCTCAATAACAAAACATGGGGATCCATCCAAGAAATTGCCCAGAGCGGCCTGAACCTTCTCTTCTCGGACCCCCAGCTAGTGCTTCTGGCTCCTCCTCTTTGTCCAAAACTTGTACTTGTGCGTGTTCACTCCTGAGCCCCGCTGCTTTTATTGGACACAGACAACGGGACTCGGCCCCGCCCCTTCATCACTGGCTGCTGGTGCCCCAGCAAAGCCAGTGAGACACAAACGTGAGGGGAGAGAAGAGCTGCAGCACTAGATCGAATGAGGGCTCAGGTAGGTAAAGAGGTGGGGGGCCAAAACCAGTGCCTAAAACATTTTTTTTACTTAATGCAAGGAATGCATTAAGGTAAAAAATGTTTAGGCTTTAGAACCCCTTTAACCACGTCTCCTTAGGTGGACGTCATACGACATCCTGGATTTGAAGTGAAGATATCTGAATGATGCCTGCAGTTACAGGCATCATCCAGAAATCTCTTTTCAGCCAGAAATTCTCTCACATGTAAAAGCCATCTTAGCGGGTGTTAAGCCACTTGATTGCTTTTACAGGTGTCAGGAGGGGGCGCCCCACCCCCTGCCACCGTTTCTTCTCCGGTCTCTCCCGTGCAATTGGGGAGCTGGAGAATGAATCCATCGCCAGAGACTGTTTTACGATAGAGCCGGCCATGGACCAGATGGTCCCCTATGACCCCCAGAGGCCGAAAGCGAGGGTCGATTTTTTAGCTGGATTTTGCTTTCCAGCATAAAGAGATGTGGGGACTTATAGACCCCAGATCTCTCCGAAGAGGACCGGTCATGCCCCTATTCCTATTACAAGGGATGTTTACATCCTTGTAATAGGAATAAAAGTGATTTAAAAAAAAAATTAAAGAGAAAAACTAACTCCAAACTGGTAACCTGTAAACATTTTTAAAGCGTCACCTATGGGGATTTTTAAGTACCAAAGTTTGGCGCCATTTCACGAGTGTGTGCAATTTTAAAGCGTGACATGTTCGGTATCCATTTATTCTGCCTAACATCATAAAAAATTATTTGAAAAATTGTTGCGCACATATCGTGTGACATAAAAAATGCAATTACTGCCATTTTATTCCCTAGGGTCTCTGCTAAAAAATATATACATTTGGGGGTTCTGAGTAAAAAAAGGGATTTTTATAACAGCTTACCTGTAAAATCCTTTTCTTGGAGTACATCACGGGACACAGAGCGACTTAGTCATTACTAATGGGTTATATAGTTTACCTTCAGGTGCTGGCACTGGCAACTTCCAAACCGGAAGTACCCTCCCCTATATAAGCCCCTCCCATCCGGGAGCACCTCAGTTTTGTAGCAAAGCAATAAGTGTCCCAAAAAGAGGGGTGGGAGCTCTGTGTCCCGTGATGTACTCCAAGAAAAGGATTTTACAGGTAAGCTGTTATAAAAATCCCTTTTTCTTTTTCGTACATCACGGGACACAGAGCGACTTAGTCATTACTAATGGGATGTCCCAAAGCAATGCCAAATGAGGGGAGGGATACACTATACATAAGCTGGGCGCCATCAGGCATGAGGCTCTTTTGCGGCCTGCAACACACTGCACCCAAAGGCGACATCCTCCTGACTTCTAACGTCTACCTGGTAGAATCTAGTAAACGTGTGTACTGAAGACCATGTTGCGGCCTTACAGACTTGAGCCAGGGAGGCCTGGTGATGCACTGCCCATGAAGTTCCAACTGCTCTTGTGGAGTGCGCCCTAACTTTGAACGGAGGCGGTCTCTTCCTCAAGCCATAGGCTTGTATTATGACCTGTCGAATCCACTTGGCTAAAGTAGATTTTGATGCTGTCTGACCCTTTCTGGGGCCTTCCGGCAGAATAAACAAAGTATCCGTTCTGCGAATCTGAGCAGTGGCTTTTAGATAAGCTTTAACTGCTCTTATTACATCCAAAGAATGCAATAACTTTTCCTCTACCGAGCTAGGTTTGGGGAAAAAATAAGGAAGAACCACATCTTGGTTCAAATGAAACCTCGATACCACCTTAGGAAGAAAGGCTGGATGAGGACGTAATACTACTCTGTCCTTATGGACAACCAGATATGGCTCCTTACAGGACAAGGCGGCTAATTCCGATACTCTTTTAGCCGAACAAATGGCTACTAAGAAAATCAATTTCCTGGTGAGAAGAACCAAGGAAATGTGTTGCAATGGTTCAAACGGTTGTTTCTGTAGAACCGACAGAACCAGGTTTAAGTCCCATGGACATATTGGAATACTAACCGGAGGGCTAATACGCAGCACTCCTTGTATGAAAGCTTTGACTAGTGAATGCGAAGCCAAGGGCCTTTGAAAAAATATTGACAAGGCCGAAATCTGACCCTTGATAGTACTCCAGGCCAGCTTCCTATCTACAGCCCACTGTAGGAAGTCCAAAATCCTACCTATTACGTACTTACGTGGATGCCATTTCTTGGCCTCACACCATGTAATGTACGCCTTCCAGATCCTATAATAGATCTGCCTGGATACCGGCTTCCTGGCATTGATCATGGTAGATACCACAGGATTAGAGAGCCCTCTCTTTTTCAGAATGTGGGCTTCAATAGCCAGGCCGTCAAACCTAGGGCTGGTAAGGAAGGGTGGTATATCGGTCCTTGCGACAGCAGGTCCGGACGATGTGGGAGGGTCCAAGGACTCCTCACTGACATTTTTACAATCTCCGCGTACCATGCCCTTCGGGGCCACGCTGGAGCCACCAGAATCACTGGTTTCTTTTCTACCCTGATTCTGCGGATTAATCGCGGTAACAATTGTGGCGGTGGGAATGCATATATCAGCTTGAACTGATCCCAAGGGAACACTAGGGCATCCGAGCCGCAAGCTAGGGGATCCCTTGTGCGAGACACAAATCTGTCCACCTTTGCGTTGAATCTGGATGCTAGCAGATCTACATCCGGTGTTCCCCACCGCTGGCATATTGCCTGGAAAACCTCGGGGTGAAGAGACCATTCCCCCGGGCATAATTGCTGGCGACTTAAAAAGTCCGCTTTCCAATTTTCCACTCCTGGGATGAAAACCGCGGATATGGCTGGGACATATCTTTCTGCCCATTCCAGGATGCAATTCGCTTCCCTCCGGGCTGCACGACTCCTGGTGCCACCCTGGTGATTGATATATGCCACTGCTGTGGCATTGTCTGATTGAATTCTGACAGGGGACCCTTGGAGTTTGGATGTCCATGCTACTAGGGCATACCGGGCTGCTCGTATCTCTAAGAGATTGATGGGCAGGGCCTTCTCTGCTTCTGACCACTTGCCCTGGAGAGACCATTGCTCCAGTACTGCCCCCCAGCCCATGAGGCTGGCATCTGTAGTGACCACCTTCCAAGAAACCGGACTGAAGGGTTTCCCTTTTTCCAGATTCTGGGGCACCAACCACCAATGGAGGCTCTTGCGAACGGAAGGGGACAGGGACATTGGTAAGTCTAAAGCCTGAACTTTTTTGTTCCAGGCTGACAGTATGGCCCTCTGCAAGTTCCTTGAATGGAATTGACCGTAGGGTACTGCTTCGAATGAAGCCACCATTTTTCCCAGCAGCCTCATGCACAGGCGTATGGATGGTTTTCTTTTTTGTACCCACTAAGTGGGTCAAATTTTTCAAAGACGACACCTTCTCTGGAGGTAAGAAAATCTTTCTCTGATTTGAATCCAGTCTTAGCCCCCAAGTATTCCAGACTTTTGACTGGTTTTTGGGGCTGACTTGTCTCGGTTGATAATGCAACCGTGAGATTCCAGATACTTGATTGTCTTGTGAACGACCACTTCTGTTTTTTTCCACTGAGTGGTCTATCAGCAACAAGTCGTCTAGATATGCCATTATCGTTACACCTTGTGTTCCTAGTTTGGCCAATCGTAGGGCCAGAATTTTTGTGAACACTCGTGGTGCTGTGACCAGACCGAAAGGTAAGGCTCTGAACTGAAAATGGCGCCCTACTACTGCAAAGCGTAGAAATTTCTGGTGGGCCGGACAGATGGGAATATGCAAATAAGCATCCCTTATGTCGATCGAGGCTAACCATTCCTGCCCTTGTAGGGCGGTGGCCACCGATCGGATCGACTCCATCCGAAAAAGTCCTGATATGTAGGAACTTGTTTAGCCCTTTTATATTTAATATGGGCCTCACGTCCCCATTTGGTTTGGGGACTGTGACAAGGTTCGAGTAAAACCCGAACCCGCTTTCTTCCAAGGGAACCTCATGATTACCCTTGGAGCAATAGTTGTTCTAGTGCCAGAAGGAGGGATCCTCTCTTCTGGGGATCGCTTGGCACGTTTGACCTCATAAAATGGGCAGGAGGAAAGTCTTTTAATTCCAGCCTGTATCCCAGACTTACTGCGGAGATCACCCATCTGTCTCTGATGGTGTCCCGCCATGGTCTCTGTGAACAACTGAAGTCTTCCCCTCACCCGATTGAGTGGGGGCAACCCTTCATGACTTGGGGGGAGGTTTTGTACCTCTCTTGACCCAGGGTTTCTTGTTACCCTGTGATTGTCCCTGATTTCTGCCCCCTGGATTTGACCGCGGAGGCCGTCGGAACTGTTTCACAGCCGATGTGCCAGGGACTGGAGAAGTAGGCCTCTTAAAAGAAGGACTTCTACCCTTGTTCTTAACCGGCAAGAGTGTACTTTTACCGGCAGAAGTTTTCTGGATATATTTGTCCAGATCTTCTCCAGATAAGCGTTCTCCATGAAATGGGAAGCTAATCAGCAATTTCTTACAGGGAGCTTCAGCAGACCAGTTTTTGAGCCATAGAAGCCTACGCATATGTCTACAGACAGCGTAAAGTGGGAGGCCTGTTGGATTGTATCCTTTATGGCGTCCACCGCAACACAAGGCTCTAGGTAGGTCAGCTAGGGCAAGAGCCTGCTGATCTGGTAAGTCCCTTAAGACTTGTTTCAACTGATCTTTCATTGCTTGGCAGACTCCAATCGCTGCTACTGCAGGTTGTGTCACCATGCTTGCTGTAGAGAAAGCAGATTTTAGTAAAGACTCCAATTTTTTATCTATTGGGTCTTTGAACATTGGAACATTATCTACTGGACATGTCAGTGATTTATTTACACAAGAGATGGCTGTGCCCACTGTACGGACCCTCCATTTTTTTATGAACTTATCCTCCATGGGATAGATCACTGGAAATCTCTTGGGGGGAGTAAATATTTTAACAGGATGCTCCCAATCGTGGTAAATAAGCCCTTCCAATAAAGGGTGGATTGGGAAGGAACAGACAGTCTGGGGAGCTTTCAGCGACCCCAGGCGAGGAAACAGTAGTGGTTGATGGTTCCGCAAGAGGCATTTAAAATGCTGCTCGGACCGTGTTAGTCAGAGACTGAACCCATAATCTTTCAGCCTGAGATGCTGAGAAAGGTTCTTCCACTGTTGATTCCTCTATAACTGAATCAACCTCACCTGATCCCCTTCAGGTAGGTCGATCTCTGGGACTGTTCCTCCACTAACAGGCACTCTGCAGGAGGAGACGGAGATCGGACGCGCTTTCCCTGTGACAGGGAAGCAGCGATCAATGCTGTTAATCTCTCTTCCAATCCTCCCAGAGTTGAGGATAAAACCTCCTCTGTTATATATACAGGAGCAGGTGGACTGGGGACAGCCGCAGCACCAGGCACTCCTGCGGGGTTCCTACGGCTACGGACCTAAGAATTCTCAGGGGAGATTGGTGCAGTACAAGCATGCCCAATATCCTCAGAGCCCGATGGAGACCCCTTTGGCTTCCTGGAAGACTTATTTCCGGAGCGTCTGGACGACATATCCTTTAAGCACAAAGCTGAGGTATTCCCGTCGTCATACACCAATTTTGCTGGTAATAGTCTAACACAGTTGCTGCTATATACCAGCTGGTGTCCACTAAAGTGCCTTTCTATGGGGATGCCTGCATCAACCGCCTCTGTGTGCCACTGTTTGTTGCTAGCTCTGTTTGCATCCAGCTGACACTTGTACTGTGTCTTTTATACATGCTGGGACGCCTGCACATGCGCAGAAGCGCCGCGCATCGAGCGTCATCCACCCGCCCCGCCCCTTTTTTTCATAGGAGGCGCGTGCACGCGCCCGCGCGCCATTGGCGCCCTTTTCGAAACCAAGCAGGGACTAGGAGCCAGGGCCCTTTTTGCCGGAGGGCCTGTGCGGTGGATGAGCGCAGCAACAGGGCAGAGGAAGTGGATTCCCACAGAGAACTTACCAACTGCCTGGATCTTTTGACTTGAGAAAACCAAAGATCCACATGACAAGAAAAAATGGACCACAGCGGCCTCTAGTGGTTTAACACAGGTACCGCGGTCCTCTTTTTTTTTTTTTTTCTTGACTACTATTAAAATTTTAAATTTTTCAGTAGTTACAGGCATACACAGATATTAGCGGGAATACCGTTAGGTAACAGACAGAAAGACAAATTAGGCTTGGGGGTCCCCCAATAGAACCAAGTTCCTGGGGGCCCCCACTTACCTGTTCCCCGCCACAGGACTCTGTTTGGTCCACAGAAGCCCAAACTTCACCCATCACGGCAGGCATTGTAATTAAACCTTCAGGGACCGGGTTCCCAAGGATTCCACTCCCCTGGACCTGTATAGCACCCTGCACAGAAAACATCTTGGTCGTGGGTATGACCAGAGCTCTGGATCCCAGGGTCCAGCCCTCCTAAGAGAGGCATTACAGGCAAAACCTTGCTCTTTTGTTGCAAGGCCCGGGTACCGACCGTTTAGCTATGAAGCTTTTTTGGTGGGATCCGGAACAGCATACTAAGGCCCGTAAAAGAACCTGTACGCAAGCCCAGGAAAACACGTTACTCTTTGGCCAACACCTTAGACACTGGCAAAAAAACTGAGGTGCTCCCGGATGGGAGGGGCTTATATAGGGGAGGGTACTTCCGGTTTGGAAGTTGCCAGTGCCAGCACCTGAAGGTAAACTATATAACCCATTAGTAATGACTAAGTCGCTCTGTGTCCCGTGATGTACGAAAAAGAAAATAAAAAAATTATGATTTTTACATGCCAGAATTGGCTTGGGCTGGAAGTGATTAAAGTTCCCGTATGAGCTTACTTTGCAAAGTCATACAGAAAGAGTTGGGGCTACATAAAATCAGCAGAACAACGCTGTCAAAAGTAAAAAAAAAAAAAACAAAAACAAAATTTCTAGCCATAAAATTTATGGAAATAAAACTAGAAAACAAAACATGAAAACAAGCATATTCTTGAAAAAGTTGTCACTGACAAAAACACATTTGAGCAGAGCCTTTAACAGACAAGGTTGGGGCCTTAGGACCTTTCACACTGAGGAGTTATTCAGGCGTTTTAGCACTAAAAATAGCGCCTAAATACCGCCTGAAAAAATCCTGCCCTGCAGTATTCAATGTAAAAAGCCCGAAGGCTTTCACACTGAAGCGGTGTGCTAGCAGGACCGCTCCAAAAGTCCTGCTAGCCGCATCTTTTGAGCGGTGAAGAAGGGGTGTGTTTACCGCTCCTTTTACAGCTGCTGCCCATTGAAATCAATGGGACAGCGTGGCTATACCGCCCACAATGCGCTGCTTCAGCAGCGCATTGGGGGCGGTTTTAACCCTTTCTCTGCCGCCAGCGGGGGTTAAAACTGCACCGCTAGCGGCCGAATATCGCGGCAAAAACGGCGGTATGGCGGCGCTAAAAATAGCGCCCCTATACCACCAGCGCACCTCCCCACCCCAGTGTGAAAGGGGCCAACAAGCCACAGAGTGATTCTGTAGAGCCTGGTAGTTGCAAGAAGAGGAACCCTGGTGGTTGGAAGTTATACAATAACCAATGCGGTTCACATGGTGCTTAGTTATCCATGAGTTGCTTCATTTCCGAATCTGCTTTATAAAAAAGGATACTTTTTTTTTTATATGCATTTCTGCTCTTCCTATTCTTCCTTGCCATTAGACGGTAGAGCAGGTGGAAAAGTGGAGGTTATCAAGCTGGAGAAGCTTGTCTTTGTATACTTTGAGGTCATTCAAATGGGCACCAATACCTTCATCCACCATATGAATTTATAAATATCAAAATTAGCACAGTTTTCCTAAGACCTCTATTACCACTAGCAGTTGGGGGTTGGTAAAACCACATGGCTTAGCTACATTTTACTGCCCCCAAGTCGCTTCCCCTGATGCTGCATCATGCAATGGCAAAAATTATCCCAGCCATCTGCTGAAATTAGTTGCAGAGATTAGCAGCACTGAGATGAAACAAAAGAATGTAAAGTATTTCATTTAAAAAAAAAAAAAAAGACGGTTGTGATATACAATGCTTTAGCAAACCAAACGTCATTCAACTATGGGTTATACTGTACCTACTTTAAACCCCTACCTTCCAAATACTCCCCGGTTAATATATTATAGGGCAAGCATCAAGGCAAAAACAATGACAGGAACGCAGCAGTGCAGTAAAAAAAGAACAAAAGTAAAAAAAAAAAAACCCTGAGACAGTAATAATTTTATATTATTCAGATACTACTACTACTACTTTCTTTGCTTTAAGTACACATTGACGTGTGCTAAATGCACTTGAGTTAACATGTACCAACATTCTTTTTTTTACCACTGCATTGCGCTAATGTGCATTTTTTTTTTTTTTTCTTACCAAGCGCATGCCAATGCAACTAAGCCTATTTTAAAGTGATACTAAAGTCTGTTTTTTTTTTCTTTAAAAATAACAAACATGTTAAAAAACTTACCTGCTCTGTGCAATGGTTTTGCACAGAGCAGCACAGATCACCTTATTTTTGGGTCCCTCGCCGGCGCTCCTGCCCCCCCCCCCCCCCCCCGCTGAGTGCCCCCACAGCAAGCAGCTTGCTATAAGGGCACCCGAGACAAGCCTCTGTGTGTCCATTCAGACACAGAGCCACGGTTCGGCCCTGCCCCCTCTATCTCCTCATTGGCTCCCTGACTGATTGACAGCAGCAGGAGCCAATGGCACCACGCTGCCATCTCAGCCAATGAGGGAGAGTCCGGGGCAGCTAAGACACTCCTGCAACATCGCTGGATCAAGATGGGCTCAGGTAAGTGTTAGGGCAGGGGTAGGCAACCTCGGCCCTCCAGCTGTGGTGAAACTACAAATCCCATCATGCCTCTGCCTCTAGGAGTCATGCCTGTGATTGTTAGGGTCTTGCAGTGTCTCATGGGACTTGTAGTTTCAAAACAGCTAGAGGGCTGAGGTTGCCTATCCCTGAATTAGGGGGTGCTGGGGCAGCTGCTGCACACAGAAGATGTTATCTTAATGCATAGAATGCATTAAGATAACAGACCTTCTGACTTTACAACCACTTTAAGCAATGGATGTTGGCTTGTTTTTGCACTGGGTCCTCACTGAGCAACGCAGTCCACCGTATGTGGTTGGAAGGGGCTCTCAATCCCAGTAGACACTCTCATATACAAAAGAAAGCTTGGTTTTATAATATCATAGTTTTCATGCACATTTACATGGGCCAAGAAAAGTTACGAAAATTCATGCAGGCAGATAAAAACAGGAATAACAAAAGTCTATAAAAGTAGTTTATTTTAAATACAAATGTTTAATAAATACTTGTGTCCAACATGTACAATATACAGTAGGTACTCATATGTATTTATCAAGGTAAAAATACAGACGACATGTACACTGCAAATGGGCTACCCAGGTCAAAATAAACAGAAGTTTGCTGGTAATAAATTAAACCATCAACATTAAGTGGAAAAATCACAAAAACAGTAAAATTAAGAAAAGCATAAAAGTAATTTAAAATTTTTTAATTCCTTTACCTCCTAAACCAGAAGAGCTATACAGTAACACCAAACCAAAATAATGCAAATTTCAGAGCAAATTAAACTAGGTGGAACAAGTGGCTATTATGTGTTGTACAAGGGTTAAGTCTGCAGCAAACAGCTGAAGTATGGAGATTGGTGAAGGAGGATTCTGGAAATAAGTTCTGTGCATTGATATCATTAAGTTCCGGAGACATCTGGATACACAGGAAGTAGGAAATCAAATTAGCAATGGTCTGGCATTTTATGTAAAAGAATGGAAGCAATGATAAGTGAATAGTGTCAAAGAACTTGCACTGAAAGGATATTGCACAGACATTAAGAACAGTGCTCTAGCAATACTGTGGAAAGTGTATACTTGTACAATGTTAAGTTAACCATTTTCCATCACATACATGTGTCTATGATAGAATGCAATAGTGCAGTAAAATTTCACAGCATCCTGGAAACTGCAGTCCCAAACAGGTGTGTACACACCACATTGTAGCCTGGCTAAAGAAACAAAATAAAACAATAAAAACAATAAAAGAATAACCCAGGGATCCGAACGCGTGACACCGAATTCATCCAGAATGGGGCAACATTTACATCCAATAAAGACTTTGTCAATGGTGGCAAGTTAGTTACAGCAGATCTAAATGTAAAGTTAAGTTTTAAAGTAAACCTGTCAAGGTGAATATGAGAAATTCCCATTTTGACCTCCTTCCTAAAATGCAGATACACTTGTTAAGGTTAGTTCACCTTTTTAGAAAAAAAATAAAAAAATAAGAACACTCGCCTCTTACATGGGTCCCCCGTTTGCAGCCGGCGCGCCGAGTTGGAACTTGGGGTTGGAAGCCCTTCCTAGTTCTGGGGGAATGGGCAGGGTGGGGGGAGGGGGTGGTTGGCCCTCGCGGCCCGGTTTATGTGGGTTTTACAGTTCATTGTTTAGATGTTTTATTGATTTACTGCTCCTGCTCACTCGGAATTATCTTCCAGCATTGCATGTGTGTTGCTTTTGCCTTGTCTGGGTCCAGTCGCCGGGTCCACCGGGGTGTTCCTTGCATTATCTTGACCTATTCCACTTGTTTAGCCCCGATGTCATCCCTTAACATTATGTCCTGGAACACCAGGGGTTTGAACTCTCCGGTCAAGAGGTCCTTGGTGTTTCAGTTTATTAAGATGTACAGCCCCCATATCTGCATCCTTCAGGAGCCTCACCTGGTGGGCAGCAAAACTTTTGCGCTCAAAAAGCCATGGGTGGGTAGTCAGTATCACTCCACTTACACCAACTTCGCCCGCGGAGTCAGTGTCCTAGTTAATAAATCATTGCCCTTCACTCTCCTGGACGTGGAGCTGGACCCAGACGGCAGATATATTATTGTGAATGCACGAATCCTCTCGCAGACGTGGTCTGTGGTGGGACTTTATTTGCCGCCTTCGGCGTCTCTGCTGGTGCTCAACAAAATAACCTCCAATTATTTTCAACAGAGGCCAAACTCATTCAGATATAGAACACCTCATCCCATTTAATTTAAAAAGAATAATGGGAAGGATGAGCACCATGGGGGCTAAGGGATTTTTAAAAGGTGTTCAGAAGGGGCGTGGCCTGGCTATGGAGGAGTGAGGACGTGTGTCTCTTCAGCTCCTCATCCACCGCCGCAGAATCAGCGCTGCAGAGGGGAGATATCACTCCCGGAACGTCGGGAACCATGTCACAAGGACGGCGGGCACTCTCCCAGCAATCGAGAGCGGATGGGACCCGACAGGAGCAGCTGGATGCCTTCTTCAGCGGGTCCCACGGTACGGGACACGAGGCCTCCAAGATGGCGCCGACGCCAAAATCATCCAAGGCAGCTAAGGCTGCTCAGAAAGCACTGACACGGCAGCAGCAGCAGCTAGAGGACTCCCAGATACCCTCTCCGCAGATGGCGAGTGACACTGCCCCTCCACTCTCCCCGGGACCCTCAGCTCCCCCTGACCAGGGCCCTGATATGAATGACTTCATGGGAGATAGGGACAGGGACATAAGACGCCATATCTGGTCCCTCCCTACTCGAGAGGACCTGGAAAAGTTTACAACCAGGGTGGAGAGGGCCTTCAGGGAGGACATTGCCCAGCTCAAGGCTGACACTAACCACTTAGGGGCTAGGATGGAAACAGTGGAGCAGAAACTTGAAGAGGCCCTGCCTGCCATCTCTATGCTTCAAGCTAGGTGCTGCGCCCAGGATCAAAAAATTGAGACTTTACTGTGTCAGTTGGATGATTTTGAGAACCGTAGCAGGCGTGCGAACATCCGCATAAGGGGTCTGCCTGAAGCCACAGCACCTAAAGATATTGTTCCTACTCTGGAGGATGTATTTAGAGAGATTTTGGGCCTGCCTGCTACTACACCCATTGAGATTGACCGTGCTCACAGAGCCCTCAGACCGCCCTCTCAGGATGTGGACAACCCTAGGGATGTCATATGTAAGCTCCACAAGTATACACTGAAAGATAAGATCATGCAAAAGATGCGTGGGAAGCCATACTTTGACTTCGATGGGGCCCACCTCTATTTCTATCAGGACATTTCAAGGAGAACCCTCATGCAACGTAGGGCTCTCCTCCCTCTGCTGGAAGCAGTCCAAAAGGCAGGCCTGCCTTATCGCTGGGGATTTCCCTTCTACTTGCAAGCATCCAAAGAGGGCAGACAAGCCACGCTACGCACCAAGGATGACCTCCCACATTTTCTAAGCACCCTGGGTCTGGAACCAGTCGACTTTCCGGACTGGAGGGCCCCGCAAGACCACCCTGACCTGCAGCTCCCTCAGCCCTGGCTGCCAGCTACCTGCAAGAGCCGCAGGAGGAACCGCAGGCGCCCCACTTCTGCCTCTCCTTCTGGCCCTGTGTCGCCACGACACTGAGTGACAGCTCCCTTCCCCTGACCGTTTTTTCTATAAAAAAAGAAAAGGAGAAAATTTCCCTTAATTTTTTTTTTTGACTATATGTAAGGTCTGTTTCCTTCAGTACTGGTATCCTAACTGCTCTCTGAGGGGGACCCGGGTCCTCTAACTACGTCGATGCCTGGAACTGAGACCTGGCCACTCAATGTGTTACTGTTTGTTTGCCCTCCAACTGGACCTATTGCCTTATAGCAGTGACAGATCATGGGCCCCTGTTGTCCTTTTTTGGAGGGATTTGAGGCTGTGGCCCCGGTCCTGTCCCGACATACTCACTTTCCAGATACCTTGAACTCGTTCACTATTTTTCACTTTTTTACCTTTCAGACTTGCACTTTGCTTCTTAGGGGTTCTCATGTTTTCTTTTTTTTTTTTTTGGAAGCACTCTCTCCCCCCCTGTATGTTACCTACTTATTAGTACCAGGCGGTGGAGGGGGACTGACCCCCACACCCTTCCCTCCAGTGTTGGTCCGCGTTCCCCACGTAGACCGTACCTTCTTAGGTATATTTCCTAGTTCGGAAATGGGGTCGGGCATCAGGCGCTCCCCTCCTGTAGGGCTGGGACCGATGCGTGCCCCCCAGGTATTTTATGTCATGGTATTGTTACCATTGCTGTTTTTTGTGCCTTATGTGTGTTACCCTGTCTCTCACTGTTTTTTCTTCCCTCCTTTCTGTTTTTTGTTTTCTTTTCCCTTTCTCTTCTCCATGCCTCTTTATAGGGTCTGCCTCCGGCTCCGTCTCCCGCCCTGCGCCTGCAGTCATACCAAGCGATTCGACTACCCCACAGACTTCCCATGGCATCCTTAAAGGTAATTTCTTATAACGTGCGTGGTCTCTGCTCCCCCTGCAAACAAAGTAAACTTTGGTGGGAACTGAAGCGTTCAGGGGCACATGTGATTCTCTTGCAAGAAACACATTTCACTCCCCAGTCAACTCCCAAATTGCCCACCCATCTTTATAATCAGTGGTTCTTGAGCAACTCACCGGTCTCGAAATCTAGGGGCACGGCTATCGCCATTCATAAGTCTTGCCCCCTTCAGGTCATTGAGAGTAAGGTTGAGCCTCAGGGGAGGTATGTTTTCCTAAAAGGGGTTGTAGAGGGCCAAAAGCTTACGGTAGCTACAATATATGCCCCTAACTCCAATCAGCTTACCTTTCTAGACAGTGCTCTGGACAACCTGACAGACTTTAGAGAAGGTCCTCTGATTTTAGGTGGTGACTTTAATGTGAGCCCTGACCCCCAACTCGACACCTCGCACCGACGCCCTTCCCACTCTCACGCCTTCCTTAAACATTTTCGCAAATCCCTGCAGTCCCATCGCCTTCTGGATAGCTGGCGGCTGCTTCACCCCTCAGATAGGGATTACAGCTATTACTCAAAGGTTCACGATGTCTATACCCGTATTGACCTGATATGTGTGGACCAATTGGCTCTGGAGCTGCTGCAGGCCTCGTCCATCGGGAATATAACTATCTCTGACCATGCCCCGGTGACGGCCACTTTGGCCCTGCCCCAGGGCACCCGTAGGGCCTGGTCATGGCGCCTGAATGAATCCCTGTTGGACGACGCGGCCGCGGTCTCCGGAGTCACGGACGTCCTGTCCCACTATTTCAAGGAAAATACCACGGAAGGTATGAATGAAGGGGTTATCTGGGAGGGTCATAAGGCGGTGGTACGGGGAGAGCTGATCTCCCAGGGCGCTAGACTTAAGAAGGCCCGACAAGCAGACTTTACTAGGGTTCTTCAGGCGCTACAGCTGGCGGAACTTGCACATAAACAAGGCGGGGACCCGGAGGCTCTTGGGAAGCTGACAGAGTTGAGAATATTGTTCTTACGCTTATTAGACCGGCAGGCACGTAAACAACTACGCTTCTTGTCGCATAAATATTATGAACATGGCAACAAGTGTGGCCGCATGTTGGCCATAGCCCTCCGGAAGAAACGCGTGCTTATGTATATACAGAAGCTGCGCCTTCCCTCGGGTGAACTCACGGTCAGATCTTCCCAGATAGCCTCTGGGTTCCGAGACTATTATTCCACCCTCTATAATTTAGATTCAATGCAGACCCCTGAGGCCCAATCCGAGAGACTGTCTGACATCAGAACTTACCTGAACGCAGCTGGACTTCTCCCGCTGACTGACGACCAGTGCTCCATGCTGGAATCCCCTATTACGCCTGTTGAGCTTGGGGCTACGGTGAAGTCCCTGCCTAATGGGAAGAGCCCTGGTCCCGACGGGTTCACCAAAGCTTACTACAAAAATTTCTTACCCCTGCTATCGGATTCGATGTGTAGTTATTTTAATTCTATAGCAAATGGGAATGCGATCCCTAGTGAGGCCCTTCTGGCCCACATCACTGTCATTCCCAAGGAGGGGAAGGACCCCACTGTGCCCCAGAGCAACAGGCCCATATCCCTTCTCAATGTAGACATAAAAATCCTTGCTAAAATCCTTGCGTCTAGGCTGAAACACCTAATCCCACTCATTGTACACCCGGACCAGACGGGGTTTGTCACGGGCCGAGAGGCTAGAGACAACTCCATCAGGGCCATACACCTTATTCACTGGGCTCGTGCTGCTCCTGATACCCCCCCTACCTGATCCTGTCCACCGATGCAGAGAAAGCTTTCGATCGGGTGGACTGGACTTACTTGCGCACTGTACTGGAGGCTCTGGGCTTGCGCAAGCATATGTTGACATGGATCATGGCCTTGTACTCGGACCCGAGTGCTCAGGTCAAGGGCTTTCTCTCTCCTAGATTCTCGATCAGAAATGGCACGAGACAGGGGTGTCCTCTTTCGCCTCTTCTGTTTGCCCTGGTGCTGGAACCGTTTCTACGCACTGTACGGGCGAACACTGATATCAAGGGACTGACGGTGGGTCGTACGGAGCACAAACTTTCGGCGTACGCCGATGATGTGCTCTTCCACCTGACGGACCCCCTGATCTCTTTGCCTAATCTGATGCGGGAACTTCAACACTTCGGGTCAATCTCAAATTTCAAGATCAATTACGCCAAGTCAGAAATACTGCCCATCCAGTTGCCGCCCTCTCTGGTGAGCAGGCTACAAACTGCCTTTCCTTTCACTTGGGCTAAATCGTCCTTGAAATATTTGGGTATACGGCTGACGGATAGGTTTGACACTCTTTACGCGACTAACTTTCCTTCCTTGATGACAGCTGTGAAGGCTGACCTGGCCCTATGGACCAGGACGGCCTTCACCTGGATGGGGCGACTTAGTATCATAAAAATTAACATTCTCCCACGCATACTGTTCTACCTGCAAATGATACCCATGTCCTTGCCTAGGCGGTTTTTCACACAGATGTCCAGCTTGATCTCGACCTTTGTGTGGAATAATAGGAGGCCGAGAGTTGCGCTCCGACTGTTGAAACGACCGAGGGATGTAGGGGGTCTAGGCCTTCCGGATATTCATCGGTATTATAGGGCTATCGTCCTCCAGAGGATTCTTGACTGGCGCTTTCATACTAAATCCAAACTTTGGGTCTCCCTGGAAAAATACATGGCGGGCAGGAATTTATCCTATGCCCCGTGGTTGGCCCGGGAGCACAGGGGACTGTCTGATTTTGTTTCTCCGCTGACGGTCCAGGCCCTTCGGTCCTGGGATCGCCTCAATGCCACTCTACCGATGGCGCCCCCTGTCTCCCCGTTGGCCCCCCAGGGAGGCTACCTTTGGTTCCCACCTGGGGAACAGACGGCCTTTTTTGGCCCTTGGGTAGACGATGGTAGCGCCAGTTGTGGAAAACTTATGCAGGATGGGAAGCTACTCTCTTTGGCGGCCCTTAGAGACTGTAAGGGGAGTTTCCCTATGGACTTTTGGCGCCATAGACAACTCCACCATTTTTTTAAAGCTCAGGGGAACTCCATCCGAGATATCTCCAACCTCACGCCCTTTGAACGTCTCTTTGTAGCAGAAGAACCGGTCCCACACATGATTTCTGAGCTCTACCGCCTGCTCGGGTCCACTGACTCAGTAATGAAACCTGCGTACATCAGGGCCTGGGAAAGGGACCTGGAGCTGGTCTTTTCGACTAACCAATTATCTTCTCTTTACCAACTGGCTCGGTCTAGCTCTATTGACTCCAAGACGCAGGAAACAAATTACAAACTACTGCTACGCTGGTACCGTGTACCGGCGGATCTTGCCAGGATTTACCCATCCATGTCAGATCGATGCTGGAGGGGTTGCGGATATAGGGGCACCCTTCTGCACATATGGTGGGACTGCCCAGTGATTAGACCCTTCTGGGAGGAAGTTCGGGCCCAAATCAAAGAGATAACGGGCATTGATATCCCTCTCTCCCCGGTCCACTTCCTGCTTCACGTTCCTCCCATGCCGGTGAGCCGATACAAGAAAAGTGTACTGCCTCACTTATTGAACGCGGCTAAACGGTTGCTCCCTATATACTGGAAGCGTTCTCAAATTCCAGGCAGGGAGGAATGGCGTCGTAAGGCGGGTGACATCAGAGAGGCGGAGGATTGGATTTCCACCTGCAGGGGTACCCGAGGCCGCTTCTCTGCTACCTGGTCGACCTGGGACGCACATGTCCTAGATCCCGGCCACGTGTCCTCCAGCTTGGATGTGGCCCTGTTGGAGCTTGCGGATCCGTCCCTCAAAGGGCGGCCTCGAGGTTCTCAGGCGGGAGCAGTGGGCTGAAACGTTTTGGGAATATGACATAGTTGTCTAGCTGAAGGTGGGAGTTAGGCCGAGTGGTTCTCCTCCCCCCCCCTTTTTTTTTTCCCTCTCTAGCTACAAAATAAGTGCTGGGGGGCTGGCGTGGCCCGGGGCGGAGACGGAGCTGGATGCGGGATTCCAGGTATGCTCTATACTATCTTGTCCTCTTTCTTTTCTCAGTCTGTACCTTCCCCCCCCCTTTCCTTAATTTTTTTTTTTTCTTCTTGGTTCACTTTGGCTTCAGCCTGTACGGGCCGTCTGTTGGTGGGCGGTCCGCTTGATATGCATTAGGCGATGGGTGCGGAGCTGCAGGACCGGCTGGCTTGACGGACTGAGGCACCTTATCATCACGAGGTCCCCTCCGCGGGATCCCCTGGACAGTACGGGGGTCCGACACTTTTGTGTCACCGTGGTAAGGGGGCCTCGAATCAGGGGGGGCCCGGGCGTAGGTGTGTTGTGGGGGGAGGTTAGTTGGAGGTGTTTTGTTGCCCCCCTCCTCCCGTGCGCGCTCGCCTGACCCTCCCTTCTACATTTGCTAGGCCCTGCACTATTGGTCCGGTCCGGGGAGCTGGCCGGCCTAGCCGCATGATTGTTAACATCTCTCGGAGGGTGAAATTTTGTCTTATATTCTGCACCCTGGAGATTGGGGACTCGGCTCCCTCGTTGAGTGGTTGGAGTCCTCGCCGCTGAAATATCACTCAAATTTCTACTTTTATTTCTTGCATTCCTTATGCTTATGGCTGATTTGACTGTTTTTCTCTTGTAAAATTTTTTGTCATTTATGTCCTTAGTGTCTCTGTACCTCTGTTGTGGTATAACTTTGAAAAAAAAAGAAAAAAGGGAAGGGCTGGTATATTACTTGATGTTTCTGCCTTTAGATCTTGTAACCTGTGCTGTAATGTCCTGCCTTCCATAAATAAAGATTATCCAAAAAAAAAAAAAAAAGGTGTTCAGAAATGGAGCACAACAAACTAGGTATATATAGAAAAAATTGAACAATGTTTATTGAATTATCTTTAAAAACAAACAGGCATATAATAAAGAGACCATCCACATAGAGTAAATGACAAAGGAGTCACAAAACATGATGAGCTGTCATCAAGGGTCACTCTACTAGTTTCATTAAGTATGAGCATATGGTCTTGGATATTCTAAAAAACAAGGACTGGTATCGCAAAGTATCGGCTAGCCATCTTAGCCTAACCCAAACTCGCTATCGGTACCTCCTGGGCGATGCCTATCATAAGGGGGTCATAACAAAGAAAACATGGGGAGTTTCTTAATGTATCCTCCCCTCGGATACCAACACTATATGCCTTACCTAAAGTCCACAAAAACCTATCCACCCCTCCTGGACGGCCTATAGTATCGGGAAATGGATCACTAACTGAAACGGCAAGTCAGTTGGTGTACGATTTCCTTAGGCCACATGTGGAGGGCCTGGCCTCCTATCTACAGGACACCACGGACTTCCTGGGGCCATGCAGGGCGTTCATCTGCCTGTGGGCTCCTGGCTGGTAGCCTTGGATGTTGAGGCCCTGTACAATTCCATACCACATAAATTGGGGGTCCAGGTTGTGGAGGGCTTCATATCCGAGGGACATGATGCCCCTAGAGCTTACAATCGTTTTGTCCTGGATCTTTTGGAATTTTATTCTTTCCAATAATATCTTTTTATTTGGAGGGTCCCATTACCTCCAGATACAGGGAGTGGCTATGGGGACCAAATGCGCCCCCTCCTATGCCAACCTGTATCTGGGGGGATGGGAACGGGAACTCTTTTTCAGTGACAATCTGCAATCCTACTTCGAACACATACCCAGTTTGGAGAAGGTTCATTGATGATATCTTGTTCATCTGGACTGGTCCGAAGGATGTCCGCCTGTCTTTTTTGGAGAGCCTCAAGGTGAATACATTTAACCTTAAATTCACCTATGAGATGGATCAGACAGAATTAAATTTCCTTGACATTAAAATTTTTGTCCAAGAAGACGGCACTCTTGGCACTTCCTTGTTCCGGAAGCCCTCGGCTGGTAACTCATTGTTACATGCCGCGAGTTCTCACCCCAAATCTTTGATTACCAGCGTGCCCTATGGGCAGTATCTGAGACTACGTCGCAATTGTAGCGACAATATTGATTTTGAGACTCAAGCAAAGTTGCTTAGGGCCCGTTTCCAAGAATGGGGCTATAGCAACAAATGCTTGAAAAGGGCATATGCACGTACTAAACACCACCATAGGAAATCTCTTCTACATGATCCAAAAATGATAAAATCCAACCCTGGGGTTCGTTTAATCACTAAATTTACTGGCCAGCACAAACAAATTAGATCAATATTGGAAAAATACTGGTATCTTTTGACCAGTGATGACTTGATATCTAAACATATCAAGCCTTATCCGGAAATTACCTATAAGAGAGCACGCTCTCTACGTGATGGCTTGGTACGTAGTCACCATATTTCTTCAACTCCATCTTCCCGTGATTCGAAGGGCACCAGACCTTGTCACAGATGCCATTTCTGTAGGTACGTCCATTCCTCACAATCTGTGAATCTCCCGAATGGACGGACCCAGAGCCCGGTTTTCTGTGACTTGCCAATCTTTGGGCATTGTGTATTTAATGCAATGTGAATGCAAGGCCTTCTATGTAGGCAAAACCAAGAGACCCTTCTTCCATCGGATCCGTGACCATGTTTTCCTTATCAGCAAGAAAAGGATGGAAACCCCAATAAGCCACCACATTGGTCTTTATCATCAATTTTGATGGCTCAAAGATGCATTTTTCGGCCCTAGAACACGTTCCCCCTGGCGACAGGGGTGGTGACTATGACAAAATTCTGCTCCAAAAAGGAAGCCAAATGGGATTCCTAGGCTTTCCGCCTTGAAACCACCTGGTTTAAAATGATGCCTTTAGTTATAAACCTTTTTTATAATGTTATTCTAGTTCTTTTTATTTCCATTTTCTTTCATTATTTTGCATCAGGCTTTTGTTTTTATTACTGTCCTATATGGATATTCTTTATTTTCCATTTTTGTATTTGCATACATATCCTGTATCCTCTCTAGGTCTGCATAAATTTTCTATTTTTAAACTATGTATTGGTACTCCCTGAATCACGACTTGATTTGACAAAACTTTCTCCTGGTACCCACTAATTGCACGCAATACATATTTTTTTAGTTGATCTTTCAATAATCTATTTGGTCAACTTTATTATATCATTATATCTCTATTTTTTGGGCATGAAGGTCCTAGCTTAACCACCTATCTACCTAAATATTCCCCCTTTTTTTTTTTTTTTTGCTATTACAACAAGTCCTTTGTGTCATGGATATGCAGTAGTGTTTGTCTGTCAGCTTACCTTCCTTCCCATGTGTTCATCTTAGAGGCCTGAGCCCTTTCACCTGGCTTCCTTTATAATCTCCTCCCAGCCAGACTCCACCCCAGGCCCTATCACAGAACACTATATTAACCTGTGCACTGCAAGCCTGCTTTGCTGATCAACGTGTTTGTTAGGCATTGTGTGTTTGGGTTCCTGCCTGCCGTGTGCTACGTCTGTCTCTCTGTTACGTTATTGGCTTGTCCCCGACTATCCCTGTCTGCTCGTGACCCTTGACCTTTGGCTCGTTCTTCGTTATCCTTGTCTGCTTGTGGCCCCTGACCTTCAGCTTGTTATTCGGTTCTCTCTTATCGTGTGCTGCTGCTTCCCCTCTTTTCCCCTTATCCTACGGGGCGTGAGCTAGGAAACTCCAGGGGCCGCGACCTGGTCCCAGCCTGCAGCTAACATCCTCACCACTAGAGGCCCTGGAGAAGACCAGCTGGGTCTTAGACTCCGCGCCCTGGGGAATCTTGGCTCTAGCTTCCGTTTGGATCCCGGTTGTGCTCCTCTGGTCCCGCTTTCCACAACCACCCAGTTTCCTATCCGCAGAAGCCAGCCATAGGGTTCACTACCTCGCGGTGCACTCCTGTCCGCCTACGGTGTGCATCTGTCACCTGGCCACAGGTGACCCTGACACTTTGGTGTTGTTGTTCAGTTGTTTTTCATATTGCTGTACTATCTCAGTTCCCTGAATCAGCACGTGAGGAAACGAGCCTTCCGGTATTTGCCACACGGACGCCCAGGGTGCTCGTTTTGGACGGGTTTGGTGCCAATGGCCAGTCGTTCCGAGCACCCTTTAATTTGAATCCACCTTTTTGTTATTCCGGCATCCCCCATTTGCTATAGTTAAAGACTTCAGCCAAATTCCATCTATGCAATGTTATCATTGCTTTCTGCGTCTTTCCCATACTGATTTAGTTCCACCCTTCAGTCTTTCCCTTAGTTAAAATGGCGCCACTCAGTCTTGATGACGCAATGCCGTTGTTGTTCCTTCAAACGCGGCGTGCGTCTCTGCCTTTCACAGCGCGATCCTCTGACCTTTGGATGCCGCGCATGCGCATGCGCATCAAGTATATTCAATGCGTCCGCCTCCCGGCAGTGATGTCAGCCGCCGCCGGGTTGGAGAGTATACGAGCGCGGTTCACACCGTGATTTCTGCCAGGACGGTCTCTCGCTTTGAAGGGAGAGGTTGCTGCTCTGTCAGTGAAGCCCTGTCCAGTATCTACTTGTCACGTTAAGTAAGCCCCTCATTGTCAATCTGTCCTAAGGCATACAACACATGGCTTGATTCTTTCAAATAGCCAGTCTTGACTTTGCTTAATTTTTTGATGCTTAAAATTTTCTCTCTTTCTTTCTTTCCTTTCTTTCTCTCCTTTTCCTCCAGCACACCAGTGTGTGGTGTGCATTTACCAGCATTGGATGACTGGCCGAGGCTGGATCATTCACAACCAGATTTTCCTCTGTACAAGCTGCTGATTGAGGCTTCTCAGAATCCATCGAAATTAATTGCATTGGCTTCGGTTGTCTATTACCTGACTTCTCAGGTATGCTTTTTTTCATTTTAGATTTTTGTTTTTATCCTATATTTTGAACTCTGCTTCCGTGCTGATGGCTTTTTGCTGGGCATGTGGATTCAGTTCCTATAGAATTTCCATTAACCTACCCAAAAATATTTATTATACCTGTTGCAGGTTCTACTCTATCCCATTTGCATTTGCTCTGTGGCTTCGATACCTTGGATGGTCCCTTCCTCTGCAGGGCTGCTTCTATTTATCCCTGGGAACGTTTTACATTTTTCTTTGACCTTCTGCTTCTCATGCAGCTTGGGGTTCTTTGGTGAGTGTATTTTTGTCATTATGATGATTATCTTGATTATTTTCCTTATTATAATTTTTGTTATTCAATCATATTATTCAACCTTAAGAAAAAATTATTTTAATAAAATTTTTTTGTATTAAATTTGCTTAATGTATATTTATGCCTTTTTTAACATACAACAAACTCGCTATACATCCATGTTTGCTTAACATATGCAAATTTTTATCTTTTAGTATGACCTGCGTTTATTGTCAATTAAAACTCCTGAAGAAGCTCTTATGGAGCGAAACTAGTAGAGTGACGCTTGACGACAGCTCATCATGTTTTGTGACACCTTTGTCATGTACTCTATGTGGGTGGTCTCTTTATTATATGCCCGTTTGTTTTTAAAGATAATTCAATAAACATTGTTAAATTTTTTATATATATACCTAGTTTGTTGTGCTCCATTTCTGAACACCGTTTAAAAATCCCTGAGCCCCCATGGAGCTCATCCTTCCCATTATTCTTTTTAAAATAACCTCCAAGTTAGCTGACTTTGCAGCAGACCACATGGTTTTGCTAGGGGACTTTAATATGACCCCAGATCCTGCTATGGATAGGATGGCGAGTGCAACCTCCCATTATTCAGGCCGCCAGACCTGGGCTTACACCTATGGGTTGACGAATGTGTGGGGATGGAGGCACCCCCCAATCTAGGGCCTACACCTGTCACTCAGCTTCATATTAGGTAATTTTCGTGCATTGATCTAGTAATTGCCGGTCAGTCATCCTGTCTAGGGTTCAGGATATCAAAATATTGCCATGGGGAATTTCAGATCAAGCGCCCCTCCTCTTGAAGCTGGACACCCCCGCGAACAGACTCTGGAGGCTCTCCAGGTTCTGGGTCTCGGACCCCAACGTGGATACTCAGTTTGGGGTATTGATGGAGGGATTCTGGGTAACCAACGTGGGATCGGCGGAGCCTACAGTAGTGTGGGACGCCTTTAAGGTGTTCACGAGAGGACAGTACCATACCATCATTGCCAGGGTTGGGAAAGAGGAAATCTGCCTCAACTACAGCCAAATCTGTGGCAGCCATACAGGAGACGTTGTACGTGGGCTCCCAGGACCCCTAACATTACACTCGACTGCAATCCCTGACCAGGGAGGTTGTGTCCCTCAGGACTTCTCGCACTCAAAAGAAATTGCTTGCACAATCCCAGCGTATATTTGAGCAAGGAGAGAGATCGGGCAAACTTTTGGTCTGGCTCTCCAGAGAGCAGTCTGGGGGGACCAGTGTTCCCTATATCCTTGGACCTGGTGGAGATCTCTTGTATACCCCCGAGGAGATCAATAGCTGTTTCGTATCCTACTATAGGTCTCTTTATTCACCTAGAGTGAACTATGGTGAAGACGAATTGTTCTATTTGGAGGCTGTTGACGTCCCTGTTCTGACTGATAAGTATAGGGGGGACCTGGACAGGCCCCTCACGGTTGAGGAAACACTCAAGTCGCTGAAAAGTATGCAGTCGGGCAAAACCCCTGGGCGATAGTGTTTTATATGCAATACCCAAACGTTTTGACTACTAGGCTCCACACTATGATGACGAAAGCAACGGAACTACAGTCCCTCCCATACTCAATGGGCGAGGCGGTCATAGTAGCGATACCGAAACCTGGAAAGGACCCCTCCATCTGCTCCTTTTCGGATCGGTTGTCGAGTGGTGCCTCTCGGCTTCACAGTCGGTTCCCTACTGCGCATGTGCAAAGCGTTCTGCGCTTTCCAACAGGCCCGGAAGCAAGGGTAGGAGGAGGCGGGCCGAACTTCGGCTCTGCGGCGTTCCCCCCCCCCCCTAAAAGATGCCAAAATGTGGCACCGGAGGAGGAAAAGGAAACCGATAAGCGGAGGCTACACTTTTGGGAGTAACGCCGCTTTAAAATAAACAAACAATTCCAGACCAGGCATTTTCTAGCACTTTGTTTAGATGTAACAATTAGTATTTTTTGCTAGAAAATTACTAAGAACCCCAAACATTATATATATATTTTTTAAAGCAAGTCCCTAGACCCTAAATTTTTATGTCAACAATTTTTTGCAATTTTTTTATTTTGCACTGCATTTGTGCAGCGGTTTTTATTGAAAAAAAATAAAATACATAACCCAATTTTTGTAATATATAGGATATTATGCCGAGTAAATGGATATCAAACATTTCATGCTTTAAAAGCTTGAGTTTTAGCCGTTTTTGGAGTTCATTAAAAGTCAGCAGCGGTTGATGCGGCCGTCTGAACCCTTGGCTCTCTCCCCGGTAACGGCATTGCAAGTGTGGGGACCCGGCTGTGACAGCTTGCGGCTTCACAGCCAGCTGTGGACTGCGAATGCGTGAGTCGCACTGCACCTCCTCAATGGCCGGGCAATCTTTTTGGGACCTGTGACATGTCCCAGAAGATTGCAGGGAGAGGAGAACTTCTGCTCCCCGCTTCAGCCACCTAGGCTAGTTTTGACAGGTACCTGCTCCCCCTTAAAAAAAAAAAAAAAAAAAAGGGATGGATGACATGCCAAATGTGGCATGTAAGGGGGTAAGGAGTGCTTTAAGTGAAACTTGCACATTTGGGTGGAACTCTGCTCTAAAATGGCATACACCCATGTAACGGCGACAAACAGCGTAAATTTTACTATCCATACGTGACGCTTTAACCACTTGCCAACCGTAGGACGTCCATGGACTTTCTCGGTTAGCAGTGGTTATAACAGGATGATAATTTTCATCCGACAATTCCCTGTACTGCAGAAGTGAAAGCCACTCAATCACTTCTACGGGTGGCGGAAGGTAGATTTTTACATGTAGGAGAGAAGTGTCAGAATTGGCCCAGTTGGCAAGTGGTTAAAAGGCTTTACAGGTTACAACTTTAGATGTTCAGAGGAAGTCTAGCGCTAGAACTACTGCCCATGATCCAACGTTCGCGCTGCCACTTCATATGTATGGGACAATTACCATTTGCGTGCGTGACTGTCTTTGTGCGCAAACACAGGGGGGACAGGGGCACTTACATTTTTATTTTATTTATTTTTTTACACTGTTGCTTTAATTTTTTTAAACATACTTGTGACAGCGATAGGCATGTGACAAGTACTCTTTATGGAGAGAGATATGGGGTCTAATAAGACCCAAAATTCCTCCTCTCCCCTGAAAAGCATGCGATCACACTAAGATGGCTGTTTTCGTATGCTTTTGATTTTTTTTAAGTGGCGGCATTGACATCCGGGTAAACCGGAAGTGATGTTCAGGTCATCACTTCTGGGTTACCATAGCCAAGAGCCGATCAAAGCTGTTCCGGGTTTTGCTCAGCTTTCCGATCAGCTGGTGGGACAGGAGAGCCCAAGAAAGTCGCTGGTTGGCAAGTGGATAATGCAGTTGCATAAAAATGCACACCCTTAAACACTTTGTTGAAGCACGTTTTGATTTTATGACAGCATCCAAGGCCAATTCACATCAGATGCCTTCCAATGTGTTGTTTTTTTTTCTGCATCAAAAAGGCATGGACATTAGATTATATGGGTTCCAATGGCCTAGTTTACACCAGTGCAGTCAGTTCCAGTGCAGAAAAAAGCAGAACCTGCTGCATCTTTTTCTGCACAGAACTGTACTGGAACGTGGAAAAATGCATCAAAAATGCACCAGAGCACATCTAAACACATCACAACACATTACAGCAAAGGAAAAAAAAAAGAAAAAAGACGTTAGGGAAAAAAAACAATCAAACCATTGAAAATGCATGAAAACAGTAAACAAAACAAAAACCCATAAAAAAATGCACATGCACTAACACATCCAGGCTGCGTTTCTCTGGTGTGAACCGGCCCTTAGTCTTTTGGGTTAGGAGTCAATCAGCATGGCACATCTTGCCTTGGAAATCTTTGCCCACTCTCTTCCTTGTAAAAGTGCTCCAAATCTCAGATTGTGAGGGCATCTCCTGTGCACAGCTCTCTGCAGGTCACCCCACAAAAAAATAATAATTCAGAAGCAATTCATCTTGGTCCGATTTCTTTACATCCAAAAAACAAAATAAAAAAAACTGCCATTTTTACAGGGGAGTGTGGACCTTTTATATCCACTGTCTTTTTCCCCATCAAATTCGATTACAAATACCAACGATTCTGTATAGAAAATGTGCATATAATAAAGGCCCACATAACTATAAATGTATTCCATAATAAAAAAAAAAAAAAAAAAGCCAGCAAATATTTAATTGTAAGCTTACAAAGACTCTAACTATGACTATTTATACAAAATATGAAACCTAAAGCCACCTACAAAGTACAATTGCAATAAGACCTACAGCCTTATGCCTCGTACACACAATGAGATTATTGGACGAATGATCGTCCGGTTTTTGTTGTATGCTAGTCTTATACCAAAAATTAAGAGGTTACTAAAGTTACAAAAATTATCGTACAGCAGAATACAATTTCGGAAGTGATGTCATGTGTTGTAATGTATCCTTTCGTTTCCGAGCATGCAAGTTCTTGCTCTTCCGATTTTTTTTTCGGACCAATACTGTACTGATTAAATGAAAAATCACCAAATCTGGTATCGTACAAGAAAAAAAAAAAATATGCGCTTGTCCCTTCGGATATTGTTGGATGAACTGTCATAATCGGCTCTTGAAACCGGTGTATGACTGATCAGATTATAGTACAACCGCTCCGAAAAGCGATTTTTGTCAACTGATTTTCTGATTGTGTGTACTAGGCATTAGGGCAGCTGTTGCTATTTTTGCACAGATACCCAAATGCCTGGTGTCCAGGGTCATATCCAGTGAAAAAAAAGTAAGGCTGCTTTCACACTGGGGCGGGCGTTGACGGTAAAACGATGCTAGTTTTAGCGGCGCTTACACCGTCGTTTTAGCGGCGCTTTGGCAGCGGTGCCTATTCATTTCAATGGGCAGGAGCGGTGGAGGAGCGGTGTATACACCGCTCCTCCACCGCCTCAAAGATGCTGCTTGCAGGACTGCAGGGAAAGCATTTTTCCAGGCGCTATTTTTAGCCCAAAAGCGCCTGAAAAAGGCCTCAGTGTGAAAGGAGTCTAAAGAATCTTGAAACATTTTCTAGAGGTATAATAGCTTACAAGGAGAGAAGGCGAGGATCCAATCACACCACTTCCACTAGTAAGGTAAACTGATCACATTGCCTCCCTCAGAGCTCTACATGGATGTCCTTTAGCATGCTTTAAATATGAGTTGATAAAAACTGCCATTGGCAAAAACTGTATTGTATTTAATAAAAATGTGCCTCACCCCTTGGCTAGGTGAAAATAATTATATTGGACACAAAGAGAAGGCATTAAAGTAGTATTAGAGAGGGGCGTGGCCGGATGGTGAAGAGAGCAGTCACATAGACACACTGCTCCAGCTCTCAACCGACATCCTTACCTTATCCTGGAGCAGTTTTCCTCGCCAAAAGGTACCGATCTGTACCCCACGGAGGTGGGCATCTGGCAGGCTGAAATGGTAAAATATGGGCCGCCCCGGCCCCCATCTACGGCGGAGCAACT
This sequence comes from Rana muscosa, assembly GCA_029206835.1. Classification (NCBI taxonomy): domain Eukaryota; kingdom Metazoa; phylum Chordata; class Amphibia; order Anura; family Ranidae; genus Rana; species Rana muscosa. The sequence continues at coordinate 593,216,831 of CM055116.1, read as the reverse complement.
GGCTCGGTTCAGGAGGCAAGATGGTGCTGGGACACAAGCAGGGCAGACAGACACACTGCAGGCCTCCTCCTCTGCTGACAAGAACCATGCTACAGGGGTGAGTGCTTCTATTCCTGCCCTCTTTCGCTCTCAAGCAGACCCCCTGATGTCCCAAGACTCCCAGCAATTCACTGAGACTGGCCTGTCTGTGGATTCTCCTACCTAAGCTGAACCTACACTGTCCACCATTATGTTAGCTATCCAGGACTGTAAGGCCTCCCTTTCTACTCAGATAGCATCTATTCGCATGGACTTTTCACTACTTAAACAGGATGTCCAGAACCTCCGGGATAGAACCGGAGAGACAGAGGAACGTATTCGCTCCCTGGAGGACACTGTCAATCCCCTATCAGTTAACATGCGGGATGTCACTAGCGAGATGTAGGCACTCCGCGCCAAAATCGTTGATTTGGAAAATCGTTCTCGCAGGAACAACTTCAGATTTGTAGGGTTCCCAGAAAGGGCTGAGGGCCCTCATCCTGAAAAATTTCTTTATTCCTGGTTGCGGGACATTTTTGGTACAGATGTGCCCTCATTCTCCCATGTCATTGAACGCGCGCATCGCACCCCTCCCCACCCTCCCCCTGAGGGTGCCCCACCACGCTCCATTTTTGCTCGCATCCTCAACTTCCAGGATAAAGTCGCCATCCTGCGCCTAGCTAGGGAGAAAGTGTTCCCATTAAATTTGAGAGGGCCTATCTCTGTCCATCCTGACTTTTCTGCTGAAGTTCAACGCCAGCGAATCTCCTTTTCTGCAGTGAAATCTCGCCTGTGCACGGAAGGTCTGTCCTATGCCATGCTTTTCCCTGCCAAACTGCGCATCATTTATGATGGTAAGGCTCATTTCTACACCAGCCCCAAGGAGGCCATGGCGTGGCTGAATGATCGTTTTGGAGCTGCTTAGACGCAGAAATGACTAACGGTGTCCATAGTCTCAGGACAGCACATACTAAATGCCTTACTAACAGACCTCTGTGCATCACGATGTGTATCCTGTGCCTTTATTACAATTTACACTGACCGCTATTTAAGCCACCTTATCTCCTTTGCTGGGCGATACCCCTTCCCGGATGTGCCAGATGCTGCGATTTTTTATACTTATCCCACCAGGCCTTCGTTTCTGGAATCTCTCCCCCATTTGCACTATTTACTATCCTGCCTGGATTGGAGGACAACGAATCCTGCACTTTCCCACGGCCGTCAGGACTTTGCACTCTACGCCCGGACATGTTCATATATATTTTTTCTGCCACCGTTTGAGAGCCACACCTGACTCCACACTACCCTCACACCAGCTAGTGGCGAGGCCACGGAACACGTTTTTTTTTTGTGACCTTTGCTGACCCTTTTTGTCAGGAAGGTCTTTCGGTTTGGGATCCAAGGCTCGCTATGTTTGGGATGGCCGAGCGGGGTGGGGGGTGTGGACGAGGGGGGGGTTCTTTAAGACTTTTGTTTTTTCCTTTTTTCTAATCTTTTTTGCAGCTCAATTTTGTATTTTCACTGATATTGTCTTCTCAGGTTGCTGCCTATGGCAGATTGTTACTGTTTTTATTTTTTCCAATGCAGGCTCCTATTCTCCTGCTGGCAGATCCACGCACTTTTTTATTTATGTGCTTGTATGTGCTTCAGGTGGTGTGGCCTATCCGGTCATTTATGTGTATGTTTCCATGTTATTCTATGCTTACCTATTACTGCATGTTTTGCAATGGCGAAGCCCCTAAGGATACTCTCATGGTACACTAGAGGTCTGAATGCACCCCAGAAGAGATCTCTGGTCTTTTCCGTTTTAAAAAAATTTCACCCTCATATTATCTGCCTCCAAGAGACTCACCTTACAGGCTCTAAAACAGGGGCCTTAAAACGCCCATGGTTGTCCAACTCCTACCATGCCACTCATACCAATTATTCCAGGGGGGTTTCTATTCTACTGGCCAAATCTCTCCCAGCTGAGACGCTTCAGGTTAAAACTGACCCTGAGGGGAGGTTCATTATTCTTACTCTACAGGATTTCTAAGGTGACACTAACCCTGGTGAATGTTTATACCCCCCCCCCCCCGTTTTCGGCGGAGCTACTCTCTAAACTGTCTCTTCAATTGTTGACTAGACCCCCTGGCCCCCTACATTATGTGGGGGACTTTAATGCTATTTTAGATCCAACACTGGACCGACTGGGGGGTGGGGGCAGACCCTTTCCCTCCTTCCTAGATTGGATCCAGGTTCATGACCTTACAGAAGTATGGCGCTGGAAACATCCGGATGTGCGCCATTTCTCCTGCCATTCGGACTCTTTCCACACCATGTCCCGATTGGATATGGCGTTTTTCCCGGCCGAGACCCTTCCTGTTGTCTCTGCTGCTTCATATCTGCCCTGGGGAGTTTCAGATCATGCCCCTCTCTCTGTGGATCTCCTTATCCTTCCAGGTTCGGGGCCTGCTATTTGGCGCCTGAACTCCTACTGGCTGGAGAACGAGATCGTGCAGGGTGAATGCAAGACGGGAATTGCAAACTACTGGAGAGACAACTTGGGGAAGGTGGACCCCCCTACTGAATGGGATGCGTTTAAGACAACCCTGAGGGGCACCTTCATGTCCATCACAGGGGTCTTACGTAAAAATAACCGGATGCTTACTGAGGAACTTGAGACCGCTGTGGTGAGTGCAGAGTCTGAATACGCCTCTAACCCTGCCTCTGATACGAGAGAGGCATGGTTACAGTGACGTAGGGTGTATGAACCCCGCCTGCTGGACCTCATGCAAAAACGCATGTTACATGTTGCTCAGAAATCGTTCGAACATGGTAATAAAGCTGGACGTCTCTTGGCATACTTGACCAAACCTGAATGGTCCCCCATCTCTATCCCACGCATCGTTACTAGCCAAGGCCGTATCAGTGACGACCCGGGAGATATCCTGGATTCCTTTTTATGTTTCTATAAAGACCTGTATACTTCTAGGGTTGATTATGACGACACCCAACTGACTGATTACCTGGCTGACATATCTCTCCCCTCCTTATCTACTGAGGGGTGGGATATGTTGGAGGCACCTATCTCGGTGGAGGCGATTGCTGCAGCCATTTCACAAATGCCTGCTCATAAGACAACTGGGCTAGATGGTTTCCCGACTGAATGGTATAAACAATTTAAAGACCTTTTGTGCCCCCTCCTTTTGCGGACATATAACAAAGCTCTAGAGGCCGGGGTCCTTCCCCCAACGATGCCGGAGGCTCTGATTGTGCTTATTTAAAAAACCCATAAGGAACCACTTAAAATGCAAATCTTACTGTCCCCTTTCTCTCATCAATGTGGACGTTAAGATTCTGGCCAAGATTTTAACTAACTGCCTAAATGATGTAGTAACGTCCCTAGTTCACAGTGATCAAGGGGGCTTTATTCCCAGCAGGTCCACCAGAATAAATATTCGCAAGCTGTTCCACAACCTACAGTATCCACACGATTGTCCTCCCACCCGTGCCATTGTGTCCTTGGACACATGCAAGGCGTTCGAAAAAGATATGGCCATTCCACAATATCGGGTACTACAAATGTATGGCTTTGGCCCATGGGTGATAGCATGGGTAAAACTTCTTTACGCTTCCCCGGTAGCTCGGGTGCGAGTCAACTCCTCTATCACTGAACCCTTTCCGATAACTAGGGGCACGCGACAGGGGTGCCCGTTGTCACCCCTCGTTTGCCCTGGCCATGGAGCCACTGGCAGTACGTATCCGGTCCTCCCCTTCCATCAGGGGTCTCCCAATTGCCACTATAGAAGAACGCATTTCACTATATGCGGATGACACAGATGGGTCACTGCAGGCTTTATTGATGGAGATTACCGCCTTTGGTGATTATTCAGGCTTCCGGGTGAATTGGGATAAGTCCAGTCTTTTTCCTCTGGACATGGCCGTGCCCCCCCCTAATTCACCCGGATTCCAAACTTCAGGTGGTGTCCTCCTTTAGGTACCTTGGGGTTGTGGTGCAAACCCCTTTATCTTCATATATCACCAATAACCTAGATCCCCTATTGGTCCGCCTTCAGGAGCAGACCAAGCAGTGGATGGACTTGCCATTGGACCTCATGGGAAGGGCCAATGTTTTAAAAATGATTTACTTACCAAGATTACTTTATATCCTTGCCAACTCCCCTTGCAAGGTGCCTAAAGCTATCTTTAAAACGCATAGACACAAAATGCACGACTTTCCTGTGGAAGTGCGGCTCCCCCAGGGTGGCACTTGAAACATTGAGATTACTGGCACACTTGGCGGGCCTGGCATTTCCAAATTTTTTCCTCTATTACTTAGCATCCCAGTTGGTGCACATCCATGATTGGCTGTGTCCAGTCCCAGCAAATGCTTGTACCTCCACGGAGGGGGCTATAGCATCCTCTCTGGAGACTCTGCATAATATCATCTACAGAGGACGGGTCCCTGACCGCCCGGAACCTCTCTATTGGCCACATCCCTTTCATCTTTCCATTACATTGTCAAGAAGGTATCCATGCATACCTGGTCGCAGTCCCCTAACAACCCTCTGTGGTTCAACCCTAACCTGCAGGAACTGTACTCTCTTCCTGATCCCAATCACTGGTACTCTAAGGGGGTCAAATACCTATGTCACTTATACAACGCTCAGGGGTTTAAAATGTTCTCTCAACTACGCTTAGACTTTGACCTACCAAACTCATACTTATTTTACGACTACCAGCTTCGGCATGCTATGCAGGCCCAGTTTGGTTCCCTGAAAGACCCCACTGACCTGCCACCATTGGAAAAATTGCTCCGACAACCAGATCCCACTAAACTTATTTCCACTTATTACGCAACCCTGCTGACCGATTCTAACCCCAGATTCCATAGAGCTCAGGACAAATGGACCTCTATGGACATCTCCTTAGAGGCCAAGGACTGGTCGGAATTCAGTGATACCTACAAAATGTCTGTCATTGCGTCCCCGAGTCAAACAAGTTAATATTTTTCCACCAGACCCACCTTACTCCTGCGAGGTTGCATAGGATGGGTCTCCTGTCCTCAGCCGCTTGCTTCCGCGGCTGTGGCCAGGAGGCCGATTTCTTACACTGTTTTTGGTCATGCCCAATGATTCAGGACTTCTGGGGGGGGAGGTGGGTGCCTTTGTCTCCTCGGTGTTGGGCCTCCAAAATATAAATTCACCCCAAGAACTGCCTACTAGGCATTTTTGGTGACTTACACCTATCAATGCATGCCAAGAGACTGCTTCGTATACTATATTTTTTTGCTAAAAACAAAACAAACATTCTACTGTCCTGGAAGGGTGCACAGACCTCTTTGAAAGCTCTTTGGTTGAAACTTATTAATGACTCCATCCCGCTATATAAGCTTACTTTTGAAATCCGGAAACGAACCAAAACCTTTCATAAAATTTGGGGTAGGTGGCTGGCTAGCCCACTTACTCTCTCAGCACTAACTGAAGTACACTTGTTTGACCAGTGGCAGACCGTGCCCTAAGGATCTCCAAAGTCTAGACTCCCACCTTTGCTGTGCCCGTATTGGTCTACATGCACCTTTTCCCGGTGTGCCTACTGTATATCCTTTGTATTAATATCTCTTTATTTGTCTATGTCTGAACATATTGCCTACCGTTTCGGACCAGTCTATCTGGTACGATAACTGTGTTTTTTTTTTTCTGTGTGTGTATTGTTTTTTTTCTGTTTGTTGAAAAACTTCAATAAAAAAAAAAAAAAAAAAAAACACCCCTCTATTTAAATGCATTACATACAGTATTGTAAGCTTAAACCATTTATTTGCAAGTAATCCTTAAGGCTGGGTTCACATCTAATACCAATGCAGCTGACAGCAGGAGTCTGGTGAGTCCCTGTTCTCCATTTCAGGGACGAATCAGGCCCGAATTTTTGCCTGAATTCAGACCTGAAAGGGAGCCAAAGACGCACATGACCTCTGTGTAATTCACTCTGCAGCCACCACGAAAATTTGTGAACCGTCTCCATTGAGAGCCAGTCACAATCTCCTGTCATGTGAGTTGGATGCGGGGAAGACCGCATCCAATTCGCACAAGTGTGAATCAAGCCTGAATGTATGATTTAGCTTACTCAGATTTACTTAGCTCCATCCTTTTGGGTGTAGCATGTCTCCCAACTTCGGGGAATGGGCACTCTTTTTCCTTGATCCTCACCACCAGGACTACATGTTCCAAAGGTGTGTGCACAGGTCACATGTCTTTCTGCAGTAGCCACACTTTGCTACCTGTGCATGTCAGCATACAGAGCAGCTTGACCTTTATCTGTAGTCCCAGGTGGGGGAGCGCACATGTTGAGGTGGCTACGATGGGACTCCATGGGGACCCTGCTAGTGATTCTAGCCACCACAAAAAGGAAGACGTCAGCTTTTGAGAGAACACTTATTAGCAGCAACCTTACAGCTGATCTCCATGTTTCATTTAACTTTCAATAGTTTGTTAGCTGGTCCAAATTACCTGTATGGATTGTATGTAGAATCAGTTATGTACAGTATACTGTGCTGTGTCCCGACAGAGGGATGAGAACTTCTGTCCCATTCCTGGAACAAAACTGAATGGGGCCAGGTGGCGCTTTGTCATTCACAGGGAATTTTGTATTCTATGAATTAATAAGTTTCCTTCTATTGGCTGGGGCAGAGGTGGGTTGATGTCATGAACTCTGCCTCAGCCAATAGGAGGAAGCTTTGTAATCATTCATAGAATACAAAGTTCCCTGTGAAAGGCTGAGCATAGCTTCTTCAGAGTGGAATGGGAAGTTCTTGTCCCACTGCCAAAACACAGCATTGTATACTGTATGTAGCTGAGGCTTCATACAGCCTATACAGTGCTCACAGGCACTGCTACGATTAGTGAAGTAAATAGTTTGTTTAGACCGGCTTAGTCCAAATGAACTACTTAACGGTAAATGTAGCATGAAGACCAGCTTTAATAAGCATATACTAATGTATACCAGTGGCTGCAAGATAATAGATTTGTTAACTTGGGTTTTATAACATCAATTGCCACACAAAAAAGTACTGCCATGTGGGAGAAAGGGGTGAGAGTCACATGCTTTCCCATGCCCAGAAGTACTGGGTATCTTTCTTTGCCCTCCGCAGCTAAAAAAAGAACAGTGCAGGAGTGAAGGCAAGGCAAGCATGTGCTGCTGTTTGTATGTATGCCTGTTACTTGGCCAGGTAAAAGGGATGCCTCAAGATGTGCGTTTTGTTTTCCATAGGTGGTTGTCTGGAATCAAAATGGATTGGAAGATAGACAGTGAAAACTTATGCAGGGGGTGACTTTCCCAGTGGTTTCCCAAAAGAATAAATGAGTGCTTTGAATGTTCGAAATCATTTACAGTCTCTGGAAATAATGTTATAGAAATACTTTTCTCACTAGCCTCCGGGTTCCCAAAGGCCGACATCCTAACTGTGGGCAGCTGACTGAGCAACATTTGGCCACCCAGCCAGCTACCCACTGCTCAAGTTGCGCTGCGCTTTGTGAATGGTCCCCATAGTGTTCTTGGACCTGTGACATGTTCCAGAAGACGGCGGGGAGGTTTGGATCGCCTAGGCAATCCGAGCAGAAATGGGAGCGGGTATCCGTTCCCCTTCTCTTCCTATTTTGCCATGTAATTCTGTAAGGGGGGGGGGGGGGGCAGGGACACGGGTACCTAGTTTTGACAAGGGTGGGGTGGGGGGGGGGGATGATGTATTAAAGCGGAACCTCCCCTTTTGGGTGGAGCTCCGTTTTAATAAACTCTTAACAGAACTGCCCCCCAGATGCTGTGGATTAAAAGAAAAAGACATGGAGTATAATTTGGGTGCCATTCATGAAAAATGTGATACCCTCCCCCAATTCTGCACCACACTCCGTGTTCCTGTCGCTGTGTGCTGCATGATATGTCCCTTGTGTGCCCACTTTTCTTTCCCTGCATCCCCCCACAGGCTTTCCTCTGTGGTTCTCCCTGCAGCTCTTTGAAGAGGCTGGAGTCACAGATTCATCAAGGTTTAGGACTACAGCCATCAAATTGTATGGCAGGCTGTCTGCACCAGCTGTGGTTCCCGGTCGCAGAAAAATGCCAGGAATTTTACACTAGACATATTAAATGCCTGCAAATATCCATGTGCTCAGTAATTGGGTCTAATGACTGCTTTGCGTGATCACAGAATAGTCAAGGACTATGAGGCTATTCTAGAGGTCAAAGGTAAACACATTTGTAATCATGACAGCACAGAAAAACAAAAAATTGCAATTTGTTTCATTACAACCATAATCAAGTCAAAGAACTTCCATGGCCTCCCCAGTCACCAGATTTCATGGAATGTAGGCTAAAAGGTTAATTTCCATCTCCTTTAACTCTTAAAGAACTAGAGGCCTTTACTGAATGAAAGATGCACTTTTCAGGTCCTTCAGAAAACTATACTGTATTTTATCATTTTACCCCCCTCCCCTACAATTAAAAAGTTACATGGTTCCCTATACTTTTAGAAATATATCCTCCCTTCCCATAAAGAAATGATAAAATGAAACGCCAGCCTATTTTAAGTATTCAAAGTTCTTACATTACTGATATGCTATAAACACCACGATTACTGAAATGTATAATAGAAAAAAGAAACAGCTTGCTTCCTCCTCCCTCACATGGCTTACCCCCTCCAGTTTCAACACTTGAAAAGAAGAGATTGCTAAGGCGTTCAAGGGTGGTATATAAATAACAGACATACATCTCTGAGTAAGTGTGTGGGAGAGAATACATATTGATATTTGTATGTAAACTGCATAAAATACAAAAATAAAAATACTTACAGGGGAGTAATTAAAAAAAAAAGACCTAAAACAGTAACTTTCGAAATATTTTCATTTACCCAACTGGTACATCTACAAATTATGTTCTCTCATAATCTAAGTGGCTTGTCCACTTAAGCCCCGTACACATGGTCGGAATTCCCGACAGAAAAAGTCAGATGAGAGCTTTTGGTTGGGAATTCCGACCGTTTGTACGGCGCATAACACAAATTATGAAGCTCCTTTGCAAATCCACTATATTACCGTTATTTGTCATATTGTAAAAGGTAATTTCTTTATTTTAAAATCATTCCCAACGCTAAAAACATACTATCTTTTAAAATAGGCTAACAGATGTGCACAAAACAGATCACAATAATACTACCACCTACAGGATATTGGGAATATTACTACAGGTATAGCTATGGCTATACCTGATAAAATAAAGAAAAAGGCATAAAAGCTGAAGAATATAAAACAATTTACACAAAGCAAAATATAGTATGGTAAAAATATACATGAAGATAATACTTTTAAAAGGAAAGGAGGAGAAAAGAATGGATGAGAGTTTCCATAATGTAAAGATGCATTTATTCTTACCCAAAAATGGTCCCCAAAACACGACATCTTGAATCCTAGTGATTGAGGTAAACAAGGAGATTCCGTGATGACAGCAGGTCAGTCAGCAGTCACAGCACTAAAAGGACAACAGAGTTAACTAGTGACAACAGAACTGTATGGGTATTCATATACTCTAGAAAGGAGGGGGAGACAGGAAGAGAGGAAAAATTAGAACATCATTTCAGAATAGCACAAAAAGATATCAATTAAACGCTAAAACAGTTAGTCCTGAAAGTATAAAGGAAGACAGTGGTTTAGGCCTCATGGACACTAGCACTCCTGCATTTAGTTTAGCCAAACACAGGAAGAGATACCTAGTAAGAATAAACGTTTACGTGTCCCAATTCACTTTTTCCTGCCTTTATATCAGTGGTGGTAAATTTACTTGATAAAAGGGCCCTTAAGTGCGGCTCCTGACCTTGTCAGGGTTGAACATTATATTCAGCAAATTAAATGCTACAGAAAACGGTCAGACTCCAGACATGATGGTCATACTCCAACAGGAGATGGTCATAGACTGTGAACATGCTATTCGAGTTGTTGGAGGAAAAAAAAAAAGGGGTTACCGTCCTCCCAGCGCTTGAGCTGGGACCAGAAGATAGTTTCCCACTACCATACTTTCCAAATCCTTTACGTACACACTTTATGACAAGTCTAGATTAACCTCTTATTTTGGCTAGATAGGGTTTATCAATATCAATACTCAATCAGTCTTACGTTGCAGAATGACCGGCCTATGATGATTTTATTTTGAGTTGTTTTATTGTAAACTTTTGTTTTTCAGTCATACTGATTTGTTTTACATTCAGTTGTTATATTTCTGTCCATTTACATAGGTTTACCGGCTGCAACATTGACTTCGTTATGCCTTATATGAGTAATGCTATTGACTATGGTCGACTATGATTTTGTTCACATTTTTGTACTTTTATTTTAGCCATTAATAAAAATTGATATTAAAAAAAAATTAAAAAAAATAAGGGGGGGGGGATATACTTCAGGAGACACTACAAAAGACTGCTAGAGTTTATGGCTATTACAGCCCCTTTATTTGGGCATCCTACAACCCTCTTAAATAAATCACTTGTGCCACATTTGATATGTTTCTCAGCGAGACTCAATATAAAAAAATGAGGGAAAAAATAAATAAAAACATAAAAGAGAAAAAAGGGATGGGCAGCACAGGAAACCGGTAAGAGAGTGTGCAAAAAAAAAAAAAAAAAAAAAAAAAACTGCTCTAAAGAATATCTTTCCTTAATTGGCTTGCATTAGCAGCTAAAACTACTAGTCAGCAGGGAGTCTGAGGGCCGCACAGTAAGTGCCAAATGGCTGTAGGTCAGGCAATACGGGTTTAGATGTTCCTAATTTAATGTTTCTAATCAGATTCCAGCATGGTACCATTGAAAAGCATTACATGCATTTACTGTATATGTGTTTAGAAATATCCTCTAAATACATAAAAACAGTTTGACATGGTCAGTGTGAATGAGGCCTTACCGTGTATATTCTGCCAGTTTAAACCAGGTTAAAAAAAAAAAACACTAGAATTTGCAATACAAATATGTAAAAACTTGGTCAAGCAGTACTAAACAGTAGGCAGACAAGATGGCAAAATTAAAGTGCAACTCTGATAATAAAACTAATAAAAAAATTACAGTGCAAATTTTTGTGAAATAGGATTATTCTTTTATTACACAACATAAGCCTGCCATTATTAACAGTGCCATCATTTACAAGTATTTACCAGTTGATCCTGCCAGTTAACCTCCTATTTCCTGTCAAGGGCCAACAACACTAGGCTACCCCTTCCAAATTTTCAGCATTGTCTGCCCTCTGATCCTTCACTGTGTCCACTCTAAAGACATTGTCAGCTATAGAATTTATAGAAAATAAGTGAGTGTTAAGCTTCGTACACGATCGGATTTTTATCGGACAAAGCGTAGGACTTTTGTCCGAAGGGCGTTGGCCAGAAACTTGTATTGCATACAAATGGCAAAGAATTGTCGGCCAAAAAACACAAAACTATGTGGTTTTTCAGCTCTTTAGCACCACCCTTTGGGCAACTTCTGCTAATGATGTGCTATGGTGAGCATTGCTTCTGAGCATGCGTGTTTATACTTTGGAGTTTTGTCCGACGGACTTGTGTACACACGATCGGATAATCAGACAACACACATTTGTTGGCGGAAAATTTTAAAAGCATGCTATCCCACATTTGTTGGCAGAAAATCCGACAACAATTGCCCGATGGAGCGTACAAACAGGCTGTCATCACACAATTCCCGTCGGATCTGATCGTGTGTACAAGGCTTAAGAAGGATGGTGATTGGTGACCAGCCACCTAACCTAAAAGAAGAAGCCATAGCAAGATACTGGTGGTCATGCGAGTTATAAACAATGTTTAAATAAAAAAAAATAAAAAAAACACAAGAACAACAAGGATCACTGTACAGTACATGTATGTTAGTGTAGAAAGAACGCAAGAATTAATACATTCTGCAGAAAAAGGAACAGCACACATGCCCGGAATTATTTCTGCCAGTACTATGTTTGTTCACCACTTACAGTACTTGACACAACACTAATACAAATGTGTCTACCCAATTCTTTCTGTATTTGTGCCTTTCCCTTGCCAGAATTTCAATTTAGAACTGAAAAGACAAAAAAGCAGGAGCAGGCATTGCACAAACCCAAGTGAATAAAGAAAGGCATGGCAACAGAAGCATACAGGCACTGAATAAGGTCAGGGCAGACAGAAGACAGGAAAACAAAATCTAACCTGGAGTCAGGTCAGCAAGAGATGCTGAAATCTAGCAAAGAATGTCCAGGTGATGGTGGAGAGCAGGTTGCTGAAGGCACAGATTTTCACATACCTTACAGAAGAGAGCACAAACGGTGCATGTTTCAGGGCAGAACAGCAGCAGCAAGTGAACAGGAAATGGGTTAGGTGACATAATACAAAATAGTCATTTAAAAGTTCTGCTAACACTACTAACATTTCACTAAAGGGAAGTGAAACTACGATGAATATTTAGCCCCCGCAGATTATTTTGGTTAAAGGGGTTTTCCAATTCAAACGAAAATTAGCTCTGTAACTGAAGCACCTCTATACAATAACACTGAGGAAGATATCACCCCTAAAAACTTACACAAGCATTAGCAAGTTCTGGGAACTGCTAGCACAAGGGAAAGAAAGAAAGTAAAGACACACCATTCACATACAGTATCATGTTATTTAAGGATACCATTGAACTGCAATGTGCACTTGGATGACTAAATGAAAACTCCAAATGTTTCCAGAGTCATCTGATGCAGCAGACTAAATTTTAAGAAAACAATTGGAGAGAATGCTGATCACATGTCATGATAATATACTGTATGTATGTATGTATGTATGTATGTATGTATGCATGTATGTATGCATGTATCCTCCTGCTAATGCCACCCTATAAGCAGATAACTGTTTGCATGAACGGGCGAATAATGGCTTCCAAAAATGATTAATATCTGATTAGCCAGGACAGCAGATGGTGTAGAACAATGACAAAGCCTTTACATATATGCTGTCATAAGGCAGCTTAATTCTACCTCCTCCTGCAGTGCTTCTACCACAAAAGCGATTTATTTTGTTTAATTCATAGCCATATCTGTTTAAATATATGTATATAAGGTTTGCTGCTTTACAAGCGTTTTTTCAGATTTATTATGGTAAAAAAAAAAAAAAAAAAAAAAAATCTCCTGGAACAAGCTGCCAGTCAAAAAAAAAAAATATTTTCTCTTTCCAGGGCAGCATCCAAGAGATAGGCTCCTCCTCCCTGAAACAGGAAACACATTAGTCCACCATTATAAATTTCACAGTCTCACCTGCGTGCCTCAGTTGTCTTTCCTCCGGACCCACAGGAGCTGCAAGAAAGGTTTGTTATTTTACCTTGTCTCTGTGCTAGTAGCAGGAGGCCCCCTGCCAGCATCCCATTCAGCCCAGCAGGAGCAGCAACTTTGAGCAAAAAACTTGCTCTGCCTGAGATTTCACCCCTACAGAGGGGTCTGCAATCCTCCCCCCAATCTGAAGCAAAAGCACTGGCTTTTCCCCCCATATCGCAATGCTGGAGGCTGCTGCTTCAACCCGGCATGGCTGGATCCCACAGATGGTGTCCCGATGTTGACACGATGCTCTCACCCCTCAAAGCACCCACCCCCATGTTGAGGGCATGCAGCCTGGCACGGTTCAGGAGGGGAGGAGGGGGGGCGCTCGCTCGTCCCCACCCTCTTTCCTGACCGGCCGGGCTGCATGCTCGGATAAGGGTCTGGTATGGATTTTGGGGGAACCCCCACGTCGTTTTTTCGGCATAGGGGGTTCCCCTTGAAATCCATACCAGACCTAAGGGCCTGGTATGCTCCTGGAGGGGAACCAATGCCGGTTTTTTTATTTAACATTTGGCCCAGAGTTCCCCCTCATGATTCAGGGAAAGAATCCCTGTTCAGAACAGAACACATCTGCGAATCAGATGCGTGCCCATAGAAGATAATGGGCCTGAATTCGCACCTGAGCCGCAGCGCAATGCCTAGAAAACGCACACGTTTTTTCGGCACTGCGCAGTGCGAATGCATCGCACATATGTGAACTAGCCTCATAAAAATGTATGTATTTTCTAATGACATGCGAATTGGATGCGTTTTAAGCCGCATCCAATTCGCATAGGTATGAACCCAGCCTAAGAGTTTGGTGTACAGGCAATGTTCTAGGTTTCCTGGGTTGTAGCCCTTTGTACATCTTGTCATGTAGTGTGAGCTCTACGGCTTTTTGCTCTTTAAAGTGGTTGTAAACCCACATTTAGTTTTTTTTTTTCCCCCCACCTGTAAGAGAAAGGCATAATGAGCTAGTATGACTAGTATATTAGCTCATTATGTACCACTTACCTTAGATCGGGGCCCCCGAAGCCGTCCGCGTCCCTCCATCTAGCCGCATCTATCGCTGCGGCGATAGCCGGAAGGTTACTTCCGGGTATCGCCGCTGCAGCCAATCACAGCGCCGCTCCGGCGCTGTGATTGGCCGGAGCGGCGGTGACGTCACTCTGCGCATGCGCGCAAGAGCCGTCACAATCGGCTACGCCCAGCTATTGCTGGGAAGTAGCCGATTTTGTGAATGGGATTAACCCCATGAATGCGCCGTAGACACGGAGCAATGTCATTTTTACTAAATATCTCCTAAACCGTGTAGGTTTAGGAGATATTTCTTGCACCTACAGGTAAGCCTAGATTAAGGCTTACCTGTAGGTGCAAGTTGAAAAAGTGGGTTTACAACCACTTTAATACCTAGTGTGTCCGCTATAGCTTTGAGAAGGTTATCCGTATCTTCTGAGAGAAATAAGTTGCCCTCTAAGACCCCTTTCACACTGGAGTGTATTGCAGGCGCTATAGCGTTAAAAATAGCGCCTGCAATCCGCCCTTAAAAATCTGTCACATTCACTCCAGTGTGAAAGCCAGAGGGCTTTCACAGTGGATCGGTGCGCTAGCAGGACGGTAAAAGTCCTGCCAGCCGCATATTTGAAGCGGGGAAGGAGCGGTGTGTTTACCGCTCCTCCTCCGCTGCTACCCATTGAAATCAATGGAACAGCACGGCTATACCGCCCGCAATGCCCTGCTTCAGCAGCGCATTGCGGGCGGTTTTAACCCTTTCTCGGCCGCTAGATTCGGATTGCTCATATTCGTCCGAATTTTCCTCCTGTTCCTGTCGTTCTGCCTGTTCCCTGTTACATTAAGGGACGCATGTCCTGCTGGTAGATGGAGTACAGGTCTGACTAGTATTTGTTGGCACTTCTAACTTCTCAATAGCTGAGCGTAGCGGTGCCATGGTGTTCTTTATCTCTTTCTTAAAAGAGTTGAGCAGTTCTTGCAAATAACCTTGCGATTATTTAGCCACCATTTTGTCTATACATTTTTGGCATAGGAGGTTTTTTCCATTCAGGTGAAAACCAGTGGCTGCATGAAGCACATGTTTTGTTGCTTTTTGTTTTCCTTTCCTCTGGGGTCCTTGCCTGAAATCAAGAACAAAAAGGGGCCCCCGTGAGGAAGGGTGTTAACTGCCTGTGAGTGGGCAGTTTTTACAGTGAGGTTAAGACAGAGGTGACTCGAGTATTCTGGCTTACCTTGGAGCTGGTCCTGGCTTGCAGGATCTGCAGCGCAGGGTGGAGAAGCGTCAGACATGGTCAGCCACCAGGATCCTCTGCTTAGAGGAGCCTTTTTAACTGCTTCTTGCTTAAGCTCCGACCCCCCCCTAGCTGACCCCATGCAGGTTGGTGGACATACCTGCACATGTCGCGATTGCTGGTGTCCTCCTTCCTGACCTTTCATTAGGTAGGGGGACTCTGCTGTTTTGTCTGGGAGTTAAGTCACTGTGTTTGTTTTTTTTTAGACCCTGGAAAAATGGCTGCCGACCGGAAACCGCCAGCGCCATCTTGGTACTCCCCACAGAGTGTCCAGGAGAAGATATATCGGCGAGCAGGAGAGCGGAGAAGTCGGAAGAAGACCCCCGGAGCTGCCTAATAAAATTACTTTAAAAACCTGTCTAGTGTGTTTTTTATTGACACTTTTTTCCTCCAGGTGAATGGGGTAGGGGTACGATATACCCCATACTCATTCACATAGGGTGGGGGGGCCGGGATCTGGGGGGCCCCTTATTACAGGGGGCTCCCGGATTCCGATAAGCCCCCCGCCCGCAGACCCCGCCAACCAACAGCCAGGGTTGTCGGGAAGAGGCCCTTGTCCTCATCAACATGGGGACAAGGTGCTTTGGGGTGGGGGGGGGCGCAGGGTGTCCCCTGCCCCAAAGCACCCACCCCCATGTTTAGGGCATGCGGCCTGGTACGGTTCAGAAGGGGGGGGGGGAAATGGCGCTCGCTCGTCCCCACCCTCTTTCCTGACCAGCCGGGCTGCGTGCTCAGATAAGGGTCTGGTATGGATTTTGGGGGGACCCCCACGCCGTTTTTGCGGCGTAGGGGGTTCCCCTTAAAATGCAGACCAGACCTAAAGGGCCTGGTATGCTCTTGGAGGAGAAGCTATGCCGGTTTTTTTATTTCAAATTTGGTGTGGAGTTCCCCCTCAAGATTCATACCAAACATTGCCTGGCATTGGCGATCTCACCGATAACAGCGGCGAGATTGACACGATATCGGTCACCTACTGTACACTTCCCCTCCCCTCTCCCAGGTCAGCAAATGCGCATCTACAAACGCAGACGAACCGCTGAACTACCGATTGATATCTTGCCAAAGACTCTGGAGCTCAAAAACGCAACGCACAAATGTGAATCCGGCCTGAAAGATATCGTCAAAAAAGAGTGGGAAGATCCAGAGGGAAAACTCTTCATACCAGCTGCAGTCAAGCGCAGATATCCGTTTGCAGAGACAGAAACCCAAAACCTGGGTTAAATGCTCCAAAGTGGATGCCTCTCTGGCAAAAGTCACAAATAAATCTGACTTAGCCTCCGACGACGCGGGTACCTTAAACTATCCCTTGAACAAGAAAATAGAGACCCTTTTAAAGAGGGCCTGGAAAGCAGGGGCTGCGAATCTGAATCCGGCAATAGCTTCCACCTGCACAGCCCGCACCTGGCTAATCTGGTTAACCCACCTTCAAGAACTGCTGGAAAGTGACACACCCAGAGAAGAACTAATAAAAAACATCCCCACACTGACGAGAGCGGCAGCTTTTCTAGCAGATGCCTCAGCTGAAACCATCAGAATATCTTTAAGGGCCACAGCGCTAATCAACTCAGCCTGAAGAGCCATGTGGCTTCTTGGGGAGGTGACATCTCTTCAAAAAAAAAAAGGCTGTGTGGGATTCCATTCACTGGAGGAGACCTATTGTTCGGGCCTGAACTAGAAACGGTGCTAGACAGGACCGCAGCAAAGAACAAGGGTTTTCCTCAAACAAAAAAGAAACAAGGGAAGACGCCCTTTCGGCAATTCAAGAAGTTTAACAAGCCGGGAGCAAAGAAGCGCTGGGGACAACAAAACAAAAAAGGCAAGGGTGAATTCATCCTCAAGCCTCCTAACCCACAGAACAAGAAACAAAACAATGACTGTTATCATGTAGGGGGCAGACTCGCAGCTTTTTCCCACCAATGGATGGAAGCAACAAAGACAAATTTATCATACACACCATAACAGATGGCTGCGCGATAGTATTTGCCACTCACCCCCCAACCAAGTACCTAGTAACCATGTTACTAAAGGACAAAGATCGAGCAAAAGCCTTTTTAGAATCCCTGCAGAATCTATCAGATCAGATCAGAAAGTGATCCGCCAGGTACCTCAAGAAGAAAACAAAAAGGGGGTTCTATTCCCATATCTTTGCAAAGAAAAAAATCGTCAGGCATGCTGAGGCTCATACTGAACCTCAAGCCACTCAACAGAGGAATAAAAAAATCAGAATGGAGTCTATTTACTCGATCAGAAACATCCTACCACGGGAGACATTTATGGCAACCATAAACCTACAGGATGCCTACCTACATGTCCCCATAAAGGAGGATCATCAAAAATTCCTGGGAGGTTCGCAGTACATGGGCCAGCAACCACTCTGCACCTGCAATATACAGCTCTCCCTTTCGGCATCTCCTCAGCACCCAGAATCTTCTCAAAGATAATGGCAGAAGCACTAAAGGGTCTAAGACAACAAGGCATTGGCATAAAACCATACCTAGACGATCTACTATTATTTGCAGATTCAGTGGAAGCCCTAGAGAACAACCTGCACACAAGCATGTCCCACCTGCAAAACCTGGGGTGGATAGTGAATGCAGAAAAATCACAGATGACCCCAAGCCAAAGAGTGGTGTATTTGGGCTATATACTGGACTCCAGATTAACCAAAACCTTCTTAACGGAAGAAAAGAACGAAAAATAGGATTTTTCTAACCGCTTACCTGTAAAATCCTTTTCTTGGAGTACATCACGGGACACAGAGCTTAGTAATTACTATGTGGGTTATATTCCACCTTCAGGTGTTGGACACTGATGTAATCAATTAGACAGGAAGTTCCCTCCCTATATAACCCCTCCCATACTGGGAGTACCTCAGTTTTGTAGCAAAGCAATAAGTGTCCCAATATCCCCAAACAAGAGGGGCGGGAGCTCTGTGTCCCGTGTTGTACTCCAAGAAAAGGATTTTACAGGTAAGCCGTTATAAAAAGCCTATTTTCTTTATCGTACATCACGGGACACAGAGCTTAGTAATTACTATGTGGGACGTCCCAAAAGCAATGCCTACTGAGGGGAGGGAGACACAACTAACGCAGACCGCCATCAGACGTGAGGAACTAAACTGGTGCATGCAGCATACTGCGCCAAAGAGCGGCATCCTCTTGCCGCCTTACATTCACCTGATAGAATTAGTGAACGTATGCACCGGCGACCAAGTTGCGGCCTTGCAATCTGAGTCATAAAGGCTTGGTAATGCACCACGCATGAAGCGCTTACTATCCTGTTCGGGTGCACTCTAAAAAGAAACAGGGGAACCCTCTTTAACCACAAGCCTGAATAATAATCTGATGAATCAACATTGAAAACTGTTGATTTAGACGCTGCCTGCCCTTTCCTGGGGCCTCCTGGTAGTGCCACAACATCAGTTTTCCATATCTGAGCAGCCACTTCAGATAGGCCTTGACTGCTCTCATTCTAACAAGAGAGCGTAACCATTTTAATAGCCGATTTGATCGCTGCCTGCCCATTTCTAGGGTCTTCTGGCAGCACAATCAAAACGTCAGTTTCCTATATCTGAAACCTTCAGATAGATATTTAACTGCTCTCATCTATATTGAGAGAAAGCAATAACCTTTCCTTCCGCAGAACAAGGCTCTGGAAAAAAGGCAGGCAAGAATATCTTGATTGAAATGAAAACTAGATCCTTCTAGGAAATAAGGCCGGGTGAAGATTTACCACCACCCTATCCTTAATTATTCTTAAGTATGGCTCTATACAAAGAAAGTTGCCAATACTGAAACTCTTGCAGAGGCTACCGCAACCAAGAACACCAATCCCCCTTGTTAGAAGGATGAAGGGATATATGGTGCATCGGCCCAAAGTGCTGACCTTGTAAGCCGACCAAATAAGGACTCAATCCTCCGAGCACAAAGGCGCCCTAACTGGCGGACTTATACGCGTTACCCCTTGTATAAAGGCCCGTATCAAAGTGTGCGAAGCAAGCGGCCTTTGAAAATACTGACAAGGCTGAAATCGGATCCTTGATGGAACTTAAGGCTAGCTTCAACTCCTTTCCTAATGTAGGAAGGCAAGAATTTTACCTATGACATACTTCCAGAGATGCCATCCCTTGGTTTCACACCAGGAACATGGACCTTCCAGATCCCATGATACATGGTCCTGTATGAATCAAGGTAATTTGCTGCTGATTCTGAAAGCCCCGATCCTCAAGAATGCGGGCTATACCAGCCAGACCATTAATTCCCAAGTTTGCAGGACGGGATGGAATACCCCCTTGTGAAGTAGGTCTGGACAAGATGTAAGGGACCCTGGGTCCTCTACTACCACCCTTACGATTCCAGCACAGCAAGGTTGTCTGGGTCATGCCAGAGCTATTAGGCAGGCTTCCGTCCCCCTCAGATGTTGCATAGAAGCCACGATAGTCACAGCACTGGGGGGAGAGAACGCATGAACCAGTGACAACTGATCCCACGAGATCACCTGTCCCAAATGCGAGTGGATCCTTTGTCCTTGACACAAAGCTGTCCAACTTCTTGTTGAACCTGGACGCCAATAAATTTTATGTCCGGGGTACCATTTCTCTGGCATTTGGCCAGAAAAAAGTCGGGGTGTAGGAGGTAATTCTCCCGAGAACAATTGTTGATGGCTCCAGAGAACCGCCGGCCAATCCTCCATTTCATGTAATGAAGATGGTCAATAGGCAAGGCACAAGCTCCTCTGCCCAAGCCAGAACATGGTTCACTTCCCTCTGGCTTCGTGACTTCTAGTGCCTCCTTGGTAGACAAAGTAAATCACTGGTGTGGCATTGTCGGATTGTACTCTGACAGAACAATCCTGCAACCTTAACGCCCAGGCCCTTAAGCCAGACGTGCCATCCATAGCTCTAGAATGTTGACGGATAAGGCTCACTTGGAGCTTGACCACTTCCCCTGGGCACTGGTCTCTTCCAGGCCTGGCCTCCATCCCTATAGGCCAGCCTTTGTAGCCGCCACCTCCCAGGTAACCGGCATGAAGGATCTTCCTTTCTGCCAATCTTTTGGTTAAGAACCACCAACTAAGACTCCAGCGTATCCCTGGGACCAGACCCTTTGGATAATGCTAGGTTGGGATCTAAATGCTCCAGGCTGACAGAATAATAGCAGTTTTGAAAGAAACTGAGCATAGGGAACCGCTTTGAATGAAGCCACCATCTTCCCTAGCACCTTAAGCAAAAAGGCAAATGTAAGGAACCTCTTCCTTGCCTTGACCACATAGACCAGCTTTCTTATAGCGCTGCCTTTGTCTGAGGCAAAAACCTCTCCTTTTTGGGCTGTGTCCCCAACATTCCAAGCTTCTTACCGAACATAAGAATGTACTTGTAGACAGGGATCCTAACCCAGGAGACCCAGATACTTGACCATGCTGGACACACTTAGGTCCAGCCATGCTACTGACTAATCTATCAGCAGCAGATTGCCTCGGTATGCCATTACTGCTATACCCTGGGCCTTTAGACCTGCTAGAGGCGCTGCTCTCCTGCGAAACGCAGACAACCTCTGCAGTCCCATGTAAATAAACACATATGCAAATGGCTCCCCATGTGTATGTGGCAAAAGTTTAAACCCATATGCCTCTATGGAAGCGTGCATTCATTGAAGCATGAATTCATACATATATGTTTTGTTTTAGGCACAAAAGAAAAAAGTGTGCGCTGTATACATGCATACATATAGCACGTGTACTATGGAACGGGCATCTTGCAAGCAAGCAAGCGTTTGAGAACGTGTTATGCTATGCAACATGTACCCATGCAGACACATATTCCTATGTGAACACAAGGAATCCTGTATAATTAAGGAAACTTAAATTATCATGCCTCATTATACAACTATGCAAAATCTAGGCGAACATGCAACTTTAGGCGATCATGTATCCTTATGCGATTCATCATCTTTTATGCAATCAAACATCTTATGCATTTTAAGCACTACTGTGCGGACATGTACCCTTGTGTGATCAAGCACTCCTGTGCGATCCAGCATCTTTATGCAATCAAGCATTTTTATGCGACTTTAGGCCTTTCTGTGAAAACAAGCCTCAGTGTGACCAAGTATCCTTGGGAAATCAATGCCTCGTGAGATCAGGCAATCTTGTGTGAACCAGCATCTTTATGTAATCAAGCATTTTTATGCGATTTTAGGCATTTCTGTGCAAACAAGCCTCTCCGTGCGATTTAAGCACTTTATAATGATTAAGCATCCTCATGCGACTATGTAAAAACATGCATCTTTATGTGATCAACAATAAACATGTTCTGTTACTTGTCTTTTTACCCCACATGCATTTTGTACATTCTAAACTCATGTATTTTATGCCAACATGTGGACTGGTAAAGAGGAAGTTATCCTCTGTAGACGTGTGTTTCCGCAATCATGCGATATAGCCGTTATGCGTTAGCAAGGTTTACCAGCAACAGAGCATCCCAGCAGTTGTGCGTTTGGCTAGCCTGAAGCCAGCACCAGGATGAGGATCCTGTGGAGGTTTTCCTAGCAACCTATACTCCTCGACTAGAGTTTTTAGGAGGAGAAAAAAAAACAGCTTATGCGGGTGCCCAACCAGCAGAATAAACTGTTGCAGTAATGGTTAGAGTGGGAAGGTACAAGCAACCTATGTGATTTTTTTTTTTTTTTTTTTAAAACCCCAAGGAGGAGACGGAGGCTTTAGCCGACTAGGCCAAGTTATATGCAGTATGAATCTCTGAAAAAGACTGCAGCTGCAACTCCAGAGCTCGTGAGGCTTCTGATACCTCCGCCTCGTTAGCCTGCACCTGTTCCCTGTCCTCTGACGGTGAACTTTCAACCTCAGGACTTTTAATCCATTTGTTTGAGGATTTAGAGCAGGGAAAGAGGCACACCCCAGGTTCCTGCTTTCAGTGAGGAAGCTGCAATATAGCAATTAACCTCTTATAGACCAACAAATGTCAGCCTTTTGCTTCTTAGGATTCTTTAGTCCCAGAGCCCTTAGAAGGCTTAGTCCCAAGCTCAAAGCCGAGGTACTGGCAGCCAAATTGCACCCACTACTGAGCTATAGTCCAGCGTACAAGCTGCTATGAAAGTCAGTCAGGTGTAAAGCTAATGTGCCTTGGGGATGCCTGTATCGCTGCCTTCTGTATGCCAATCACATTACTAGTTTGTTAGCACTGCCACCAACTACTAAGCCACGCTCCCGTGTCCTTCCTATCGCCAGGGAGTCTCCTAGAGACTGTTCTTTAAGGCAGAGGACGATCCGCACATGCGCAGAAGCGAGCCGGGGGACACAGAGCATTCTTACGTCAAACCCCGCCCCCCTCCGTCACTCGTTCCCCATATCTCCGGCAATAGTGCACGTGTACACGTGCCCGGATCACTGTGTCTGCCTGGAGAGGGAGGAGAGAGGAGGAGGGAGGAGGGAGGAGAGAGGAGGAGGGAGGAGGGAGGAGAGAGGAGGAGGGAGGGAGGGAGGGAGGGAGGGAGGGAGGGAGGGAGGAGGAGGGAGGAGGGAGGGAGGGAGGGAGGAGGAGGGAGGAGGGAGGGAGGAGGGAGGGAGGGGGGAGGGAGGGAGGAGGGAGGAGGGAGGCCGAGAGCTCTGCGAGCCGCAGCTGGGCCAGCAAATGTCATGGCAAGTAGTCCTTAGTGGCAGTAATAAGCAGTTGGACTCTTGGAGCTGTATTTATGTAAAAAACGCACTTCCATACTGCCCCAGGCATACACTTGAAACAAGGTAAAGCTCAATTTTTAGACATTTTGGAGGTGCGTGCGCACCCTCTAGTGGCACAAAAAGTGTACTACAACAATGTCCAAAATAAAACCAAACGAAATTCATTTCAGGTTTAACTAGTCTAGGCATTACGTCTTACAGCAGGAAGTCAAAACCACATAGGTTAGTTACATGCAAGGAACACATTAGCTTGAAGGTTCCCTGATGAACCAAGTTCACCAGGTAACTTCACTTACCTTTCCACGCCGCAGGACACTGTTAGGAACAGATAGCCCAAACTTCACCCCTCTTGGCGTGCAAATGTCAGCCGACGGGTCCTACTGAAAAGAACACCACTCCCCTGGACCTGTACAGCACCCTGCCAGAAAACTCTTGGTATTGGGTCTGACCAGAGTACTGGAACCCAGGATCCAGCCCTCCTAAGAGAGGCATTACAGGCAAAAACCTTGTGCTTCGGATACGAGGCCCCAGGTACTATCCATTTTGGCTATGAAGCACCTTGGATGGATCTGGTCTTTATGGAGGTTATTTAAATCCAGCATGAATCCCTCCAGTGGAGCTCCTCAGAGCACATCTTCACTCGTGACCAGCACCTTAGACACTGATGAAAAAACTGAGGTACTCCCGTATGGGAGGGGTTATATAGGGAGGGAACTTCCTGTCTAATTGATTACTTCAGTGTCCAGCACCTGAAGGTGGAATATAACCCACATAGTAATTACCAAGCTCTGTGTCCTGTGATGTACGATAAAGAAAAAACACCCAGGCAGTAACCTCTCTAAGAGGGACCAACGCCATTACAATCAGACAGGGAATGACAGTGCTAGGGCTGATGACATCTTCAATCCCAGCCCTCACCTGGGCACAGATTCACATGAGACCCATACAGAATTACATTCTGTCCCAATGGGATGGCCACCAAAACCTCAGCATCCAACCTCAACTGACACTGACGGATCAGCCAGATCTCTCATCACAGGGCCCAGTCAACCACCCGAACCACAGAATCCTGAAGCTTTCGGCTTGGTTACTGAAAGGGTAAGGCTTCAGAACAAAGGACTGTCAGACAAGGTGATCAATACCATCCTAGACAGTAGGAAGCCTGTGACCAGGGCAATCTACAAGAAAAGTGAGGAAAAAGTTTCTCCTGGAACAAAAACAAAAACTGATCCCCAGCAGAGGAATAATCCCAACAATTCTGGATTTCCTGCAAGATAAAGCAGACAAAAACATATCCCAAGCCACGCTGAAGGTACAAGTGGCAGCACTCTCCTCGTTCATGGACACCAGACTCGCGGAGGATCCCCTGATAAAGCGATTCCTGATGTCACTTAAAAGAGCTAGACCAGCTAAAATGAATAAAACTCCAACTTGGGACATGTCCACAGTACTTAGAGGGTTTCTCTCCCCTCGATTCGAACCGATAGAGGACAGCTCAGACAAAAACCTCACTCTAAAAACTGCACTTCTTGTGGCCCTAGTATCCGCCAGAAGAGTAAGCGAAATCCAAGCCCTGTCCATGATGGAACCATACTGCCTAATACACTTAGACAAAATAATTCTCTCACCAGACCCGGCCTTCCTACCCAAGGTCTCTTCAACATTCCATAGAACGGGCAGCACAGTGGTGTAGTGGGTAGCACTCTCGCCTAGCAGTAAAAAGGGTCGCTGGCTCGAATCCCAACCACAACAGTACCTGCCTGGAGTTTGCATGTTCACCCTGTGCCTGCGTGGGTTTTCTCCGGGTACTCCGGTTTCCTCCCACACTCCAAAGACATGCTGGTAGGTTAATTGGCTTCTGTCTTAAAAAAAAAGAAAAAAGAAATTGGCCCTAGTATATGAATGTGAGTTAGGGACTTTAGATTGTAAGCTCTTTGAGGGTAGGGACCGATGTGAATCTACAATGTATATGTAAAAGCGCTGCGTAAATTGACAGCGCTATACAAGTACCTGTATAATAATAATAATAATAATAATAATAATAATAATAATAATATCCCTTCGCTTGACTATGGACAACAAGAAAAGAGACACTTACAGCAAACTCAATGTAAAAAAAACACTCATTACATACCTCGAGAAAATGAAGAAATGGCGAAGAACGACCTCTCTCTTTGTCCTCTATGCGGGAGTTAACAAGGAGAAGCAGGCATCCAAGAATGCCATCAGCAGATGGATAAGAATGGCCATACAGACGACCTATAAGGCACAAAACCCCACCCCTCCAGGCGGGATCAGAGCACACACAACCAGAGCCTGGGCAACCTCAGTCGCAGAGAAAGCAGGGACGACTCAGAGGCAGATCTGCAGGGCAGCGACACGGTCGAGCTTCAGTACTATCGTATACTGGCACCATCGTACAGCTGTCCGACCAAGACCAGGCATTTGGTCGCAAGGTGCTCCAGTCTCTACCCCCACCCTAGTAAGTATTGCTTGATACATCCTCTCGGATGCTGCCCTGGAAGACGATTCGAGAAAATAGAGTTAGGTACCTGGTAACTCTTTTTTTAAGAGTTACACTAGTACCTCAGGGCAGCACTAGTTCCCACCCTTAAAACGACAAATACCAGGTATAATGGAGGAGCTTTAAACTTCCTGAGATTTCCTTTGGTACTTTAATACAACTGAGGCACGCAGGCGAGACTGTGAAATTTATAATGGTGACTAATGTGTTTCCTGTTTCAGGGAGGAGGAGCCCATCTCTCGGATGCTGCCATGGAAGACTTCTTAGAAAAAGAGTTACCAGGTACCCAACTCTATTTTTTTGTGCCTTTAGTTATTGCTCTCAAAACACAAAGCTATGTGCCTTTACTGGGCACTAAACACTTGAGATTTTATGATCTTAGCTAGCCAACATGAAGAACAGCAACTTCGGCAATCACACCCAACCCTACTCCCATGACCATTGTGATCTTTGGTGTTCATCTAATTTTGGAAACTTAAATTTCTGTGGCTCCTGCCTGAAATGAGTACCACAGCTGCATTAGCCACTTAAAGTGGAGTTCCACCCAAAAGTGGAACTTCCGCTCGTGGTACTCCTCCCCCCCGGGTGCATTTGGCACCTTTCGGGGGGGGGGGGGACGATACCCGTCTTTCACAGGTACGTGAAAGACGGGTACCACCCTGGCTTCCTCCTCCAGCCGCCGGACCAGTAGGAGAGAGGAGTGGAGCCTCGCGCATGTGCAGTAGGGTTCCTGGAGCCGTAAGGCTTCACTGCCGGTCCCCTTACTCGCAATGGAGGCATACACCCAACAGCCAATGGAAACATCAGCTGCGGTGCCGACATCGCTGGACTCCAGGACAGGCAGGTGTCCGATAATTAAAAGTCAGCAGCTGCTGGCTTTTAATTTTTGCAGCGGTGGGCGGACCTCCGCTTTAATATAAGTGTTATTATGGTCTGTAGTTGAAATTTTTACACCAGCACACATGTACTAGGGCCAGTGTAGACAACGGCCAATTAACTGACTAACGTGTCTTTGGAGTGTGGGAGAAAACCCACATAAAGCACAAGTAGAACATGAAAACTCCATGCAGATGGTGTTCTGGTTGAGATTCAAACCATGGACCGACCCATTACTGCTAAGCATAAGTGCTAAGCCATTAGAAGTTCACCCAAAACCTAACTATAAGGCCTCATGCACACAGGGTGTTTTTACAACTGTTTTTACCAGCGTCTGCCTTTTTCTTTTGCAGCTAAAAAAACACCTCTCCATGTTATTCTATGGCCTCAAGTACACACAGGCTTTTAGGAGCTGTAAGTGACATAGGCGTTTTCAAGCTGCAAAAAAACCTCAGGGCCAGTACGTTCTGAGGACCGGTGTCTTGCCGAAAAAGTTCCCCTGGTGGATAAGGACCCCCCCTGTACTGCGCAGGCGTGAACTGAGCCTCCGAAAATAGCCGAACATGTAGAGCTGAGAGTCAGCTCTAGACGGTGCCTGCGCACACCAAATTGGTACACTTCTGACATCCAGGCTCATTCCTTACCATCCCCGTGGACATGGAGGAGATGTTAAAAAAAAAAAAAGCCAGGAGGCTGAGCGAGCAAAGCGAGCCATCCGAGCAAAGCGAGGACGTGAGGCCAACTGGCCACTTACAGCAAGGTCCACGTCGCCCTGGACCTGTTGCAATAACTATTTCATTGCGCAGGCGCCGTCCAGAGCTGACTCTCAGCTCTACATGTTTGGCTATTTTCGGAGCTCAGTTCACGCCTGCGCAGTACAGGGGGGAACTTATCCGGCAGAACACCGGCATTACAGCTGTAAAAATGTCTGGCACTGCTAAAAGCAGCTCAACGCTTGACACACCTTGTCCGCATGTTGAAGGGCCTCTTCCCCACAACCCTTGCCAGTGTTTATGGGGGTCTGCGGGAGGCAGCTTTTCAGAATCTGGAATCCCCCTTTAAAAAGGAGGGGGCCCCCAGATCCCACCCTATGTGAATGAGTAAGGGATACAAAAGGCTTCACTGATGGTTTCCCTTATGACGAATGGCGGTGGCAGCACCCGACTGAAAAATCGGCTGAGCTCCCTGGACAGGTAAGTGTCAATATATTAAAAGTCAGCAGCTACAGATTTGTAGCTGCTGATTTTTATTTTATTTTTTCCCCCAGGCAGAACGCTTTAAAGAGGAAGTAGACCCTGATGGGTGTTACTTCCTCTTTGTTTCCCTGCAAAGGTAAAGCATAATGGGCTACTATGCATCGGATAGTAGCCCATTATGTGACACTTACCTGCAGGAGAAGCCCGCAATGTCCCCATCTTCCTCGCTAGTAGCGAGCGGCCATTCTTCCCCCCTCTGTGATTGGCCGAAGTCGCGTGGGAGCCGCCTTCAACGGCATGACCCGAGATAGAAAGGCACAGTGTGCCCTTTCTAACTCCAGCGCACAAGAAATGGCCGTACGGCGATTTGCAAATATCTCCTAGACCGTGCAGGTCTGGGAGATATTTCAAGCACCTACAGGTAAGCCTTAATCTAGGCTTACCTGTAGGTTAAAAAAGTGGTTGTAAAGGGTTTACAACCACTTTAAGTAAACTTAATCTGCCACACACACAAACAAACTATTAAAGTTGATGAAGTCATATGGATTAGCAACATGTAGACTACATAGAACAAAAAGCAAAACAAATAACTGTTCCTTACTTAGTGATCTTTTAGCATAACCATGGATGTGATAAAACCTATCAATCTACTCCATTTGGGCAAACTTCAGCAAAACCACAGTAAGCAGTCACTTAATGTACAGATTAGTCACTGCGGTGAATTACAGAATAAGAACACTTTCTTCTTCGCTGGACTCTGTTCTAAAGCAAGATAAGTCTGTAAAGTAAGCTCTACCTACTAAAAGGAAAGGAAATATAAATAAGAGACCCAGATGGAGATATTCAATCAATTTCATCAGTCTACCTGTATCCCCCAGAATCTCCAGTGACTAAAGGACAGTTTAAGGCCTCATGTACACTGCTGCTGGTAAATGGATGTTTAGGAGCAGTTGGGCATTTTAGTCACTATCGCAGTCCGATTAAAAGTCGTTGATCACCGCCATTAGTTTATAATCGCAAAAAATAGGATTTTTGTACTCACCGTAAAATCCGTTTCTCTGACGTCCATGGACCGAGGCAGCTCTCATACTGATTACATGTGGGTATATGTCCCTGCTTGCAGGAGAAGACCTAGGCAGAATGTTAGAGGTTAAAACATTCTAGAACAAGCCAGAGCTGAACAGCCCCGCCCAGGGGGGCGGTCCCTCCGGACATTACCCTTCCACCTGCAGCTAATCAGCCTCAGTTCGTAACAAAGCAGTACAAACTTAAAAGGAAGGGTGGGTGCTGCGTCGGTCCATGGACGTCAGAGAAACGGATTTTACGGTGAGTACAAAAATCCTATTTTCTCTTATCGTCCATGGACCGATGCAGCTCTCATACTGATTACATGTGGGACGTCCCAAAGCAGTATAAGAAAAGGGTGGGAGCAAAAAAAGTAAGGAACAACCAAAACTTCACTCCAAACCAGCAGAGCCCCTCAACAGAGGAGTTGCAACATTAGACAGCGGCCTGCAACACTTTGCGGCCGAAGGAAGCATCCGAAGATGCAGCCACATCAACCTTGTAGAACTTTGAAAAGGTATGAACGGACGACCAGGTCGTCGCCTTGCACACTTGTGCAACCGACGCTTGATGTCGGAAGGCCCGGGAAGCACCAATTGCCTTGGTGGAATGCGCCGCAACCGGAAAGGGAAGCGCCCGCCCCTTAAGGGCATAGGCCTGTATGACGGTCTGCCTGATCCACCTAAAGACGGTGGCAGACGACACCGCTCGGCCCTGTTTTGGACCAGACACAGATTTCCGAATGGAAACAGTAGCAGACAGGTACACTCGTAAGGCTTGTACCCATCTTAATGTATGAAGCGCAAACTCTCAGGGAAGCGATGGGTGAGGACACAAGGACGGAAGAACAATGTCCTTCTTAAGGTGAAAGGCCAAGACCATCCTTAGAAAAGAAGGATGGTCGTGGGCGCAACACCAACATATCCTTATGGAGGACCAAGTAAGGCGACTTGCCAGACAAGGCTGCCAACTCAGACACCCGTCTAAACGAAGCAATGGCCAATAAGGCCAACTTCCGGGACAAGGTCAAGAGAGGAATCTCTCTGATATTCTCAAAGGGATGTTCTTGGGAGAACCGAGATGCATCAAAATCAGATCCCAAGTAGGGAGAGGAGGCTTGACAGGGGGGACCACATGGCGAACCCCCTGCCCAAAAGGTGCTAATCAAGGAATGGCCCGGCAGCGGTCGTTGAAAAAGACAGTCCGGGCCGAAATCCGACCCTCAAAAAAAAAAAAATGCAAGGCCAGCTTTTGGGTCACACCACGCTGTAAGAACAGCAAAATCCTGGGAACGGAAAACATCCGAGAATGCCACTCAAGTTCCTCGCACATAGCGATGTAAGCCTTCCAGGTACAGTGAGATATCTTTCTGGAGGAAGATTCCCGTGTCAACAACATAGAAGAGATGACCGAATACGAGAGAACTCGGTCCTTTAGCACCTGGCTTTAAACAGCCATGCCATTAAAGCCAAGGACTGTAAAGCAGGATGAAGTATGCTCTGCGAAGCCGGCAAGGCAACAACAGTAGCAGAGGGTAAGCATATATCAGGCGATACTGCCCCCACGGGCTTCCAACGCGTCAAACGCATCCGCCCAGGGGTCCCTGGACCTGACCACGATCTTGTCACCTTGCGAGTGAGTCGAGAGGCCACAAGGTCCACTTCCGGTGCCCCACCTCCGGTAAAGAAGGTGGAAACACCTCCGGATGCAAGGACCCTTCGCCTGCAATGCACACGGCCGACAGGACCGTCTTGCAGCGAGACGTATGAAAATCCCAAAGAGACTCCGCAATGTATCGGAGAAGGGAGGCCCCAGTGTACAGGGTGCCTCAAATGTTGGCCAATAAAGGCAACTTGACGGAACTTCCCTAGAAACTCGGTCAGAGGACTAGTACCTCAGCCTCCACAGGTGGCGCAAACCCACCCCGGGCACAGAGACCCTAAAGGCTAAAGCAGTTGTAGTGCACCTGCTAGACGACTGATGAATGAAGTAGAGGCTTTTGCCCAGTCATTGAGCTACAAAAAATGCCAGAGACGCAGCCACTAACAGGCGCAACGCCAACCCCAGCCTGGCGAACACAGTCCAAGCCAGCGCTTCTGATCACCACTGAAAGCAGGTGGAAAGTGATACCCCTGAAACCAGGGATCCTTGTGACAATGCTCCATCCAGCAGCTACCCATGGATAGGTGCTGATTGTGCAAACACATAGTTTATACTATGTATTGCGTCAAACGCACAAATGGAGAGTGTGGGAGGAAACCCACCCAGCCACAAAGAGCATAATACCACCACATACGGCGTATGTAGTTTAGTATTTGTGGATAAACCTATTAAACGCGTATATACTGTGCCAGCGACGAAGGCGTGCACATCATCGGGGCCTGGACGTAAACCAGCCACACAGATTGCGTACACAACCGTGTAGGTATGTTAGCCTGAGAATAAACAAATTGCACATGTTTATACTGTGCATAGCGCTGAGAATGCACACACCATTGGAACGCAGGGGAGAAACCTGAGCACCCGGATGAAACCCATGCAGACTGCATACGCATACCGTGTATGGTATTATTAGTATGTGTGCTAAACATTTTGCACAAGCCCATGTGTGCATAGCACCGAAGGCGTGCACACTGTTGGCGCGTGGGAGGAACCGAAGTACCCCACGCATACTCAGAGAATGCAATACCTACAGCTACTGTGAATGTATTTAGTGTAGTGTATAAACATAATGTGTATGTTTACATCGTGTATTGCACCAAAGGCATGCATGTCATGTAGCGTGGGCGGAAACCCACGCAGACTGCAAAGACATACTGGGTAGGTCCAATCGCACAAATTTAGACTGCATAGCGCCGAAGCGCCCACTCGGTAGAACTCCACGCAGACAGCACACAGATACCGTGTAGGAATGATAGCATGTGAATCAACATAATATTGCACGTTTATGCTGTGCATTTCCATTGGAGCGTGGGGGGAAACCGGAGTACCCGGAGGAACCCCACGCAAACAGTATACCCATACTGTAAACATGTATAATATGTGCAATAAACATATTGAACATGTCTATACTGTGCAGAGAGCCGAAGCGCACATACCATGAGAGTGCGGGAGGACAGCGGAGCCCCCGCCAGCCCAGAGAGTATAATACATACATATACTGTGAATGTATCTGGAGTCGTGCATAAACATATTTTGTACGTTTATATCATGTATGGCACTGTAACACAGCATTGGAACGTGGGGACAGCCACGCAGACACAGAGACCAATAACACATACATACACTGTGAATGTATGCAGTGTAGAGGTATAGGATGAGTTTAAATTATGGCGCAGAGGCGCATAATCTTCTCTGTATCATTCCAACCTGCTTGACTGTGCTGCTGAAGCAGCATGCAGGTAACAGGTAACCTCTGATCCTCAGACCGTGTGTTTGTCAGAGCTCAAATCATTCCCCAGGAAATGGCGGGAAATGTTACCTCAGGTATCACACACAAGGCTCACAGGGATTAGAGACATAAATGAATAAAGTCCTCCCTCATCCATGCTGCTCTTGAGGCAGCGTGTGAGGAAAACAGTGAGGAAACTGTATAAAAGAAAAGCTTGTCACAGCAATTTCAGCCTGAGTGTGTTTCTCACATCATCAATGAGATCACTTACAAGCGCCCTGTCATTCACTGACACAGAACTGGAGTCTTCCTCACAAGGGAATGTCCTGTTCATAAACATTAAATATTCAGAGGTAGGGTCCTGAGCCCAATAGCTAGGCCCATATCTGACTCAGAGCACTCCTTCACTAAAGATTTTTGTGGGGGGGGGGGGGGGGCTTATAGCTCCTTTTGCTCGCACACCGCTTCCATTCTGACAGGAATGATTCCAGGACTGCTGACAACTGGTCCATAAGGACCGCAGGTGCAGGAAACATATGAACATGTTTAACTGTGCAGCACTGCCAGTTGCCCCAGGCAATGTGGAGAGCAGGTGTATCAGACTCCATAAACGCCACCCTCTGAGACCTCATACACTATACAGTGAATATACAGTCCACCCACTGGCTACGCTGAGGAGGGGATACCCGGGAGGACCCACCAACCCTTAAGGACAGCTCAGTCTGTGAGGAGATTGTGAGGGGATTCGCGCCGCCGCTAGAAATAAATGCGCGGCGGCCACAAGAAAATGGCCGCCGTCCGCAGCTATAACTGTGCCACTGAACGCCAAGCTTGCCGCCGAGCGCAAAATTCAAAGCTCTAATGCGCGCCAATGGCGCACGCATCAATAATCACCTCACACACCAGAAAAAACTGCAGACATGAGCGCCCAACCAGGCCAGAGTGACCCCCAAGCACCCCACAGCACAGCACCAGTACAGGGTGCAGAGAGCAGCATAACAGGGGGGGGGGGGGACAGGGAGAAACCCCCACACACAGAAACACAGCCAGCATGTACTCACCTGCAGTAGGAGAGACTACTTACCCGTCCCTTTCAGGGACCCACTGGCTTGTTTCAGACAGACCTATCACAGAGTCGTACTGCGTAGCTGTCGGCCCGGTCCACCGCGAGAGATACAGTCAGTCAAGTACTGTTCAATCTTGAGAGGACCGCGGGAGCATGAAAGCAACCTGGCCACCCCTGGAGTATGTCGTGAACTGAGTCTCACGCACACAAGGCGAGGATCAGCACGCTCGACGGTCGGACAGGGAAGACTACGAGGATACTAGTGTACCCAACCTGTTGCCCAGCCGACAGTTGATTGAAGGTCTCAAAAATAAAATAATAAAATTCCCAAAGGAATAAAAATCAAAAGTAAAATCTTCCAGGAGACTGGCTCCTGAGAGCCACGTCTTCTTCTGCTAGGCAGAAAAAAACTGAGGCTGATTAGCGGCAGGTGGAAGGGTAATGTCCGGAGGGACCGCCCCCCTGGGCGGGGCTGTTCAGCTCTGGCTTGTTCTAGAATGTTTTAACCTCTAACATTCTGCCTAGGTCTTCTCCTGCGAGCAGGGACATATACCCACATGTAATCAGTATGAGAGCTGCGTCGGTCCATGGACGATAAGAAAAAATTAAAAACCCAGTGGTGATCAAATACCACCAATAAAAATCTCTATTTGTATGAAAAAATAAAAACGATATAAAAACTTAATTTGGGTACAGCGTTGCATGACTGCACAATTACCAGTTAAAGTAGTGCAGTGCTAAATCGCAAAAAAATAGAATTTTAATGAAGCAGGTAAAATCTTCCAGAGCTCAAGTGGTTAAGACCTCTCTGTGAAAAGACATACACAAGTCTTCCCCTTCTAAAAATCCATACTTGTGCTTCTAAAATTAAATCAGTGTATCGCGATTCGGGTGTCCCTGATGCGATTCCGATGCATGCGACCCCCAAAAATCGATTACTGGGATGATGCCCGCAGCTGCAGGCATCATCCCGGTACCGTTTTTAGAGCGGGCGGTCGGCTTTCCAGGGATAACAACCGATGCGGCTAAGAGCCGCTCGGTTGTTATCCCGGAGGAGCGGGAGGGGACACCCCCCCCTCCCGCCGACTTCCACCGCTCTGACCGGGCCTCCCGTCCCACCGGGAGACCCGATCCACGAGCCGCTACTTCCAGTGGCTAGAGACAGACTGAAATGAAGCGTCAGCTTCGTTCCAGTCTGTATGTAAACACGGAAGCGACGTCACAACGTCAAAAAAAAAAAAATGCAGTTGCATTTTAGTCACTTCCGGTTTACTCGGCTGCCAATAGCGCCAGTTTAAAAAAAAAAAAATTATGACTATTCAGAATCGCCGTTTTTGACGATCTGAATACTTTGAAGTGTAAAAGGAGGGATTTAGGGTCTTTTAGACCACCGATCCCTCCATAAATAGTACCTGTCATCACCTATTACTGTCACAAGGGATGTTTACATTCCTTGTGACAGCAATAAAAGTGATCAAACTTTTTTTTTTTTTTTTTAAAACACTATGTAAAAAATAAAGAAATAAAATGTTTTTTTTAAAGCGCCCCTGTCCCCGTGAGCTCGCGCAGAAAAAAAAAAACACATACTCAAGTCGCGCCTGCATATGTAAACGGTGTTCAAATCCCACATGTGAGGTATGGCCGTGATCGTCAGAACGAGAGAAATAATTCTAGCACTAGACCTCCCCTGTAACTCTAACCTGGTAACCGTTAATTTTTTTTAAAGCGTCGCCTATGGAGATTTTTAGGTATCGTAGTTTGTCGCTATTCCACGAGTGTGCGCAAAAAGACACTCCCCTCCATTCTCTCCCCCGCCTGTCCACGGCGCTGGCAATACTGTAGGCATCCGGCTGTGACAGCTTGCAGCTTCACAGCCGGGTGCGCATGTCTCACTGTGCTGTCCTGCATAGCCGGGCAATCTTCTAGCACCCGTGATGTGTCCCAGAGGATTGCAGGGAGGAAGGGCCGCCTAGGCGGCCCAAGCGGAAGTGGGAGCTCTTCGGTAATCGTGATGCATCGTAGAATCGAATCGCTTACCAGATAATCATAATCAAATCGAATCGTGAGACCAGTGAAGATGCGCACTCCTAACTTGTGCCAGCACTGGTGGTTTCTGAGTTTATCAGTAAAGCCATTGCAGGTTATACAGATGTTGCAGCTCACCCATTCCAATTCTACAGCAATAGTGATGTTTATTATATGAGAGAAGTTGGACCTCCAAGAAAATATAAAAAAGGAACATTTTTCTGTTAATGAAGGCAGGCTTATTAATGTGGGTGTTAGTTAGAATATACTTTTGAATAAAGAGAACAAACCCTGTTAAGCAATGTGGAACAGTGACTAATGAAAATATGACTGCATATAAAGTCTACCATAAAAAAGTTGCAGACTAGTACTCACAGCATCCAGGTTCTGTTGCTCCCTCTTCAACATCCTCTACTGACAGGGTAGAAAGGGTTATCACTGCAAGGAGATACCACAGGTTTAGATTTCACTCACTAGCAGCCAATATGGAAGTCATTGTTACTTCATATGGCAGCTAAATAGTAACTGAATTATCAGTTTATTATCGATATGACATTCATTTTTTCCATTCATTTTTTTCAATCTAGGGGATAATGCAACTTTAGGCGATCATGCATCCTTATGCGATTCAGCATTTTTTATGCGATCAAACATCTTATGCATATTAAGCACTACTGTGCGGACAAGAAGCCTTGTGTGACCAAGGACTCTTGTGTGATGAAGCACCCCTGTGCGATCCAGCATCTTTATGCGATTTTAGGCATTTCTGTGAAAACAAGCCTCTGTGTGACCACGTATCCTCGGGAAGTCAAGGACTCTTGTGTGATCAGGCAACCTTGAGTGATCCAGCATCTTTATGCAATCAAGCATTTTTATGTGAATAATCATCCATACAAACATGTTTCTGTTTGTATGGATTTACATGTTTTGTACATAAGTACAAAACATGTAAATCCATACAAACAGAAACGTATATTTATGTGATCAACAATAAACACGTTCTGTTACTTGTTTTTACCCCACATGCATATTGTACATTCCAAACTCATGTATTTTATGCAAACACGTGGACTGGTAAAGAGGAAGTTATCCTCCGCAGACGTGCGTTTCCGCAATCATGTGATATAGCTGTTGTGCGTTAGCAACAATGTGCACCAGCAACTGTGCATCCCAGCAGTTTGTGCGTTTGGCTAGCCTGAAGCTAGCACCAGTATGAGGATCCTGTGGAGTTTTTCTTACAACCTATACTCCTCGGCTAGAGTATGGAGTGGGAAGGTACAAGTAACCTATGGAATTTTTTTTCTAAATTCCAAGGAGGAGATAGAGGCTTTGGCCGTCTAGGCTGAGGGTACGTTATACGCAGTATGAATCTCTGAAAAAGACTGCAGCTGCAACTCCAGAACCTGAGGATTCTGATACCTCCGCCTCGTTAGACTGCACCTGTTCCCTGTCCACTGATGGTGAACTTTCATCCTCAGGACTTTAATACTCTTGTTTGAGGATTTAGAGCAGGGGGGAGGGGCGCACCCTGGTTTCTGCTCCTTGTGAGGGTGCTGCGATTATAGCAGTTAACCTCTTATAGACCAACAAATGCAATGCAAAAAAACTGACATATGCAATAGCTGCAATGTTGGGGGAGGCTGCAATGCCTGACAGGGCCGATGTCTCAACCTGTGCAGCTGCCTCAAGTCTCTGCAGGGGAGGACGATATCATGCA
The DNA here is from genome assembly GCA_029206835.1 of Rana muscosa. Taxonomy (NCBI): domain Eukaryota; kingdom Metazoa; phylum Chordata; class Amphibia; order Anura; family Ranidae; genus Rana; species Rana muscosa. The sequence continues at coordinate 593,179,636 of CM055116.1, read as the reverse complement.
GGCATGATTAGGGCCACCAGATTTAAATGGTTATACCTTGGTGCCCTTTTATATATATTTACCTGCCCCTGAACTTTTCTATGGGGAGACATAGTCCTAAGCTAAAGCAGAGGAACTTAACACAGGTGCATCCACCTTAGACACTGGTGAAAAAAACTGAGGTGCTCCCAGTATGGGAGGGGTTATATAGGGAGGAAACTTCCTGTCCAATTGATTACACCAGTGTCCAGCACCTGAAGGTGGAATATAACCCACTTAGTAATTACTATGAGGCTCTGTGTCCCGTGATGTACGATAAAGAAATAACCTCTTGTGGTTTCCAAAATGACTGAAAACACGATTTGCTGCTCACAGCGGTTGCTATACTTGTTCATCTGGATGTACCTTGCAATACAGATACATGTTATTACATTCACACTAAACATCTGTGTTTTAGTTTTGGAGACAGAAGGGATTAAGGTATATGTCACAGTTATTCGAGGAAGACGAGATAAAAACCTTTAGTGATTTAAGAAATTAATATAATATTCCAAATCAAAGATTCTTCAATTTTTTACAGCTTAGGCATGCATTAAAAAGCACAGGGTAGTACGCATGAATTGAAGTTTAATAAAAATCAGTGGTAATAACCCTGTTGGAGAAGAGGGGAAAAAAAAAAGGAGAAGGAGAAGGAGAAGGAGAAGGAGAAGGAGAAGGAGAAGGAGAAGGAGAAGGAGAAGGAGAAGGAGAAGGAGAAGGAGAAGGAGAAGGAGAAGGAGGAGAAGGAGAAGGAGAAGGAGAAGGAGGAGAAGGAGGAGAAGAAGGAGGAGAAGAAGAAGTGGTTGATATCACAATAATATAATATATTATTTGATAAATTTAAAAAAAAGGTACTGTGGATATACCTGCAAGAACAGCCTGGTCAGGCAATATAGGGCCAATCTCAGACGAACAATGGGCACGGGCACTTTCAGCAATACCCCAGGCTTCTCTATCCCCAACACAAAATTTAACACAATTATTCATCCTACACCAGAGAAATTAATCAAATGGAAATGCAGAGACACAGATCAATGTCTCAGATGTAAAGGGAGAGCAGCCAATTTAATTCACATGTTATGAAGATGCCCTAAACTCCATCGATACTGGCATTCCACGAGTGTGCGCAAAAAGACACTCTATGATTAATAGTGTACTTGAGAGTGGGTTGCTTATAGAGCCGGGGGGGATGTCTTCTGGGAATCTTGGATGAATCAAGAATACTGGGGGAATATATTGTTTCAATTAATAGAAGTCTATTTCAGGCCCACAAGCTCATAGCACCAAAGTGGTTATCACCATATCCACCCACTGTAATAGAATGGAAAACACAAGTAAGGGAAACCATAATTAAAAGAAAAAAAATAGGATTTTTTGTACTCACCGTAAAATCCTTTTCTCTGTCGTCCATGGACGGACACAGCTCCTTCAAATCTTGACAGTTGGGTATGTTCCATCTATTAGGAGAGGACTAGGCAGAACATGTTAGATATGCATACATGTTATTTAAACAGAGTTGAAACAGCCCCACCCAGGGGGCGGTCCCTCTCAACATAACCCTCCACCCTGCAGCCTCAGTTCGTAGAAAAGCAGTACAAACCAAAAAAAGGAGGGGTGGGTGTTCTGTCCGTCCATGGACGACAGAGAAAAGGATATTACGGGGAGTACAAAAAATCCTATTTTCTCTTCTCGTCCATGGACGGACACAGCTCCTTCAAATCTTGACAGTTGGGACGTCCCAAAGCAGTGTCAAAAAACAAGGGGTTGGTACAGCAATCAAAAAAGAAACAAGTTTCACCCCAAACAGGCAGAGCTTCTCAACGGAGGAGTTGCAACCTCAAACAGCCGCCTGCAAAACTTTCCGAAGATGCATTCACATCAACCTTGTAAAATTTTGAAGAGGTGTGAACGGACGACCAGGTCGCTGCCTTACACACTTGAGAAACAGACGGTTGATGTCAGAAAGCCCAAGGAGGCACCAATAGCCCTGGTCGAATGCGCCGTAACGGGAAAAGGAGGCGCTCGCCCTTTAAGGGCATAGGCCTAAATGACAGTCTGCCTGATCCACCGAGAAATGGTGGCCGACGAGACCACCAGCCCCTTCTGCGGACCAGACACCGACACAAACAGTGAGTCAGACCTCCGGAACGGAGCCATAGCAGACAGGTACACCCGCAGAGCATGCACCATGTCCAAGGAATGTAGCGTAACCTCCTTGGAATGCGATGGCCGAGGACACAAAGATGGAAGCACAATGTCCTCATTCAGATGAAAGGCCGAAACCACTTTCGGAAGAAAATAAGGCTGCGGGCGTTGCACCGCTTTGTCCTTATGGAGGACCAAATACGGGGACCTGCAAGACAAGACCGCCAATTCAGAAACCCTCGACGGATGTGATGGCTACCAGGAAGGCCACCTTCTGAGAGAGTGTCAAAAGAGGAATTTCCCCAATGTCCTCAAAAAGGTGGTTTCTGAAGCGCAGAGAGCACCAGATTCAAATCCCACAGAGGTAGTGGTGGGCGCACCGGAGGAGCCACATGTCGAACCCCTTGCACAAAACGTACTTACTAGTGAATGAGAGCCAGGGGTCGCTGAAAGAAAAACAGCCAAGGCTGAAATCTGCCCCTTAATGGTGCTTAAGGCAAGGTTTCTGATCTACTCCACGCTCTAAAAACAGCAGAATCCTGGAAACCAAATACGTCCGTTGATGCCATTCCATCTCCTCACACATAGAGATGTAGGCTCTCCATGTGCGATGGTAGATCTTCCTAGAAGATTTCCATGCTCTCAACATGGTTGAAATTACCGAATCCGACATGCCTCGGTCCCTCAGTACCTGGCTTTCAATAGCCATGCTGTTAAAGCCAGCGACTGTAAAGCAGGATGAAGAATGGGACCTTGTGAGAGAAGGTCCTCCCTCATTGGTAATCGCCAGGGCACGTCCGCCACCAGCCGCACGAGGTCGGCGTACCAGGAACGTCTGGGCCAATCTGGGGCGATTAGAATCACCAGAATTCCCTCGGTCTCTAACCTGCGGAGTAGACGAGGAAGCAACTTCAGTGGGGTAAAGGCATAAATTAGCCGTAAACGACCATTCCCCGTGGTCCAGCATCTGGCGACTCAGTCTACCTGCCAGTTTTCCACGCCTGGGATGTAAACTGCCGATCGGAAAGGAGCGTGCCGGCCCTCCCACCGTAGGATGTAAGCGACTTCGACGCTGCAGCTGAACTTCTTGTTCCTCCTTGATGGTTGACGTACGCCACAGCCGTGGCGTTGTCTGACTGGATCCTGACTGGATGCCCCTGCAGCCTCTAAAACCACTTGGAGAGGCACAGCCTGGTCGCCCGGAGTTCCAGAACATTGATTGACAGTTGGGATTCAGTCGGGGACCAGCGGCCCTAGGCCGCCTGAACCCCCCAGACTCCCCCCCCCCAACCGGTCAGGCTGGCATCCGTCGTGATCACAGTCCAATGAAAAGGGAGAAAGGACTTCCCGGTTCGAAGAGCCGGGGATCTCAGCCACCAACTCAGAGAGGACCTGACAAGGTGACTTAACTAAATCCGACGATCCAGAGACAACGGAGATTTGTTCCATTTGGAGAGAATCTCCTTCTGCAAGACCCGAGTGTGGAATTGGGCATAAGGTACTGCCTCGAAAGAGGCTACCATGAGGCCCAGGACTCGCATGCAGAAAAACGGAGAGACGACCATTTGCGGGATGTCAACAACCTGACAGCCGACTGGAGTGTCTGCAATTTCTCTAAGAAAGACTCTGGCCTCTGAGGAGTTCAGAATCAACCCCAGGGACTCTAGGCGCTGGGTTGGTACTAACACCGACTTCTGGAGGTTCAGCATCCACCCAAACTCCCGGAGGGTCTGACTGACTATAGACACGTCCTCCTCTAATTCTGAGCTTGAAGCAGCTCCCAGAAGAAGGTCGTCCAAGTAGCCTAAGATAGCAATGCCGCGCTGTCTCAGCAAAGCTAGAATCGGGGCGAGCACCTTGGTGAAAACTCTTGGTGCCGATGCTAGGCCAAAGGGAAGAGCCACAAATTGATAGTGGTCTTCGCCGATCGCAAAGCGCAGGAACCTCTGATGCCTGACGCAGATGGGAACATGCAAGTATGCGTCCTTGATATCCAAGGACGCCAGGAAGTCCCCGGATGAAGCGCAGCCACCACCGAATGAATCGATTCCATACAGAATTTTTTAATCCTTATGAAGGCATTGAGGGCCTTGAGGTCCAAGATTGGACGAACTCCGTCCTTCTTTGGGACCACAAACAAACAGATTTGAGTAAAAACCCTGAAACCTGTCCTGTGGTGGTACAGGTAGGATCACCCCGCATCTCAACAAGTCTTGCAATGCCCCTGGAGGGCAGCCCGACGAGCCGGAAAGAGGCAGATTTGAGGGAAAAAAATCTGTTTGGTGGACAAGAAGGGAACTCTATCTTGTACCCTGAGGTGACCACCTTGCAGACCCACTGGTCGGAGAGCAGGGAGGTCCACCGAGCTGCAAACCTGCAAAGCCGTCCCCCCACCCTGAAGTTGGGCGGGGGCAAAACTTAATGCGGTAGCAGGCTTGTTTGCGGGCTTACGCACCCAGGGACGCTTCTGTCCCCCAGCTGGACCTTTGTCCGCATGGGAGGGTCTGCCGGCAGGTCCTGACTGACGAAAATACAGATTCTGTGTGGGAAAAAGAGGGCCCCGGCTTATGGCGCGGCTCCTTCCCTTTAGTGGACTGAGGGAGAAGTGTGCTCTTACCTCCAGTGACATCCTTAATGATGTCGTCCAGTGAGGCACCAAAAAGCCTCCCACCCTTGAAAGGCAAATCTGCCAGAGTTTTCTTAGAAGCTTGGTCAGCGGACCAGCATTTTAGCCATATTAGGCGGCGCAGTACCACCGCAGATGCTGAGGCTCTGGAGATCAAAGTGGCTGCATCCAGGGTAGCATCACAGACGTACACAAGTCCTTGTACCAACTGTTCAGCCAGGGACACGCATACTTCAGGGAGCTGATGCTCCTCCACAGTCTGGTGCAATATCTTTGCCCACTCCGTGAGTGTCTGGGACATTAAAAAGGTAGCTGCCAAAATAGGCCGCAATGCTGACCCCAGCATGGTCAAGATAGAGCAGCTCACCGCTTCGGACCTCCTATCAGTAGGGTCCTTAAAAGCAGGGGTCCCCTCCACCGGAATAGTGGTTACTTTATTCAACCGAGAGACCGGGGAGGGGGGGGGGGGGAAATCAACAACCGGAGTAGAAGCCCATTTTTTCAAAAGGCTCTCTTCAAATGGGTAACGGACCGCCATGCGCTGAGGGACCGCAAAGAGCCTCTGCGGTCGTTCCCATTCCTTATCTATGAACTTGTCAAAGAAATCAACATAAGGAAAAACCTTAGCAGAGCGGATAAGTTTGTGCGACCCAAAAAAGGGACAGACCCTGCAGTGGAAGTCCCAGCTGTATCTTCCAGCTTGAGAGTGTCCCTCACAGCATTGATAAGTGCACTGACAAGTGCCCTTTCTTTAGCTGACCCGGACGAGGGGTCCTCCTCACAGGGAAGGTCCTGGTCCGCCTCTGACATACCAGAACCGGGGTCCTGAGCCGCAGCCAGGCCCGAGTCAGAACATTCCCCAGGCGATGGCGTGGGAAGGGGGCGCTTAGTACCCCCTTTATGCTCGCACGCCGCTTCCACCCTGGCAACAAATGACTCCAGGACTGCCGACAAAGCGTCCAGGGGAATAACAGGTGCAGGGGCACCGGTTGCTGCCTCAGGAATGTCTGGGGAAAAAACGCCAGCTTCTGACTCCAAATTTGCCCACCGACAGCCCTTAGGGACCCAGTCAAGATACCCGACAAAAATGATTGTCCATCCTCCTTGCTGCACTGACCGAGGGGTGGGGAATACCCAGGGGACTCACGGCCTAGCCAGAGACCGCTCAGCGCCGCTGCCCACTCTCTATCCACACACCGCGTGTGCTTGAGAAACTGCGTGAGGTAATTTGCGCTGTTCAGGAAGCCAGCCAACACTAGAGGCCAAAACCTACTCCAATGGGCACAGAGTGCCTCAGAGAAAGCGCGCGGACCACAAGAAAATGGCCGCACGCTATTGCAGACCTGCATCCTAGCGCGGCCACCGCAAAATAGCCGCCCCCTGGGCGGGGCTGTTTTAACTCTGTTTAAATAACATGTATGCATATCTAACATGTTCTGCCTAGTCCTCTCCTAATAGACGGAACATACCCAACTGTCAAGATTTGAAGGAGCTGTTTCCGCCCATGGACGAGAAGAGAAATATACTTTCTTACAGGATGTTTAGGGAAATTTGAAAAAAATATGGAGAAGATGGTTTGATATTTTGGAGGCATGACAAGAGAGGAGCGGACAAACGTCTAAGTAGGGGGGGGGGGGGAGTGGGGAGCATGGGGGTTAGGGAAGTTGGGGGTTGAGTTAAATTTTTATTTTATTTTTTACCCTTTCAACACGGGCCGGGTTGTATGTGTATATATATATATATATATATATATATATATATATATATATATATATATATATATATATAAAAGAAAAAAATTATTTGATCAAAAAAAAAAACAAAAAAAAAAAAAAACACAACATCTGTGTTAAAACTTTAATGTGTAAGCTGTCATAATTGTTCTCTGCACAGTTGGAGCCTTTGACCAACCCTGGATGTGCCCAGGGCCAGCGCTTCTGTGGCGTTTGTGGCCACACACACAAGCAGGCCAGACAGTTCGAATCTCGGCCAGTTAACCAGGGACCGGCAGATATTCAAACAGTGTATGCGCAGGTTGAATGTACCCAAGTTGATTGAATGATAAACTTGGGTACAGCCAGCCTGTTTGATTTCTCATGCGATTATTGCCAGTGGCTAAAGCTGGTAGCGATAATAACTGTGTTCTTCTGGCTGGCTACCTGAACTGTGTTCTCCAGGCTACCCCCTCACCCACACTTCGAGAACACCATAGCTGTACGTTAAGGACCCATATTTGCAGAAAAGAAAAATCGCTCCATCTATGGCTGACCTAACTGACTGGAGCTAATGAGCTAGTTTGTATCTGGCCATGGCAGAGTGCAGCTGCATTTAGCCACCTCTGAACGCAGCAAACTATCTACCCATGTTAATGTGGCCTTACAGTTCGAGTGGGCGCCAGTGGGTTGTTACTTCTGTCACCTACTTATAGCTTTGGAGACTAGGCCTGTGAGTGTTTCCTTTTACCCGAAGCCATTAGGTTACCTTTGCTTGGGCCTCAAAATGACCTCAGGGGGAAAGCAGAGCCAGAAATTCCCAGTGTTTCAGACTGAAGATTATTCAACTCACTGGTGTCTACCAAAAACTACAATGTCAGTCTCAATAACAATGGTTAAATATACAAACATATAGAAGGTACCTTTAAAAACACAATTTAGCATACAACTCAGCACTAGAACATCATGTTTCTATTCATAAATTTTTAAAAAAAGTCAAGTGGTAACAGCAGTACTATCCATTGCAGTCAAGGTGGTCTGTTAATTGTTACAGCCAGCTCTCCCACTCGACACTGGGAACTTCATCTGTCCGACTTGCACAAGCAATGCTATTTCGCTCCTGTACTCTGCCTCGGAACCAGTACCACCTCTAGAAGCCAAAACAACAACACCGAGTAGGAATCTTGGCTGTGACAGCCATCTTGATGAGTTCTATTTCTGTTCAGTTTCTGCATTTCCCAAGGCAGATTGATTCTTTTTTTTCCCCCTAAATTAGCACATTTGCATCTTTAAAAAAGTTTTTTTTAACATCTTCATTAGCATACATATACAGGCATGGAAAGTAACTAGGTATACAGACTGACCTTTAAAAAGATCTAGGCTTGTAAGTATTAAACACCAATTATTCTATGTCCCCTTAGGGTGGCCATATAAAGCCTGTTTCTTGACCAATTTAACCATCACTGGGATAATGATGGGGTGAGAATCTGGCTGTGTAGCACTTGTTAGGGAAAGCTAAAAAGCGCATCCAACAGTTGGAAGTACTGGTTAGCGCACACAGAGGTTATTAAATAGCCAGAGAAAACGATAGGAAGGCATTAATCATCCACCAACTTTCTGTTTAAAAAGATAAAAAAATAAAGCCTGCACCAACACAGATCATCGACTGAAACACATATGATCACGTTGAGCCTCTGAAGGTTTAGGGAAAGGCAGTCATTCTTGACGAGACATCTGCCATGGTAATATGCATGTGTGACTGTCCTTGCAATCATTTTTATCTAGTAGTCCTGTTGTACCTTAAGAATAAGTTACAATAAATACCTGAAACAGTAAATTGTGCAGTTTCTGGTTTTACTTGATCAATTACTATATAACCCTTAAGACATCATCTGAATTAAATCCTTCCTCTCTAGTGTGTATAATTTGCTTTGCATGCGACAGGTCAGATCCACAATGTATCACACAGGAGACCACCATACACACGTTACATCCTTCCTATTCTTCATACTGTATATATATTTAACAAAACAACAACCAAAAATGTTCTTACCTGAGGATGTGGATCTGTCTTCTGTGTGCTTGTGCTATAGATGGTGAGGGGGAGGCTGCCTACACTGACTGCTGTGCAAGTCACATGGCCAAGTGCATATCATTAGATAACATACCAGACACATTCAGCTCCACTGAAAACTGATACATCGTATGGCCATCTGCATGCATTATGAATACAAGCTTGTCCACAAACAATACTACTTGTTATGAAAGCAGTATCCTCCATGCTAACAGAAGGCAACATTCTTATCAATGGCACATTTAAGCCCAGGAACCCAAATCCTGTAGAATGCCCCACAATCTGAACCTGCAAACAGTTATCCTTTACCCTGTATGGCTGGGGAACAGGCAGCTATTCCCTGCTGTGTTGCAATAAAGGGAAAGAGGCATTTCTTGGTCCAGGCATCCGTGTTGAATGCCCCTTATCTCGCACCTGCAAACAAATACCCCCTGCACACCCTGTATGGTTGGGAAAGTTGCTCCCAGATGTGTTGTTGTAACGATGGCCAAGCAGCATTTTTAGTGCAGGCACCTGGCCATGTCCCTGGTGAATGCCCCTTATCCTGAACCTGTATGCAGTTACCTCTTCCACTCCCTGTATGACTGGGAAAGCTGCCAGCTGCGCCCCACTGTGTTGAAATACTGGGAGAGTGGCATTTTATGGTCTAGGCCAACCTGACCATGTATCTTATGCATCCTGCTGAATGTCCCTCATCCTGAACCTGTGAGCAGTTACACTTTGCATCCCTTGTATGATTGAGCAAGCTGCCAGCTGCTCCCTGCTGTGTTGTATGTGTTGTAATGATAAGCATGTGGCAGTATTTGGCCCAGGCATCATGGCACACTTTATGCATTTTTCTGAGTATTACTTATCTCGATCTTGCAAACCGTTGCCCCTTTCAGCTGCTCCCTGCTTTTCTAATGATAGGCGAGTGGCATTTTTGTATCCAAACACACACAGCACCCAGCTGGTCACTCCCCTGCTCCCAACGCCTCCTAAGAATTTTGACTGTTGGCAGAAGGAGCCTATTTCTCTGCTGTCCTCCGTACTCTTATTTACAACCTGAAAGATCAGGAAGCAGGCAGCAGTGGTAAAACATGGGTGTTTGAGGGTGGCAGGAAGGGGGAAAAGAAAGGTACTGGGGTGATTTCTACCTTTAAGTGGAGCGGGGCCTGCCTTTCCTTCAATGGTCTATTTCCCTCACTGGCCTTTGGCTGTCTTCATTGGCCGGTACGGGATGGTGTCACAAGAAGGCGTCAATCATCCACTATACCAGCAATGTAAGCTGAGCTGTGCTCAGTTTACATGCTGGAGAAGGCTACGAGGCTGCCTGCTTGCGGTTGGTGACAGTGGAACACTTCAGGCTGGCCACTTTTGCAGGTATAGCTCTAAAACTTTAAAAAAAAGTGCCTATATGTTTACAATCCAGTAATACACTGTCTCACCCTGCGCTGCACATGCTCAGTTGCTCTTTATTTTTAGGAAACTGACAAGTTTGTAGAGGCCCATCTGCTGACAGCCTTAAAGTAGAATTAAACCCTCCTACCCTTTACAGCCAAGGAAGCTGCTTCTGTTTGATCTTCAACTGCCATGGTACTGCATGTAATTAGTTATGACACCAGCTATTTGATGATTTGACAGTTTGGTTGAGGACACAAGTAAATGTGACATTTAGAAATCCCAGCATTTCAGAAATGTAATTTTTTTTTGTTCCACTTTATGATTTAGTGCTGTTCAAGGGCTCTGGGCTTCAGGAAAATGGCAGCCTCCAGAAAGAAGAAACAGGAGCAATGCTGGAGGCAGTTTACAGCGCACACTAATTATGGTATCATAATTATTACTGTGGAATGTATGTTCCTTGTTAAAGAACATTATTTTTTATCAAGTTGTTATGGGTAAAGTTATACTTTAAGCCCACCTTTCTTGCCACCCCATATATGCATTAACCGCTTGCCGACCGCCGCATGAGGATATACGTCGACAGAATGGCACGGCTGCGCAAATGGGCGTATATATACGTCCCCTTTCATTTGCGAGCCGTGTGGACACATCGCGGCCCTGTAACCGCCATAATGTCACGATAAAAATTGCTGTTTGCCGCCATTACTAGTAAAAAAAAAATATTAATAAAAATGCCATAAAACTACCCCCTATTTTGTAGACGCTATAACTTTTGCGCAAACCAATCAATAAACGCTTATTGCGATTTTTTTTACCAAAAATATGTAGAAGAATACATATCGGCCTAAACTGAGGAAAAAAGGTTTTGTTTTTGTTTTTTTTATATATTTTTTGGGGATATTTATTATAGGAAAAAGTAAAAAATAAAATTGTCGCTCTATTTTTATTTATAGGGCAAAAAATAAAAACCGCAGAGGTGATAAAATACCACCAAAAGAAAGCTCTATTTGTGAAAAAAAAAAAAAAAAAAAAAAAAAGGATGTCAATTTTGTTTGGGAGCCACGTCGCACAATTGTCAGTTAAAGCGACGCAGTGCCAAATTGCAAAAAGTGGCCTGGTCTTTGGCCAGCCAAATGGTCCGGGCTGAAGTGGTTAAGTGCTCAGCACGGTTTAGCAAATCCTCCTCTACGAAACAAAATTATTTTCAGTAATAATATTGAAATTAAATGAGTAATGTCAATAGAAAAGAGAACACAGACAGTGAAAATTGTGATGTCCCCTTACATAGGTGGTCAAGGAACCCTTAGCAACCTCAAGAGGAACCTTTGGGTTCCATGTTCCTGCTGTAATGTATTACCTGATCCTCTTAAGCCTCGTACACATGATAGGATTTTCCGACGGAATTGTGTGATGGCAGGGTTTTGTTGGATAATACGAGCATTTGTACGCTACATCGGACAATTGTTGTCGGAATTTCCGACAACAAATGTGGTATCTAGCATGCTTTAAAATTTTCAGACAACAAATGTGTCTTGTGGGATTTTCTGATCGTGTGTACAGAAGTCCGTCGGAAATAAAATCCAAAGTACAAATACGCATGCTCAGAAGCAATGCTAACCATAAGACAACATTAGCAGAAGTTGCCCAAAGGGTGGCGCTAAAGAGCAGAAAAAACACATAGTTTTGTGTATGTTGGCTGACGTTTTGCCGTCTGTATGCAGAACAAGTTCACGGCCAACGCCCTTTGGACAAAATTCCACGGATTTGTCTGATGAAAATCCGATCGTGTGTACGAACGAGGCTTAAGAATGAGCATGTGTTGTTATTTCTGATGTTCAATTAAAAGCCAACTCAACCTAAAGCCTAATACACACGATGAGAAAATCGGACAAAAAAATACCGCTTTCAAACCGATTGTACAATAATCTGATTGCTAGTACACCGCTTTCGAGAGCCGATCATGACAGTTCATCCAAAATTATCTGAAGGGTGAAACATAAAAATTTTCTCGTACAATACCAGATTATACAATTTTCGTTTAATCAATACAGTGTTCGTCCAAAAAAAAACATCGGAGGAGCAAGACCACACATCCTCGGAAACAAAAGAATACATTACTATACAATAAAACATCACTTTCGAAGTTGTATTCTGTCGTATGACAATTTTCCTTACTTTGGTAACCTCTTAATTTTCGCAATGAGACTAGCATGCAAAAAAAAAAAAAAAGAACAATCATTCGTCAGATAATCTCATTGTGTGTACGAGGCTTTACAGTCCATGTTCCACCTTACAGTCCATGTTTCAAATTTTACACATATTTAATGGGGAACTAAACCTATTGATTTAACAGTTTAACCACTTAAAACAACTTATGGATTTGCCCCATTAAAATGGGTTGTAAAGGTTGAATTTTTTTTTTTTTTTTTAAATAACAAACATGTTATACTTACCTCCACTGTGCAGCTCGTTTTGCACAGATTGGCTCCGATCCTCGTCTTTTGGGGTCCCTCGGCGGCTGTCTCAGCTCCTCCGCACAAGAGCTAACCCCCCTCTGGGAAGCGCTCTGCCAAGGGGGTTGGCTCTCGCTTGTGAGCGCACTCCTGTGTGATACAGTCGGCGGCCATAGCTGCTGTGTGCATCACTCGGCCCTGCCCCCCTGCGCGCCACGTCATTGATTTGAGCCAATGGCTGCGCTGCTATTAATCATCCAATGAAGAGCCCACAAGAGCTGGGGGAAAACAACGCGGGATCGCGCCAACGGAGATTCGGGGCTCAGGTAAGTAAAACGGGGGCTCGGGGAGGCCCGAGAGTGCTAGGTGTTTTTTCACCTTTAATGCATAGGAAACAGAAAGCTTTACAACCACTTAAGCCAATATGCAGCTAAAGGACCAGGCCCCTTTTTGCGATTCGGCACTGCGTCGCTTTAACTGACAATTGCGCGGTCGTGCGACGTGGCTCCCAAACAAAATTGTCGTCCTTTTTTTGCCACAAATAGAGCTTTCTTTTGGTGGTATTTGATCACCTCTGCGGTTTTTATTTTTTGCGCTATAAACAAAAACAGAGCGACAATTTTGGAAAAAAAAAAAAAATTATTATTTTTTGCTATAATAAATATCCCCCAAAAATATATAAAAAAAAAAAATTCCTCAGTTTAGGCCGATACGTATTCTACATATTTTTGTTAAAAAAAAAAAAAATTAAAAAAAATCGCAATCGCCGTTTATTGATTGGTTTGCGCAAAAGTTATAGCTTTTACAAAATAGGGGCTAGTTTTATGGCATTTTTATTAATTTTTTTTTTTTTTACTAGTAATGGCAGCGATCAGTGATTTTTTTTTGTGACTGCAACATTATGGCGGACACATCGGACACTTTTGACACATTTTTGGGACCATTGTCATTTTCACAGCGATCAGTGCTATAAAAATGCACTGGTTAAAGTGGTTGTAAACCCTCCTAAAAAAATGTTTTGTTTTTTTTAACTAGCTGTAAGAGAAAGGCATAATGAGCTAATATGACTAGCATAATAGCTCATTATGCATCACTTACCTTAGATCGGGGCCCCTGAAGCCGTCCTCGTCTCCCTCTTCAGCCGCATCCATCGCTGCGGCGATAGCCGGAAGGTTACTTCCGGGTATCGCCGCTCCAGCCAATCACAGCGCCGCTCCGGCGCTGTGATTGGCCGGAGCGGCGAAGACGTGACTCCGCGCATGCGCGTGGGAGCCGTCGAATTCGGCTACGTCGTCGAATGTTGCAACCTAGCCGAATTTGTGAATGGGGGTTAACCCCATGCGCATGACGTCAGCGTCGCCGCATTTAAATGCAAATATCTCCTTAACCGTGTAGGTTAAGGAGATATTTCATGCACCTACAGGTAAGCCTTAATCTAGGCTTACCTGTAGGTGTTTGTTTATAAAGTGGGTTTACAACCACTTTAATGTGAAAATGACACTGGCAGTGAAGGGGTTAACCACTAGGTGGCGCTGTAGGGGTTAAGTGTACTCTAAGAAATGATTCTTACTGAAGTGGGGCATGGCTACATGCGCGACCCACGGCTGGGCTCTTAAAGGACAACGTACCTGTACGTTGATGTGCCCAGCCGTGCCATTCTGCCGACGTATATCGGCGTGAGGCGGTCCTTAAGTGGTTAATGGCCAGGCCATTTTTCGCAATACGGCACTCCGCCGCTTTAACTGACAATTGCGCGGTTGTGCCATGCTGTACTCAAACAAAATTTATGTCCTTCTTTTCCCACAAGTAGAGCTTTCTTTTGGTGGTATTTGATCACCTCTGCAGTTTTTCTTTTTTGCGCTATAAAAAAAAAAAAAAAAAAAAAAGAGCGTCAATTTTGAAAAAAAAAAAAAAAACACAATATTTTTTGCTATAATAAATATCCCCCAAAAAAAATTCAAATCAGTTTAGGCCAATATGTATTCTTCTACATATTTTTGGTAAAAAAAAAAACGCAATAAGCGTATATTGATTGCTTTGCGCAAAAGTTATAGCGTCTACAAAATAGGGGATAGATTTATGGCATTTTTTATTTATTTATTACTAGTAATGGCAGCGATCTTTAGCGGGATTGCGGCTGGCAGATCGGACACTTGACACTTTTTGGGGATCATTGACATTTATACAGCAATCAGAGGTAAAAATAGCCACTGATTACTGCATAAATATCACTGGCAGAGAAGGGATTAACAGCAGGGGGCGATCAAGGTGTTAAGTGTTCCCTAGGGAGGTGTTTCTAACTGTGGGGGGAGAAGAAGAGGGAGAGCTGTTCCTGATCACTAGGAACAGCAGATATGTCTATCCTCCCCTGACAGAACGGGGATCTGTTTGTTTCCATACACAGATCCCCATTCTGGCTCTCTGTGGAGCGATCACGGGTGGCCGGCGGACATCGCGGCCTCCAACCACGCGCATTGGCTCCAACGTTGCGGGCGCACGCCCCCTATCGCTTTTAAAGCGGCCGACGTACACCTAGGGCGATTCATGCAGCCATGCCAAGCTGCCGCACTATAATGATGGCGGCTGGTCGGCAAGCGGTTAAACAGTTACAATCTTGGAAAGCCGGGATTGCCAACTGTCACATTGGTGCTCTGAACAAACACTTAGGCCCCTTTCACACTGGGGCGGTTTGCAGGCGCTATTTTTCTAAAAATAGCGCCTGCAAACCGAGCCTAAACAGTGGCTCCTGTCTCTCCAATGTGAAAGCCAGAGGGCTTTCACTCTGGAGCGGTGCGCTAACAGGACTTAAAAAAAAAAGTCCTGCTAGCCGCATCTCTGGAGCGGTGAGAGGGGCGGTGTGTATACCGCTCCTTCCCATTGAAATGAATGGGATACCGCGGTTTGCGGGTGGTATTAACCCTTTTTCGGCCGCTAGCGGGGGTTAAAACCGCACCGCTAGCGGCCGAATACCTCTGCAATCCATACGGTATAGCGGCGCTATACCACCACCGCCCCCACCGCCCCAGTGTGAAAACCAGCCTTAAGCAAAATGTGCATATTTATTTTTTTTACAAAAGGTGGGATTCTCCTTAAAAAAAAAAACTAGCTTGGGCAGTGAAAAACATGGAACCAGCTGTAAAAAAAAAATAATAAAAAAGGTATGGAATAAACAGTGTTTTCTTGCCTTTGTTATGGGGTCTGCAGCTGCCATGTTACTAAAGGGCATACTACCACACAGGCACATGTAGTCACAATGCTGTCAGAGCCGCAGAAGATCACATAGAAGCCGTTATATGTTCAGAAATATACACAGAGCACATTGGCTTCTAATGATATGAGGATAAAGCCTTGTATTCCCCATTCGCTATGGTTCATGTGAGCGCTATATGGCCGCTCTGCCCATAAGCTAGTACAGGTGACCCTCTTACCTGCCGTCTCCTCGCCGCTCATTCTCCTCTGTGCACTGCAGTGAAGGGAGGCGGGGAATGTTCCAGCTACAGCACGTATTGGACAAAAATAAGTCACCCTGGGAGCCGAATATAAGCTTCCTTCTTCCAGACTTCTCTATACATTACAGGTTCATTTTTGGCCTCCCTGAGCTCTTTTCAGTGTAGGTGTGTGTGAATTACTAGCTACTTGGTAATAATATGATAATAACGGTCCTGGAGTTACTCAGGTGATATCCTGGGCGATGCTGTGTGTCCTTGCTATTACATGAGAATGTAAATGTCCTTCTTACATTGCATCTCTGGTGATAGGAAATTATTCCCTGGATTTCATAAGTGTCAGAAACAGGTCCATCAATTTATTGCAGGCAGTGCCAGGACAAGGTCATCCAGAGCCCAGGGCGAACATGCCCAACTGCACATCCCCCCAAGATGTGTGTGAGCATTATGTGTAAGCAAAAATTCCCCCACAAAAGCACTAAAGCATAAATCTCCATGCTTATCCCCTAAGCATAAATTCCCCCCTCCTCCCAGTATAAATCTGCCCCTGCTAAAATCCCCCCTCTCAGCACAAATCTTTGTCCCAAATACCCCCCAGATCAAATGGGGGGGGGGACGTACTCCTCCTAGCACAAATCCCCCCCCCCCTTCAAACTTCCCTCTCCCAGCACAAGTTTTCCCCAAATCCCCCCTCATAGCACAAATCTTCCCTCCCATCCGCCTCCCAACACAAATCACCACTGTTAGCACCCCCCTGCAATTTTCCTATAACAATACTTACCCCCTGCTGCCCACCAAATTCCCCCTTCTAACACAAATCTTCTTCCCATCCCCCCTCCCAACAAAAATCCCCCTAAATCACCACTCTTAGCACCCCCCCCCTGCAAACTTCCCCTCCTAGAACAATACTTACCCCCTGCCTCCCCCCAAATTCCCCCTTCTAACACAAATCTTCTTCCCCTCATCCCCCCTCCCAACACAAATCCCAATAAAACACCACTCTTAGCACACCCTGCACATTTTCCCTCCTGGAACAATACTTAGCCCCTGCCTCCCTCCAGATTCCTACTTCTAACACAAATCTCTTTGTGGCTCCCCCCCACCTCACATGATACAGTACCACATTGCCCAGGGCAGCTGCTCCTCCTGCCCACCTCTTGTCCCAGCCCTGATTGTAGGAGACGCTGAGTGTCCATAGCGTGGACAGTCTGTCATCAGTGCATGTTTAGCCCCCAAGCCATACAGTGTTACTGATTGCCAGAATGCTGTTGGATACACAGCATCACTTATTGCAACTAGTGATGCTTTGTAGCTGACAGTGTCCTGGCACTATTTAATGTTGTGCAGCTGACTGCGTCCTGGCACCCAGTAATGCTGTACAGCGCACAGCTTCCTAGCAACCAGTAATGTGTAGCCGACAGCATCCTAACAACCAGAGACACCATGTAGCTGACAGCTTCCTAGAAGCCACTGATGGTGTGTAGCCAACAGAATCCTAATAACCAGAGACACCATGTAGCTGACAGCATCCTGGCAACCTGTGATGCCGTTTAGCCAACAGCATCCTAGCAGACAGTGATACCTCATAGATGATAGCATCCTAGTAATCAATGATGCTGTAAAGCCAACAGCATCCTAACAACCAGAGACACCACGTGAGACAGCCGCCGAGGGACCCCAAAAGACGAGGATCGGAGCCAATCTGTGCAAAACGAGCTGCACAGTGGAGGTAAGTATAACATGTTTGTTATTTAAA
Organism: Rana muscosa; assembly: GCA_029206835.1. Classification (NCBI taxonomy): domain Eukaryota; kingdom Metazoa; phylum Chordata; class Amphibia; order Anura; family Ranidae; genus Rana; species Rana muscosa. Next base: position 593,162,023 of record CM055116.1, on the reverse strand, counting down.
AAAAAAAATTAAACCTTTACAACCCATTTTTTTTTATATAAAGGTTTCCCCTTATCTCAGTAACACCCCCCCCCCCCCTCTTACCTTAGTGTATTCACTCTGCGGAAGGTGGCGGAGACCACCTTCCGCAGAGTGAATACACTAAGGTAAGAAGGGGGGGTGTTACTGAGATAAGGGGAAACCTTTATATCAGTGCCCCCTTACATAATTGTATTCACTCCCCCCTTACATCAGTGACCCCCCTCAGACTGACCTGACGGCGCTGTCACTGACCTCCTCTCCGGTGCAGCGTGCAGGTCTCAGTTAGATGGCTCCAGGTTGGTGGCTCTGGTTTTATTCTATAGTCTGTTCTCCACAGTCCATACACGTCTGACTCCTCCCGTAATCCCAATCCCGGTGACACTCTTACTCTTGATTCCTCTCCAGACTCCCCCTAAGAGACTGCAGACACGATAAAAGACAAGAGATAGTCAGAGATTGCAGACAGGTTAGAGGCTGCGGACAGGATACAGGAGGTGGTTAGAGGCTGAAGACAATAGGTGGTCAGAACATGTGTACAGGATAGAGGAAGTGGTCAGAGGATGGCGGACAGGATACAGGAGGCAGTCAGAGGATGTGGAAATGGTACAGGTGGTGGTCCGAGTATGCGGACATGTAGGGGGAGAAAACAGAGGGGTTCCCCGTGTAAGGGGTGCACACAGAGGGATCAGTCATGTAGGGGGATCACACAGTGGGATGAAGTACTGATAAGAGCTGTCACAGAAGGGCCCTCACACAGGACACATGGCAGGCAGGGCAGTGAGGTTGCCACAAACAGGGTGATCAGGTTCCTGTTCTTAGGGGAGGTGGAGTCCTGATCCCTAGGGAAAATGGGATCCCTAGGTGAGATGAAGTCCCCGTTACCAGGGGAGATGGAGTTTCTGCCCCCAGGTGAGATGGAGTTCCTGCCCCCAGGTGAGATGGAGTTCCTGCCCCCAGGTGAGATGGAGTTCCTGCCCCCAGGTGAGATAGGATCCCTGCCCCAGAGTGAGAAGGGGGTCCCTGTCCCCAGGGGAGAAGGGGGTCCCTGTCCCCAGGAGAGGAGGAGTTCCTGTTCCCAGGTGAGTGGCCCAGAGGGTCCCTGTTTTCAGGGGAGAAGGGGGTCCCTGTCCAAAGGAGAGAAGGTGTCCCTGCACCCAGAGGATAAGGGAGTCCCTGTCCCCAGGAGAGAAGGGAGTCCCTGTCCCCAGGAAAGAAGGGGTCCCTGTCCTCAGGGGGGAGAAGGTTTCCCTGTCCTCAGGGGGGAGAAGGGGGTCTCTGTCTTGGGGGGGAGGGGGACCCTGTCCCCAGGAGAGAAGGGAGTCCCTGTCCCCAGGAGAGAAGGGAGTCCATGTCCCCAGGAGAGAAGGGAGTCCCTGTTCCCAGGAGACTGTCCCCAGGAGAGAAGGGAGTCCCTGTCCCCAGGAGAGAAGGGAGTCCCTGTCCCCAGGAGAGAAGGGAGTCCCTGTCCCAAGGAGAGAAGGGAGTCCCTGTCCCAAGGAGAGAAGGGAGTCCATGTCCCCAGGAGACTGTCCCCAGGAGAGAAGGGAGTCCCTGTCCCCAGGAGAGAAGGGGTCCCTGTCCTCAGGGGGGAGAAGGTTTCCCTGTCCTCAGGGGGGAGAAGGGGGTCTCTGTCTTGGGGGGGAGGGGGTCCCTGTCCCAAGGAGAGAAGGGAGTCCCTGTCCCCGGGAGAGAAGGGAGTCCCTGTCCCCAGGAGAGAAGGGAGTCCCTGTTCCCAGGAGAGAAGGGAGTCCCTGTTCCCAGGAGAGAAGGGAGTCCCTGTTCCCAGGAGAAAAGGGAGTCCCTGTTCCCAGGAGACTGTCCCCAGGAGAGAAGGGAGTCCCTGTCCCCAGGAGAGAAGGGGTCCCTGTCCTCAGGGGGCAGAAGATTTCCCTCTCCGTTTTAGGGGGGAGAAGGGGGTCTCTGTCTTGGGGGGAGGGGGTCCCTGTCCTCGGGGAAGATGGAGTGGGGTACGGGATGGTCTCACTTACCATGACCAAGTCTGCAGGTCCCTCATTTATGGTCGTCTGGCCTCCCTCCAGCAGCACGGATGGGCGATCAGCTTATCCCCAGAGAGCACAGCTACGGCTTGACAATCTGGCAGCAATTGATGGGTACAGTGGCTGCGTTTGATGCACAGTGGCTGCATTTGATGCACAGTGGCTGCGTTTGACGGGCACAGTGGCTGCGTTTGACGGGCGCAGTGGCTGCATTTGCTGGGCGCAGTGGCTGCATTTGACGGGCACAGTGGCTGCATTTGATGGGCACAGTGGCTGCTTTTGACGGGCACAGCGTTTGCGTTTGACGGGCACAGCGGTTGCCTTTGCTGGGTGCAGAGGCTGCATTTGATGGGCACAGCGGTTGCGTTTGACGGGCACAGCGGTTGCGTTTAACGGGCACAGCGGTTGTGTTTGACGGGCACAGCGGTTGTGTTTGACGAGGCACAGCGTTTGCGTTTGACGGGCACAGCGGTTGCGTTTGACGGGCACAGCGTTTGCGTTTGATGGGCACAGCGGTTGCGTTTGACGGGCACAGCGGTTGTGTTTGACGGGCACAGCGTTTGCGTTTGACGGGCACAGCGGTTGCGTTTGCTGGGTGCAGTGGCTGCATTTGACGGGCACAGCGGTTGCGTTTGACGGGCACAGCATTTGCGTTTGACGGGCACAGCGGTTGCGTTTGCTGGGTGCAGTGGCTGCATTTGACGGACACAGCGGTTGCGTTTGACAGGCACAGCGGTTGCGTTTAACGGGCACAGCGGTTGTGTTTGACGGGCACAGCGTTTGCGTTTGACGGGCACAGCGGTTGCGTTTGCTGGGTGCAGTGGCTGCATTTGACGGGCACAGCGGTTGCGTTTGACGGGCACAGCAGTTGCGTTTGACGGGCACATCGGTTGCGTTTGCTGGGTGCAGTGGCTGCATTTGACGGGCACAGCGGTTGCGTTTGACGGGCACAGCGGTTGCGTTTAACAGGCGGACTGAAACCCGGGCACATTATTCAGACCAGGCTGTGGCTCCCCAAGTAACCAAGATAGTCACACACAAATCTGTTTCTGTCTGGGAGCTGCGGGCAGCCAACTGGGCGCAGGTTGGCCATCACTGGAGGGCAGGTTGATGATGTCAGCAAGAACAATTTGGCCACACCCACTGTTTGCTGTGGCACAATATTGGCACCGCATTACTACTCTCCTTGGGGCACCCAAAGGTCTCCCAGGCTGCTAAAGTGTTCGGGTATGGCTTGAAGAAAAGGTGGCAACCCTAGTTGTCACAGAAACAAGGATTGATGATAAAGCTTCAGTGGAGACACCTTTTTCCCATGAGTACTCTTACAGGAATTATTTTCCCTTCCTAGGGGTTGATTTCCTCCCACTTCCTGTTGTCTCCCTCCGTTTGTAAGTATGAAGCCTCGTACACACGGCCGAGTTTCTCGTCGCTAAAAAAACATTGTTTTTCTCGACGGTTTTCATGTCAAGTTTGACGTGATTCTTGTGAAGCTTTCCTTGCATACACACTGTCATTCCAAAATCTCGTCGGTCTAAAAACGCGGTGACGTACAACGCGTACGACGGCAGTATAAAGGGGAAGTTCAATTCTCATGGCGTCCTCCCTTGGGCTGCTTTTGCTAATCTTGTGTTGCTGCGTGTTAGTTAAAGTATGGGAAGAGACGATTCGCGCTTTTCAGACTTCGTGCTTTCAGTTCGTTTTCTGCTGTTCAGTAGGTGCTTGTGGGTTCGTATCTTGTCTTTCAGGGCGAGTAGTCAGGTCGTATCTGTTTTTCAGTGCATTCTTGTCCACTCGTTTCTGATTTTCAGGTCGTTCTTCATAGGCCTTGCTGTTCTTCAGTGCGTTCTGTTTAGTTTGTTCTGATCAGACGACCATTTTTTAGCCATGTTGCGGATACGTTCTCATCGTAGAGATCATGTTGTGCACCGACTTTGTGTGTCTGTTGGTCTTCTTGTCTTGGACCAAGACGAGTCTATGAACAGGGTGAGGAGGAGTTCATGGACCAAGAATTGGTTGCTCCGGCGGGACCAATTCTCTCACATGCCTCTGCTGCGGGAGATCGTGGAGAATAATCCTGAGGACTACAGGAATTTTCTGCGGATGTCTGACCCCGTTTTTGAGCATCTGTTGGCTTTGGTGTCCTGCTATATTACCAGGCAGGACACCGTTATGCGGGAAGCCATCAGTGCTGAGCAGAGGCTCATCGCCACGTTGCGTTACCTGGCGACAGGGAGAAGTCTGCAGGACCTGAAGTTCACCACAGGCATCTCCCCCCAGGCTCTGGGCGTCATAGTCCCAGAGACCTGTTCTGCCATCATCCAAGTCCTGCAGGATGACTATATGAGGGTACGTTTTCACATTTAATATCACATTCTATGTATTTCATGTATGATAATGTATTGTATTTCTTTCATCCTTCCCTAATTAGCATGAATGTAATATGCTGAGAATGTCCCCTTTGTCCCCATGCATGCTGTACTTTTTAAAGTCATTTTTTGGCCTACATGCATTTTTACCTTCACTTTTCTCTTGAGCATGCTCTCCTGGGCCCAAGCACATCTAGCCTAGTCTGTTAACAATGTATTTTTTCATATCCATTGTAGTCCAATCAAATGTTTAACTAATTTTCCTGAATGTGATTTTTGGGGGGTTCCAAACTCATCTAGCCCCCCCCCCAAAGAAAATCAATGGGCCATCAGCACAGTATGAATTCCTCTATGTGGATGTGGGGAAGAATGGCCGGATGTTGGATGGGGGAGCCTTCGCCCAGACGGAGTTTGCTCTTCGTCTACAGAGCGATGACCTTGCATTGCCACTGGATGCAGGGAATGTGGAAGGACTCCCCTTTGTCTTTTTGGCTGATGAAGCCTTTGGCCTGGGTCGGCATCTCATGAGGCCTTTCCCCCAGAGGACCCTCACCCCAGAGAGGAGGGTCTTCAACTACTGGCTGGCCAGAGCCCGAAGAGTTGTGGAGAATGCCTTCGGGATAATGGCCAGCCGGTTCCGTCTATTTTTAACTCCAATTAACCTGGCGGAGTACAAATTGAACTATATTGTTTTTTGCTGTTGTGTTCTGCACAATTTTTTAAGGAAGAAATCTCCTAATTATATGGCCACAGTTGGGCCTGAGGCCGGACTTGCTGCGGACAATGCCCTGTCGGGCCTCGAACATGTCCGTGCTGGCTTGCCCCCCCAAAGTGCCCGTGCAATACGGCAGAAATATGTTGATTATTTCATGGGTAGGGGGGCCATTCCAATGCCAGAGGATCAATCCTAGTTTTATCTTTTACCCCCAAAAAAAATAAAAAATATCTGAACTTGAAATTTGTAGTTTTGCTTTGTTTATATTTGAGGTGTGTGCTACTTTTTCAAAGTGTACTTGTAGTGCCAAGTGTATTTTCCTTAGTAAACACCAAACATTTCACTGCTAACAACAAAACTAAATCCAAAAAAGGTTATAGTGGTTAAAAAAAAGAGCAGCCACAATTTTTTTTTCTCTTGTATTTTACTCTGTGCACAATCACACATAACGGAAAATTTATTACCAAATACTTACCGTAATTTTCCTTTCCTGATGGACTCCATGGCAGCCTACGTGTGGGTTAACCCCGCCTCCTCTCCAATGCTATAGGACCCCATACCTATAAAAGTAAGCTCACCTCTCAGCACTGTGTTCCGTAACTAGCCGACTCTTGGACACTTACTTTCTTTCTTTCATTAATATTTTCTTTCAGGGTGGGAACTCCGTCTGCCATGGAGTCCATCAGGAAAGGAAAATTACGGTAAGTATTTGGTAATAAATTTTTAGTTTTCCTGACAGATTCCATGGCAGCCTACGTGTGGGAAATAACTAGCCAGACCACACGGGTGGATATGCTAAACAGAAAAGCTTTAATTTGTCTTGTCAACCGACAGGATTCTTAACCCAAAATTAACAGAGGACAATGATGCCGGTTCAATGCAGTAATGGGCCATAAATGCATTAATAGAGGCCCACAAGGTCGCTTTACAAATAACATCTGGAGCCACATGTCGGGCCGCCGCCCAGGATGTTGCCATCCCTCTGGTGGAGTGTGCCGTCACCGCCTGTGGAGGAGCCAAGCCCTTAGCCCTGTATGCTTGCTGAATTGTTTGAACAATCCATGATGCGATTGTCCTGGTTGAAGCCTTCTTCCCTTTATTGTTTCCAGAATGTAGAACAAACAGATCATCATATCATCTAAAGGAAGAAGTAATTTGCAAATACTCTTTTAGAATTTCACCTATATCCAGGGGATGAGTTTCACTGGAATCTGGAGTCTTAAATGTAGGTAGAACAATTTCTCGATTTTCGTGAAATACCAAAGACACTTTTGGATTTGAACCCAACATGGGTATAAGAACTACTCGATCCGGTAAAAATGTTAGAAAAGGTTCTTCATGACCCAGAGACCCGATCTCGGAGACCCTCTTAGCCGAGGTGATGGCTACTAAGAAGGCTACTTTCGCTGAAAAGTCCTTAATGGAGGACGGGGAGGGCCCCGACGTACTGAGTCCAGTCAGTGAATATAGAACGAGGGGAAGATCCCATTTGGCAAATCTTGGTTTCCTTTGGGGCTTAATTCTTGATGCCCCACGAAAGAATTGTCTGACTAAGGGATGGACTGCCCATGAGACCCCAGAGAAGGCTGACAAGGCCAAAACGTGTACTCTTAGAGAGCTAACAGATAAGGGTAAGTCTAGTCCGGTTTGCAGAAATCTAAGCACATCCTGAACTCCTGGATTTTTGAAGGACCTCCCAGAAGCAGCGGAGAACTCGACAAATTTGTCCCAGATTATTCTATAAACCTTGTTGGTACTTGCCCTTCTTGAGCTCAACAGTGTAGACATCACTCTAGAGGCGCAACCGAGGGATTCCAGCCTCTCCCTCTCAAGAACCAGACCGTCAGTCTCATCAGTGCCGGACAAGGGTGTAGGAGTGACCCTTGAGAGAGAAGGTCCGGCCTGAGAGGAAGAGGTACCGGGTCCCGGTAGCTCAGTTGGATCAGGAGGGGAAACCAAGGCCTGTTTGGCCAGTAAGGAGCCACCACTGTTACTTCGGCTGATTCCGCTTGAAGTCTCCTCAGGAATTTGAGAATTATCGGGATCGGGGGAAATGCGTATGCCCTCTTGAACCTCCATCCGTCCGTCAGGGCATCTGTTCCGACTGCTTGTCTGCAATGGCCCCGAGAGTAGAACTTCACTACTTTGGAATTGTAGAGGGAAGCGAATAGGTCCACTTCGGGATTGACTCCCAGGGACAGAATCCAGTTGAAGGACTGTACATGGAGGGACCACTTGTTGTTGTCTAGACGAGTTCGTGAGAGGAAATCCGCCTTTGAGTTCTGTACTCCCGGAATAAAAACTGCTGATATGTTGGCCAGATTTTTCTGGGCCCAAGTCATGATGGGCTCAACTTCTAAAAGAAGTGTGGAACTCCATGTCCCCCCCTTGTCTCTTCACATATGACACTGCTGTAGTGTTGTCCATCCTGATCAACACCGATTCTCCTTTCAAAAACCGAGAAAAGGATTGGAGGGCACAGGAAATTTGAGCCTGGGTTGCGGAGGTGAGCGTCCCACCTGCCCTGAGCAAGGTTCTGACCACAGAGAGCCCCCCATCCGGAACCGCTGGCATTGGTCATGATTGTGACCCAGGAGATGGGGGCAATGAAGTGACAGTTTTGCAAATTCTTGAGTTGGAGCCACCAGAAGAGGCTGTTCCTCATTGTTGCGGATATGTGGATGAGTTGACTCTTGTCCCCTGACTTCCACTGCCGGAGGAACCCTGACTGAAAAGGGTGTAACCTCCATAGAGCCCATTTGACCATGGGGGTCGTGGAGACCATTGTGCCAATGATTCTTAGGCATTGTGATGCTTTCAGATGAGGAGCATCCAGAGCGCGAGAAATCCTCTTCCGAATCACCGGAATCTTCTCTACCGGCAGGGAGATGGTGTTCTCCACTGTGTTGAACAGGGCCCCTAAGTAAACTAAGCATTGGGCTGGATCCAGGTGGCTTTTTACCAGGTTTAGAAGCCATCCAAAGCTGGAAAGGGTTGAGATCACTTGTTCTCTGTGCACCAGCAGCTGTTCTCTGTTTTGAGACAGAACTAGGAGGTCGTCTAAATAATGGTAAAGACGCACACCCTTTAACCTGCTGAGGGCCACTACGGCCAAGAGGACCTTGGAGAAAACCCGAGGGGAAGTTGTCAAACCGAACGGTAGGCAGATGAATTGTAGATGTTCCTGCCCAACATGGAACCGGAGGTACTTTTGAAAGTCCTTTGCCACTGGCACAGTGGAAATAGGCATCTTTCAGGTCTATCGAAATCATCCAGTCGCCTGGTTGGATGGCTTGTTGGCAGAGTTTCCATTTTGAATTTTCCGTGCCTTATGAATTTGTTCAGGTACGTCAAGTCTATTACCGGGCCCCAGGCACCGCTTTTCTTTTGGACTAAGAAAAGGGGGGAGTATACTCCTTGAAACTGTTCTTCCTCTGGGGCACACACTACTGCTCCCTGGGTTTTCAGCAGATCTACGTAGGACAGTAAGGTCTGTTTTTGCTCTTCCGTACTTGGAAGTAGGGTTGAGATAAATCTGGGGGGAGGAATGCTGGAGAAGGACCATGCATGACCTGACGACACTGTCCTGACGACCTAGAAGTCTGAGATTGAGGCCACCCAGATGTGCTGGTAGAGGAGCAGGCGTGCTCCTACCTGACCCGCCTGGGCGGGCAAAATCTCAAAAGGATTTAGCCTGATCGCGACCACTGGACGCTTGGCTCTTTGCTGGCTTGCGAAAGGACCCTTGGCCTCTACTCCAGTTTCTTCTGAAGTCCCGGCCGGGTCTATAGGAGCGTGCTTCCCTCGAACGCTCCGGGCTGCGTCTTCTGAACTGGGGCTTCCTTCGACCCTGTGAACGCTTGTCCTGTGGAAGAAAGCCAGATTTTCCGCCTGTGGCCTTAGCTATGGCGTCATATAGTTTATTACCAAACAGCGATGATCCTTCGAAAGGAATCTTGCACCATGTTTGCTTAGAAGACGGGTCAGCCTGCCAAGGGCATAGCCATAGGGCTCGTTTAGCTGTAACTGAGCATAGCATAATCCTGGACAGTAGAGGGATCAGATCAACCGATGCTTCTCCCAAGAAGGTCACCGCTAGTTTTAACTCTGCTGCTGCTGAGTTACTGGCCAGCTCTTCTGAAACACCTCTAAGGAAGGAATCTACATTCTCCGTCCATGCCTCCATAGCCTAAGACACAGCTGCCAAGGCTAGGGCGGGTTTACAAGCTGTCCCAGCAAGACCGTAAATTATTTTGCGGTCCTGATCCATTCTTCTGTCAAGACTGTCCTTAAAGGAGACTGCGTCTTCTAGAGGGAGCGTGACGTGTTTAGCCAGACGCATTACCGCTGCGTCCACAGGAGGAATATTCTCCAGGTATTTTACCTCATCTGCCTTGAAGGGATACAATCTGGAGGCTTTATTCGTCATTGAGGACTTCCTGTCCACTTTGCTCCACTCCTCGTCAAAAATGCCCTTCAGTTCGGCTAAAAGCGGAAAACTTAGGCGCTCTTTCCCCAGGCACTTGAAAAAAAAATTTCTGTATAGCTGGGGGAGTAGAAGGGTCTTCCCACATAAGGGCCTCTTTGACCGCCTTGATAAGCGGAGTCACTTGAGAGAAATCGAATTCCACACTCTCTTCATCACCCTCCAATTCTCCTTCCGAGGGAAGAGGCGAGGATGCGTAGGGCTGGGAAGGACCTGGGACTTCACGGACCACATCAGCCGGGGAGCCAGATCGAGTAGCGCTGGACTGGCTTTGTGCATGGGAAGCATCCATCTCTTTAAGAGAACGTTGCACCACCTGTTTCACTAGAGACTCTATCCGTTGATCTTCTGTCTCTTTTTCCCAATCGCATGGGCATAGCAATAGCTGCATAACGATTTGCCCTCTGGGACTCGTGAGCCGCATCCCCAGCAGGCTCTCCGATTAGAATAACTGTCCTGGCGGTGGGAGCGGTGTCTGGAGGAGGAATGGGAGCTTCTCCTCTGGTGGTGAGATGCAGACGGGGAATCACGTCTGTGTTTTGATTTTGACGTTGACGAGTGCTGCGGCATGGCAAGGTCTGTGTCAAATTGAAGATCTGCGGAAGGGCTAAAAGGAAAAAAGGGGAATTGGGGAAGAAAGATAAGCCGTCAAGCAACAATACTTGTGACTGAACCCCAAGCCCTCCCCTCTCCCGCACATACCTTGTGCGTGAGGGCTGGCCACATGTAAGCGGTGAATGGTCCATAACTTCTGGACTAAAGAGTCACAATAGAGACAGGTTGACCAAGAAAAACCTACAGTATCATACAAAAAATAAATACATAGGTAACTTGCCCTTTAACAAAAAACGCACTATATGATGATAGGCATTATACAGTGAAAAGACACATCATATACACATATAGGTACACCCTTAGACTATAAAAAATGCAGAACAGACAAAACGTTTCAACTCTGCCTTTAAATTTAAAAGCACACTGACCTTTGTGAGAAGAAAAAACCCAGAAGGCAAATCCAGTAGCCTCTGCTCGCCTGTCAGGGGAGATCCCAAATGACACAGCCGAGCATCTGCTTTTAAATTCCCCGCCTGCCTGTGACATCACCGCTATCCATCCAGCGCACCTGCATGGAGGAGGATCTCCCATCTGCGCCAGCAGACCTTGCCAGCCGAGGTATCTTGGGCACACTGCAGCAACTCCCATCCGGTCGTTTCGTGGTTGCTGTAAGCTCTCCACCCGCCCATGGCTGGGTTCCGAGCTGCACCGCTTTAAAGGTGTGCCATCCATCCATCCGACCATCGATCCATCCAGAGATCTGCACAGCCGTGCATGCTTCAGGTCCATTGGAGGAGGACAAAAAAGGAACACAGTGCTGAGAGGTGAGCTTACTTTTATGGGTATGGGGTCCTATAGCATTGGAGAGGAGGCGGGGGTTAACCCACACATAGGCTGCCATGGAGTCTGTCAGGAAATGTTTTTTTTTTTAATTTTTTGTGTCTCTACATTTTAGAAAGCCATTTTTGGCTTTTCACCTAACATGGCAATTTTTGGTGCTAATTAAATTACAAAAACTCTCCTCAACATTCCTCAAAATCCAACAATGTTTAACGTATATAGGCAAGATCTCAGACCTTTTTTAAAAAAAACAAATGTCTATCTGCCCTTCATCAAAGATGGAGTGTTGTCACCCCTGAACAAGACAAAATTCGAAGATGCACACAATTTTAGGGAGGGTAAAATAGGTTATTTCCTTCCTCATCCCTATTGTCAACATGTGCTACCCGCCATAGTGCGGGATCATTCCTCATGTTTTGGGGGGGCAACCCCTTCTTCCTTTCACCTACTTGAGTTGTGAGGAAGAGGTTGACCCACTGTGTGCATCTTCTAAATTTGTTTTTGCGACAAAGTGCTACAAAAGTGACCAAAAACTTGCAAAAAACAGGGGTGTTTTAGTCGATTCGCCCCAACACATCTATGATGTCCTTAAATGTATTCTCCATATCATGAATCCTTTTTTCATGAAGTCCAGTTGAGTACTACAATCCATTACTTGTTGGATGAGTCTTTGTGCACTATCCCTGGAGAATCGTGGAATTTCAGCAACATATTCATCCCCAAAATAAAAATAAAAATATAACAATCTCCAGGCCTACATCTCTTTTACCTGAAGCTGTGGTAACAGATACTGACCTGTTGTAGTGACAAGTTCCACCACCTCATCCACCTCTACTTCCTCCAATTCTCCTTCCTTCACCTCTCCTTTATCCAATTCGACTTCCTCCACATCCTCAGGTTGGGCTTGTTGGGGAGGTTGGGGTTCTTTAGAAGGTGTGGGGTTCATGGGCTCCGAGGAGTGGTGTCCTCCCAGTCTTCTCTCCCCTATGAGATTGAAACAAATGGTACACTTAACCAGGGCCGATCCTAGGGTCACCAACGCCTGGGTGCAGAAATATTTCTGGCGCCCTCACATGGGCATGGTCATCTTACTAACTCCTCCCCATTACAAATGTTTCTATGGCAACAGCTCAAACACAGAGATGCACCCCTGAGGAGTCTTCATTACCCCGGCATCCTCCCATGATCTCTTAACAATAAACAAATTACAGGAAGAGAGTACACTAATGGAACCTGGAGGGGGGTCTCTCTGATGGACACAGAGAGGGCTTCTGTCAGAGAGTCTGGTAGAAAGAGCCCCCAGACATACTACAGGCATAGTACAGGAGATGGTCAGAGACTGCAGACATGATACAAGAGATGGTCAGAGACCAGGGGCAGATCCAGGGGGTGCAACAGGGCAATTGCCCCCCCCCCCGAGACCATCTGTCACACTCACTTGCTTGCTCTGTTTTTTTTTTTTGCGCCTGATCTCCCGAACTTTGGGGACCCGGTACCGGCCGGCCATAGGTCCCCTGGACACCAAACGTGTAGCCCCATGTCTCCTCTACAAGTGTGCAAAGTTTGGTGTCTGGGAGACCTACGGCCGGGGAGAACCGATTTTTCAAAGCCGGGCACTCCTTCCATAGACTCCCATGTTAAACATCAGTCTAGTCATGGGCACAGTGAAGCATGGGCACAGTGAGGCATGGGCACAGTGAGGCAAAGTGAGGCACAGTGAGGCATGCAGATGGACACCCTAGGCTTATACTCGAGTCAATACGTTTTCCCAGTTTTTTGGGGTAAAATTAGGTGCCTCGGCTTATATTCGGGTCAGCTTATACTCGAGTATATACAGTACTTGTTCTGCGGCTGCCGCTGCCTCTCTGAGTCTCTCTCTGTTTCTCACATCAGCCGATCAGCGGCGCCGAGAGAGAGAGACTCGTCTATTGTAGTTATGCGGCGCACTGACAAGATACCAGGAGCGGAGGAGGAGGTGGGTGGAGCCTCTTCCCTGCACTCGTTGCTAAAGCCTGGGCCGCTTGGCGTCTAGCAACGAGTGACGTCAGTGAGTCACGTCGGGCCACTCTGCGGGCAGGTGTGATAGCGTGCGGCTCCACAGACGGGTAAGAAAGCGGGCGGCTCCACTTGCGGCGCAGTTTGTGGGCGGGCGGCGCGGTTCGTGGGCAGACCGTGCTGCTCAGTGTGTTGGCAACGCAGGTGAGAGTAAGAGAGCAGGCTCAGTGTGGCAGCTGGCCAATCAGCTAGCCGGGAGCAGGGGAGCAGAGAGATGAGATCATCTCTCACCGCCCGTGCCTGCCCTGCATTCCTGCAGTGACTTCCGCCCTCACTGTGCAGGCAGCAGAGAGATTACATTATCTCTCTGCTGCCTGACTCTGGGAAACAGCAAGAGACAACCAAAACTACACCTTAGCAGGCAAGTTAGTGACAATCCGCAAGGTGTGGCAGGCGACGTGGCAAGTGACAATCCGCAAATTGTGTCAGGTGACGTGGCAAATGACAATCTGCATCTGGTGGCAGGCAAGCGACAATCAGCAAGGTGTGGCAGGTGACGTGGCAAGTGATAATCCGCAAGGTGTGGCAGGTGATGTGGCAAGTGACAATCCACAAGGTGTGGCAAGTGACAATCCACAAGATGTGGCAGGTGACGTGGCAAGTGACAATCCACAACGTGTGACAAGTGACACGTTCAGGGCTCCCACTAATTGCAGGCGACGGTGGCAAGTGACACACTCGGGGCTCCCACTGATTCTGCATTGAACTATTTAATTTTATATTACAATGTAATAATAGAAATAATGCACTTCAATCATCCTGACACCATAACAACATTGGTGCCGGCATAGATGTGCGCAGCCTATTGCATTAGGGTGTGCACCCCAAAGTTCAAACACACATTAACGATAACTCACAATGTTCATTCAGAAAGGGAAGGGGTCGGTGAATTACATATTTACCGGCCCCTTCCCCCACTCATCCTAAAACATCTTCACAGTAACAGCTGGCGGGAAAGGAGAGGAAGGAAGCCGGTAGCGCAGTGGGAGGAAAGGGAGGGCAGTAGTGGGAATCTGTGCTGCACAGGGTGATTAGGGTGTTCCTGGGCACACCTGGCACACCCTGTGCGCACGCCTATGGGTGCCGGGATGATTGAAGCGCCGACACCAGCCATTTCCCTGATAAATTTCCCACAAAAAAAACATATTTTTTGGCAGTGCCCATCCAGAGAAAAGACTCTGGATCCGCCCCTGCCAGAGACTGCAAACATACTACAGGAGATAGCCAGAGACTGCAAACTTACTACAGGAGATGGCCAGAGTCTGCAAAAATACTACAGGAGATGGCCAGAGACTGCAGACATAATACAATCAAGGTTGGTCAGAGACTGCAGATATGATACCAGAGATGGTCAGAGACTGCAGACATGGTACAAGAGATGGTCAGAGACTGCAGACATGGTACAAGAGATGGTCAAAGACTGCAGACATGGTGCAAGAGATGGTAAGAGACTGCAGACATGAAACAAGAGATGGTAAGAGACTGCGGACATGATACAGGAGATGGTCAGAGACTGCGGAAATTATACAAGATATCAATGCATCAAATTGCAGCCTACCAGTGCCCACGAAATGCAGCCTACCAGTGCCCACCAATTGCAGCCTACCAGTGCCCACCAATTGCAGCCCCATCAGTTCCCATCAAATGCAGCCTACCAGTTTCCACCAAATCCAGATCATCAGTGCCCACTAATTGCAGCCTACCAGTGCCCACTAATTGCAGCCTACCAGTGCCCACCAATTGCAGCCTACCAGTGCCCACCAATTGCCGCCTGTCAGTACCCACCAATTGCCGCCTGTCAGTACCCACCAATTGCAGCCTGTCAGTGCTCCTGGATCACACAGAGCGGCGACGATCTCTTGCTGTCACAGAGCTTGGATTTGAATCTCCCGGGCAGCCACTGTAACAAAGTCCCGCTACTTTGTTACAGTGCAGTCAGGCATTTCAGACCAAAGCTTGTGCAATGTGTGAGACACACACAAGCAGTGGCATTACTAGGGTTGGTGTCACCTTGTGCGGTCAGCGGCCAGCAGGATCCACAGGTCCATGGCCAGGAGGACCCACAGGTCAGTGGCCAGCAGGAACCACAGGTCAGCGGCCAGCAGGAACCACAGGTCAGCAGCCAGCAGGAATCACAGGTCAGCGGCCAGCAGGAACCACAGGTCAGCGGCCAGCAGGACCCACAGGCCAGTGGCCAGCACTACCCATAGGTCCGTGGCCAGTTCCCAGCAGGACCTACAGCCTATGGGTCCTGCTGGAAGCTGGCTGCGGACCTGTGGGTCCTGCTGGAAGCTGTCTGCAGACCTGTGGGTCCTGCTGGGAGCTTGCTGCGGACCTGTGGGTCCTGCTGGGAGCTGACTTCGGATCTGTGGGTCCTGCTGGGAAATGACTTCAGATCTGCGGGTCCTGCTGGGAAATGACTTCGGATCTGCGGGTCCTGCTGGGAGCTGACTTTGAATCTGCGGGTCCTGCTGGGAGCTGACTTCGGATCTGCGGGTCCTGCTGGGAGCTGACTTCTGATCTGTGGGTCCTTCTGGGAGCTGACTTCGGATCTGTGGGTCCTGCTGGGAGCTGACTTCGGATCTGTGGGTCCTGCTGGGAGCTGACTTCGGATCTGTGGGTCCTGCTGGGAGCTGACTTCGGATCTGTGGGTCCTCCTGGGAGCTGGCTGCGGATCTGTGGGTCCTGCTGGGAGCTGACTGCGGATCCTGCTGGGAGCTGGCTGCGGATCTGTGGGTCCTGCTGGGAGCTGACTGCGGATCCTGCTGGGAGCTGACTGCGGACCTGTGGGTCCTGCTGGGAGCTGGCTGCAGACCTGTGGGTCCTGCTGAGAGCTGGCTGCGGACCTGTGAGTCCTGCTGGGAGCTGACTGCGGATCCTGCTGGGAGCTGGCTGCGGATCTGTGGGTCCTGCTGGGAGCTGACCGCGGGTCCTGCTGGGAGCTGGCTGCAGACCCGTGGGTCCTGCTGGGAGCTGGCTGCGGACCCGTGTGTCCTGCTGGGAGCTGGCTGCGGACCCGTGGGTCCTGCTGGGAGCTGACTGCGGACCTGTGGGTCCTGCTGGGAGCTGGCTGCGGACCTGTGGGTCCTGCTGGGAGCTGGCTGCGGACCTGTGAGTCCTGCTGGGAGCTGGCTGCGGACCTGTGGGTCCTGCTGGGAGCTGGCTGCGGACCTCTGGGTCCTGCTGGGAGCTGGCTGCGGACCTCTGGGTCCTGCTGGGAGCTGGCTGCGGACCTCTGGGTCCTGCTGGGAGCTGGCTGCGGACCTGTGGGTCCTGCTGGGTGCTGGCTGCGGACCTCTGGGTCCTGCTGGGAGCTGGCTGCGGACCTGTGGGTCCTGCTGGGAGCTGGCTGCGAAACTGTGGGTCCTGCTGGGAGCTGGCTGCGGACCTGTGGGTCCTGCTGGGAGCTGGCTGCGGACCTGTGGGTCCTGCTGGGAGCTGATTGCGGACCTGTGGATCCTGCTGGGAGCTGGCTGCGGATCTGGGGTCCTGCTGGGAGCTGGCTGCGGATCTGTGGGTTCTGCTGGGAGCTGACTGCGGACCTGTGGGTCCTGCTGGGAGCTGACTGCGGACCTGTGGGATCTGCTGGGAGCTGGCTGCGGACCTGTGGGTCCTGCTGGGAGCTGGCTGCGGACCTGTGGGTCCTGCTGGGAGCTGACTGTGTACCTGTGGGTCCTGCTGGGAGCTGACTTCGGATCTGTGGGTCCTGCTGGGAGCTGACTGCGGACCTGTGGGTCCTGCTGGGAGCTGGCTGCGAACCTGTGGGTCCTGCTGGGAGCTGGCCGCGGACTACAACTCCCAGAAGCAACGGCGGCGGCCGTGACGTCACTGCAGTCAGCTTGCCCAGACTTCCTCCGAGACAGATGAGTGACGCGCTCGGAGTGAGGCCACTAGAGAAAAAAAACTAATTGTAAGCGCCAGTGACGTTACTGCTTGTGTTCACTGGCGGACTGCACCGCCTAACCATAGCGCTGCTTCTGCACAGAACAAGGAGAGGGGGAGAAAGGGAAGCATTCTGACACCCCTCGCACCCGCCTAGGATCGGCCCTACACTTAACACACACATATATGAAGTCAGAACTAGGAATATGAAACATTGTTTGCAGGTGGGGTACACTTGTCTGTTTTGGCACAGTTCCAAGCTGAAGACCAGATTGGATAACTTAACAAAGCTAGAATAATGACAATTTAATCACATGGCCCCCCCCCCCCCCCCAGTACCCACTGTAGCGCCTGTGTTGGACACCCTAAAAAGGTTGTTCTGGTGGCCCACACTATAGTGCTCCTGTGAGTGCAGATGTGTAAACAACTGCTGAGTAGTGATGAGCCGAACACCCCCGGGTTCGGTTTGCACCAGAACCCGCGAACCGACCGAAAGTTCGCACGAACTTTAGAACCCTATTAAATACAATGGATGCGAACGTTCGAAATCTAAAGTGCTAATTATAACGACTATTATGCATGTTATTGTCCTAAAAAGGGTTTGGGAACCCGGGTTCTGCACCAGGGGACATGTATCAATCCAAAAAAAAGTTTTAAAAACGGCCGTTTTTCGGGAGCAGTCATTTTAATGATGCATAAAGTGAAAAAAAAAAGTCAAATATTCCTTTAAATATCGTACCTGGGGGGTGTCTAAAGTATGCCTGTGAAGTGCCACGTGTTTCCCGTGTTTAGAACTGTCCCTGCACAAAATTACATTTCTAAAGGAAAAAAAGCCATTTAAAACTGCTTGCGGCTTTAATGTAATGTCTGGTCCCGGTAATATGGATGAAAATCTTTAAGAAAAATGGCATAGCTACCCCATCACAGCCCCCCCCCTACCCCAGCCCATTACCATCCCCTTTGGGTCTTGTATGGATATTAAGGGGAACCCCGCACACAAAATAAAAAAGGCCCTATATACTCTGAACAGCCGTATACAGGCGGTGCATACAAGACAGGGACTGTAGGTTTGTTCTTATGTAGAATCTGTTTGTAATTTTGAACAGGTACATTGTTTAAGTGTAGCTCCAGCCAAAAAATCTATTTTTAAGCTTTTTGGAAAACATAGGGAAGGGTTATCACCCCTGTAACATTTGTTTTGCTGTCTGTGCAGTGTGCACCTGTTCAGAACAGTTCACCTCACTTTCCGTCCTAATGACAAATGTTTTTTGAAAATTTGGGGTTTTTATTGAAACAAGAATTGGTGATAAAGCATCAGTGGAGAGGAGACACTTTTTTCCCATATTAACTCTTACAGGAGAGAATTTGCCTTCCTAGGGGTAGATTTCCTCTCACTTCCTGTAATTGCATGCCCCTGTTGAACAGGGGCTGAAAAATTGGGCCTTCCGTGAGAAAAAGTGGCGTTTGGGAACCTGCCACTGAGGAACCGCACATTGCACAAACTCACGGAAGGGGGCCGAGTCTACCAACTGAAAAGGCAGCAGTTGAAGCGCTAGCAATTTAGCCAAGCTAGCATTCAACCGCTGGGCATGTGGATGGCTGGGAGTGAACTTCTTTCGACGGTCCAGCAGCTGGGGCAGGGAAATTTGCCTGCTAGAATCGGACGTCGGTGTACTGCTAGCAGAGTGCCCGCAAGTACTTGGCTGTGACACACCTAATTCTACACCTTCATTCCTCTCAGTGCAGGTTTCAGAGAGGACTGAAGGTATAGTGGGGTTGGAGATCCCAGCCAGGGCCGGCCCTACCATGGGACCCGGTGGGACCATGGTCCCAGGCGGCACTTTAAGAGGGGCGGCAACAGGGACGCAACAGGGACGCACTGCCTGAGGACCTGGGTTTACCTCCATCTAGTGTGCAGTGTCATACTTGTACTGCATCGCCAGCGCCGCTGTCACTGGCTGCAGTGGCAAGACCCACTTCAAGGGTCTCACCAGCGGCCCCTGCTTCCCTGCCCAAACTGGTTGCTAGCCGCGGACCGCTTTGTGTCTAGCAACCAGTGACGTCAGGAGAGAAGGAGAGAGAGGCCCACCATTCATTGCGGAGGAGGATTTAACTTCCTCCTCCTCCGCTAGCTCCACCCACCTCCTCCCTGTATGTGTTCCTCTCAGCAAGTTAGGAGCGGCGAGCGGTGCGAGAATCAGTGCTGCCTGCCTCCTCCCCCCTCGAGGCACCGCTATCTCTGTTGTTTCCTGCCCATTCCCCCTTCTGTTAGCGGGCAGCAGAACAGCATGAGATCGGAGCGGCTGTGTGTGTGTGGAGAGAGAGCAGCTGCGGGCTCTTCTCCCCCCTCCTTCTCCTTCTCATGCTGCTGTTCCCAGGACAGCCACCGCTATGTTTCTTCCCCCTTTTCCTCCTATTGGCCAGGGGAAAAAAACAAAAAGGAGAAAAGAGGATTATGGGATATGTAGTGCAAATGGCTGGCCCATTCCAATTCTAGGGGGGAAACTGCAGCCCCCAGCATGCTCAGCTGAAGGGGAGGAAGAGAGAGCCAGGCAGAGTGACAGGCTGCATCTGGTGACAAGCAATGGCGACAAGTGACAGGCTGCATCTGGTGACAGGCATTGGCGACAAGTGACAGGCTGCATCTGGTGACAGGCAATGGCGACAAGTAACAGGCTGCATCTGGTGACAGGCAATGGCGACAAGTGACAGGCTGCATCTGGTGACAGGCATTGGCGACAAGTGACAGGCTGCATCTGGTGACAGGCAATGGTGACAAGTGACAGGCTGCATCTGGTGACAGGCAATGGCGACAAGTGACAGGCTGCATCTGGTGGCAGGCATCGGTGACAAGTGACACGGTGCATCTGGTGACAGGCATCAGTGACAAGTGACAGGCTGCATCTGGTGACAGGCATCAGTGACAAGTGACAGGCTGCATCTGGTGACAGGC
Organism: Rana muscosa; assembly: GCA_029206835.1. Lineage (NCBI taxonomy): Eukaryota > Metazoa > Chordata > Amphibia > Anura > Ranidae > Rana > Rana muscosa. Next base: position 593,142,153 of record CM055116.1, on the reverse strand, counting down.
ATCGGTGACAAGTGACAGGCTGCGTCTGGTGACAGGCATCGGTGACAAGTGACAGGCTGCGTCTGGTGACAGGCATCGGTGACAAGTGACAGGCTGCATCTGGTGACAGGCAATGGTGACAAGTGACAGGCTGCATCTGGTGACAGGCATTGGTGACAAATGACAGGCTGCATCTGGTGACAGGCAATGGTGACAAGTGACAGGCTGTATCTAGTGACATGCTGCATCTGGTGACAGTCAATGGTGACAAGTGACAGGCTGCATCTGGTGACAGTCAATGGTGACAAGTGACAAGCTGCATCTGGTGACAGGCAATGGTGACTGGTGACAGGCAATGTTGACAAGTGACACGCTGCATGTTGTGGCAGGCAACAGTGGCAAGCAACAAGCTACATCTGGTGGCAAGCAATGGTGGCAAATGACAAGCTCAGGGCTTCCACTGATTCGGCATTATGGTGAGTTAAACTATTTCATTATATATTACAATGTAGTAGTAATATAAATGTGATTTGATCATCCTGACACCATATCAATCATAATGTTAGGATGATTTAAGTGCTAACACCAGCCATTTGCCCGACAAATCACCCGCTGCCAAATTCCCTGTCAGCGAGACTACACCCCCCCCCTCATCTTTTTTTGGGAAGGAAGGGGGGTATCCCTGAATGGCAGTTTGGAAATGTGGTCACCCTAGCCGCCACTGCAGCGCTGTAGTGATGAGCCGAACACCCCCGGGTTCGGTTCGCACCAGAACCCGCGAACGGACCGAAAGTTCGTACGAACATTAGAACCCTATTAAATACAATGGATGCGAACGTTCGAATTCTAAAGTGCTAATTATAACAACTATTATGCATGTTATTGTCCTAAAAAGGGTTTGGGAACCCGGGTTCTGCACCAGGGGACATGTATCAATGCAAAAAGAAGTTTTAAAAACGGTCGTTTTTCGGGAGCAGTCATTTTAATGATGCATAAAGTGAAAAAAAAAAGTCAAATATTCCTTTAAATATCGTACCTGGGGGGTGTCTAAAGTATGCCTGTGAAGTGCCACGTGTTTCCCGTGTTTAGAACTGTCCCTGCACAAAATGACACTTCTAAAGGAAAAAAAAGCCATTTAAAACTTCTTGCGGCTTTAATGTAATGTCTGGTCCCGGTAATATGGATGAAAATCTTTAAGAAAAATGGCATAGCTACCCCATGACCCCCCCCCCCCCCACCACAGCCCATTACCAGCCCCTTTGGGTCTTGTATGGATATTAAGGGGAACCCCGCACATAAAATAAAAAAGGCCCTATATACTCTGAACAGCCGTATACAGGCGGTGCATACAAGACAGGGACTGTAGGTTTGTTCTTATGTAGAATGTGTTTGTAATTTTGAACAGGTACATTGTTGAAGTGTAGCTCCAGCCCAAAAATCTATTTTTAAACTTTTTGGGAAACATAGGTAAGGGTTATCACCCCTGTAACATTTGTTTTGCTGTCTGTGCCCCTGTTCAGAACATTTCACCTCACTTTCCGTCCCAATGACAACTGTTTTTGAAATGTGGTGTTTTTCTTGAAACAAGGATTGCTGATAAAGCATCAGTACAGAGGAGACACCTTTCTCCCATATTTATTCTTACAGGAGAGAATTTTCCTTCCTAGGGGTAGATTTCCTCTCACTTCCTGTTGTCTTCTTTCGTTTGCAAGTAGGAGTCGTTTGTAAGTTGGATGTTTGAAAGTAGGGACCTGCCGTATATACTCTGCAGAAATAGGCCCCTTAGTTGTTGGTGTTGGCACAACACTGTAAGCACTCACAGTTACTCTTGGTTGGTGCTGGAACGCCCTGCTGTCAACTATTATATCAGGAATTTTAATTACATATAATTGTTGAACAGTGGTAGTAAAAATTGGGCCTTTGATGGTGGTGCTGGTGCCACAACACTGTAAGCCCTGACAGTTACTCTTGGTGGGTGCAGCAATGGGCCCTGCTGTGAATTATTAGATCAAGAATTGTAATTGCATGCCCCTGTTGAACAGGGGCTGAAAAATTGGGCTTTTCGTGGTGGTGGTGGTGGTGGTGGTGTTGCCACAACACTGTAAGCCCTCAGAGTTACTCTTGGTGGGTGCAGGAATGGGCCCTGCTGTGAATTATTAGATCAAGAATTGTAATTACATGCCCCTTTTGAACAGGGGCTGAAAAATTGGGCCTTTCGTGGTGGTGGTGGTGGTGGTGGCGTTGCCACAACACTGTAAGCCCTCAGACTTACTCTTGGTGGGTGCAGGAATGGGCCCTGCTGTGAATTATTACATCAAGAATTGTAATTGCATGCCCCTGTTGAACAGGGGCTGAAAAATTGGGCCTTAGGCACTGGTGGCACAACACTACAACCCCTCACAGATACTGTACTTGGAGCACAGCAATGAGCCCTATGGCAAATTATTGGTAAAAAAATTGTAAGTACACGCCCCTGTAAAACAGGGGCTGAAAAATTGGGCCTTAGCCACTGGTGGCGGCACCCATAAACAAAAATGATCTTCCAAGCTATCATCATCAATCGTATCATTGAGGACTCGGAGGAGGAGGATAGCCAGTCAACATAACAGCACAGGCACTCAGCATCAGCATCAGTCTTGAAGGGACGTGACATGTTAAAACAAATTAGTCTGTTATATCAGCATCAGGTGTGTGGTAGCTGGTGGTGATCCAAGACTGGTTCATCTTGATGAAAGTCAGTCGATCAACCGAGTCGGTGGACAGGCGCACCCTGTGATCCGTGACAAATCCTCCAGCAGCACTGAATGTGCGTTCCGAAAGAACGCTGGATGCAGGACAGGCCAGTAGCTCAATTGCATACTGTGCAAGCTCTGGCCAGTGATCCATCCTCAAGACCCAGTAAGCCAGAGGATTTTCGGTGGGGAAGGTGTCCAAGTCTGACCTTGCCCCTAGATATTCCTGCACCATGTTTATCAGACGCTGGCGATGGTTGCTGGAACCAATCATACTTTGGGGCTGCGGACTAAAGAATTGTCTGAACGCATCGGTCAGACGGCCACCTTCCCCACCGCTCCTTCTTTGACTGGCCGAAGCCTCAGCAACTCGTTGTCCTGGACCAGGAGTTTGTAACCTCCCAGTCTCTGGGAACGCGTTGCACAGACCTTTCTGCAAGGCCTCCCGGAGTTGTCTCATCCTCTGCTCCCTCTGCGACGGTAACATAAGGTCCGCAACCTTACCCTTGTACCGTGGATCAAGGAGAGTGGCCAGCCAGTAATGGTCCCTCTCCTTGATCCGAAGAATACGAGGATCCTTCCGCAGACTTTGCAGGATCAGGGAGGCCATGCAGCGTAGGTTTGCTGAGGCATTCGCTCCGGAGTCCTCTGGGTCACTAAGGACGACATGATCCGCAGTCACCTCCTCCCAGCCACGTACAAGTCCACTGGTTTCTTGGGACTGTAAATCATCCCTAAAAGACTGCTGCTGATGATGCTGAGTGCCAGCCTCCACCTCCATGCTGACACAATCCTCCTCCTCCTCCTCCTCCTCCTCCTCTTCCTCTTCCTGTGCGATGGGTGGGACAGAAGGAACACTGTCTGGGTAAAGGGGGCCTTGAGAGGCAAGGAAGTCCTCCTCTTCCTGCCTCTGTTCTGCCTCAAGTGCCCTGTCCATTATTCCACGCAGCGTGTGCTCCAACAGGTGGACAAGAGGTACAGTGTCACTGATGCATGCACTGTCACTGCTCACCATCCTCGTGGCCTCCTCAAATGGTGCCAGGACAGTGCATGCATCCCTGATCATGCCCCACTGGCGTGGAGAAAAAAAACCAAGCTCCCCTGACCCTGTCCTGGTGCCGTAGTCGCACAGGTACTCATTGATGGCCCTCTGCTGCGTGTGCAGCCGCTGCAGCATGGCCAACGTTGAGTTCCACCTGGTGGGCATGTCACATATAAGGCGGTTCTTGGGCAGGTTCAACTCCTTTTGCAGCTCAGCCAGGCGAGCACTGGCATTATAAGATCTGCGGAAATGCACACAGACTTTCCTGGCCTGCCTCAGGACATCCTGTAAGCCCGGGTACCTGCCCAAGAACCGCTGCACCACCAGGTTAAGGACGTGAGCCACACAGGGCACATGGGTCAGTTGTCCCTGTCGGAGGGCGGAGAGGAGGTTGGTGCCATTGTCGCAAACCACCATTCCTGGCTTAAGCTGGCGTGGCGTCAACCACCTCTCGGCCTGGCCCTGCAGAGCAGACAGGACCTCTGCCCCAGTGTGGCTTCTGTCCCCCAAACACACCAGCGCAAGCACGGCATGGCATCTTTTTGCCTGCGTACTTGCGTAGCCCCGTGAACGGCTACGGAGCACCGCTGGTTCATAGGACAAACCACAGGAAGAGGCCATGGAGGAAGAAGAAGAGGAGGGGGTGGAGGAGAGAGGTGTGTCACAACCAGTAGTAGCATTTTGGAGGCGTGGCGGTGGGACAACCTCCAACACTACTGCACCTTGTCCTGCATCCTTCCCAGCTGCCAAAAGAGTGACCCAATGGGCCGTGAAAGAAAGGTAACGTCCCTGTCCATGCCTGCTGGACCATGAGTCAGCGGTAATATGCACCTTACCGCTGACCGCCCTGTCCAGCGAGGCCAAGACATTGCCTTCCACATGCCGGTAGAGAGCCGGAATAGCCTTCCGTGAGAAAAAGTGGCGTTTGGGAACCTGCCACTGAGGAACCGCACATTGCACAAACTCACGGAAGGGGGCCGAGTCTACCAACTGAAAAGGCAGCAGTTGAAGCGCTAGCAATTTAGCCAAGCTAGCATTCAACCGCTGGGCATGTGGATGGCTGGGAGTGAACTTCTTTCGACGGTCCAGCAGCTGGGGCAGGGAAATTTGCCTGCTAGAATCGGACGTCGGTGTACTGCTAGCAGAGTGGCCGCAAGTACTTGGCTGTGACACACCTAATTCTACACCTTCATTCCTCTCAGTGCATGTTTCTGAGAGGACTGAAGTTATAGAGGGGTTGGAGATCCCAGCTGATGCGGTGCAAGGAGAGGTCCGCTTTGTTCTTTGGTGTGGGTCTTTGAGGTAGGCTTGCCAACGAGCTGCATGGCAGGTCAACATATGTCTGGTCAGGCATGTGGTACCCAAGTGGCTGATGTTTTGGCCACGCGATATACGCTTGAGACATATGTTGCAAACAGCAGCTGTGCGATCTGATGCACTAGCCTCAAAAAAGGCCCACACCAAGGAACTTTTTGAATGACGGGCAGAGGCAGCGCCCTGCACAGGCGGAGCTCTGCGGTGTGATTCCGTCGGTGTACTGCCCTTACGCTGGCCACCAAAGGGCATCCTGTCTCGTTGGAGATGTGCCTCCTCCTCATCCTCCTCCTCCTCTCTCCTATTAGGCACCCACGTGGAGTCAGTGACCTCATCATCCCCTCCCTCCTCATCACTGGAGCCAATCTGGCAGTATGCTGCAGCTGCTGGAACATGACTGCCAGATTGGTGTCCTTCTTGAGCATCCCCTCTGTCTGCTCTCACCCTACTGCCTTCCTGTAGCTGGGTTTCATCATCAGACCCTTCGAAACGCTGGGCATCCTCCTGGAGCATGTACCCAACACTGTGCTCAAACAGTTCGGGGGACTCCTCAGGAGGAGGACATGGTGGGTCTAGGGAAGGAGTGACTGATGATGAGTCTGACATTGATACCAGGGAAGAGGACGCTTTGGCAGCTGCTTTGCCAGTACCCTGAGCCTGGGTGAGAGAGGATGAGGAGGAGGAGGGCTTGGTCATCCACTCTACCAAGTCTTCGGCATGATGTGGCTCAACATGTCCAGCTGCCGAAAAGAAGGACAAGCGTGTCCCATGGCCATGTGCTGATGACAATGCACCGCGTCCACGACCAGCACTGTTGCCCCCAGACACAGAGCCTGCTTGCCCTCTTTTATTGCCTCCTGACTGTCTGCCTCTCCTTGTTTGCCTTCCAGACATTCTAATAGATGGCCTGCAGGGAGATGGGAAAAAAGCAATAAGGGCTACCTTCAGGTGTCCTTCTCTGTCCCTTGAAACAAGGACTTGCACAGTGAAAGAAACTGACACTCTCCCTACCTACAGTTTTCTGTCCCTAGAAAAAATGTTTTTTTTAAGCACAATATAGCACAAGGAGAATTCACTCACTGTCCTTCCAGGTCCCTGGAAACAAGGACTTGCACAGTGAAAGAAACTGACACTCTCCCTACCTACAGTTTTCTGTCCCTAGAAAAAATGTTTTTTTTAAGCACAATATAGCACAAGGAGAATTCACTCACTGTCCTTCCAGGTCCCTGGAAACAAGGACTTGCACAGTGAAAGAAACTGACACTCTCCCTACCTACAGTTTTCTGTCCCTAGAAAAAATGTTTTTTTTAAGCACAATATAGCACAAGGAGAATTCACTCACTGTCCTTCCAGGTCCCTAGAAACAAGGACTTGCACAGTGAAAGAAACTGACACTCTCCCTACCTACAGTTTTCTGTCCCTAGAAAAAATGTTTTTTTTAAGCACAATATAGCACAAGGAGAATTCACTCACTGTCCTTCCAGGTCCCTGGAAACAAGGACTTGCACAGTGAAAGAAACTGACACTCTCCCTACCTACAGTTTTCTGTCCCTAGAAAAAATGTTTTTTTTTAAGCACAATATAGCACAAGGAGAATTCACTCACTGTCCTTCCAGGTCCCTGGAAACAAGGACTTGCACGGTGAAAGAAACTGACACTCTCCCTACCTACAGTTTTCTGTCCCTAGAAAAAATGTGTTTTTTAAGCACAATATAGCACAAGGAGAATTCACTCACTGTCCTTCCAGGTCCCTAGAAACAAGGACTTGCACAGTGAAAGAAACTGACACTCTCCCTACCTACAGTTTTCTGTCCCTAGAAAAAATGTTTTTTTTAAGCACAATATAGCACAAGGAGAATTCACTCACTGTCCTTCCAGGTCCCTGGAAACAAGGACTTGCACAGTGAAAGAAACTGACACTCTCCCTACCTACAGTTTTCTGTCCCTAGAAAAAATGTTTTTTTTAAGCACAATATAGCACAAGGAGAATTCACTCACTGTCCTTCCAGGTCCCTGGAAACAAGGACTTGCACAGTGAAAGAAACTGACACTCTCCCTACCTACAGTTTTCTGTCCCTAGAAAAAATGTTTTTTTTAAGCACAATATAGCACAAGGAGAATTCACTCACTGTCCTTCCAGGTCCCTGGAAACAAGGACTTGCACAGTGAAAGAAACTGACACTCTCCCTACCTACAGTTTTCTGTCCCTAGAAAAAATGTTTTTTTTAAGCACAATATAGCACAAGGAGAATTCACTCACTGTCCTTCCAGGTCCCTAGAAACAAGGACTTGCACAGTGAAAGAAACTGACACTCTCCCTACCTACAGTTTTCTGTCCCTAGAAAAAATGTTTTTTTTAAGCACAATATAGCACAAGGAGAATTCACTCACTGTCCTTCCAGGTCCCTGGAAACAAGGACTTGCACAGTGAAAGAAACTGACACTCTCCCTACCTACAGTTTTCTGTCCCTAGAAAAAATGTTTTTTTTTAAGCACAATATAGCACAAGGAGAATTCACTCACTGTCCTTCCAGGTCCCTGGAAACAAGGACTTGCACGGTGAAAGAAACTGACACTCTCCCTACCTACAGTTTTCTGTCCCTAGAAAAAATGTGTTTTTTAAGCACAATATAGCACAAGGAGAATTCACTCACTGTCCTTCCAGGTCCCTAGAAACAAGGACTTGCACAGTGAAAGAAACTGACACTCTCCCTACCTACAGTTTTCTGTCCCTAGAAAAAATGTTTTTTTTAAGCACAATATAGCACAAGGAGAATTCACTCACTGTCCTTCCAGGTCCCTGGAAACAAGGACTTGCACAGTGAAAGAAACTGACACTCTCCCTACCTACAGTTTTCTGTCCCTAGAAAAAATGTTTTTTTTAAGCACAATATAGCACAAGGAGAATTCACTCACTGTCCTTCCAGGTCCCTGGAAACAAGGACTTGCACAGTGAAAGAAACTGACACTCTCCCTACCTACAGTTTTCTGTCCCTAGAAAAAATGTTTTTTTTAAGCACACTATAGCACAAGGAGAATTCACTCACTGTCCTTCCAGGTCCCTGGAAACAAGGACTTGCACAGTGAAAGAAACTGACACTCTCCCTACCTACAGTTTTCTGTCCCTAGAAAAAATGTTTTTTTAAGCACAATATAGCACAAGGAGAATTCACTCACTGTCCTTCCAGGTCCCTGGAAACAAGGACTTGCACAGTGAAAGAAACTGACACTCTCCCTACCTACAGTTTTCTGTCCCTAGAAAAAATGTTTTTTTTAAGCACAATATAGCACAAGGAGAATTCACTCACTGTCCTTCCAGGTCCCTAGAAACAAGGACTTGCACAGTGAAAGAAACTGACACTCTCCCTACCTACAGTTTTCTGTCCCTAGAAAAAATGTTTTTTTTAAGCACACTATAGCACAAGGAGAATTCACTCACTGTCCTTCCAGGTCCCTGGAAACAAGGACTTGCACAGTGAAAGAAACTGACACTCTCCCTACCTACAGTTTTCTGTCCCTAGAAAAAATGTTTTTTTTAAGCACAATATAGCACAAGGAGAATTCACTCACTGTCCTTCCAGGTCCCTAGAAACAAGGACTTGCACAGTGAAAGAAACTGACACTCTCCCTACCTACAGTTTTCTGTCCCTAGAAAAAATGTTTTTTTTAAGCACAATATAGCACAAGGAGAATTCACTCACTGTCCTTCCAGGTCCCTGGAAACAAGGACTTGCACAGTGAAAGAAACTGACACTCTCCCTACCTACAGTTTTCTGTCCCTAGAAAAAATGTTTTTTTTAAGCACAATATAGCACAAGGAGAATTCACTCACTGTCCTTCCAGGTCCCTGGAAACAAGGACTTGCACGGTGAAAGAAACTGACACTCTCCCTACCTACAGTTTTCTGTCCCTAGAAAAAATGTTTTTTTTTAAGCACAATATAGCACAAGGAGAATTCACTCACTGTCCTTCCAGGTCCCTAGAAACAAGGACTTGCACAGTGAAAGAAACTGACACTCTCCCTACCTACAGTTTTCTGTCCCTAGAAAAAATGTTTTTTTTAAGCACAATATAGCACAAGGAGAATTCACTCACTGTCCTTCCAGGTCCCTGGAAACAAGGACTTGCACAGTGAAAGAAACTGACACTCTCCCTACCTACAGTTTTCTGTCCCTAGAAAAAATGTTTTTTTTAAGCACAATATAGCACAAGGAGAATTCACTCACTGTCCTTCCAGGTCCCTAGAAACAAGGACTTGCACAGTGAAAGAAACTGACACTCTCCCTACCTACAGTTTTCTGTCCCTAGAAAAAATGTTTTTTTTAAGCACAATATAGCACAAGGAGAATTCACTCACTGTCCTTCCAGGTCCCTGGAAACAAGGACTTGCACAGTGAAAGAAACTGACACTCTCCCTACCTACAGTTTTCTGTCCCTAGAAAAAATGTTTTTTTTAAGCACAATATAGCACAAGGAGAATTCACTCACTGTCCTTCCAGGTCCCTAGAAACAAGGACTTGCACAGTGAAAGAAACTGACACTCTCCCTACCTACAGTTTTCTGTCCCTAGAAAAAATGTTTTTTTTAAGCACAATATAGCACAAGGAGAATTCACTCACTGTCCTTCCAGGTCCCTGGAAACAAGGACTTGCACAGTGAAAGAAACTGACACTCTCCCTACCTACAGTTTTCTGTCCCTAGAAAAAATGTTTTTTTTAAGCACAATATAGCACAAGGAGAATTCACTCACTGTCCTTCCAGGTCCCTGGAAACAAGGACTTGCACAGTGAAAGAAACTGACACTCTCCCTACCTACAGTTTTCTGTCCCTAGAAAAAATGTTTTTTTTTAAGCACAATATAGCACAAGGAGAATTCACTCACTGTCCTTCCAGGTCCCTAGAAACAAGGACTTGCACAGTGAAAGAAACTGACACTCTCCCTACCTACAGTTTTCTGTCCCTAGAAAAAATGTTTTTTTTTAAGCACAATATAGCACAAGGAGAATTCACTCACTGTCCTTCCAGGTCCCTGGAAACAAGGACTTGCACAGTGAAAGAAACTGAGGCCTCGTACACACGGCCGAGATTCTCGTTGAGAAAAACATGTCGTTTTTTTCGACGAGATTCTTGGACAAGAAACTTGTCCCGGCCGAGTGTACACACGCTCGTTTCAAAGAACCCGCGGTTCTTTGAAAGGAGTGTACGCGGTGACGTCATCGACTACGTCGAGCATGCGCTCGTCACATTCGATGCCGTCGCCGCCATCTTGGTACACCCTACGTATGCCTAGGAAGCTACCGCGCATGCGTCAAATTCATTTCGAACATGCGCGGGCTTCCGGGCGGACAGGTAAGTGTACACACACTCACTTTTCTCGTCGAGAAACACGCCGAGGAGAATCTCGACGAGAAAATAGAGAGCAGGTTCTCTATTTTCTCGTCGAGGTTTCTTGTCGGTTTTCTCGACGAGAAACACGCTAGCAGCGTACACACGACCGATTTACTCGGCAAGACCTCTCTGCCAGCAAGTTTCTTGCTGGTTCTTGCCGAGAAAATCGGTCGTGTGTACGAGGCCTGACTCTCTCCCTACCTACAGTTTTCTGTCCCTAGAAAAAATGTTTTTTTTAAGCACAATATAGCACAAGGAGAATTCACTCACTGTCCTTCCAGGTCCCTAGAAACAAGGACTTGCACAGTGAAAGAAACTGACACTCTCCCTACCTACAGTTTTCTGTCCCTAGAAAAAATGTTTTTTTTAAGCACAATATAGCACAAGGAGAATTCACTCACTGTCCTTCCAGGTCCCTGGAAACAAGGACTTGCACAGTGAAAGAAACTGACACTCTCCCTACCTACAGTTTTCTGTCCCTAGAAAAAATGTTTTTTTAAGCACAATATAGCACAAGGAGAATTCACTCACTGTCCTTCCAGGTCCCTAGAAACAAGGACTTGCACAGTGAAAGAAACTGACACTCTCCCTACCTACAGTTTTCTGTCCCTAGAAAAAATGTTTTTTTTAAGCACACTATAGCACAAGGAGAATTCACTCACTGTCCTTCCAGGTCCCTAGAAACAAGGACTTGCACAGTGAAAGAAACTGACACTCTCCCTACTGTGACAGCAGGAAGGTAAAGTCACCTGGTTGCATCCAGGGGGGTAGATATATTTCGCCCAGATTCAGGCTTTACGCTGACTTATACAACTAGGTGGAGAGTTGTATAAGGCTAGTGGGCTCATGGATGACTCATACCTCTAGGGAGAGGGCTGGGCGTCGTGCAGGCAGGGAGTTGATGAGACCAGCTGAAGCCTGTCAGTTCGTTTAAGGCCTCTATAAAAACTCCCAGCTTCATTAGATGTTAGCTCATGCCTGGACCCAGACCTGTGTGGACTGTCTAGGGAGAGTGAACCCCTGTGCGGTGAGACAAAGCCTGTGTGGCTATTTGCTTGGACATTTAAAACCAGGGACTTAGGGACTAGGACAGCACTAGGCTGATCCCAGTTGTTAGTTAGGAAACCTGTATGTTTAGTCAGAGGTCAAGTTGACCAGGATTTATTTTGTTTATGTTTCTTTTTTCTTTGCTGTGTTTTGTCACTGTAAATAGAAAATAAACCGCACCTTTTTGATTTTGAAAACCACAACCTCCGTTTGCTGGGCCTGTTTTTGTGTGGGGAGCCCATCTCGGGGGTCACACACACCCGCTGCCGAGCCAACCCCCTCACAGTTGGTGGAGAACCAGTGGCAGTTTTTTTTAAGCCAGCATGGAGGAGATACTGAAGCAGCTGGCTCTAGCAAATGCCAATCAACAGCAGACAAATGCAGGTTTGCAAAAGAACTTCGCAGCCCAGCAGCAAGCTCATCAACAGAGCCTTGCAGCCCAGCAGAAGACAAACGCAACTTTGCAACAGAGTCTGGAGGCTCAGCAACAAGCCCAGCAGCAATCTGAGGCCCGCTTCATAGACCTGTTGCAGAAGCAAGAGCAGAGACTACAACAACAGATGGAAGCAGTAATGCAGCAACGTCCGCAGACCAGTGAGGAAAGCCGTCCCACTAATACCGCGTCCTTTGGGGTGAGTCGTTTATTGACAAAAATGACTGGAGAGGATGATCCAGAGGTATTTTTGACCACATTTGAAAGGACCGCTGAAAGAGAAAAGTGGCCTGAGGAGCAGTGGGCTGGACTGGTGGCTCCTCTGTTAACTGGTGAATCGCAGAAAGCTTACTATGACCTAGAGCCTAACCAAGCAAAAGACTATGTGATGCTAAAAGCTGAAATATTGGCAAGGCTGGGTGTCACCCAGGCTGTCCGGGCTCAGCGTGTGCATAACTGGACTTTCCAGCTTGGAAAACCCCCCAGGTCTCAAATGTATGATCTCATTCACCTGAGCAGAAAGTGGCTACAGCCAGAGACTTTGTCCGCACCAAAGATTGTGGAACGTGTTGTAATGGATCGGTTTTTGAGAGCTCTTCCTACTGCCATCCAAAAGTGGGTAAGCCATGGAGACCCAGAGACGGCCGATGGTCTTGTGGATCGTGTGGAGAAATACTTGGCTACAGAGAACCTGACGGCCTCTTCCAGAGACACTCGGACTTTCCACCCTAAGACCAGACCATCCCCAGGGGCGGATAAGAGGATTCCAAGGGGTGAGGGTGGAGAGAGTGAGAGGGTGGGAGCTCTACCCCAAGTTTGGCGAGAACAGCCTGGGAAATCAGCGGCTCAAGAGGCCGCAAGAAGGATCGTTTGCTACCGCTGCCGGCAAGCGGGACATATTGCAGCCAATTGCCCGGTTGTGGAGGAACCCATGCAGTGTGACTTTCTGACGGGCAGACGTCAGTCGCTGTGTGCGACAGTCGCATGCACTGCCATTCGAGGAACTGAGAAACATTTATGCAAAATGTGTGTTAATGGTAGAAATGTTGTGGTATTGCTGGATTCAGGTAGCCTTGTGACCCTGATAAAGGCTGAGTTAGTTAAAACAGAGGTCTCTGGGAATAGCAAGGTAGCTGTTATTTGTGTGCATGGGGACACCCGAGAGTATCCAGTGACTACAGTGTGTTTCGAGACCCCCAAAGGTACCCTCTCTCATCCAGTGGGCTTAGTATCTCAGTTACCGCATGACGCCATTGTGGGAAGGGATTTTCCGAAGTTCTGGGAACTGTGGGATGATCCTGAGCCCCCCACTGGTGCCCCTATGTACCAGGAATGTGATAGCCAGAACTCCCCTGAGAGTGGTGAGGACTCTCCGGAATTTCCCTTATCAGTATTGGCAGGGGAGACTCAAGAAACTGGAGAGGAGCCCACCTCCTCAGACGAAAACCTACCGTCTGTGGAGTTTTCTGATCTTGAGGTTCACAGGGAAAACTTTGCCACAGAACAGTTGAAAGACCCCGCCCTAATAAAGGCACGGGAAAACATAGTGAAAATAGATGGCGAGTTAGTGAACCCAGATAATACCTGCACTTACCCATACTTCAGCGTAGAGAAGGACCTACTGTATCGGGTGGCAAAAAGGGCAGAAGAAACCGTTGAGCAGCTTGTGGTGCCCAAACCTTACAGGAAGATGGTGTTGGAGTTGGCCCATGGGCACATTCTTGGAGGTCATCTGGGGACAGAGAAAACCCGAGAGAGGGTATTACAGAGATTCTATTGGCCGGGGGTGATGAAGGACATAGAAAATTATTGTTCCTCCTGCCCTGTGTGTCAGAGGTCGGCCCCGATGCCACATTTCCGTAGCCCGCTGGTCCCTCTACCCATCATTGAGGTCCCGTTTGAGAGGATCGCCATGGATTTGGTAGGTCCTATAATCAAGTCCGCTAGGGGGCACCAGTACATATTAGTTATAATGGACTATGCCACCCGTTATCCAGAAGCGATCCCTCTCCGAAATACCTCGGCCAAAACCATAGCCAAAGAGCTATCTCTTGTGTTTAGCCGGGTGGGTATTTGTAAAGAACTGCTTACGGACCAAGGTACACCCTTTATGTCCCGGGTTATGAAGGAGCTGTGTAAATTGTTCAAAGTGACGCAATTACGTACATCTGTGTATCACCCCCAAACCGATGGGCTGGTTGAAAGATTCAACAAAACCCTAAAACAAATGTTGAAGAAAGTGGTGGATAGAGATGGAAAGGATTGGGACTGTCTACTTCCTTATCTGATGTTTGCTATTAGGGAGGTGCCCCAATCCTCTACGGGATTCTCCCCCTTTGAGTTACTGTATGGGAGACACCCAAGAGGGCTGTTGGATATTGCCAAGGAAACTTGGGAAAGTGAGAGTTCTCCCCACAGGAGTGTGATTGAGCATGTCGCCCTGATGCAAGACCGAATTGCACAGGTAATGCCCATCGTGAAGGAACATTTGGCCCAAGCGCAGTTAGCACAGCAGAGAGTTTACAACCGTGGAGCCAAGACCCGTACCTTTTCCCCGGGGGATAGGATACTGGTACTTGTCCCTACGATTAAAAGTAAATTCCTTGCCAAATGGCAAGGCCCCTACGAGATAATGGAAAAAGTGAGCGAAGTGAATTACAAGGTCAGACAACCAGGAAGGCGAAAGCCCGAACAGATCTATCACGTTAATCTGTTGAAAGCCTGGAGGGATAGAGAGTCCCTAGTCGCAGACACTTGGTCACCAGCTCAAACTGGTTGCGTGATTCCTGAGGTTGGAATAGCAGCCACCTTGTCACAACCCCAACAACAGGAGGTTAAGGAGTTTGTGCTTCGCAACAAGGAGGTATTCTCTGAGCTGCCGGGACAAACATCTGGGGTAGAGCATGACATCATTACCCCGCCCGGTGAAAGGGTGAAGTTAAAACCCTATCGGATCCCAGAGGCCCGACGGGAGGCAATACGGGAGGAAGTACAGAAAATGCTGAACTTAGGGGTGATAGAGGAGTCCCAAAGTGATTGGTCTAGTCCCATTGTGTTGGTGCCTAAACCGGATGGGAGCTGGCGATTTTGTAACGATTTTCGTCAGTTGAACAAAGTTACAAAATTTGACACCTACCCCATGCCACGTATAGATGAGTTGATCGACCGGCTGGGAACAGCCCGATACATGACGACTCTTGACCTCACAAAAGGGTATTGGCAAATCCCCCTGGCCAAGTCGGCCAAAGAGAAAACCGCATTTGTAACCCCAGACGGGGCGTTCCAATATAAAAGAATGCCGTTCGGGTTACAGAATGCGCCGGCCACATTCCAGCGGAAAATGGACCAGATGCTGAGGCCCCATCGGAAGTATGCTGCGGCTTACCTGGATGACGTAATTGTCCATAGCACAGATTGGGCCTCACATCTGCCAAAAGTGCAAGCAGTCCTGGACTCTGTTCGGGAAGCGGGGTTTACGGCTAACCCCAAGAAGTGTACCATTGGGCAGGAGGAGGCCAAATATCTTGGGTACACCATTGGGAGGGGAGTTATAAAACCCCAACTCAACAAAGTCGAGGCCATCCAGAGTTGGCCACGTCCCAACAGCAAGAAGCAGGTACGAGCCTTTCTGGGAATCGCTGGGTATTATCGGCGATTCATTCCCCACTTTGCTTCTAAGGCTGTGCCCCTAACCAACCTGACGAAGGGGAAAGGGTCGGTCATGATTAAATAGACCCCCGAGGCTGAGGCAGCATTCCAATTCTTGAAACAAGCCTTATGTAGCCAGCCAGTGTTGTACTCACCCGACTTCTCTAAAGACTTTGTCGTACAAAGTGATGCGTCAGATGTGGGGTTAGGAGCAGTATTGTCCCAGGTCTGGAACGGGGAAGAGCACCCAGTCATTTACCTCAGCAGGAAGTTGAAGTCCCATGAGGTAAATTACGCCACCGTTGAAAAGGAGTGTTTAGCGGTGAAGTGGGCTCTAGATTCCCTTCGGTACTACCTGCTAGGTAGGCACTTTGACTTGGTTACGGATCACGCTCCGTTAAAGTGGATGGCTCAAAACAAGGAAACAAATAGAAGAGTGAATAGGTGGTTCCTGGCCCTCCAGGAATTCAACTTCACAGTAAAGCATCGCCCTGGCGTTCAAATGGGGAATGTGGATGCTTTGTCTCGAGTACATGAATGCCTGATTGCTGGTGTTCCAACCCCGAGGTTAAAACAAGAGGGGGGGGTATGTGACAGCAGGAAGGTAAAGTCACCTGGTTGCATCCAGGGGGGTAGATATATTTCGCCCAGATTCAGGCTTTACGCTGACTTATACAACTAGGTGGAGAGTTGTATAAGGCTAGTGGGCTCATGGATGACTCATACCTCTAGGGAGAGGGCTGGGCGTCGTGCAGGCAGGGAGTTGATGAGACCAGCTGAAGCCTGTCAGTTCGTTTAAGGCCTCTATAAAAACTCCCAGCTTCATTAGATGTTAGCTCATGCCTGGACCCAGACCTGTGTGGACTGTCTAGGGAGAGTGAACCCCTGTGCGGTGAGACAAAGCCTGTGTGGCTATTTGCTTGGACATTTAAAACCAGGGACTTAGGGACTAGGACAGCACTAGGCTGATCCCAGTTGTTAGTTAGGAAACCTGTATGTTTAGTCAGAGGTCAAGTTGACCAGGATTTATTTTGTTTATGTTTCTTTTTTCTTTGCTGTGTTTTGTCACTGTAAATAGAAAATAAACCGCACCTTTTTGATTTTGAAAACCACAACCTCCGTTTGCTGGGCCTGTTTTTGTGTGGGGAGCCCATCTCGGGGGTCACACACACCCGCTGCCGAGCCAACCCCCTCACACTACCTACAGTTTTCTGTCCCTAGAAAAAATGTTTTTTTTAAGCACAATATAGCACAAGGAGAATTCACTCACTGTCCTTCCAGGTCCCTGGAAACAAGGACTTGCACAGTGAAAGAAACTGACACTCTCCCTACCTACAGTTTTCTGTCCCTAGAAAAAATGTTTTTTTTAAGCACAATATAGCACAAGGAGAATTCACTCACTGTCCTTCCAGGTCCCTAGAAACAAGGACTTGCACAGTGAAAGAAACTGACACTCTCCCTACCTACAGTTTTCTGTCCCTAGAAAAAATGTTTTTTTTAAGCACACTATAGCACAAGCACAAAACACACTGACACTCTCCCTACCTATCCTTCTCTTTCCCTAAACTAAAGGAATCCAGGTTAAGCAAGAAAGAAATAAAAGTCACTGTCCCTGCCTATGCTGCTCTATCCCTGCTCCGGAACACACTACACTAGGCCGCCGTGCTGGCGGCCTTTTATAGTGTGGGGCGTGTACTAAACACCCTCAGCAATAATTGGCCACAGGCATCCTGCCTGTGGCCAATCATTGCTCTCCTCGCTGCCGGCGCTGTGATTGGCCAAGCATGCGGGGTCACAGTGCATGCTTGGCCAATCACAGCGCCTGGATGACACTGCGATGGCGTAGTGCATTGTGGGCCGTTCGCGTCACTCGAATTTGGCGCGAACGGCCCAAATCGTTCGATCTTCGTCGAACGATCGAACAGCCGATGTTCGAGTCGAACGTATGTTCGACTCGAACACGAAGCTCATCCCTACAGCGCTGTTGTTGCAGCATGTTGCATCACTGAGCTGGGATCAGAGCGTAGCTGGTCGGTGGCAGTGGAGAGAAAGGGGGGAGCTTTTGTGGTGCTACACAATACTCTTTGCAGGAAGGGGCTAGGGTGACCACATTTTTAAACTACCATTCAGGGACACCCCCCCTTCCCAAAAATCAGCTTGTGCTGTAACGAATCACAGCACAGTGATTGGACACAAGAGGTGGGATTTATGATTTCTCCAATCACAAGCAGGGTGAGGGGATTGTGCTCCTCCAGGCATTCCTGGCCAGGACAAGTACTGTTGGTGAGTAAAGCGGTCACGTGGCGGCCTCTTTTGGTGGCATCAGATTGGCCTGGGGCGTGGCTGTGTCAGTTTTATTCCGAGACACTGTATTGTCCTGGAATGAAGGTGCCCTGGACCGATCTGCAAAATGCGGGACTGTCCCGGGCAATCCGGGACACGTGGTCACCCTAGAAGGGGCATGTCTCTTTGCTGAATATATGGGATGTCTCTTGCTGAATGTATTGGGCTGTCTCTTTGCTTTATGGAAACGTCTCTTTTGCTGGATGGGCATAGGATTTTTTTTTGGGGGGGGGGGGGGGGCAGCACTTCATTCTTGGGCCCAGGCAGCACAATGTCTTGGGCCAGCCCTGATCCCAGCAGATGCGGTGCAAGGAGAAGTTCGCTTTGTTCTTTGGTGTGGGTCTTTAAGGTAGGCTTGCCAACGAGCTGCATGGCAGGTCAACATATGTCTGGTCAAGCATGTGGTGCCCAAGCGGGTGATGTTTTGGCCACGCGATATACGCTTGAGACATATGTTGCAAACAGCAGCTGTGCGATCTGATGCACTCAACTCAAAAAAGGCCCACACCAAATAACTTTTTGAATAACGGGCAGAGGCAGCGCCCTGCACAGGCGGAGCACTGCGGTGTGATTCGGTTGGTGTGCTGCCCTTACGCTGGCCCGCCGAGGGCATCCTGCCTCGTTGGAGATGTGCCTCCTCCTCCTCCTCCTCTCTCCTATTAGGCACCCACGTGGAGTCAGTGACCTCATCATCCCCTCCCTCCTCATCACTGGAGCCAATCTGGCAGTATGCTGCAGCTGCTGGAACATGACTGCCAGATTGGTGTCCTTCTTGAGCATCCCCTCTCTCTGCTCTCACGCTACTGCCTTCCTCTAGCTGGGTATCATCATCAGACCCTTCGAAACACTGGGCATCCTTCTGGAGCATGTACCCAACACTGTGCTCAAACAGTTCGGGGGACTCCTCAGGAGGACATGGTTGGTCTAGGGAAGGAGTGACTGATGATGACATTGATACCAGGGAAGAGGACGCTTTGGCAGCTGCTTTGCCAGTACCCTGAGCCTGGGTGAGAGAGGATGAGGAGGATGAGGAGGGCTTGGTCATCCACTCTACCAAGTCTTCGGCATGATGCGGCTCAACACGTCCAGCTGCCGAAAAGAAGGACAAGCATGTCCCATGGCCACGTGCTGATGGCGATGCACCGCGTCCACGACCAGCACTGTTGTCTCTAGACACAGAGCCTGCTTGCCCTCTTTTATTGGCTCCTGACTGTCTGCCTCACCTTGTTTGCCTTCCAGACATTCTAATGGCCTGCAGGGAAATGGGAAAACCAGCAATAAGGCCTAGCTTCAGGAGTATATTTTGCAGGAATCACACTACGCCTGCTGTAGGTGCTGCAAATGCCTGTTGGTGTAACACACCAGGAAAAAGCAGCAATACAGGCTAACTTCAGGTGTAATATGATCAGGAGGCACACTCCGCCCGCTGTAAGTGCTGCAAATGCCTGTTGGTGTAACACACCAGGAAAAAGCAGCAATACAGGCTAATTTCAGGTGTAATATGATCAGGAGGCACACTCCGCCCGCTGTAAGTGCTGCAAATGCCTGTTGGTGTAACACACCAGGAAAAAGCAGCAATACAGGCTAACTTCAGGTGTAATATGATCAGGAGGCACACTCCGCCCGCTGTAAGTGCCGCAAATGCCTGTTGGTGTAACACACCAGGAAAAAGCAGCAATACAGGCTAACTTCAGGTGTAATATGATCAGGAGGCACACTCCGCCCGCTGTAAGTGCTGCAAATGCCTGTTGGTGTTACACACCAGGAAAAAGCAGCAATACAGGCTAACTTCAGGTGTAATATGATCAGGAGGCACACTCCGCCCGCTGTAAGTGCTGCAAATGCCTGTTGGTGTAACACACCAGGAAAAAGCAGCAATACAGGCTAATTTCAGGTGTAATATGATCAGGAGGCACACTCCGCCCACTGTAAGTGCTGCAAATGCCTGTTGGTGTAACACACCAGGAAAAAGCAGCAATACAGGCTAACTTCAGGTGTAATATGATCAGGAGGCACACTCCGCCCGCTGTAAGTGCCGCAAATGCCTGTTGGTGTAACATACCAGGAAAAAGCAGCAATACAGGCTAACTTCAGGTGTAATATGATCAGGAGGCACACTCCGCCCGCTGTAAGTGCTGCAAATGCCTGTTGGTGTAACACACCAGGAAAAAGCAGCAATACAGGCTAACTTCAGGTGTAATATGATCAGGAGGTACACTCCGCCCGCTGTAAGTGCTGCAAATGCCTGTTGGTGTAACACACCAGGAAAAAGCAGCAATACGGGCTAACTTCAGGTGTATAATGTGCAGGAGGCTTAGCAACAATGACACTGACACTGTCCCCTGCCTATCCTTCTCTCTCTCTGCACACAAGGTTTATCAAAGTATATGACACTGACACTCTCCCTGTCTATCCTTCTCTCTCCCTGCACACAAGGTTTAGCAAAGAATATGACACTGACACTGTCCCCTGCCTATCCTTCTCTCTCCCTGCACACAAGGTATATCAAAGTATATGACACTGACACTCTCCCTGCCTATCCTTCTCTCTCCCTGCACACAAGGTTTAGCAAAGAATATGACACTGACACTGTCCCCTGCCTATCCTTCTCTCTCCCTGCACACAAGGTTTATCAAAGTATATGACACTGACACTCTCCCTGCCTATCCTTCTCTCTCCCTGCACACAAGGTTTAGCAAAGAATGTGACACTGACACTGTCCCCTGCCTATCCTTCTCTCTCCCTGCACACAAGGTTTAGCAAATAATATGACACTGACACTGTCCCCTGCCTATCCTTCTCTCACCCTGCACACAAGGTTTATCAAAGTATATGACACTGACACTCTCCCTGCCTATCCTTCTCTCTCCCTGCACACAAGGTTTAGCAAAGAATGTGACACTGACACTGTCCCCTGCCTATCCTTCTCTCTCCCTGCACACAAGGTTTAGCAAAGAATATGACACTGACACTCTCCCTGCCTATCCTTCTCTCTCCCTACACACAAGTTTGAGGTACAAATAGCACTGACACTGTCCCTGCCTATGTAACTCTTTCCCTGCGCCGGAACACACTACACAAGGCCGCCGCGCTGGCGGCCTTTTATAGTGTGGGGCGTGTGCTAAACCCCCTGAGCTATAATTGGCCACAGGCAACCTGCCTGTGGCCAATTATGGCTCTCCTAGCTGCCGGCGCTGTGATTGGCCAAGCATGCGGGGTCACAGTGCATGCTTGGCCAATCACAGCGCCGGGATTGCACTGCGATGGCGCAGTGTATTGTGGGCCGTTCGCGTCACTCAAATTTGGCGCGAACGGCCCAAATCGTTCGATGTTCGCCGAACGGTCGAACAGCCGATGTTCGAGTCGAACTTATGTTCGACTCGAACACCGAGCTCATCCCTACTGCTGAGTATCCTCTCCTTTACATTGATTCAAGTTTGCATTTCATTCTTTTTTCAAACACATCATCTAGACCACAATGTCATAACATTTAGTGATTTTAAACATAATTTATTTATTTTTATTAAAAAAGAACGGATATTGACAAATCATCGTATGTAGTGTGCAAACGATGTGTCGATATCGACCGATTACTGTGCCCACTAAATTGTAGAAGATGTCATTCAACCACTTCAATACCATGCACTTATACAGCTTCCTGCCCAAGCCAATTTTGAGCTTTCAGCACTGTCGCAATTTGAATGACAATTGCGCGGTCATGCAATACTGTACCCAAACAATTTTTTATCATTTTGTTCCCACAAATAGAGCTTTCTTTTAGTGGTATTTGATCGCCTCTGCGATTTTTAAGTTTTTACATAACAAATAAAAAAGAGTGAAAATTTTGAAAAAAAATAAGTTTTTCTTTGTTTCTGTTAATTTTATTTTGTAAATAAGTACCTTTTCTACTTCAATGATGGGCACTGATAAGGCGGCACTAACGGGCACTGATAAGGTGACACTGATGGGCACCGATGAGGTGGCACCAATGAGGTGGCACTGATGATGGGCACTGATGGGCACTGATAGGCGGCACTGATGGGCACTGATAGGTGGCACTGATATGTGGCACTGGTATGCGGCACTGATGGGCACTCATAGGTGGCACTGATGGGCACTCATAGGCAGCACTGATGGGCACTCATAGGCGGCACTGATGGGCACTTATAGGCAGCACTGATGGATACTTATGGGTGGCACTGATAGGTGGTGCGGACAGGCACTGATAGGCGGGCACTTATGGGCACAGATGGGCACGGATGGGCACTGATAGGTGGCACTAATGGACACTGGTAGGTGGCACTGATGACTGGTGGCTGGCATTGCTGGGCATCATGCATTTTATGTTGTGCCATGATGGTGCCAATCAGTGCCCATTTGTGGGCATTGATTGGCATATATTTTTTATCTATTTGTGCATGTGGATGGCCATGGGGCACTTACCTGGCCATCCACATGCTTGGGGTTCCCTGGTGGTCCTGGGGGGCTTCCCTGGGGGTCCAGTGTGGGTATCCGAGGGGGGGCTGCGCTGATAAACAATCAGCGCGAACCCCCCCTGTCAGGAGAGCCACCGATCGGCTCTCCTCTACTCGCGTCTGTCAGACGCGAGTGAGGAAGAGCCGATCAACGGCTCTTCCTGTTTACATTGTGATCAGCCGTGATTGGACACGGCTGATCACGTGGTAAAAAGCCTCTGCCGGAGGCTCTTTACCTAGATCAGTGTAGCGGTGTGTCAGACTGACACACCGCTCCACCGATCGCCGCAATGCGCGCCCCCCCGTGCGCGCTGCGGCTGTTATCCCGCAGGACGTCATATGACGTCCAGTGTGGATAACACAACCACTTCCCGGACGTCAATATGCTATTGACTGGGCGGGAAGTGGTTAAGAATGTTAATTAATAAAAAAACTACAACAGGGAGCAACATGCAAGTTGTGAAATACAACAATAGGGACACAGGAGAAGTGCTTACTTTTTTTAAGCATTCTGTTAATGCTCCGTAACTGCTCCGGCTCCCTCAGTTTGAGGTCAAACCACCTCTTTCTGAGCTGCTCCTTGGACTTTTCACTACTTGCTTCATAATTTTGTCCTTCCGAAGATTAGGGTGGGAATACGGCCCATGCTTTGCATCATAATCAGAATTGTTCAATATGGCCACCATCTCCTCAAAGGACATATTAGATGCCTTGTAGCGCCTCCTTGTTCGTGACGTTTCCCGCCCTGGGCTTGTCTCCTCATTGGAATTCTCTGAATTCACAGACACCTGCTGTGACTCCACCATGTTGCCTGCGCGCCGAAAGAGAAGGGGCGGGGAAACATTGAGAAAGAACGTCATGGGCGGGCAACGTGTGTCACGCATGCGTAGTGTATATAAAGCTAACACACATGTGACGTACCTACGTTCTGTGTGCGAAGGAAGAGTTAAAGGGGTTGTAAAGGTTTGTTTTTTATTTTCTAAATAGGTTCCTTTAAGCTAGTACATTGTTGGTTCACTTACCTTTTCCTTCCATTTCCCTTCTAAATATTTTTTTTCTTTGTTTTCTTTGTCTGAATTTCTCACTTCCTGTTCCTCCTCAGTAAGCTGTTCAGTAAGCTGTTCTGGCTGACTCCACACCACTCGGATGATGGTGTGAAGTTTACTGAGGAGAAACAGGAAGTGAGAAATTCAGACAAAGAAAAAAAACATTTAGAAGGTAAATCAAAGGAAAAGGTAAGTGAACCAACAATGCACTAGCTTAAAGGAACTTTAAGATTTATTAGAAAATAAAAAACAAACCTTTACAACCCCTTTAAGAGCGCCGTACGTTAAGACCGAAGGTTTCATTTAATACTTGGTACATCAGTGGCCTATACTGCATAGAGATTGGAGAGGCATATATGGGCATAAAGATTACTCAAGTTTGGAGTGTGATTGACATTTGTATTTTTGTCTGGTGTTTTGTCTTGCAGAAACAATGAATGCGTTTCTTGAGAAAGAATTCCTTTCTGAATTCATTGATCGATTAAGGGAGCTGCCCGCTCTGTGGGAGACAAAAAAATCCCCAGCACAAAAAAAAAAGGGGGTAAGGAAAGCAGCGCTGGAGAGCCTGCTCCCATTTGTGCAAACACGGGTGCCCAATGCAACCGTTGAGCAGCTTGACACCAAAATTGGGACCTTGAGAGGCACATATAGGACTGCGCGCAATCGGGTCCTGGCATCTCAGAGGTCAAGAGCAGCAGCAGGGGAGGTATATGTTCCACATTTGTGGTACTACGACAGGTTGGCCTTTCTGAATGACCACATTACACCGAGGGAATCACTGTCCAGCCTTCCCTCCAGCCTTCCCTCCAGTCAAGATGATCCTTCCCAGGATCAGGAGGAGCCTTCCATCTTGGATGAGGACCCCGATCTGTCCGTCTGGAGCCAGGTATAGTATTTTCAAAACCTTTATTGTGAAAAAATTAATGATGTCAAATAGATGTTAAGATGGGACCAAATTTAGTCAATCATGAAAAAGTGTTTGACATAGCAATAGACAGTAGTGGTCAAAAAAGTTTGGGAGAAGATTGCTAAATGATGGGGGCATAATGAGAGTATTATAAACAAAAATTTAGAAGTATTTGCAACAGGCAATGATCTGAACATTGTGGGTGTTCTTTACTAAAAGCAAATCCACTTTGCACTACAAGTGCAAACTACAAGTGCAAAGTGCAATAAAAATTGCAATTAAATTGCACTTGGAAGTAAAGTCGCTGTAAATCAGAGGGGTAGATCTGAAATGAGGGGAAGCTCGGCTGATTTTATTATCCAATCATGTGCAAGCTAAATTTCTGCTTTTTATTTGCCTTGCATGTCCCCCTCAGATCTCCAGCGACTGCACTTCCAAGTACACTTTCAAAACAATTACAAGTGCACTTGTAGTTTGCACTTGTAGTGCAAAGTGGATTTGCCTTTACTAAATAACACTCTGTGTGTGATTGATGAAACAAAACTCTAAAATATGTCCCTTTTTTTTACACAGGAGGAGGTCAGCCAGAATGAGAGGTCGGAAAATGTCAGTCAGGAGGAGGCTGGGGTTAGTGGCAGAGAGGAGGTGCCTGGTCCAAGTGGCAGAGAGGAGGTGGCTGGTCCAAGTAGTAGGACAAGGTGTCAGGTGCCTCCAATCCACATGCTACCAAGAAGGGGCAGGAGGGATAGGGCTGTAAGTGTGGCAGCACTGGCCCTTATTAAAGAGGCACATGCCACCCTCCAGCAGCCCCCAACCCCTGATGAGGCCTATGCGGCATTGGTGGGCATGAAAATGGCCCAGATGCAACCTGAGCAACGGCTACTTTGTGAGGTCCTGCTCGTGTCCCTTTTAAATAAGGGGTTGAGGGGCAGACTCACAGAGACCACTGTTATCTGTGACCACGGCCATCCTCCTGCACCTTCTTATTATCCTCCACCTCTCTCTTCTCCACCTCCACCTCCTTTTTCACAACCTCCTCCTTCTTCTTCTCCTCCACCTCCTTCTTCTCCTCCACCTCCTTCTTCTTCTCCTCCACCTCCTTCTTCTTCTCCTCCACCTCCTTCTTCTCCAGCTCCACCTCCTTCTTCTCCACCTCCACCTCCTCCTCCTGACATGAGTAAACCTCCTGAGGCACCGCCTCCAGCCAGGCGGACAAGGAAGGCTGCAGAGAAGGCTGCAGGGAAGCCTACCAAGAAGGCTGCAGGGAAGCGGAGCAAGAAGACCAGGAAGTGATTCTGTAATGTGGTCAGACAGAAGGCAGCATGTTGTAGTTCCACAGACTTGGGACATGTATCTAACCTGCTGCTGTTCCTGACCTTTGGGAGTCCAAGACCAGATTGGGCTCACTAATGTATGTGCTTCTCAAGGTCCCAATTTTGGTGTCCACACAGTTGCACAAATTGCAGCAGGCTCTCCAGCGCTGCCTTCTAGTTTGGTTATTCTTATTTTCTTTTGTATACCAGAATAAATGGAATTTTGTTTTACTGTTAATACTTGCCTATGTGTTTATGTTAAAGCTAAATATTTAGCTGGTTAGTAGGTAGGTAATTTACAAAAATTACAAAGCTAGATTTTAAATGGGACAGATAACACCAAAAAAACGCCTTGAAGGACAAAAAAAAGAAGATAATTTTTTTGTAATTATGTTAAATTTACAACGGAGAAAACTAAAATGGAGATCACTAGAAATTAAATAAGATTTTAAAATGCATATCTGAAAAAAATATTCAAAATAAAAAAAAAAACATCTTGCTCGAGAAAATAAAATAACATATTCATGAGATCTGCATTCAGAAATGTTGCAAAAAATTTGTCAGAAATCGGTGTGAATATCTGCAGCCAAAAAAGATCCTAATTGCTCATCATTGTACCATTCTAAAGAAGATTTTAATGTGCAGCATTTAAACGATGCAAAAATTGTTAACGCGTGACGAATGTGCTATCTCCATTACGAACGCTAGCTTTACAAGAAGGTGCGCTCCCGTCTCATACTTGAGTCTGACCATGCTCGGTTTTTGAAGACTCGGAAAAGCATACACACGAACGGTTTTCTCGTCCAAAAACAGTCTGACAAGAATCACGCCGAGGTTGTCTTTTTTCTCGTCGAGATTTTGGACAGTTTTCTCGACGAGAAAGCATACACACGAACGAGAAAACCGGCCGTGTGTACGCGGCCTGAGTAGGGTGACCACGTGTCCCGGATTGCCCGGGACAGTCCCGCATTTTGCAGGTCTGTCCCGGGCACATTCATTCCAGGACAATACAGTGTCCCGGAATGAAACTGACACAGCCACCCCCCGGGCCAATCTGATGCCCCCAAAAAAGGCCGCCACATCACCGCTTTACTCATTGGCAGTACTTGTCCTGGTCGGGAATGCCTGGAGGAGCACAATCCCGCCCCCTGCTTGTGATTGGAGAAATCATAAATCCCGCCTCTTGTGTCCAATCACTGTGCTGTGATTTGTTACAGCACAAGCTGATTCAGGGTGTCCCTGAATGGTAGTTTGGAAATGTGGCCACCCTAGGCCTGAGTCTTATGTAAGTTGGATGTATGTAACTCTGGGAATGCCTGTGTTCACTGTATGCTATGAGAGATCATTCAATCATGTGTATTTTCTTACAAGCTATTGCTGTAATGCCCCTGCCCTGGGCTGACAGTATGTAGCTTTCTATGTTGTAATCAGCTGGGCTACAATTCATTTTTTTAGGCCTGCTCAAGTTTTCCCTAAACCTGGTGGCGGATTGCTTCTGCCTGCTTCTGGAAGTATATACAAGAAATAGTGTGGGAGGATCAATCGCTGAGATTATGAATAGCTCAAAATATCAAATACCCAATGGACTTTTGGTACAGACACTTCATTATTAAAATCATAACGTTTTATTTTACAGATCGATTAAAATATAAAGTGAAACCAGCAAAATATTGATTAAAGGACATGTCCCTCCCCTGAGCGCATTTATTTTTATATACAAAAAATTAGACAAGACATGGAGGTATCAAAATATTATAACATGTTAAGCATTGGGTGAGGCCAGACCTTGAGGGCTGGTTCACACCATATATCACACAGGAATGCACGCTGTTTAACCACTTGCCGCCCATCATATAGCAATATGATGGCGCACAGTGGTTTCGTTATCCTGATCGGACGTCATATGACGTGATTAGGATAACAAGCCGGCGGGCAGCGCAGCGATCGAAGGTGCTGTGTGTCAGTCTGACACACCGCAACTCTGATCGTGGTATGGAGCCTCTTACAGAGGCTTCTTACCATGTGATCAGCTGTGACCAATCACAGCTGATCATTGCGTGAACCAGGAAGTGCCGGTAAATGGCTTTCCTCGGTTCACGCTGACAGGGAGAGCAGATCGGCGGCTCTCAGTGTCAGAAGGGGGGTCTGCGCTCATAATCAGCACATTGATTATCAGTGCAGTCCCCATCAGATGTGCCCATCAGCTGCCAATAAGTGCCCATGTTCTGTCTCAACTATAAAGCGATGAACTTTATCGCCAGGTTGATGTAGGCCTTACACAAGCTGGTTTGATATTCATCCCTTGCATCGATACAGGCAGCTTAACTCAATGAATAAACTCACAGTTAGGATGACAGACGATGAATCCTTTTGAATGTTCCATTTTAATGATGGATATTCATAGGTAGAAAAACGTTGCAGTTGTAAGCCACATGTAAGATGTTTAGCATGGAAGATATACAGGAGTAATGACCAGAGTCAGGAAGTGGAGGAGAAATATAAAGAACTACGGTGAGAGAGAGAGTTCAGCTAGAAAGAAGGGGACAGATCTTAAAGACACAGAGCAAGAATAATCACATAGTGTAACACAACACTCCCCGTCTGAAATCTTTAGATTTCATAACCTTAAACTAATATATATATTTTCAATAAGTCCAATACTGATAAATGTCCTGGAACCTGTAATGAAAAACATGCAACAAGCAAATAACAAACGTAAGTTCAACAGGATGAAGATCATAAAGTCACAGTATGATGTCTTCAAAGAATTCCAAAGTTCTGAGTAGAACCTGTAGATGGCAGCAATGTACTCCCCGCCGTGCCAACAGCATGGCTAGTCCTTGCACAAGTCACTCACCTGGCAAAAGGAGTACTAACTCTGTAATTGGTCGACTAAAGGTTTGTGTCGATCCTCCCTTGGTTACCTTGACTTCTACCTTCCGGACTTTGTTATCGTCGCTGGGCATAACTTTAGTAATAAGACCCATAGGCCACTCATTCCGACAAACTTTCTTGTCTTTTAGAAGGATAAGGTCTCCAACCTTAAGATTCGGCTTAGATGCTTGCCATTTGTTACGACCTTGAAGGTGGTGAAGATACTTTTTCTTCCAGCGATGCCAGAACACATTGGCTAGATGCTGCACCTGCTTCCATTGATGCTCATAACGGTGTGACCGCAGCTTCTGTTTTGTACTTACAGAAGTGTGGAGTGAGGTGTTCACAGTTCTTATTTCCTTATCATCTTCAGGGTTTACTAGCCCATAGGTGGTGTCAATAGGGAGTAAGTAAGAGTCCTCACACAGAAACCTTGGAGGTGACAGCCATAAGCAGTCCTAAAGAGCGGCAGGTGACACGGCTCTGGTCCCATAGTCAGCTGGGTTGAGTTCAGTGGGAACGCGATGCCATTGACTTGGTAGAGAGAATCTCTTGATACGTTCAACTCTGTTGCTGACGTACACATAAAATTGTTTTCTTTGGTTGTTTATGTAACCAAGTACTACCTTACTGTCTGTATAGAAGGTGAAAGAATCAATTCTAGTGTCCATTTCGCTTCGTATGACCTCGGCAATTTCTACTGCTAGCACGGCTGCACAAAGTTCAAGTCTTGGTATGGTATGTGCAGGCTTGGGAGTGAGTTTTGCCTTGCCTAGGACAAAACTACAGTGTGATTCTCCATTCAGTTCAGAGGTCTTCAAATAGGCTACTGCAGCAATAGCTTCAACTGATGCATCAGAGAAAATATGAATCTCTCTCCGGTTCGCAGTTGAAGTGGAACCTGGAACATAGCAACGGGGAATCTGAAGTTTTTCTAGTGACTTCAAAGAATATCTCCACCTTTCCCACTTGTGTTGATTCTCACTAGGCAAGGGAGTATCCCAGTCTATGTTCTCAGTAGACAACCGTCTTAGTAAAATCTTACCTTGAATGGTAACTGGAGCAAGGAAACCCAGTGGGTCATAGATGCTATTCACCATGGACAGGACTCCTCTCTTAGTGAAGGGTTTGTCACAAGTTGACACTTGGAAGGTGAATTTGTCTTGTTTGATGTTCCACAACAAACCCAGACTTCGCTGTACAGGAGGCATATCTGTACCTAAGTCAAGGTTTTTTAGACTAGTGGCATAGTCCTCAGAGTGAAAGGCATTCATAAGTTCCTGGCTGTTGGATATAATCTTGTGTAGTCTAAGGTTTGCTACAGACAGCATCTCCTTTGTTCTGGTGAGAAGATCAATTGCTTCTTTAGCAGTTTAGCAGTTTAGCATGTACCTTCATGCGATAATCTATAACTTCCTTGTTGAGGTCATTGTCCTTGTGCCATAGAAACCTGAGGTAGTTTCTGTTGTCTTCTCTGACGATGAAGCAGTGAAACATCTGTTGAATGTCGGCCACTACTGCTACAGGCTCTTGTCTGAAACGAATCAAGACTCCTATTAAACTGTTGTTCAAGTTGGGTCCAGTAAGAAGCATGTTGTTAAGAGAAACACCTTCGTGCTGAGCACTGGAATCAAAGACAACTCTGATTTGGTCTGGTTTGCGTGGGTGATACACGCCAAAGGATGGAAGGTCCCAGCATTCTTCTCCCTCCTTTAGTGGCTCTGCGTGATCTCTGTCAAATACATTTTGCATAAAGTCCACAAAGTGCCTTTGCATCTCTGGTTTCCTGCTTAAGTTTCACTTTAAGGAGGAGAATCTACTGATAGCCTGCTGTAAGTTGTTGGGCAATCTCTCTCTTGGGAGACGGAAGGGTAGGGGTGCTACCCAGTTATTGGAGTCATCTTGAAAGAACTCATTGTCCATTACCTTGATGAATTCTTTGTCTTCCATTAAAGGAGCCAGTATGTCATCTTCACTGGTTGCATTAAACACTGTAGAGCCGAAGTCGCCATCATGGCAGGAGAAAGGGCTTGTGTCACCTGAGATACCATGTTGCCATTTGTGGCTGGCTATCTTCTCTTTCACCCAGTAGTGATGTGGGCATGGCTCAAAGTAAGTGTTTCGGCCATTTGGCAGAACATTTGTCTTGAATGACGAAATGTTGGTAGGTCTTTTCATTTTGCCTATACAGACATTGCCTATGATGACCCACCCTAGATCCGTGCGCTGGGCAAATGGGGCATCTGGGGGTCCATTGACTTGTCTGTGTACCTTGTGAACTCTTAGAATGTCTCTTCCTAACAGAAGAAGGATCTGAGCATCTTTGTCAAGCGGCGGTATCTCATTTGCTATTACCTTGAGGTGAGGGTGATGGAAAGCAGCAGCTGGAGTAGGGATTTCTTCCCTGTTAGCAGATATCTGATTGCACTCAACAAGTGTAGGTAAGGGTAATTGCAAGTTACCTTTGAGAGGAGATACCATGAGTCCATGAGCCCTTCTTCCAGAAACCTCTATAGTTCCACTACAGGTACCCAAGGTGTAAGGATGAGCTTCGTTTTTTTTTTCAAATAGATTGAACAATTCTGATTTTGCAAGTGATCGATTGCTCTGATCGTCTAAGATAGCATATGCCTTTAGAGATTTTTCTGGTTGATCCTTGTGGTATATGTTCACCAAGCATATCTTAGCACAGGACTTACCACAGCGGTCTTCTCCACAAACTTCAGTGCAGGATGAAGAAATTATGGTAGAATTAGGCACTTGGTCTGTATTCTCCCCGCCATGCGTTAACCTTGGAGGAGTGTTGGCAGGTTGTGCAGAGCTGGGCTCAAGAGGATGGAGGGCTTGCACATGTTCTTCAGAGCCACACTCTATGCACTTGATGGACACATTACAGTCCCTTGCAAAATGTTCTGTAGAAGCACAGCACCTGAAACATACCCTAAATGTCTTTAAAAGCTCCTTGCGCTCTTCCAGAGGCTTTTTCCTAAAGCCGATACATTTATTGAGGGGGTGTGGCTTCTTGTGTATGGGACACTCTCTGTTAGGGTTTTCAATCTTCCTACTCTGTTTGTTCGTGGCCAGAACTGTGGTAGGAGTGGGAAGGATGTCAGTCTTTTTCACGGACACTGGGCCTCTATGGTTTCTATAGTTGCCCTGAAGACTGGTACTCTTAGGAAAGGGTGAGAAGAGACCGTACTCACCGTAGGAAAAACTTGGATCATTCTTGGTCTCTGCAATTTTCCTGATGAATTCACAGAAGAAAGAGAATGGAGGGAAGGAAACCTTGTTCTCTCTTTTGTATGATGACCCTAGTGCAGTCCATTTCTCTTGCAAACCATACGGGAGCTTGGAGACAATTGGGTTTACCCCTCTTGGAGTGTCAAGGTAACTGAGACCAGGTAGTTTTGGGTCTGTCTTGGCTAGCTGAAGCTCAAGGAGAAGGTCACTCAGTCTCTGGAACTCCTTGTTGTCCTTACCGGATATCTTTGGGAAAGTTTCCAGACGTATGAACAAAGCATTTTCTATAGCTTCTGGACTGCCATAACTTTGCTCTAGTCGCTCCCATGCAGCTGTAAGGCCTGCAGTAGGATTGTCCATGAAAACCGATCTTAATGGCTTAACACGTGCAGCAGATAGAGGACCAAGCCATTTGATCAGCAGATTCAATTCTTGATTAGCTGTAATGCCAAGATTGCTGATTGTAGTTCTGAAGGCACATTTCCAACTTCTGTAGTTCTCAGGTTGGTCATCAAAACTTGTAAGACTAGTCTTTGTGAGCTCTCTGCGAAGCATGTACCTCACAAACTCTTCTGTCTCAGTTGTCTCCGCCTTCATGTGAGATGGTGTTGGCTGAATGGTGCTGATTGCGTTATCTTTGACATTGTTGTTAAAGGACACAGGGAAATATGGTGCAGCAGATGCATCTAGGTGAGTTGCTTGCTTGAAGTCAGTTGTTCCAATGGTACGTTGATTCAAGGCTGTACCGATGACTGGAGATTGATGACTTGCTTGAAGCTTGCGCTGATGCTCTGTGACGTATGAAGGCAGGCAAGGTAGGCAGGTAGGAAATGCAGTGGAGTGATTTTGTGTGCAGGAAGTTGCTGGAACCTCTTTAACTTGAAGCTGTGAAGGAGTCTCTATGTAGTCGGGAGCATTGAAGACGATGGAGTGTGCACTGCAGTGGCTTAGGAC
This sequence comes from Rana muscosa, assembly GCA_029206835.1. NCBI lineage: Eukaryota > Metazoa > Chordata > Amphibia > Anura > Ranidae > Rana > Rana muscosa. The sequence continues at coordinate 593,109,418 of CM055116.1, read as the reverse complement.
ATAGTCTTTAGTGCGTTTGTCTTGGATCACCAACAGCTACCAGGCACCTAAAGCTGATGTAACAGAATAATTTATTTTGAAATGTCACATCCCTTCAAGACTGCCTATGCTGATGCTGAGTGACTGCCCTGTTATGTTGACTGACTATCCTCTTCCTCCTCAATGATCCTGATGATAGCTTGGAAGAACATTTTTATTTCTGGGTGCCGCCACCAGTGGCTAAGGCCCAATTTTTCAGCCCCTGTTTAACAGGGGCATGTAATTACAATTTTTTTATGCAATACTTTGCAACAGGGCTCATTGCTGTGCTCCAAGTACAGTATCTGTGAGGGGTTGCAGTGTTGTGGCACCAGCACCAGTGCCTAAGGCCCAATTTTTCAGCCCCTGTTTAACAGGGGCGTGTAATTACAATTCTTGATCTAATAATTCACAGCAGGGCCCATTCCTGCGCCCACCAAGAATAACTGGAACAGCAGAAAGGAAGGGATGGACAGCCGAAATACAAAAAAAAACCTTAAAGGTTGCTTTTATTGTAAAAAAGATAAAACACATGCACCACAGGTCACAGCAAGGCAGGGATCACCTGACGCGTTTCACACTACAAATGTTAGTGCTTACTCATAGCTATGAGTAAGCACTAACATTTGTAGTGTGAAACGCGTCAGTAGATCCCTGCCTTGCTGTGACCTGTGGTGCATGTGTTTTATCTTTTTTACAATAAAAGCAACCTTTAAGGTTTTTTTTGGAGTGCGGCTGTCCATCCCTTCCTTTCTGCTGTTCCTGTTTGCCTTTTGCATTGCCAGCACCCATGGTTTCCTGATTGTTGAAGGATTAACAGAACTCACTCACCTGGAGCGGTAATTTTCTCTCACCAAGAGTAACTGTGAGAGCTTACAGTGTTGTGGCAACACCGTCCACCACCACCACCACCAAAGGCCCAATTTTTCTGCCCCTGTTCAACAGGGGCATGCAATTACAATTCTTGATCTAATAATTCACAGCAGGGCCCATTCCTGCGCCCACCAAGAGTAACTGTGAGGGCTTAGTGTTGTGGCAACACCACCACCACCACCAAAGGCCCAATTTTTCTGCCCCTGTTCAACAGGGGCATGCAATTACAATTCTTGATCTAATAATTCACAGCAGGGCCCATTCATGCACCCACCAAGAGTAACTGTGAGGGCTTACAGTGTTGTAGTGCCAGCACCACCACCAAAGGCCCAATTTTTTCTACCACTGTTCAACAATGGCATGTAATTACAATTCCTGATATAATAGTTCACAGCAGGGCGTTCCAGCGCCCACCAAGAGTAACTGTGAGGGCTCACAGTGTTGTGGCAACACCAACATCTAAGGGGCAAATTTCTGCAGAGTATATATGGCAGGCCCCTACTTTCAAACATCCAACTTACAAACGACTCCTAGTTGCAAACGGAAGGAGACCACAGGAAGTGAGAGGAAATCTACCCCTAGGAAGGGAAATTCTCTCCTGTAAGAATTAATATGGGAAAAAGGTGTCTCCTCTCTACTGATGCTTTATCACCAATCCTTGTTTCAATGAAAACCCCACTTTTCCAAAAACATTTGTCATTGGGCCGAAAAGTGAGGTGAAGTGTTTTAAACAGGTGCACAGACAGCAAAACAAATGTTACAAGGGTGATAACCCTTCCCTATGTTCTCCAAAAAGCTTAAAAATAGTGTTTTTGGCTGCAGTTACACTTACAAATTTAACTGTTCAAAATTACAAACAGATTCTACTTAAGAACAAACCTACAGTCCCTGTCTTGTTTGCACCGCCTGTATACTGCTGTTCAGAGTATATAGGATTTTAGGAATAGGGTTTTATTTTGGGTGCAGGGTTCCCCTTAATATCCATACAAGACCCAAAGGGTCTGGTAATAGGCTGGGGTGGGGGGGGGGGGTGTGTGATGGGGTAGCCATGCCATTTTTCTCAAAGATTTTCATCCATATTGCCAGGACAAGACATGACATTAAAGCCGCAAGCAGTTTTAAATGGCTTTTTTCCTTTACAAATGTCATTTTGTGCAGGGACAGTTCTAAACACGGGAAACACATGGCACTTCACAGGCATACTTTAGACACCCCCCAGGTATGATATTTAAAGGAATATTTCACTTTTTTTTTTTTCACTTTATGCATCATTAAAATGACTGCTCCATAAAAAACGTCCGTTTTTAAAACATATTTTTGCATTGATACATGTCCCCTGGGGCAGAACCCGGGTCCCCAAATCCTTTTTAGGACAATAACATGCATATTAGCCGTTATAATTAGCACTTTAGATTTTGAACGTTCGCGTCCATTGTATTTAATAGGGTTCTAACGTTCGCGCAAACTTTCGGTCCGTTCGCAGGTTCTGGTGCGAACCGAACCGGGGGGGTTTTCGGCTCATCCCTACCCGCTACATACTCCCCCTACTAATGGACACTGGTCCCCAGTGTCTGGAGCAAACCTATGCCTCTCAAGCCTGAGTCAACATAGGCCCATTCCAGAAACTATCTAAAAAAACAACAATTTGGAGAACAAAAGAAAAAAAAGTTAGATTGTGCGGAAACCTGAATATGGGGAAAAGGGAGTTAAATACAGAGGTGAAAGAAGAGCAAAGAAAACACATGAGTACATCACATTCTCAATGTCACATAACCACATTTTATGATTTATATTCTCCTTCCGTCTACAATAGCTAAACCCACCCCATTCTCAGTGGTTTGCTTGGCGTCCGCCTGTAGAGGAAGAAAACACACAACCAAAAATTTACATTCTAAACTATGTACATTAGAATGAAGAGATTCCCCCCGAGAGAAAAACCTCTCCCTTCTAAAAGTAAGTTGCATTTGAACTGCAATGTAAAAAGTTATGTAACACTGCCACCTAGTGGAAGTACCACCGTCAAGACACCTGTTAGGAAAACTTCTTCTTTCTTCCAAGGGTAAATCTTCCTGCTTCTTCTCCTTTGGCCCTTTCTCTAAGCTATTCTACCCCAGAAGTCTCTGTCTTTTGATACTGTGAGAGGGAGAAAAGAAAAAAAACTGCTCCCGCTCTTCCAGTAAGTAGAAAAAAAAAAAAAAACCCTATACAAGGGTCAGAGTTCTTGGCTCCAGGAGAGTACACTTCAGAATAAAGCAAAAAGGCAACACAAGAGTTCAGTCTCTAAAGGTAGCATTGTGGGTCTGGCAATACCAATGGCTTCCAGTTCTTATCAAACATGTCTATGTGGTATACTGCATTGTCCTTGTCTTTCCTGCAAACAACCATCTTATCGGCATGTATATGCCTTCCCAGCATCCAGGACTCCTTACAGTCTTTGAAACGTTTGGTAACTGCAGCAGAAGAAGAATAGTACCTCCGGACCTGGGGTACCTTCAAGTGAGTCCATATAAAATCTGCGTATCATCGACATCTATAGACCTCTACCTCATATAAAAGTTATTTTGGTAAGTACAGGTATTCCCATCCGTACTTGCTTGCAGCTCTTTGGTTGAACAACCTCTGTAACCGAGACAATGGCGGCATGGTCGCTCGATCTCCTGTCCCTGGCAAAACTATGGTATCTGGGTGTCGAGGCACTTTCACTGCCTCCGGACCAGTTATGGAGGCCCGTAGTGACACTCTGGACACCTCGGCAACAGGTGAAGGCATCTCCAATGGTGGAAGGGTAGACAGTGGGACAGACTCCTCCTTAGGCTCCGGGGCCTCCACCCAGAGTTTGGTATCCCCAGTGAACATGGGTGAGTCATCATCTCCTGGATCGGAGACTGACTCCAGATCGGAGGTATCACATTCCTCCGCTGGCAGGTAACTCCGGGTAGATGATGAATCACCACCTCTAACCAGTTCAAGGGCCCTGGGATCCCTGACCCAAGCATCCCCGACACTTCGGACCTTGGCCAAGGTCCCTTTCCCCGGCTTACCTCGGCTTGTAGCTGAAGCGGGACGTCTGGAACTTTTTCCCATGGAAGCATCCAGTCCGGGCAAGCGCTGGGGTGTGACTCTACCACGGCCGCAGGAAGCTGTAACATAGCCGACCTTCTTCTTGGGCGGTGGGAGCGAGGATTCTGTAAAGACCGAAACAGCATCCCCTAGTCTCTCGAACTCCGGTTCCTCAACAACTGGAACACTTTCACTCGCGACTTCCTCCGCGTGGGGGTGACTGTGGAAGCTCTGGTTCCTTCTTCCAAAGTGGTGGCGCCCGTAAGGCAGTTCAGGCGGAAGGCCCGAGGCTCTTCCGTAGGCTGCTCCACTTCAAACAAGAACTCCTTACACTGCTCACATATCCCGAAGGGTTTAAGATGTACCACCAGTCCCTGGCTACAAACCACTCCAAGGGCCTTCACTACTCTGCATACATAGAGCGCAAAGCGGCCCCGGGGCTTCAGTCGGATCTCGTATCCGTAATGGAAGCAGCAAAGGAGGTAACATTCATGGTGGTTGAACTTGGAATCCATGTGGCATTAGACGCCATGTCACTCACTTGCCGATTCATCGCGCACTGTCTCTCTGGCGCCAAAGTCACCACGTGCAACTGTTCACATGACGAGACTCCTCCCATCTCCTGCAATGTTTGCGGGCTTCTCTTCTGTAGGCACGCCCACGAACTACGCAGCATGGGTTCTCCTCGTGGCACAGTCACTTTAAGATAGCCGACCTCCACGGAACTTCACAGGGGAACAAGTTCAAATTCTGGGCCTCTTTTCCTGTGAAATAATTCCGGACGAGCCCCCACGTGTAGCACACAGACCCCCTTTTACCTGCCTTGTTCTTTGGCTATTCGCAGGAAGAAAGGGCACACCATGCCACAGGCCCGTACCCTCCTGTATTAAGAGGTTGAGCGGTGTTGTTGGTGGGTCATTTCACAGTTGAGACAGAAAATGTTTTCTCACCTCTGTGGATAACAGATTTGAGTACAGACTCAGCCTCAGCCTCAAATGGATAGTCTATTTAGGACAAGACTAGCAGCCAAATGACACTCACGCTTTACTCAAGGCCTCTATCACAGACTTGGTGAACTTGGCCTTGGCCTAGGGAGAAGACATCCCTCCGGAGAGTTACCGGGACCCTTTCCTTCACCGTGACTACCGCATCAGTCCTTTGGAATGGTTCCTCCCCCGGCCTCCTCTACTCAGAAACGGGTCCCCTCGCAAGGCGGCACCCTGAGATTCCTCGATCCCCGATGGGCTCCAGCCAAAGGTGCTGGGCCCAGGCCTTTGCTGCAATTCCCGAGTCCACGCACCCAGGACGGACAGGAACAGCAGAGTAGTACCTCACCCTGGGACTAAAGGTGCCCAGGATGGAACAGGAACAGAGAACACCCGCCCCTGGGCCTAGGGCGCCCAGGGTGGACAGGAACACACTCCCTGGGAGTAGGACTCCGGATGACCGAACCCCGAACAGGCAGCGTCTGCCCCTTTTATCTCCTCCCCCAGCATGCACAGTAGGTTAACCTACGTTTGCCGAGAGGGGACACAAAAAGCACAGCCCTGTATTAGTGGTTCAACCCTAGCCTACTATGGCAGCGCCACCTGTAGGCCACAGGGAACTGTACACCAATACTCTCCCTGCGGATAAAATGGTTGCAAAACCCTGACAAATTAGGGTGTTTGGGCATAACTACCACCCAAACACTTCCCCTAAATTCAGCACCCCGCTACATATATAAAAAAAGGAACCTCTGTTATTTTATGTACAGGAAACTCTGATAACATTGTGTTATCCTGTCTTTTGTGGGTGTGTGTGTTTTTCTGTCTTTTGTAACAGTATGTGCAGAGGCATAACTAGAACCTTCAGGGCCCCGGTGCAAGAAACCATGAAGGGGCCCCCCTGACCTCCGGCCAGGGCCCTTCCCACTGATCCCATGGGCAGCAGGACCTGGATAGGAGGGGCGGCAGGGGCGGCATATGGAGGAAAAATCTAATTTCCTCCTGCAGCCACTGAATGCCTATGGGAGGGAGAGGAGGAGAAGCGGGCTTTTAGCAGCTTCAGGAGAAAAATGGAGGGGATTTGTTCCTCTATATGCCCCCTCATCCAGGTGTACAGGGGCAACATGTGCGCTATTGCAATTGTGACCCCTGTAGTTACGCCCCTGGAATGAATGGCAGCAGTGGTGGTGGGGGATGGGATCAGTGGCAGCAGTGGTGGTTGGGTGGGGATGGGATCAGTGGCAGCGGTGGTCCACCCCCCCTCCATCCACCAGGCCGCCCTATAGTTAGTGGCATAGACTCCCTTACTTCACGTATAGGGAAGTTTGTAGACCAATTTCTTCAACCCTTGGCAATGGTAAGGTAAGCTAATGTAAGGACATCACTCCAGCTCTTGCTAGTTATAGAAGACACGATCCCAGCGCAGGAAGCACTTTCTCCAGTTAACGGTATACATATGTATACAGCGGCCGTTTTCCCTCAAAAGAATGTAAGGGCACCACAATAGTGTGATATTGTTTTAAAAAAAACACTGCTTTATTAAAAGCTATAATAATACACTCACATTTCTGTAGATAAACAACAGGCATTACTCTAATGAATAATCCATAAGTCGAGGCGTGCTTACGTCATCCAGTACCGCCTTACATGTTTCGTAATCATATTACGTCTTCAGAGGCGTGGCGGCCGAACGCAAGCACGTCTAATATACTAGTCTCACTGGAAGTGTCCCGCCGTAAATTATCAGTCCGCTCTCATGAGGTTCACTATGCATTCCAAAGACCGGAAAGAGTTATAAGTCGATCCCGCGGCTCTCAAATCACATTGGTGATAGGTTACTATAAAATAAGAGATTCTCAAAATCAAAATCATTACAAAAATTATATTTAACTGCCCCTTGGACCGAATCAACAGTCACATAGAAATCCACAAATAAAAAATGTAAAAGGGCACGCAAAGTGAATTTGTCATCTAGTGGACATGATGTATACAATACTTAAACATCCTACACAGATGCATTTAAATTCATAGAAGTTCATAACATTAAATTTCATCAAGAGAAAAGAGGATAAACAGGAAAAAACATATCAATAGCCAATGTATTACAAATAAAAAATGTAAAAAAAAAATTGTTATAATATCGTATAAATAAAGATATGAATGATAGAAATTATACAAAAAACCTCAGAAATTCTTCAACCATTATTTATAAAGCAGTTAACGTCCCACTCTATATTCATTCCAAATGGTGAATAACTTTTGAGGTCATAAATCCAGCGGGTCTGCATTCTAGAGATTCCCCGCTGGACATTACTACTCCCCCAATGTGGAGAAAATCTGTCAATACCCAAAATCAGGACCATTGGATCCTTCGCATGACAAATTGCATAATGCTTGGACACACTGTGTTTGGGAAAACCACGCTGTATATTACCTAAATGCTCATTTACTCTAATTTGCATGGTCTTAATCAGTGGCGGTGCGTCCATAGAGGGCGCCGGAGTGCCGCCCCCTCACTCTCCTGCACCGCCACTGAAAAACAATACATACATTCATGCATTGCATGAATGTATGTATTGTCACCGCTGTCGCCCACTATTCAGATGGCCGGCCCCCTGGCGAGCGCCGGCCATCTGAATAACGGCAGCTGGTTGGCTGTGGAAGTGTCTATCAGAGCCAGCGGCTCTGATAGGCTTTCCGATTACAGCCTGAGGGCTGTAATCGGCTTCCGAATAGTTAACCAGGGGACGCACGGGGGTGCGTTCCTTGGTTAACACTGACATGCATCTCAGCCAATCAGGTTCACCGGATCTGGTTACCGGTAACCTGATTGGCTGAAGCGACATCGAGGGCGGGACTACAGAGGGATCGTGGAGGATCCGAGGATGGCTGACCGAGAAAGGTAAGTGCCAGGCGGGGCAACAATCTGGCGGCATTTTAGGGGCAAACTGGCGGCAATTGATGGGCACAGTGGCGACAATGGCATGGCACAGTGGCTGCGTTTGGCATGAGACAGTGGCGACAATTGATGGGCACAGTGGCGGCAATGGCATGGCACAGTGGCTGCGTTTGGCATGGCACAGTGGCGAAAATTGATGGGCACAGTGGCGACAATGGCATGGCAAGTGACTGCGTTTGGCATGGCACAGTGGCGACAATTGATGGCACAGTGGCTGCGTTTGGCATGGCACAGTGGCGACAATTGATGGGCACAGTGGCGACAATTGATGGCATGGCACAGTGGCGACAATTGATGGCATGGCACAGTGGCGACAATTGATGGGCACAGTGGCGACAATTGATGGCGCAGTGGCTGCGTTTGATGGCATGGCACAGTGGCGACAATTGATGGGCACAGTGGCTGCGTTTGATGGCATGGCACAGTAGCGAAATTTTATGGCATAGTGGCGACAATTTTATGGCATAGTGGCTGCGTTTGATGGGCACAATGGCTGCGTTTGATGGGCACAGTGGCGGCAATTGATGGGTGAGGCTGCAATTGATGTGGGTTTTTTTTCGTTTTTTTGCGCTCCCCCCAAATTTTTGAGCACCAGCCACCACTGGTCCTAATTGTCCGGCACACATATTGTATTCATGGATGTACAGAGTAGGGATGAGCTCGGTGTTCGAGTCGAACATACGTTCGACTCGAACATCGGCTGTTCGATGAAGATCGAACGATTTGGGCCGTTCGCGCTAAATTCGAGTGACGCGAACGACCCACAATACACTGCGCCATTGCAGTGCAATCCCGGCGCTGTGATTGACCAAGCATGCACTGTGACCCCGCATGCTTGGCCAATCACAGCGCCGGCAGCTAAGAGAGCCATAATTGGCCACAGGCAGGTTGCCTGTGGCCAATTAAAGCTCAGGGGGTTTAGCACACGCCCCACACTATAAAAGGCCGCCAACGCGGCGGCCTTGTGTAGTGTGTTCCGGCGCAGGGAAAGAGAAGGATAGGCAGGGACAGTGCTATTCTTTGTGCTATTCTTGTGTGTAGGGAGGGAGAAGGATAGGCAGGGAGAGTGTCAGTGTCATATTCTTTGCTAAACCTTGTGTGCAGGGAGAGAGAAGGATAGGCAGGGAGAGTGTCAGTGTCATATTCTTTGCTAAACCTTGTGTGCAGGGAGAGAGAAGGATAGGCAGGGAGAGTGTCAGTGTCATATTCTTTGATAAACCTTGTGTGCAGGGAGAGAGAAGGATAGGCAGGGGACAGTGTCAGTGTCATTGTTGCTAAGCCTCCTGCACAGTATACACCTGAAGCTAGCCCGTATTGCTGTGTTTTCCTGGTGTGTTACACTAACAGGCATTTGCAGCACTTACAGCGGGCGGAGTGTGCTTCCTGCTAAATATACACCTGAAGCTAGCCCGTATTGCTGTGTTTTCCTGGTGTGTTACACTAACAGGCATTTGCAGCACTTACAGCGGGCGGAGTGTGCTTCCTGCTAAATATACACCTGAAGCTAGCCTGTATTGCTGTGTTTTCCTGGTGTGTTACACTAACAGGCATTTGCAGCACTTACAGCAGGCGGAGTGTGCTTCCTGCACATTATACACCTGAAGCTAGCCAGTATTGCTGTGTTTTCCTGGTGTGTTACACTACCAGGCATTTGCAGCACTTACAGCGGGCGTAGTGTGCCTCCTGCACATTATACACCTGAAGCTAGCCTGTATTGCTGTGTTTTCCTGGTGTATTACACTAACAGGCATTTGCAGCACTTACAGCGGGCGGAGTGTGCTTCCTGCTAAATATACACCTGAAGCTAGCCCGTATTGCTGTGTTTTCCTGGTGTGTTACACTAACAGGCATTTGCAGCACTTACAGCGGGCGGAGTGTGCTTCCTGCTAAATATACACCTGAAGCTAGCCCGTATTGCTGTGTTTTACTGGTGTGTAACACAGGCAGTCATCTGCAGCACTTACAGCGGGCGTAGTGTGCTTCCTGCAAAATATACACCTGAAGCTACCCCTTATTGCTGGTTTTCCCATCTCCCTGCAGGCCATTAGAATGTCTGGAAGGCAAACAAGGAGAGGCAGACAGTCAGGAGCCAATAAAAGAGGGCAAGCAGGCTCTGTGTCTAGAGACAACAGTGCTGGTCGTGGACGCGGTGCATCGTCATCAGCACGTGGCCATGGGACACGCTTGTCCTTATTTTCGGCAGCTGGACGTGTTGAGCCGCATCATGCCGAAGACTTGGTAGAGTGGATGACCAAGCCCTCCTCATCCTCCTCATCCTCTCTCACCCAGGCTCAGGGTACTGGCAAAGCAGCTGCCAAAGCATCCTTTTCCCTGGTATTAATGTCATCATCAGTCACTCCTTCCCTAGACCCACCATGTCCTCCTGTGGAGTCCCCCGAACTGTTTGAGCACAGTGTTGGGTACATGCTCCAGGAGGATGCCCAGCGTTTCGAAGGGTCTGATGATGATACCCAGCTAAAGGAAGGCAGTAGCGTGAGAGCAGAGAGAGGGGATGCTCAAGAAGGACACCAATCTGGCAGTCATGTTCCAGCAGCTGTAAAATAAATGGTATGTGCAGCGCAATAGCTAAGATAAAACAAAATAAAATGTGACAGTCCAATCAAATAAAACAGATATTCAAATGTCCCATTGGATAATGATAAGACAAATTCCTCATAGAAGAGAGTGAGAAGAATTCTCTGCCGACTGGGATGACGATACAATCCTCCCCCACACATGCAATGTGCTTACCAGAATTGGTGGACCTCTCAATTAAGAGAAGGTCATGCGAGCATGTATCCACCCTGGGATAATGGGATGTGGCTGCTGCAGATGAATCCTTCCAATGTCAGGAGTGAGGAAAAGCCGGATACTATCTCCAATGAGCAAACAAACTTCCACTGTAGGATGCAGAATTGGTGGACCTCTCAATTAAGAGAAGGTCATGCGAGCATGTATCCACCCTGGGATAATGGGATGTGGCTGCTGCAGATGAATCCTTCCAATGTCAGGAGTGAGGAAAAGCCGGATACTATCTCCAATGAGCAAACAAACTTCCACTGTAGGATGCTGAATGGATCTCCGTAAAGTGCAGGTGCCAAGAGAAAGATGAAGGGGACAATCTAAGTGTACTCCGTATGTACTTTATTTAAAATAGGTTCTCATATAAAATCAGCGCTATCGCGCAATGCGGCGCGATAGCGCTGATTTTATATGAGAACCTATTTTAAATAAAGTACATACGGAGTACACTTAGATTGTCCCCTTCATCTTTCTCTTGGCACCTGCACTTTACGGAGATCCATTCAGCATCCTACAGTGGAAGTTTGTTTGCTCATTGGAGATAGTATCCGGCTTTTCCTCACTCCTGACATTGGAAGGATTCATCTGCAGCAGCCACATCCCATTATCCCAGGGTGGATACATGCTCGCATGACCTTCTCTTAATTGAGAGGTCCACCAATTCTGCATCCTACAGTGGAAGTTTGTTTGCTCATTGGAGATAGTATCCGGCTTTTCCTCACTCCTGACATTGGAAGGATTCATCTGCAGCAGCCACATCCCATTATCCCAGGGTGGATACATGCTCGCATGACCTTCTCTTAATTGAGAGGTCCACCAATTCTGGTAAGCACATTGCATGTGTGGGGGAGGATTGTATCGTCATCCCAGTCGGCAGAGAATTCTTCTCACTCTCTTCTATGAGGAATTTGTCTTATCATTATCCAATGGGACATTTGAATATCTGTTTTATTTGATTGGACTGTCACATTTTATTTTGTTTTATCTTAGCTATTGCGCTGCACATACCATTTATTTTACAGATTATCTTTGGGCTTGTGATTACCTTTTGTGTTCAGCTGGCATTTTTAGGTTATATTAGAGGTTGTTTGCGCTGATTGTTCCCTTATTCTATACATATGTTCCAGCAGCTGCAGCATACTGCCAGATTGGCTCCAGTGATGAGGAGGGAGGGGATGATGAGGTCACTGACTCCATGTGGGTGCCTAATAGGAGAGAGGAGGAGGAGGAGGAGGATGTGGAGGAGGCACATCTCCAACGAGGCAGGATTCCCTCGGGGGGCTAGCGTAAGGGCAGCACACCGACTAAATCACACCGCAGAGCTCCGCCTGTGCAGGGCGCTGCCTCTGCCCGTTATTCAAAAAGTTCTTTGGTGTGGGCCTTTTTTGAGTCGAGTGCATCAGATTGCACAGCTGCTGTTTGCAACATATGTCTCAAGCGTATATCGCGTGGCCAAAACATCAGCCGCTTGGGCACAACATGCTTGACCAGACATATGTTGACCTGCCATGCAGCTCGTTGGCAAGCCTACCTTAAAGACCCACACCAAAGAACAAAGCGGACCTCTCCTTGCACCACATCAGCTGGGATCTCCAACCCCACTATACCTTCAGTCCTCTCTGAAACCTGCACTGAGAGGAATGAAGGTGTAGAATTAGGTGTGTCACAGCCAAGTACTTGCGGCCACTCTGCTAGCAGTACAACGACGTCCGATTCTAGCAGGCAAATTTCTCTGCCCCAGCTGCTGGACCTTCAAAAGAAGTTCACTCCCAGCCATCCACATGCCCAGCGGTTAATGCTAGCTTGGCTAAATTGCTAGCGCTTCAACTGCTGCCTTTTCAGTTGGTAGACTCAGTGGCAGGTTCCCAAACGCCACTTTTTCTCACGGAAGGCGATTCCGGCTCTCTACTGGCATGTGGAAGGCAATGTCTTGGCCTCGCTGGACAGGGCGGTCAGTGGTAAGGTGCATATTACCGCTGACTCATGGTCCAGCAGGCATGGACAGGGACGTTACCTTTCTTTCACGGCCCATTGGGTCAATCTTTTGGCAGCTGGGAAGGATGCAGGACAAGGTGCAGTAGTGTTGGAGGTTGTTCCGCCGCCACGCCTCCAAAATGCTACTACTGGTTGTGACACACCTCTCTCCTCCACCCCCTCCTCTTCTTCTTCCTCCATGGCCTCTTCCTGTGCTTTGTCCTCGGAACCAGCGGTGCTCCGTAGGCGTTCAAGGGGCTATGCAAGTACGCAGGCAAAAATATGCCATGCCGTGCTTGCGCTGGTGTATTTGGGGGACAGGAGCCACACTGGGGCAGAGGTTCTGTCTGCTCTGCAGGGGCAGGCCGAGAGGTGGTTGACGCCACGCCAGCTTAAGCCAGGAATGTTGTTTTGCGACAATGGCACCAACCTCCTCTCCGCCCTCCGACAGGGACAACTGACCCATGTGCCCTGTGTGGCTCACGTCCTTAACCTGGTGGTGCAGCGGTTCTTGGGCAGGTACCCGGGCTTACAGGATGTCCTGAGGCAGGCCAGGAAAGTCTGTGTGCATTTCCGCAGATCTTATAATGCCAGTGCTGGCCTGGCTGAGCTGCAAAAGGAGTTGAACCTGCCCAAGAACCGCCTTATATGTGACATGCCCACCAGGTGGAACTCAACGTTGGCCATGCTGCAGCGGCTGCACACGCAGCAGAGGGCCATCAATGAGTACCTGTGCGACTACGGCACCAGGACAGGGTCAGGGGAGCTTGGTTTTTTTTCACCACGCCAGTGGGGCATGATCAGGGATGCATGCACTGTCCTGGCACCATTTGAGGAGGCCACGAGGATGGTGATAACAACATGGCCTGGGGAATGCCCAGGGAAAAACCAAGCCTACTTGCCGACCAGCTCGCTGACAACCAATTAACCTGTCTAACAGTATGCGTTAAAAACAGGGGTTTGTCCGCACGCATTTGCAAACGCATGCGTGAGCCACAGAGCCACGCCAAGGCCCCCTGGAGTCTGTGGTCCTACACTAACAATGAGTGTCCCCACAATGGAGGCACATGCATTCTGATGGTTAGATGAGGGCGAGCTGGTAGGTAAGTAGGCTTGGTTTTTCCCTGGGCATTCCCCAGGCCATGTTGTTATCTGCTTTAGCCTTCCAATGCTACTTACCGTGATAGCCAGCTATAGATGGGGGCGGTGGACATGTTTTTGTTTTCACCTATGGTGCTTGTATTGGTCCAGCAACGCACCAGCACCTTTGCAGCCATTGTGCTACATGCTGGGTGTTTGGTGTGCTCCTGTACCTTTAAGGAGGGGTGGCTCCCCTTCAGTCCACCTGCCCTCATCTAACCATCAGAATGCATGTGCCTCCATTGTGGGGACACTCATTGTTAGTGTAGGACCACAGACTATAGGGGGCCTTGGCATGGCTCTGTGGCTCACGCATGCGTTTGCAAATGCGTGCGGACAAACCCCTGTTTTTAACGCATACTGTTAGACAGGTTAATTGGTTGTCAGCAAGCTGGTCGGTAAGTAGGCTTGGTTTTTCCCTGGGCATTCCCCAGGCCATGTTGTTATCTGCTTTAGCCTTCCAATGCTACTTACCGTGATAGCCAGCTATAGATGGGGGCGGTGGACATGTTTTTGTTTTCACCTATGGTGCTTGTATTGGTCCAGCAACGCACCAGCACCTTTGCAGCCATTGTGCTACATGCTGGGTGTTTGGTGTGCTCCTGTACCTTTAAGGAGGGGTGGCTCCCCTTCAGTCCACCTGCCCTCATCTAACCATCAGAATGCATGTGCCTCCATTGTGGGGACACTCATTGTTAGTGTAGGACCACAGACTCCAGGGGGCCTTGGCGTGGCTCTGTGGCTCACGCATGCGTTTGCAAATGCGTGCGGACAAACCCCTGTTTTTAACGCATACTGTTAGACAGGTTAATTGGTTGTCAGCGAGCTGGTCGGCAAGTAGGCTTGGTTTTTCCCTGGGCATTCCCCAGGCCATGTTGTTATCTGCTTTAGCCTTCCAATGCTACTTACCGTGATAGCCAGCTATAGATGGGGGCGGTGGACATGTTTTTGTTTTCACCTATGGTGCTTGTATTGGTCCAGCAACGCACCAGCACCTTTGCAGCCATTGTGCTACATGCTGGGTGTTTGGTGTGCTCCTGTACCTTTAAGGAGGGGTGGCTCCCCTTCAGTCCACCTGCCCTCATCTAACCATCAGAATGCATGTGCCTCCATTGTGGGGACACTCATTGTTAGTGTAGGACCACAGACTCCAGGGGGCCTTGGCGTGGCTCTGTGGCTCACGCATGCGTTTGCAAATGCGTGCGGACAAACCCCTGTTTTTAACGCATACTGTTAGACAGGTTAATTGGTTGTCAGCGAGCTGGTCGGTAAGTAGGCTTGGTTTTTCCCTGGGCATTCCCCAGGCCATGTTGTTATCTGCTTTAGCCTTCCAATGCTACTTACCGTGATAGCCAGCTATAGATGGGGGCGGTGGACATGTTTTTGTTTTCACGAGGATGGTGAGCAGTGACAGTGCATGTATCAGTGACACTATACCTCTTGTCCACCTGTTGGAACATACGCTGCGTGGAATAATGGACAGGGCACTTGAGACAGAACAGAGGCAGGAAGAGGAGGACTTCCTTGCCTCTCAAGGCCCCCTTTACCCAGACAGTGTTCCTTCTGTCCCACCCATCGCACAGGAAGAGGAGGAGTAGGAGGAGGAGGATTGTGTCAGCATGGAGGTGGAGCCTGGCACTCAGCATCATCAGCAGCAGTCTTTTAGGGATGATTTACAGTCCCAAGAAACCCGTGGACTTATACGTGGCTGGGAGGAGGTGGCTGCAGATCATGTCGTCCTTAGTGACCCAGAGGACTCCGGACCGAATGCCTCAGCTAACCTACGCTGCATGGGACCCCTGATCCTGCAAAGTCTGCGGAAGGATCCTCGTATTCTTCGGATCAAGGAGAGGGACCATTACTGGCTGGCCACTCTCCTTGATCCACGGTACAAGGGTAAGGTTGCGGACCTTATCTTACCGTCGCAGAGGGAGCAGAGGATGAGACAACTCCGGGAAGCCTTGCAGAAAGGTCTGTGCAACACGTTCCCAGAGACTGGGAGGTTACAAACTCCTGGTCCTGGACAACGAGTTGCTGAGGCTTCGGTCAGTCAAAGAAGGAGCGGTGGGGAAGGTGGCCGTCTGACCGATGCATTCAGACAAGTCTTTAGTCCGCAGCCCCAAGGTATGATCGGTTCCAGCAACCATCGCCAGCGTCTGGTATACATGGTGCAGGAATACCTAGGGGCAAGGTCAGACTTGGACACCTTCCCCACCGAAAATCCTCTGGCTTACTGGGTCTTGAGGATGGATTACTGGCCAGAGCTTGCACAGTATGCAATTGAGCTACTGGCCTGTCCTGCATCCAGCGTTCTTTCAGAACGCACATTCAGTGCTGCTGGAGGATTTGTCTCGGATCACAGGGTGCGCCTGTCAACCGACTCGGTTGATCGTCTGACCTTCATAAAGATGAACCAGTCTTGGATCACCACCAGCTACCAAACACCTGAAGCTGATATAACAGACTAATTTATTTTCAAATGTCACATCCCTTCAAGACTGATGCTGATGCTGAGTGACTGTCCTGTTATGTTGGCTGACTATCCTCCTCCTCCTCAATGATCCGATTGATGATGATAGCTTGGTCGAACATTTTTGTTTCTGGGTGCCGCCACCAGTGGCTAAGGCCCAATTTTTCAGCCTCTGTTTAACAGGGGCATGTAATTACAATTTTTAATGCAATGCTTTGCAGCAGGGCTCATTCCTGCACTCCAACTAGAGTATCTGGGAGAGGTTGCAGTGTCGTGGCACCAGCACCAGTGCCTAAGGCCCAATTTTTCAGCCCCTGTTTAACAGGGGCATGTAATTACAATTTTTTATGCAATGCTTTGCAGCAGGGCTCATTCCTGCACTCCAACTAGAGTATCTGGGAGAGGTTGCAGTGTCGTGGCACCAGCACCAGTGCCTAAGGCCTAATTTTTCAGCCCCTGTTTAATAGGGGCAGGTAATTACAATTTTTGATGCAATACTTTGCAACAGGGCTCATTGCTGTGCTCCAAGTACAGTATCTGTGAGGGGTTGCAGTGTTGTGGCACCAGTGCCTAAGGCCCAATTTTTCTGCCCCTTTAATTACATGCCCCTGTTAAATAATTATTGATCTAATAATTCACAGCAGGGCCCATTCATGCGCCCACCAAGAGTAACTGTGAGGGCTTACAGTGTTGTGGCAACACCAACATGTAATGGGCAAATTTCAGCAGAGTATATACGGCAGGCCCCTACTTTCAAACATCCAACTTACAAACGACTCCTACTTGCAAACGAAAGGAGACAACAGGAAGTGAGAGGAAATCTACCCCTAGGAAGGGAAATTCTCTCCTGTAAGAGTTAATATGGGAAAAAGGTGTCTCCTCTCTACTGATGCTTTATCACCAATCCTTGTTTCAATAAAAACCCCACTTTTCAAAAACATTTGTCATTGGGACGGAAAGTGAGGTGAAATGTTCTGAACAGGGGCACAGACAGCAAAACAAATGTTACAGGGGTGATAACCCTTCCCTATGTTTTCCAAAAAGCTTAAAAATCGATTTTTTGGCTGGAGCTACACTTAAACAATGTACCTGTTCAAAATTACAAACAGATTCTACATAAGAACAAACCTACAGTCCCTGTCTTGTATGCACCGCCTGTATACGGCTGTTCAGAGTATATAGGGCCTTTTTTATTTTGTGTGCGGGGTTCCCCTTAATATCCATACAAGACCCAAAGGGGCTGGTAATGGGCTGGGGTATGGGGGGGGGGGGGGGGGGTGATGGGGTAGCTATGCCATTTTTCTCAAAGATTTTCATCCATATTACCGGGACCAGACATTACATTAAAGCCGCAAGCAGTTTTAAATGGCTTTTTTTTCCTTTAGAAATTTCATTTTGTGCGGGGACAGTTCTAAACACGGGAAACACGTGGCACTTCACAGGCATACTTTAGACACCCCCCAGGTACGATATTTAAAGGAATATTTGACTTTTTTTTTTTTTCATTTTATGCATCATTAAAATGACTGCTCCCGAAAAACTGCAGTTTTTAAAACTTTTTTGCATTGATACATGTCCCCTGGTGCAGAACCCGGGTTCCCAAACCCTTTTTAGGACAATAACATGCATATTAGTCGTTATAATTAGCACTTTAGATTTCGAACGTTCGCATCCATTGTATTTAATAGGGTTCTAACATTCGTGTGAACTTTCGGTCCGTTCGCGGGTTCTGGTGCGAACCGAACCCGGGGGTGTTCGGCTCATCCCTAGTACAGAGAGACATCCGTAAATTGAACATCAAACGCTACCTGATCTCTAATCCTATTGTCACGAGTAAGACTGAAACCGAAGGCATTAGACATTCTGGGCAGGCTAATGCTTCTTTATTCAACCCCTCTGGTGTGCTGGCCCCTTCTTTGGGTATCTTCAAGGATCTGGTATTGAAGGATTTAGATTCCTTGAACACCAAGAGGGTTAGGTCGGATATTAAATTTAAACAAGATTTAGAGTCTTAAAACGGATAATTTACATTATTGTCCGCCCTGCAGGCAAGGGTGGGGGTATTGTTGTTTTATACAAATCCACATATCTATTGGAAATGGAAAGGATATTATCTGATCATGAGACTTGTATCTCTTTGCCATCTAATCCCACTAATGGATATAAAAAGGAGCTTGTTAGATTGATAGATGAGGGTTTTCAGACTAAAATTCTATCTAAGAGGGAGAAGAACCATTTGGTTCCTATGGCTCCACGTGTTCCAGTGATGTACTACCTTCCGAAGGTCCACAAGGACCCGGTTAATCCCCCCAGGAGGCCAATCATCAGTGGGATAGATTCTGTGACTTCTAGGGTAGGTAGATACATCGATGGATTTCTGCAACCTTTGACAGCCGACGTGTCCTCTCTGTACACCATTAAATCTCATAAAGATGGGTTTGATGCTGTGAACTCCTTTTTGGGACGTGACCCTAGTTTGTTGCCTACACAGCGTGATTTCATCCTGAAGCTTTTGACATTCGCCATGAACCATAACTACTTTTGGTTTGGCGGCACCTTCTACCTGCAGAGCAGGGAAGTAGCCATGGGCGCAAAATTTGCACCCAGCATGGCGAATTTGTTCATGGCCAAGTGGGAGGAGGATGTCGTCTATAGTAATTGGAGATCTGAGCTCCTCCTATGGCGGAGGTATATTGACAATATCCTCCTCCTGTGGGAGGGTGATATGCACTCCCTTAATGACTATATTGTCCATTTGAACGATAATTCTTTGGGTATTGTTCTACAACATGAAGCCAGTCATGAAAGGATTCATTTTCTGGATCTCAGCGTAGAGGTCAGGGATGGTGCTTTGGTTACCACCACTTACTTTAAGGAGACAGACCGTAATAGCTTTATTGGCCAGGGTAGTTGTCATCAACCTTCATGGCTTAGGTCTATCCCTAAGAGTCAGTTCCTTAGAATGTGTCGGAATTGCACCGTCCTTAATGATTATCATCAGCAGGCCTCCACGCTGCGAACTAGATTTATTGATAGAGGCTACAGTCCTAATGAGTTGGATAATGTTATCTCTGAGATTGCTACTCTGGATAGGACACAGCTATTAGAGGAAAAACCCAGAATTGAGAAAGATTTGAATCAAATCGTTTATTCTTTTATTATGACTTATTCGAACCAATACCGAGTTGAATAATTGCCCGTCATTGGAAGGTTCTCAAAAATTATAGTCTGTTGGGCCCTAAGCTAGGTGACAAACCTCAGGTTGTGTACCGAGGTGTACAAACTTTACGGCTATATGTAGCCCCTAATGTTGTAGATAATCCTGAAAAGATTTCTTTTTTTTCAGGATTTAAATGGCTTTTTTCCATGTAGAAAATGCGCTGTGTACCACATAAATTTTTTAACAGATAGAAGGATTTTTCACTCTGCGGTAACATCTAGAACATACGATATTAAATAATTTATTACATGCGCTTCAAAAAATGTTGTTTACCTTTCGCAGTGCCCATGTGGCCTACAATATTTGGGCCAGACAATTAGGACCATGCAAATTAGAGTAAATGAGCATTTAGATAATATACAACATGGTTTTCCGAAAACAGTGTGTCCAAGCATTATGCACTTTGTCATGCGAAGGACCCAAAGGGGACACAGATTTTGGGTATTGAGAGATTTTCTACACATTGGAGGGGTAGTAATGTCCAGCGGGAAATCTCTAGAATAGATACCCGCTGGATTTATGACCCCAAGAGTTATTCACCATTTGGAATGAATATAGGGTGGGACGTTAACTGTTTTATAAATAATGGTTGAAGAATTTAGGAGTTTTTTTTGTATAACTTCTATCATTTATATCTTTATTTACGGTATATGATATTTATACGATATAATAACAATTTATTTTTTATTTTATTTGTAATACATTGGCTATTGATATATTTTTTCCTGTTTATCCTCTCTTCTCGATGAAATTTAATGTCATGAATTTCTATGAATTTAAATGCATCTGTGTAGTATGTTTAAAAAATGTAAATAACAAACATGTCATACTTACCTCCACTGTGCAGCTCATTGTCAGGTCACCTGAGACCAGATGACAGATGCACACCGTTGGAGTCAGGAGTGCACCACAAGGTAGTGAAACCTATGGCTGACTGCTGCAGATGGAGCACTGGGTGGTTAAGGAAGGCAGGTCCACTGGAGCACAAACAGGGATCCCACAGGGAGCTAGAGCCCAAGATTCCCCAGGGCGCGGAGTCTAAGATCCAGCAGGTGTTCACCAGAGCCTCTAGTGCTGAGGATGGACTGAGCTGCAACTGGATCCAGGTCGCCGCCCCCAGAGTTCCCTAGCTCACGCTCTGTAGGGTATAGGGATAGAGGTGTAAAGAAAAAAACTGCGCTGATGAATCAAGATAAAAAAGCTGCAACAATAAGTGTTATACAACACCAAAACAAGTAATAAAAAGAAAAATGTTGCGCTAAATAAGTGACAAATTAATAATATAGTGAATAAGGTGAATAAACATAAATCAATAAGCACACCAGTTTGTAATGATGTAAGATATACGGTGATAGATGTGACTGAAAATAATCCTGATAATATATAATGTCCATGAACCACTAGTAATGTCCATCAACGAAACCAAGTTCATGTGAATATGTGTAACCAATATAAATCCTCCACCGTGACGGGTATGATCCAGAATAAGTTGTACACCAAGAACAAGTGCAGTATAGGACAACCTCCACCAGTAAAAATGCTGCCTCTTACCGAAAAAGGTGGATCCCTTGTCACAGGGGATCAAAGAACGCCTGTGGCTATTCCCCAGCCAGGGGTATGGGGCATACAGTGTCTATGGGATGGCGTCTCTGGGCAGATGATCAACCACTCACATGGATGGAACCCAGGTCCCCGTAAATAAAGAAAAGGGTGGACAAATAGTGTAAAACCTTTTACACATTTATTTATAAAAAAACGAATGCACACTTACAGTTATGCAGAAAAAACGAGCGTGTAAATAGGGATAGAGGGGAAGCAGCAGCTCAGGATACAAGAGATAGTGAGGGGATAAGCCAAGGTCATGGTGACAAGCAGATAAGGATAAACAAAGGACACGCCATAGGTCAAGGTCACAAGCAGACAGGGATAGTCGAGAACAAGCCAAGATCGGTAACACAGAGACAGACATAGCACACGGCAAGCAGGAACCCAAACACACAATGCTTAACAAACAACGTTGATCAGAAAGGCAGACTTGCAGTGCACAGGTTAATATAGAGTTCTCTGATAGGGCCTGGGGTGGAGCCATGCTTGGAGGAGAGATTATTAAAGCAGCCAGGTGAGAGTGTCTGGCCTCTAAGGTGAATACATGGAGAGGAAGGTAAGCTGACAGACAAACATTACTGCATATCCATGACACTCGTTTTGCACAGAGTGGCCCTGAACGCCATTTTCTGGAGTCCCCCGGCGGCTCTCTCGGCTCCTCCCTGCATCAGATAACCACCTCTGGGAAGCGCTCTCCCAAGGGGCTTGCGTCATTGGAATTGATTGACAGCAGAGGGAGCCAATGGCTGCGCTGCAATCAATCAAGAGCCGAGAACCCCGGGCAAAGATGCAGCACGTCCTCATTGTGGGACATTCCAGGGCTCAGGTAAGTAAAATGGGGGGCCGGTAACTGCCAGATGTTTTTTCACCTTTAATGCATAGGATACATTAAGGTGAAAAAACAGGAGGGTTTACAACCCCTTTAAGTATTGTATACATCATGTCCACTAGATAGCGTATTCACTTTGCGTGCCCTTTTAAATTTTTTATTAGTGGATTTCTATGTGACTGTTGATTCGGTCCAAAGGGCAGTTAAATATAATTTTTGTAATGATTTTTTATAGTAACCTATCACCTATGTGATTTGAGAGCCACTGGATCGGCTTATAACTCGTTCCGGTCTGTGGAACGCATAGTGAACCGCACATGAGAGAGGACTGATAGTTTCCGGCGGGTCACTTCTGTATTGCGTTTGTTAAAAATATGATTTTTATTATATTAATCAGACATAGGATACATGGGACAATTTTACAATAGTCAGATTACCTGTCAGCATTTGGTTTAAGTAGATCTCTCAAACAAATGACAATGGGATTAGATACCATTGTTGTATTTTAGTACATTACCTGTTTGAGATTTCTTTCAGCTCTCAAACTGAAAAGAATTACAGTTTAGATTACAGGTTTCGTTTTGAGTAGACAATAGGTTAGATACCATTGTTGTATCCAATATGCTAATGTCTCTATAGACATTACCTGTTTGAGATTTCTTTCAGCTCTCAAACTGAAAAGAATTCAGTAGACAATAGGTAGATAGCATTGTTGTATTCAATGCTATTGTTGAAATACATCTATGTTTTCTGTTTTGGTAACAATGGTAAACAGCCTGACACACATAAAAGCAGGACAGTAAGCTAGGACAGACACACATCATGTTGCTGTAAGAGAGGAGAAGCCACTCATCATAAGAAGAAGATGCCTGGTCTCAACAATGAAGATCATGAACATAGCGTAATCGAAGTTAAGTAACCTTTAAATGTAATGTATTTGTACTGTAATAGACCATAGGCTGTTCTATTTTCTAGGCATTTTGCTTGTTATAGAAATCTGTCAGTCTTGTAGTATATTCCTAATATTGTAATAGTTTTGTATGTACAGCATCTTGTATAGTAAAAGCACATTTACACACTGCAGAAGTCTCAGCTTCCTTGTTATACCACAGAGTAACCTTGCTAGATAAACGCAAAGCAAAACATTTGGGGGCTCAGCCGGAATTTGTGCTATAATTCAATTGAAGCAGACTTGTTTTTCTGTAGTGTGTTGTGTAGCTTGTGCTAGGTAAAATGCTGCGTAAACTGTTTAGGAAAAGCAAGGCTGCAGAGGGTTCTGGTGACCAGAAGAAAGTGTGCAGCTTACCTATCTGGGCCAGAAATAATGACTGGGAGCCTCTTGCTAATGCATTTGTGAAGTATGCTTCTCCCTTGAAGCTGACTTGGGGTGATAAAGTCTCAGATCATTTTGTAGATTTTAGCCTTAAGGGGTTGGATTTAAGTAAGAAAGAGAAGAGGACAGTGTCCACAGTGGGTTGGTACTTCCTCCATGCTCTCTATACTGAATCACATAGAAGGGAGAAGGCAGAGGCAGAAGTTAAGGTATTAAAAGACCAGCTAGCAGTTGCTTCAGAGTGTGTACGTTCAACCGCTAGTCGGGCTGATGATTTGCAAGAGCGGTGTGCAGCCCTCATGACCAAATCAATTAATGCCTTAAGGAAAAGGAAGGGGCGTAAACCTGTTAGTAAAGCCAGGGTACGTGCCATTGTCACATGCCAAAATTGGGATTGTGAGGATGTGCTCTCCTCAAATGATAGTAAGCATGAGGAGATAGAGTTTGATATTTCAGAGGATGATCTGCTAGTGGGAAAGAAAAAGTATGCCAGACCTCTCATTACTAAGCATAGGAAACGGCAACATGATAGAGAGGATATGGCAGATGGGGAGGTGCATTATCGCAACCCCAGAGATGTTGAATTTGAAGAAGTACGGGAGTTTTCACAAACTGAACTCCATGAGCTGGCAAAACAATACAAACAAAGGTCTGGGGAGCCCCTATTGGGTTGGCTCCTACGCTTATGGGATGAAGGGGCGGACAGTGTTGTTTTGTCAGGTAAGGAAGCAGTGGCTATGGGAGTGTTAACCCATGATCCACAATTGCGTCAGGCAATGTGAAAAGCCCGAGAGTTTAGCGTGAATTTTTCACTGTTAGACCTTGTGAGAGATGGAATAGTCCGAGTATACGCTAGTCCCACTGACCTGGAAAATATCTACTCCTGGAGATCAATAGGAGAGGGTATTTCCAGGTTATGTGAGATGGGCTGTATAACCGGATTAAATACATTTCCAGAATGGATAGGTCCAGATATGGAACCCTTTACGTCTACTCTGCGCTCTAAGCTGATGAAGTCTGCACCATTTAATCTCAGGGCTCCATTATTGTCCTTGTTGGGAGGCCTGGGATTAAACAGCAAGATTCATGAAGCCACAACACTTTTAAGCCAGTTGGGGGGAAATAGAGGAGACTAAAACAAAACCTGTCAGGGCAGTAGATAAGGTCAAGGCCAGACAGGAAGAATACAAGCAGAAAATAACAGAGAAGAAACGGAATGGGGTAGAGAAGACAGAAGGTGGAGAGAAAACCAGGCTAGTTGTTTCTAGGAAAGAAATGTGGGTGGATCTATTAAAGGCAGGAGTACTTAAAGATGAGATAGATGGCATTTCTACTGCAGAAATGCTGAAGAGGTGGAAACTAGGGATGAGCCGAACACCCCCGGGTTCGGTTCGCACCAGAACCTTCGAACGGACCGAAAGTTCGCACGAATTTTCGAACCCTATTCGTTATAATGGACGCGAACGTTCGAAATCAAAATTGCTAATTACAACGGCCAATATGCATGTTAATGTTATAAAACAGGTTTGGGGACCCGGGTCCTGCCCCAGGGGACATATATCAATGCAAAAAGAAATTTTAAAAACTAACGTTTTTTCGGGAGCAGTCATTTTAATGATGCATAAAGTGAAAAAAAAAAAGTGAAATTTTCCTTTAAATATGGTACCTGGGGGGTGTCTAAAGTATGCCTGTGAAGTGGCATGTGTTTCCCGTGTTTAGAACTGTCCTTGCACAAAATGACATTTGTAAAGGAAAAAAAGAAGCCATTTAAAACCACTTGCGGCTTTAATGTCATGTCTTGTCCTGGCCGCCATATGGCTGAAAATCCTTGAGAAAAATGGCATGGCTACCCCATCACCCCCCCCCCCCACCCCAGCCCCTTTGGGTCTTGTATGGATACTAAGGGGGACCCCGCACCCAAAATAAAACCCTATACCTACAACCCTATATACTCTGAACAGCAGTATATAGGTGGTGCAAACAAGACATGGACTGTAGGTTTGTTCTTAAGTAGAATCTGAACAGGTACATTATGAAGTGTAGCTACATCCCAAAAAAATCAATTTTTAAGCTTTTTGGAGAACATAGGAAGGGGTTATCACCCCTGTAACATTTGCTGTCTTTGCACATCTGTTCAGAACATGTCACCTCACTTTCCGTCCCAATGACAAATGTTTTTGGAAAAGTGGGGTTTTAATTGAAACAAGGATTGGTGATAAAGCATCAGTAGAGAGGAGATACCTTTTTCCCAAATTAAATCTAACAGGATAGAATTTTCCTTCCTAGGGGTAGATTTCCTCTCACTTCCTGTTTTCTCTTGCCGTCAGGGATGAGCCGAACACCCCCCTGTTCGGTTCGCACCAGAACCTGCGAACAGACAAAATGTTCGTGTAAACTTTAGAACCCTATTAAATACAATGGACTCGAACGTTCGAAATCTAAAGTGTTAATTATAAAGGCTAATATGCAAGTTATTGTCCTAAAAAGTGTTTGGGGACCGGGGTCCTGCCCCAGGGGACATGTATCAATGCAAAAAGAAGTTTTAAAAACGGCCGTTTTTTCGGGAGCAGTGATTTTAATAATGCTTAAAATGAAAAAATAAAAGTGAAATATTCCTTTAAATTTCGTACCTGGGGGGTGTGTATGATATGCATGTGAAGTGGCGCATGTTTCCCGTGCTTAGAACTGTCCCTGCAAAAAATGTCATTTTTGAAAGAAAAAAAATGCATTTAAAACTGACTTGCGGCTATTAATGAATTGTCGGCTCCCGGCAATACATACAAAAGTCATTGAGAAAAAAAAAAAGCGTGGGGGTTCCCCAGAATTCAATTACCAGGCCCTTCAGATCTGGCATGGATTTTAAGGGGAACTCCACCCCAAGTTTAAAAAAAAAATGGCGTGGAGTCCCCCTAAAAATCCATACCAGACCCCTTATCCGAGCATGCAACCTGGCCGGCCGCAGGGGAAAAGGGGGGGACGAGAGAGCGGGCCCCCCTCCCTCCTGAACCGTACCAAGCCACATGCCCTCAACATGGGGAGGATGTCCCCATGTTGATGGGGACAAGGGCCTCATCCCCACAACCCTTGCCCGGTGGTTGTGGGGGTCTGCGGGCGGGGGGCTTATCGGAATCTGGAAGACCCCTTTAACAAAGGGGACCCCCAGATCCCGCCCCCCCCTATGTGAATTGGTAACGGGTACATTGTACCCCTACCATTTCACGAAGAAAGCGTAAAAAAATGTTTAAAAAAACACACAAACACCTTGAAAAAGTCCTTTATTTAAAAAAAAAAATAAATAAACATTCCAGCGGTGAAATCCAGTGTCCCGCGGCGATCCCGATGTCCAGCGCTGTCCTTCATTGGTTGTGCCTGAGCGGACCTGATGGGGAACTCCCTCTCAGTATTTTAAATGTATAGACCCGCCCCTTCTAATGTTCCCCATCAGGTCCGCTCAGCGGACGAGATGCAGAACATGAGAAGGGGCGGGTCTATACATGTATTACCAAAGTGAGAGCAGTTCCCCATCAGGTCCGCCCCCTCGGTATGTCAGACCCGCCTACGTCATTGGCTTGAGCGGGGAACTTCCTTCACTATGTAAATTTAAATTTACATAGTGAAGGAAGTTCCCCGCTCAAGCCAATGACGTAGGCGGGTCCGACATACCGAGGAGGCGGACCTGATGGGGAACTGCTCTCACTTTGGTAATACATGTATAGACCCGCCCCTTCTCATGTTCCGCATCTGGTCCGCTGAGCGGACCTGATGGGGAACTTTAGAAGGGGCGGGTCTATACATTTAAAATACTGAGAGGGAGTTCCCCATCAGGTCCGCTCAGGCACAACCAATGACGGACAGCGCTGGACATCGGGATCGCCGCGGGACACTGGATTTCACCGCTGGAATGTTTTTTTTTTTAAATAAAGGACTTTTTCAAGGTGTTTGTGTGTTTTTTTAAACATTTTTTTACGCTTTCTTCGTGAAATGGTAGGGGTACAATGTACCCCTTACCAATTCACATGGGGGGGGGCCGGGATCTGGGGGTCCTCTTTGTTAAAGGGGTCTTCCAGATTCCGATAAGCCCCCCGCCCGCAGACCCCCACAACCACCGGGCAAGGGTTGTGGGGATGAGGCCCTTGTCCCCATCAACATGGGGACATCCTCCCCATGTTGAGGGCATGTGGCTTGGTACGGTTCAGGAGGGAGGGGGGGCCGCTCTCTCGTCCCCCCCCTTTTCCCCTGCGGCCGGCCAGGTTGCATGCTCGGATAAGGGGTCTGGTATGGATTTTTAGGGGGACTCCACGCCATTTTTTTTTAATTTGGGGTGGAGTTCCCCTTAAAATCCATGCCAGATCTGAAGGGCCTGGAATGGATATTTGGGGGAACCCCACGTCCATTTTTTTTTATTTGCGGCGGGGTTCCCCTTAATATCCATTCCAGACCTGAAGGGCCTGGTAATTGAATTCTGGGGAACCCCCACGCTTTTTTTTATTTTTTTATCAATGACTTTTGTATGTATTGCCGGGAGCCGACAATTCATTAATAGCCGCGAGTCAGTTTTAAATGCATTTTTTTCTTTCAAAAATGACACTTTTTGCAGGGACAGTTCTAAGCACGGGAAACATGCGCCACTTCACATGCATATCATACACACCCCCCAGGTACGAAATTTAAAGGAATATTTCACTTTTATTTTTTCATTTTAAGCATTATTAAAATCACTGCTCCCGAAAAAACGGCCGTTTTTAAAACTTCTTTTTGCATTGATACATGTCCCCTGGGGCAGGACCCGGGTCCCCAAACACTTTTTAGGACAATAACTTGCATATCAGCCTTTATAATTAGCACTTTAGATTTCTCCCATAGATTTTTCGAATTTGCCGCGAACACCCCAATTTGTTCGCTGTTCGGCGAACGGGCGAACAGGCAATGTTCGAGTCGAACATGAGTTCGACTCGAACTCGAAGCTCATCCCTACTTGCCGTTTGCAAGTAGGAGTCGTTTGTAAGTTGGATGTTTGAAAGTAGGGGCCTGCCGTATATACTCTGCAGAAATTTGCCCTATTAGATGTTGGTGTAGCCACAAGACTGGTGGGCACAGGAATGGGCCCTGCTGTGAGTTAATAGATCAAGATTTGTACTTGCATGCACCTGTTGAACCGGGCAGAAAAATTGGGCCTTTGGTGGTGGTGGTGGTGGTGGTGGACGGTGTTGCCACAAGACTGTAAGCCCTCACAGTTACTCTTGGTGGGTGCAGGAATGGGCCCTGCTGTGAATTATTAGATCAAGATTTGTAATTGCATGCACCTGTTGAACAGGGCAGAAAAATTGGGCCTTTGGTGGTGGTGGTGGTGGTGGACGGTGTTGCCACAAGACTGTAGGCCCTCATAGTTACTCTTGGTGGGCGCAGGAATGGGCCCTGCTGTGAACTATTAGATCAAGATTTGTAATTACACGCCCCTGTTAAACAGGGGCTGAAAAATTGTGCCTTAGGCATTGGTGCTGGTGCCACAACACTGCAACCCCTCACAGATACTGTACTTGGAGCACAGCAGTCACACCTGTTGCGAAGCATCTTTTTAAAAAATTGTAATTACACGCCCCTGTTATACAGGGGCTGAAAAATTGTGCCTTAGGCACTGGTGCTGGTGCCACAACACTGCAACCCCTCACAGATACTGTACTCTGAGCACAGCAATGAGACCTGTTGCAAAGCATTGCCTAAAAATTGTAATTACACGCCCCAACAGGGGCTGAAAAATTGTGCCTTAGGCACTGGTGCTGGTGCCACAACACTGCAACCCCTCACAGATACTGTACTCTGAGCACAGCAGTCACACCTGTTGCGAAGCATCTTTTTAAAAAATTGTAATTACACGCCCCTGTTATACAGGGGCTGAAAAATTGTGCCTTAGGCACTGGTGCTGGTGCCACAACACTGCAACCCCTCACATATACTGTACTCTGAGCACAGCAATGAGACCTGTTGCAAAGCATTGCCTAAAAATTGTAATTACACGCCCCAACAGGGGCTGAAAAATTGTGCCTTAGGCACTGGTGCTGGTGCCACAACACTGCAACCCCTCACAGATACTGTACTCTGAGCACAGCAGTCACACCTGTTGCGAAGCATCTTTTTAAAAAATTGTAATTACACGCCCCAGTTATACAGGGGCTGAAAAATTGTGCCTTAGGCACTGGTGTGGTGGCATGGATCATTGAGGAGGAGGAAGAGGATAGTCAGTGAACATAACAGGACAGTCACTCAGCATCAGCATAGGCAGTCTTGAAGGGATGTGACATTATAAATTATTCCGTTATATCCGCTTCAGGTGTCTGGTAGCTGGTGGTGATCCAAGACTGATTCATTTTTATGAAGGTCAGTCGATCAACCGAGTCGGTGGACAGGCGCACCCTATGATCGGTGACAAATCCTCCAGCAGCACTGAATGTGCGTTCGGAAAGAACGCTGGATGCAGGACAGGCCAGTAGCTCAATTGCATACTGTGCAAGCTCTGGCCAGTGATCCATCCTCAGGACCCAGTAAGCCAGAGGATTTTCGGTGGGAAAGGTGTCCAAGTCTGACCTTGCCCCTAGGTATTCCTGCACCATGTATATCAGACGCTGGCGATGGTTGCTGGAACCGATCATACCTTGGGGCTGCGGACTAAAAAATTGTCTGAACGCATCGGTCAGACGTCCACCTTCCCCACCGCTCCTTCTGCTACTGACCGAAGCCTCAGCAACTCGTCGTCCAGGACCAGGAGTTTGTAACCTCCCAGTTTCTGGGAACGCGTTGCACAGACCTTTCTGCAAGGCCTCCCTGAGATGTCTCATCCTCTGCTCCCTCTGCGACGGCAAGATAAGGTCCGCAACCTTACCCTTGTACCGTGGATCAAGGAGAGTGGCCAGCCAGTAATGGTCACTCTCCTTGATCCGAAGAACACGAGGATCCTTCCGCAGGCTTTGCAGGATCAGGGAGGCCATGCAGCGTAGGTTAGCTGAGGCATTCGGTCCGGAGTCTTCTGGGTCACTGAGAATGACATGATCGCCAGCCACCTCCTCCCAGCCACGTACAAGTCCACTGGTTTGTTGGGACTGTACATCATCCCTAAAAGACTGCTGCTGCTGATGCTGAGTGCCAGGCTCCACCTCCATGCTCACACAATCCTCCTCCTCCTCCTCCTCCTCCTCCTCTTCCTGTGTGATGGGTGGGACAGAAGGAACATTGTCTGGATAAAGGGGGCCTTGAGAGACAAGGAAGTCCTCCTCTTCCTGCCTCTGTTCTGCCTCAAGTGCCCTGTCCATTATCCCACGCAGCGTATGCTCCAACAGGTGGACAAGAGGTACAGTGTCACTGATGCATGCACTGTCACTGCTCACCATCCTCGTGGCCTCCTCAAATGGTGAGAGGACAGTGCATGCATCCCTGATCATGCTCCACTGGCGTGGGGAAAAAAAGCCAAGCTCCCCTGACCCTGTCCTGGTGCCGTAGTCGCAAAGGTACTCATTGATGGCCCTCTGCTGCGTGTGCAGTCGCTGCAGCATGGCCAACGTTGAGTTCCACCTGGTGGGCATGTCACATATTAGGCGGTTCTTGGGCAGGTTCAGCTCCTTTTGCAGCTCAGTCAGCCGAGCACTGGCATTATAAGATCGGCGGAAATGCACACAGACTTTCCTGGCCTGCCTCAGGACATCCTGTAAGCCTGGGAACCTGCCCAAGAACCGCTGCACCACCAGGTTGAGGACGTGAGCCATACAGGGCACATGGGTGAGCTGCCCCTGTCGCAGGGCGGAGAGGAGGTTGGTGCCATTATCAGAAACGACCATTCCTGGCTTAAGCTGGCGTGGCGTCAACCACCTCTCGGCCTGCCCCTGCAGAGCTGCCAGAACCTCTGGCCCAGTGTGGCTCCTGTCCCCCAAACACACCAGCGCAAGCACGGCATGGCATCTTTTTGCCTGCGTACTCGCGTAGCCCCTTGTACGCCTACGGAGCACCGCTGGTTCCGAGGACAGAGCACTCGAAGAGGACATGGAGGAAGAAGAAGAGGAGGGGGTGGAGGAGAGAGGTGTGTCACAACCAGTAGTAGCATTTTGGAGGCGTGGTGGCGGAACAACCTCCAACACTACTGCACCTTGTCCTGCATCCCTCCCAGCTACCAATAGAGTGACCCAATGGGCCGTGAAAGAAAGATAACGTCCCTGTCCATGCCTGCTGGACCATGAGTCAGCGGTAATATGCACCTTACCGCTGACCGCCCTGTCCAGCGAGGCATGGACATTGCCTTCCACATGCCAGTAGAGAGACGGAATCGCCTTCCGTGAGAAAAAGTGGCGTTTGGGAACCTGCCACTGAGGAACCGCACATTGAACAAACTCACGGAAGGGGGCCGAGTCTATCAACTGAAAAGGCAGCAGTTGAAGTGCTAGCAATTTAGCCAAGCTAGCATTCAACCGCTGGGCATGTGGATGGCTGGGAGTATACTTCTTTCGACGGTCCAGCAGCTGGGGCAGGGAAATTTGCCTGCTACAATCGGACGTCGGTGTACTGCAAGTACTTGGTTGTGACACACCTAATTCTACACCTTCAGTCCTCTCAGAGCAGCTTTCAGAGAGGACTGAAGATATAGTGGGGATGGAGATCCCAGCTGATGAGGAGCAAGGAGAGGTCCGCTTTGTTCTTTGGTGTGGGTCTTTTATGTGTGCTTGCCAACGAGCTGCATGGCAGGTCGACATATGTCTGCTCATGCTTGTGGTGCCCAAGCGGCTGATGTTTTGGCCACGCGAGATACGCTTGAGACAAATATTGCAAATAGCAGTGGTGCGATCTGATGCACTCGTCTCAAAAAAGGCCCACACCAAAGAACTTTTGTGATAACGTGCAGAGGCAGCGCCCTGCACAGGCGGAGCTCTGCGGTGTGGTACAGTTGCTGTGCTGGCCTCTAGCTGGCCTCCAGGGGGCATCCTGCCTCGTTGGACATGTGACGCTGCATCCTCCTCCTCCTCCTCCTCTCTCCCTTCAGGCACCCACGTGGAGTCAGTGACCTCATCATCCCCTCCCTCTTCACCACTAGAGCAAACCTGGCAGTAAGCTGCAGCTGGTGGAACACTACTGCCAGATTGCTGTCCTTCAGCATCCCCTCTCTCTGCGCGCACACTACTGACTTCCTCAAGCTGGGTATCATCATCCGAGCCTTCGAATCGTTGGGCATCCTCCTGGAGCATGTACCCAACACTGTGCTCAAACAGTTCGGGGGACTCCTCAGGAGGACATGGTGGGTCTAGGGAAGGGGTGGCTGATGATGCCATTGAGTACACGTTGGCAGCTGCTCTGCCAGTACCCTGAGCCTGGGTGAGAGAGGATGAGGAGGATGAGGAGGGCTTGGTCATCCATTCTACCAAGCCTTCGGCATGATGCGGCTCCACATGTCCAGCTGCCGAAAACAAAGACAAGCGTGTCCCATGGCCACGTGCTGATGACGATGCACGACCACGTCCACGGCCAGCACTGTTGTCTCTAGAAACAGAGCCTGCCTGCCCTGTGTTCTTGCCTCGGCGCGCTCTGCCTCTCCTTGGCGGTCTTCCAGCCATTGTAGTCGGTAGTGTATATAGTATAAAAAATAGAACTCCTATGTGTGCTCACAACACACTGTAGGTCCTATGGGTGCTGACACTAACACACTATAGGTACTATGTGTGCTGCTGACAAGAAAATATAGGAGCTCTGTTTGCTGCCACTAACACACTAGAAGTCCTATGGGTGCTGCTGAGAAGAAAATATAGGAGCTCTGTTTGCTGCCACTAACACACTAGAAGTCCTATGGGTGCTGCTGAGAAGAAAATATAGGAGCTCTGTGTGATGCCACTAACACACTAGAAGTCCTATGGGTGCTGCTGAGATGAAAATATAGGAACTCTGTGTGATGCCACTAACACATTAGAAGTCCTATGGGTGCTGCTGAGAAGAAAATATAGGAGCTCTGTTTGCTGCCACTAACACACTAGAAGTCCTATGGGTGCTGCTGAGAAGAAAATATAGGAGCTCTGTTTGCTGCCACTAACACACTAGAAGTCCTATGGGTGCTGCTGAGAAGAAAATATAGGAGCTCTGTTTGCTGCCACTAACACACTAGAAGTCCTATGGGTGCTGCTGAGAAGAAAATATAGGAGCTCTGTGTGATGCCACTAACACACTAGAAGTCCTATGGGTGCTGCTGAGAAGAAAATATAGGAGCTCTGTTTGCTGCCACTAACACACTAGAAGTCCTATGGGTGCTGCTGAGAAGAAAATATAGGAGCTCTGTTTGCTGCCACTAACACACTAGAAGTCCTATGGGTGCTGCTGAGAAGAAAATATAGGAGCTCTGTTTGCTGCCACTAACACACTAGAAGTCCTATGGGTGCTGCTGAGAAGAAAATATAGGAGCTCTGTTTGCTGCCACTAACACACTAGAAGTCCTATGGGTGCTGCTGAGAAGAAAATATAGGAGCTCTGTTTGCTGCCACTAACACACTAGAAGTCCTATGGGTGCTGCTGAGAAGAAAATATAGGAGCTCTGTGTGATGCCACTAACACACTAGAAGTCCTATGGGTGCTGCTGAGAAGAAAATATAGGAGCTCTGTTTGCTGCCACTAACACACTAGAAGTCCTATGGGTGCTGCTGAGAAGAAAATATAGGAGCTCTGTGTGATGCCACTAACACACTAGAAGTCCTATGGGTGCTGCTGAGAAGAAAATATAGGAGCTCTGTTTGCTGCCACTAACACACTAGAAGTCCTATGGGTGCTGCTGAGAAGAAAATATAGGAGCTCTGTTTGCTGCCACTAACACACTAGAAGTCCTATGGGTGCTGCTGAGAAGAAAATATAGGAGCTCTGTGTGATGCCACTAACACACTAGAAGTCCTATGGGTGCTGCTGAGAAGAAAATATAGGAGCTCTGTTTGCTGCCACTAACACACTAGAAGTCCTATGGGTGCTGCTGAGAAGAAAATATAGGAGCTCTGTTTGCTGCCACTAACACACTAGAAGTCCTATGGGTGCTGCTGAGAAGAAAATATAGGAGCTCTGTGTGATGCCACTAACACACTAGAAGTCCTATGGGTGCTGCTGAGAAGAAAATATAGGAGCTCTGTTTGCTGCCACTAACACACTAGAAGTCCTATGGGTGCTGCTGAGAAGAAAATATAGGAGCTCTGTTTGCTGCCACTAACACACTAGAAGTCCTATGGGTGCTGCTGAGAAGAAAATATAGGAGCTCTGTATGATGCCACTAACACACTAGAAGTCCTATGGGTGCTGCTGAGAAGAAAATATAGGAGCTCTGTTTGCTGCCACTAACACACTAGAAGTCCTATGGGTGCTGCTGAGAAGAAAATATAGGAGCTCTGTTTGCTGCCACTAACACACTAGAAGTCCTATGGGTGCTGCTGAGAAGAAAATATAGGAGCTCTGTGTGATGCCACTAACACACTAGAAGTCCTATGGGTGCTGCTGAGAAGAAAATATAGGAGCTCTGTTTGCTGCCACTAACACACTAGAAGTCCTATGGGTGCTGCTGAGAAGAAAATATAGGAGCTCTGTTTGCTGCCACTAACACACTAGAAGTCCTATGGGTGCTGCTGAGAAGAAAATATAGGAGCTCTGTTTGCTGCCACTAACACACTAGAAGTCCTATGGGTGCTGCTGAGAAGAAAATATAGGAGCTCTGTGTGATGCCACTAACACACTAGAAGTCCTATGGGTGCTGCTGAGAAGAAAATATAGGAGCTCTGTTTGCTGCCACTAACACACTAGAAGTCCTATGGGTGCTGCTGAGAAGAAAATATAGGAGCTCTGTTTGCTGCCACTAACACACTAGAAGTCCTATGGGTGCTGCTGAGAAGAAAATATAGGAGCTCTGTTTGCTGCCACTAACACACTAGAAGTCCTATGGGTGCTGCTGAGAAGAAAATATAGGAGCTCTGTTTGCTGCCACTAACACACTAGAAGTCCTATGGGTGCTGCTGAGAAGAAAATATAGGAGCTCTGTGTGATGCCACTAACACACTAGAAGTCCTATGGGTGCTGCTGAGAAGAAAATATAGGAGCTCTGTTTGCTGCCACTAACACACTAGAAGTCCTATGGGTGCTGCTGAGAAGAAAATATAGGAGCTCTGTTTGCTGCCACTAACACACTAGAAGTCCTATGGGTGCTGCTGAGAAGAAAATATAGGAGCTCTGTGTGATGCCACTAACACACTAGAAGTCCTATGGGTGCTGCTGAGAAGAAAATATAGGAGCTCTGTTTGCTGCCACTAACACACTAGAAGTCCTATGGGTGCTGCTGAGAAGAAAATATAGGAGCTCTGTGTGATGCCACTAACACACTAGAAGTCCTATGGGTGCTGCTGAGAAGAAAATATAGGAGCTCTGTTTGCTGCCACTAACACACTAGAAGTCCTATGGGTGCTGCTGAGAAGAAAATATAGGAGCTCTGTTTTCTGCCACTAACACACTAGAAGTCCTATGGGTGCTGCTGAGAAGAAAATATAGGAGCTCTGTTTGCTGCCACTAACACACTAGAAGTCCTATGGGTGCTGCTGAGAAGAAAATATAGGAGCTCTGTTTGCTGCCACTAACACACTAGAAGTCCTATGGGTGCTGCTGAGAAGAAAATATAGGAGCTCTGTGTGATGCCACTAACACACTAGAAGTCCTATGGGTGCTGCTGAGAAGAAAATATAGGAGCTCTGTTTGCTGCCACTAACACACTAGAAGTCCTATGGGTGCTGCTGAGAAGAAAATATGGGAGCTCTGTTTGCTGCCACTAACACACTAGAAGTCCTATGGGTACTGCTGAGAAGAAAATATAGGAGCTCTGTGTGATGCCACTAACACACTAGAAGTCCTATGGGTGCTGCTGAGAAGAAAATATAGGAGCTCTGTGTGATGCCACTAACACACTAGAAGTCCTATGGGTGCTGCTGAGAAGAAAATATAGGAGCTCTGTTTGCTGCCACTAACACACTAGAAGTCCTATGGGTGCTGCTGAGAAGAAAATATAGGAGCTCTGTTTGCTGCCACTAACACACTAGAAGTCCTATGGGTGCTGCTGAGAAGAAAATATAGGAGCTCTGTGTGATGCCACTAACACACTAGAAGTCCTATGGGTGCTGCTGAGAAGAAAATATAGGAGCTCTGTGTGATGCCACTAACACACTAGAAGTCCTATGGGTGCTGCTGAGAAGAAAATATAGGAGCTCTGTTTGCTGCCACTAACACACTAGAAGTCCTATGGGTGCTGCTGAGAAGAAAATATAGGAGCTCTGTTTGCTGCCACTAACACACTAGAAGTCCTATGGGTGCTGCTGAGAAGAAAATATAGGAGCTCTGTGTGATGCCACTAACACACTAGAAGTCCTATGGGTGCTGCTGAGAAGAAAATATAGGAGCTCTGTTTGCTGCCACTAACACACTAGAAGTCCTATGGGTGCTGCTGAGAAGAAAATATAGGAGCTCTGTGTGATGCCACTAACACACTAGAAGTCCTATGGGTGCTGCTGAGAAGAAAATATAGGAGCTCTGTTTGCTGCCACTAACACACTAGAAGTCCTATGGGTGCTGCTGAGAAGAAAATATAGGAGCTCTGTGTGATGCCACTAACACACTAGAAGTCCTATGGGTGCTGCTGAGAAGAAAATATAGGAGCTCTGTGTGATGCCACTAACACACTAGAAGTCCTATGGGTGCTGCTGAGAAGAAAATATAGGAGCTCTGTTTGCTGCCACTAACACACTAGAAGTCCTATGGGTGCTGCTGAGAAGAAAATATAGGAGCTCTGTTTGCTGCCACTAACACACTAGAAGTCCTATGGGTGCTGCTGAGAAGAAAATATAGGAGCTCTGTGTGATGCCACTAACACACTAGAAGTCCTATGGGTGCTGCTGAGAAGAAAATATAGGAGCTCTGTTTGCTGCCACTAACACACTAGAAGTCCTATGGGTGCTGCTGAGAAGAAAATATAGGAGCTCTGTTTGCTGCCACTAACACACTAGAAGTCCTATGGGTGCTGCTGAGAAGAAAATATAGGAGCTCTGTTTGCTGCCACTAACACACTAGAAGTCCTATGGGTGCTGCTGAGAAGAAAATATAGGAGCTCTGTGTGATGCCACTAACACACTAGAAGTCCTATGGGTGCTGCTGAGAAGAAAATATAGGAGCTCTGTTTGCTGCCACTAACACACTAGAAGTCCTATGGGTGCTGCTGAGAAGAAAATATAGGAGCTCTGTTTGCTGCCACTAACACACTAGAAGTCCTATGGGTGCTGCTGAGAAGAAAATATAGGAGCTCTGTGTGATGCCACTAACACACTAGAAGTCCTATGGGTGCTGCTGAGAAGAAAATATAGGAGCTCTGTTTGCTGCCACTAACACACTAGAAGTCCTATGGGTGCTGCTGAGAAGAAAATATAGGAGCTCTGTGTGATGCCACTAACACACTAGAAGTCCTATGGGTGCTGCTGAGAAGAAAATATAGGAGCTCTGTTTGCTGCCACTAACACACTAGAAGTCCTATGGGTGCTGCTGAGAAGAAAATATAGGAGCTCTGTTTGCTGCCACTAACACACTAGAAGTCCTATGGGTGCTGCTGAGAAGAAAATATAGGAGCTCTGTTTGCTGCCACTAACACACTAGAAGTCCTATGGGTGCTGCTGAGAAGAAAATATAGGAGCTCTGTTTGCTGCCACTAACACACTAGAAGTCCTATGGGTGCTGCTGAGAAGAAAATATAGGAGCTCTGTGTGATGCCACTAACACACTAGAAGTCCTATGGGTGCTGCTGAGAAGAAAATATAGGAGCTCTGTTTGCTGCCACTAACACACTAGAAGTCCTATGGGTGCTGCTGAGAAGAAAATATGGGAGCTCTGTTTGCTGCCACTAACACACTAGAAGTCCTATGGGTACTGCTGAGAAGAAAATATAGGAGCTCTGTGTGATGCCACTAACACACTAGAAGTCCTATGGGTGCTGCTGAGAAGAAAATATAGGAGCTCTGTGTGATGCCACTAACACACTAGAAGTCCTATGGGTGCTGCTGAGAAGAAAATATAGGAGCTCTGTTTGCTGCCACTAACACACTAGAAGTCCTATGGGTGCTGCTGAGAAGAAAATATAGGAGCTCTGTTTGCTGCCACTAACACACTAGAAGTCCTATGGGTGCTGCTGAGAAGAAAATATAGGAGCTCTGTGTGATGCCACTAACACACTAGAAGTCCTATGGGTGCTGCTGAGAAGAAAATATAGGAGCTCTGTGTGATGCCACTAACACACTAGAAGTCCTATGGGTGCTGCTGAGAAGAAAATATAGGAGCTCTGTTTGCTGCCACTAACACACTAGAAGTCCTATGGGTGCTGCTGAGAAGAAAATATAGGAGCTCTGTTTGCTGCCACTAACACACTAGAAGTCCTATGGGTGCTGCTGAGAAGAAAATATAGGAGCTCTGTGTGATGCCACTAACACACTAGAAGTCCTATGGGTGCTGCTGGGAAGAAAATATAGGAGCTCTGTTTGCTGCCACTAACACACTAGAAGTCCTATGGGTGCTGCTGAGAAGAAAATATAGGAGCTCTGTGTGATGCCACTAACACACTAGAAGTCCTATGGGTGCTGCTGAGAAGAAAATATAGGAGCTCTGTTTGCTGCCACTAACACACTAGAAGTCCTATGGGTGCTGCTGAGAAGAAAATATAGGAGCTCTGTTTGCTGCCACTAACACACTAGAAGTCCTATGGGTGCTGCTGAGAAGAAAATATAGGAGCTCTGTTTGCTGCCACTAACACACTAGAAGTCCTATGGGTGCTTCTGAGATGAAAATATAGGAGCTCTGTGTGATGCCACTAACACACTAGAAGTCCTATGGGTGCTGCTGAGAAGAAAATATAGGAGCTCTGTTTGCTGCCACTAACACACTAGAAGTCCTATGGGTGCTGCTGAGAAGAAAATATAGGAGCTCTGTGTGATGCCACTAACACACTAGAAGTCCTATGGGTGCTGCTGAGAAGAAAATATAGGAGCTCTGTTTGCTGCCACTAACACACTAGAAGTCCTATGGGTGCTGCTGAGAAGAAAATATGGGAGCTCTGTTTGCTGCCACTAACACACTAGAAGTCCTATGGGTGCTGCTGAGAAGAAAATATAGGAGCTCTGTGTGATGCCACTAACACACTAGAAGTCCTATGGGTGCTGCTGAGAAGAAAATATAGGAGCTCTGTTTGCTGCCACTAACACACTAGAAGTCCTATGGGTGCTGCTGAGAAGAAAATATAGGAGCTCTGTTTGCTGCCACTAACACACTAGAAGTCCTATGGGTGCTGCTGAGAAGAAAATATAGGAGCTCTGTTTGCTGCCACTAACACACTAGAAGTCCTATGGGTGCTGCTGAGAAGAAAATATAGGAGCTCTGTGTGATGCCACTAACACACTAGAAGCCCTATGGGTGCTGCTGAGAAGAAAATATAGGAGCTCTGTTTGCTGCCACTAACACAGTAGAAGTCCTATGGGTGCTGCTGAGAAGAAAATATAGGAGCTCTGTTTGCTGCCACTAACACACTAGAAGTCCTATGGGTGCTGCTGAGAAGAAAATATAGGAGCTCTGTTTGCTGCCACTAACACACTAGAAGTCCTATGGGTGCTGCTGAGAAGAAAATATAGGAGCTCTGTTTTCTGCCACTAACACACTAGAAGTCCTATGGGTGCTGCTGAGAAGAAAATATAGGAGCTCTGTGTGATGCCACTAACACACTAGAAGTCCTATGGGTGCTGCTGAGAAGAAAATATAGGAGCTCTGTTTGCTGCCACTAACACACTAGAAGTCCTATGGGTGCTGCTGAGAAGAAAATATAGGAGCTCTGTTTGCTGCCACTAACACACTAGAAGTCCTATGGGTGCTGCTGAGAAGAAAATATAGGAGCTCTGTGTGATGCCACTAACACACTAGAAGTCCTATGGGTGCTGCTGAGAAGAAAATATAGGAGCTCTGTTTGCTGCCACTAACACACTAGAAGTCCTATGGGTGCTGCTGAGAAGAAAATATAGGAGCTCTGTTTGCTGCCACTAACACACTAGAAGTCCTATGGGTGCTGCTGAGAAGAAAATATAGGAGCTCTGTGTGATGCCACTAACACACTAGAAGTCCTATGGGTGCTGCTGAGAAGAAAATATAGGAGCTCTGTTTGCTGCCACTAACACACTAGAAGTCCTATGGGTGCTGCTGAGAAGAAAATATAGGAGCTCTGTGTGATGCCACTAACACACTAGAAGTCCTATGAGTGCTGCTGAGAAGAAAATATAGGAGCTCTGTTTGCTGCCACTAACACACTAGAAGTCCTATGGGTGCTGCTGAGAAGAAAATATAGGAGCTCTGTTTGCTGCCACTAACACACTAGAAGTCCTATGGGTGCTGTTGGGGTGCAATGCTGTGCTAACAGCACTGCGGTTGGTACTACTGCAATACTGTACTAACAGTAAGCACGCACCAGACTAATCCCCAGCAGCAGCTAATAACACACTAACTGTGCAATCAGCAGCAATGAACGATCAATGACTTAGGTAGCAATGGTTTAGCAAAGAAATAGCCAATGGTTTAGCAAAGAAGAGCAAATCTTTCAGTATCAAGCAAAGACAGAATCAGCAGACTAATCTCTCCTAAAGCCGGAACTCATGTGACCGGGGCCGATGGCGTGGCGGCCTTTTAAATGGTGGGGCGTGTACTAAAGCCCCTGAGCTGTAATTGGCTACAGGCATCCTGCCTGTAGCCAATTATTGCTCTCCGAGTTTCGGGCGCTGTGATTGGCCAAGCATGCAGGGTCACAGTGCATGCTTGGCCAATCATCAGCCAGCAATGCACTGCGCCGGCCGCGCCGGCCGCAATGCATTGCGGGGCCGCTCGCATCACACGAATGTGATGCGAACGGCCCAAATAGTTCTGGGCTCGACAAGCGAGCGAACGCCCGATGCTCGATTCGAACATGGGTTCGAATCGAGCACCGGGCCCATCCCTAGTGGAAACATTTAGTAGGGAAAACTGTCAGGGTTAGAAACACTACTCCTAGTGAAGATAACATCAGCCTAGACTTAGAGGAAACAGAACAGACCCCTCCTGTTAGCCCCAAACCAATTCCCAAAACTGAACATGAACCCAAATCCCTTTATCCTGGGGAGGAGTTAGAGAGAATCAGAAAAGGGGATTGGGAGGTTCAATATCCTTTTATGAAGGGAAGGTGAGTCTCCTGTAATAGCAGCAAGGGCAGTGACAGCAGGAGACCGACGCCCATATGCACCTGTCACTGTATGGTGGGGGAAGTCATCTTCTCCTACACACGTAATGGCTTTAGTTGATAGCGGAGCTGAAGTTACACTTTTGCAAGGAAATCCTTCCCATCACAAAGGAGAAATGATTTATGTAGAAGGTTTGGGAGGGCAAACTACACCAGCAGTTAGGATACGGGTGAAATTGGCTATTGGCAAGGGATCAGGATTTATGACAAATGTTTTGATATCAGAGTTATCCGAAAATATTCTTGGGATGGATGTACTTCAAGGTCAGTCAATTCAGACTGAAAGAGGTACATTCACATTCGGGTATCCTGATAAAGCGTATCTGGTAAGGGCGGTGAAGGCTGTGGTCAGAGGTCATGCGAAATGGACCCCTGTCTACATTCCTCCACCAGAGAAGCCAGTCTGTCTCAAGCAGTACAGACTTCCTGGAGGCCACAAAGAAATTGGGGAGACTATTCAAGAACTGTTGAGAGTAGGGATCCTTAGACCTGCTGTAAGTCCTTTCTCGTCTCCGGTGTTCCCAGTAAAGAAACCTGATGGGACATATAGAATGACTGTTGATTACAGAGGTCTAAACAAAGTGGCACCTCCATTGAAGTCAGCTGTACCAGATATGATCTCAATTGTTGAGAAAATTGCTAAAGATGCAGGAGAATATCATGCTGTGATAGACCTGGCTAATGCTTTCTTTTCAATTTTGATAGACCCAGATTGTCAAGACTAGGGATGAGCTTCGTGTTCGAGTCGAACATACGTTCGACTCGAACATCGGCTGTTCGATCGTTCGACGAAGATCGAACGATTTGGGCCGTTCGCGCCAAATTCGAGTGACGCGAACGGCCCACAATGCACTACGCCATCGCAGTGTCATCCAGGCGCTGTGATAGGCCAAGCATGCACTGTGACCCCGCATGCTTGGCCAATCACAGCGCCGGCAGCGAGGAGAGCAATGATTGGCCACAGGCAGGATGCCTGTGGCCAATTATTGCTGAGGGGGTTTAGTACACGCCCCACACTATAAAAGGCCGCCAGCACGGCGGCCTTGTGTAGTGTGTTCCGGAGCAGGGAAAGAGAAGCATAGGCAGGGACAGTGTCATTTTTTTCCTTTACTAATCCTGGATTCCTTGTGTTTAGGGACAGAGAAGGATAGGTAGGGAGAGTGTCAGTGTGTCATTCTGTGCTAAACCTTGTTTGTAGGGACAGAGAAGGACAGTGAGGGAAAGTGTCAGTGTGCTATTCTGTGCTAATCCTTGTTTGTAGGGACAGAGAAGGACAGTGAGGGAAACTGTCAGTGTGCTATTCTGTTCTAAACCAATCTTGCTGAACCATATTTGAAATCCTTGAGTTTAGGGACAGAGAAGGACACTCGGGGAAACTGTCAGTGTGCTATTCTGTTCTAAACCAATCTTGCTGAACCATATTTGAAATCCTTGAGTTTAGGGACAGAGAAGGACACTCGTGGAAACTATCAGTGTGCTATTCTGTGCTAAATCTTGTTTGTAGGGACAGAGAAGGACAGTGAGGGAAAGTGTCAGTGTGCTATTCTGTCCTAAACCAATCTTGCTGAAACATATTTGAAATCCTTGAGTTTAGGGACAGAGAAGGACACTCGGGGAAACTGTCAGTGTGCTATTCTGTTCTAAACCAATCTTGCTGAACCATATTTGAAATCCTTGAGTTTAGGGACAGAGAAGGACACTCGTGGAAACTATCAGTGTGCTATTCTGTGCTAAATCTTGTTTGTAGGGACAAAGAAGGACAGTGAGGGAAACTATCAGTGGGCTATTCTGTGCTAAACCAATCTTGCTGAAGCATATTGCAAATCCTTGTGTTTAGGGACAGAGAAGGATAGGCAG
The DNA here is from genome assembly GCA_029206835.1 of Rana muscosa. Taxonomy (NCBI): domain Eukaryota; kingdom Metazoa; phylum Chordata; class Amphibia; order Anura; family Ranidae; genus Rana; species Rana muscosa. The sequence goes on along the minus strand of CM055116.1, from coordinate 593,065,976 downwards.
GGGACAGTGTCAGTGTCTTTGTTGCTAAGCCTCCTGCACAGTATACACCTGAAGGTAGCCCTTATTGCTGTTTTTCCCATCTCCCTGCAGGCCATCCATTAAAATGTCTGCAAGGCAAACAAGGAGAGGCAGACAGTCAGGAGGCAAAAAAAGAGGGCAAGCAGGCTCTGTGTCTGGGGGCAACAGTGCTGGTCGTGGACGCGGTGCATTGTCATCAGCACGTGGCCATGGGACACGCTTGTCCTTCTTTTCGGCAGCTGGACATGTTGAGCCACATCATGCCGAAGACTTGGTAGAGTGGATGACCAAGCCCACCTCATCCTCCTCATCCTCTCTCACCCAGGCTCAGGGTACTGGCAAAGCAGCTGCCAAAGCGTCCTCTTCTCTGGTATCAATGTCATCATTAGTCACTCCTTCCCTAGACCCACCATGTCCTCCTCCTGAGGAGTCCCCCGAACTGTTTGAGCACAGTGTTGGGTACATGCTCCAGGAGGATGCCCAGCGTTTCGAAGGATCTGATGATGATACCCAGCTAGAGGAAGGCAGTAGCGTGAGAGCAGAGAGAGGGGATGCTCAAGAAGGACACCAATCTGGCAGTCATGATCCAGCAGCTGCAGCATACTGCCAGATTGGCTCCAGTGATGAGGAGGGAGGGGATGATGAGGTCACTGACTCCACGTGGGTGCCTAATAGGAGAGAGGAGGAGGATGAGGAGGAGGCACATCTCCAACGAGGCAGGATGCCCTTGGGTGGCCAGCGTATGGGCAGCACACCGACGGAATCACACCGCAGAGCTCCGCCTGTGCAGGGCGCTGCCTCTGCCCGTCATTCAAAAAGTTCTTTGGTGTGGGCCTTTTTTGAGGCGAGTGCATCAGATCGCACAGCTGCTGTTTGCAACATATGTCTCAAGCGTATATCGCGTGGCCAAAACATCAGCCGCTTGGGCACCACATGCTTGATCAGACATATGTTGACCTGCCATGCAGCTCGTTGGCAAGCCTACCTTAAAGACCCACACCAAAGAACAAAGCGGACCTCTCCTTGCACCGCATCAGCTGGGATCTCCAACCCCACTATACCATCAGTCCTCTCTGAAACCTGCACTGAGAGGAATGAAGGTGTAGAATTAGGTGTGTCACAGCCAAGTACTTGTGGCCACTCTGCTAGCAGTACACCGACGTCCGATTCTAGCAGGCAAATTTCCCTGCCCCAGCTGCTGGACCGTCGAAAGAAGTTCACTCCCAACCATCCACATGCCCAGCGGTTGAATGCTAGCTTGGCTAAATTGCTAGCGCTTCAACTGCTGCCTTTTCAGTTGGTAGACTCGGCCCCCTTCCGTGAGTTTGTGCAATGTGCGGTTCCTCAGTGGCAGGTTCCCAAACGCCACTTTTTCTCACGGAAGGCGATTCCGGCTCTCTACAGGCATGTGGAAGGCAATGTCTTGGCCTCGCTGGACAGGGCGGTCAGCGGTAAGGTGCATATTACCGCTGACTCATGGTCCAGCAGGCATGGACAGGGACGTTACCTTTCTTTCACGGCCCATTGGGTCACTCTTTTGGCAGCTGGGAAGGATGCAGGACAAGGTGCACTAGTGTTGGAGGTTGTTCCACCGCCACGCCTCCAAAATGCTACTACTGGTTGTGACACACCTCTCTCCTCCACCCCCTCCTCTTCTTCTTTCTCCATGGCCTCTTCCTGTGGTTTGTCCTCGGAACCAGCGGTGCTCCGTAGGCGTTCAAGGGGCTACGCAAGTACGCAGGCAAAAAGATGCCATGCCGTGCTTGCGCTTGTGTGTTTGGGGGACAGGAGCCACACTGGGGCAGAGGTCCTGTCTGCTCTGCAGGGGCAGGCCGAGAGGTGGTTGACGCCACGCCAGCTTAAGCCAGGAATGGTGGTTTGCGACAATGGCACCAACCTCCTCTCCGCCCTCCGACAGGGACAACTGACCCATGTGCCCTGTATGGCTCACGTCCTTAACCTGGTGGTGCAGCGGTTCTTGGGCAGGTACCCGGGCTTACAGGATGTCCTGAGGCAGGCCAGGAAAGTCTGTGTGCATTTCCGCAGATCTTATAATGCCAGTGCTCGCCTGGCTGAGCTGCAAAAGGAGTTGAACCTGCCCAAGAACCGCCTTATATGTGACATGCCCACCAGGTGGAACTCAACGTTGGCCATGCTGCAGCGGCTGCACACGCAGCAGAGGGCCATCAATGAGTACCTGTGCGACTACGGCACCAGGACAGGGTCAGGGGAGCTCGGGTTTGTTTCACCACGCCAGTGGGGCATGATCAGGGATGCATGCACTGTCCTGGCACCATTTGAGGAGGCCACGAGGATGGTGAGCAGTGACAGTGCATGCATCAGTGACACTGTACCTCTTGTCCACCTGTTGGATTACACGCTGCGTGGAATAATGGACAGGGCACTTGAGGCAGAACAGAGGCAGGAAGAGGAGGACTTCCTTGCCTCTCAAGGCCCCCTTTACCCAGACAGTGTTCCTTCTGTCCCACCCATCGCACAGGAAGAGGAGGAGGAGGATTGTGTCAGCATGGAGGTGGAGGCTGGCACTCAGCATCATCAGCAGCAGTCTTTTAGGGATGATTTACAGTCCCAAGAAACCAGTGGACTTGTACGTGGCTGGGAGGAGGTGGCTGCGGATCATGTCATCCTTAGTGACCCAGAGGACTCCGGACTGAATGCCTCAGCTAACCTACGCTGCATGGCCTCCCTGATCCTGCAAAGTCTGCGGAAGGATCCTCGTATTCTTCGGATCAAGGAGAGGGACCATTACTGGCTGGCCACTCTCCTTGATCCACGGTACAAGGGTAAGGTTGCGGACCTTATGTTACCGTCGCAGAGGGAGCAGAGGATGAGACAACTCCGGGAGGCCTTGCAGAAAGGTCTGTGCAACGCGTTCCCAGAGACTGGGAGGTTACAAACTCCTGGTCCTGGACAACGAGTTGCTGAGGCTTCGGGCAGTCAAAGAAGGAGCGGTGGGGAAGGTGGCCGTCTGACCGATGCGTTCAGACAATTCTTTAGTCCGCAGCCCCAAAGTATGATCGGTTCCAGCAACCATCGCCAGCGTCTGATATACATGGTGCAGGAATACCTAGGGGCAAGGTCAGACTTGGACACCTTCCCCACCGAAAATCCTCTGGCTTACTGGGTCTTGAGGATGGATCACTGTCCAGAGCTTGCACAGTATGCAATTGAGCTACTGGCCTGTCCTGCATCCAGCGTTCTTTCAGAACGCACATTCAGTGCTGCTGGAGGATTTGTCACGGATCACAGGGTGCGCCTGTCCACCGACTCGGTTGATCGACTGACTTTCATCAAGATGAACCAGTCTTGGATCACCACCAGCTACCACACACCTGATGCTGATATAACAGACTAATTGATTTTAAAATGTCACATCCCTTCAAGACTGATGCTGATGCTGAGTGCCTGTGCTGTTATGTTGACTGGCTATCCTCCTCCTCCTCCTCAATGATCCGATTAATGATGATAGCTTGGAAGATCATTTTGGTTTATGGGTGCCGCCACCAGTGGCTAAGGCCCAATTTTTCAGCCCCTGTTTAACAGGGGCGTGTAATTACAATTTTTGATGCAATACTTTGCAACAGGGCTCATTGCTGTGCTCCAAGTACAGTATCTGTGAGGGGTTGCAGTGTTGTGCCACCAGTGGCTAAGGCCCAATTTTTCAGCCCCTGTTTAACAGGGGCGTGTAATTACAATTTTTGATGCAATACTTTGCAACAGGGCTCATTTCTGTGCTCCAAGTACAGTATCTGTGAGGGGTTGCAGTGTTGTGCCACCAGTGGCTAAGGCCCAATTTTCCAGCCCCTGTTTAACAGGGGCGTGTAATTACAATTTTTGATGCAATACTTTGCAACAGGGCTCATTGCTGTGCTCCAAGTACAGTATCTATGAGGGGTTGCAGTGTTGTGCCACCAGTGGCTAAGGCCCAATTTTTCAGCCCCTGTTTACCAGGGGCGTGTAATTACAATTTTTGATGCAATACTTTGCAACAGGGCTCATTGCTGTGCTCCAAGTACAGTATCTGTGAGGGGTTGCAGTGTTGTGCCACCAGTGGCTAAGGACCAATTTTTCAGCCCCTGTTTAACAGGGGCGTGTAATTACAATTTTTGATGCAATACTTTGCAACAGGGCTCATTGCTGTGCTCCAAGTACAGTATCTGTGAGGGGTTGCAGTGTTGTGCCACCAGTGCCTAAGGCCCAATTTTTCAGCCCCTGTTCAACAGGGGCATGCAATTATAATTATTGATCTAATAATTCACAGCAGGGCCCATTGCTGCGCCCACCAAGAGTAACTGTCAGGCCTTACAGTGTTGTGTCAACACCACCACCACCACCACCACCACCACCAAAGGCCCAATTTTTAGGCCCCTGTTCAACAGGGGCATGCAATTATAATTATTGATCTAATAATTCACAGCAGGGCCCATTGCTGCGCCCACCAAGAGTAACTGTCAGGCCTTACAGTGTTGTGGCACCAGCACCACCATCAAAGGCCCAATTTTTACTACCACTGTTCAACAATTATATGTTATTACAATTCCTGATATAATAGTTGACAGCAGGGCGTTCCAGCACCCACCAAGAGTAACTGTGAGTGCTTACAGTGTTGTGCCAACACCAACACCTAAGGGGCCAATTTCTGCAGAGTATATACGGCAGGTCCCTACTTTCAAACATCCAACTTACAAACGACTACTACTTGCAAACGGAAGAAGACAACAGGAAGTGAGAGGAAATCTACCCCTTGGAAGGAAAATTCTCTCCTGTAAGAATTAATATGGGAGAAAGGTGTCTCCTCTCTACTGATGCTTTATCACCAATCCTTGTTTCAATAAAAACACCACATTTCAAAAACAGTTGTCATTGGGACGCAAAGTGAGGTGAAATGTTCTGAACAGGGGCACAGACAGCAAAACAAATGTTACAGGGGTGATAACCCTTCCCTATGTTTTCCAAAAAGCTTAAAAATAGGTATTTGGGCTGGAGCTACACTTAAACAATGTAGCTGTTCAAAATTACAAACAGATTCTACATAAGAACAAACCTACAGTCCCTGTCCTGTATGCACCGCCTGTATACGGCTGTTCAGAGTATATAGGGCCTTTTTTATTTTGTGTGCGGGGTTCCCCTTAATATCCATACAAGACCCAAAGGGGCTGGTAATGGGCTGGGGTAGGGGGGTGTGTGTGATGGGGTAGCTATGCCATTTTTCTTAAAGATTTCATCCATATTACCGGGACCAGACATTACATTAAAGCCGCAAGCAGTTTTAAATGGCTTTTTTTTCTTTTGGAAATGTAATTTTGTGCAGGGACAGTTCTAAACACGGGAAACACGTGGCACTTCACAGGCATACTTTAGACACCCCCCAGGTACAATATTTAAAGGAATATTTGACTTTTTTTTTTCACTTTATGCATCATTAAAATGACTGCTCCCGGAAAACGTCAGTTTTTAAAACTTCTTTTTGCATTGATACATGTCCCCTGGTGCAGAACCCGGGTTCCCAAACTCTGTTTAGGACAATAACATGGATAATAGTCGTTATAATTAGCACTTTAGAATCCGAACGTTCGCATCCATTGTATTTAATAGGGTTCTAATGTTCGTGCAAACTTTCGGTCCGTTCGCGGGTTCTGGTGCGAACTGAACCCGGGGGTGTTCGGCTCATCACTAGTCAAGACCAGTTTGCTCTGGTGTGGGACGGCCGCCAGTACACTTTCACTGTCCTTCCGCAAGGCTATCTTCATTCTCCAATGATTTGTCATGGAGTGATTGCCCGAGATTTAAGTACCCTGAATTTGAAAGTCGCTGTGTTTCACTACATTGATGACATCATGATCTCTGGGACAAAAGAAGATGTAACTGAAGCACTGCACCTGCTGATACAACACTTGGAGAACAGAGGGTGGGCTATCAACAGAGACAAAGTCCAAGGACCTGCCACAGAGGTGAAAGTCCTAGGAATGATGTGGACTGGGCCACAGAGGAAGATTCCAGAGACAGTTGTGCAAACTATCCAGGCGCTGTTGCCCCCTACTACCAAAAAGGAGGCACAGAAGTTCCTTGGAGTTGTGGGATTCTGGAGATCGTTCATTCCACATCTTGGACTGATTCTGAGGCCTATATACAATGTTACCAGAAAAAAGACTGAGTTCTCATGGGGTTCAGAGCAGCGGACTGCATTCCTGGCTGCTAAAGAAGCTATTTTGCAGCATCAGGGATTGGGACCCGTGAGACAAGGAGTACCATTTCAGCTGGATGTAGTGGAGCAGAATGGTACCATATCTTGGAATCTGTGGCAGCCAAATGAAAAGAAAGGACTGAGAGCAATACCTATTGGATTTTGGTCCAAACAACTGACAGGGGCACAGACGAAATACACGCCCCTAGAGAAGTACCTGTTTGGGGCCTACACAGCACTTCAACATGTAGAGACCATTACAGGAAAGGACACAGTCACCATCCATACTGCATTGCCAATAGCAGGATGGGTGAGAGATAATGGACTGACCACTAGGGCAGCTGTAGCCCAGAACCAGACACGGATGAAATGGAAGTGGTACCTTCAAGAAAGAGGGGGTATTGCAGCTGGGGATGTTAGAGACATTTCAAAACAGTTGGCAGGGCTTGTTACTTTTACCAGCACCCGGCCAGAAGAAGAAATTCCTGTGCTGCAGTCATCCCCCATTCAAGAGGCTCCATCCTTTAAATCTCTGTCAGAAGACATGAAGGAGTCCGCATGGTTCACTGATGGTTCAGCCATAATCACCTCGTCTGGGCGTAAATGGACAGCAGCAGCCTACAACCCAAGTACAGACACAGTCCTGCAGGAGTCCGGAATCGGAGGGTCCAGTCAGTATGCAGAGTTGAAAGCTGTAGTGATGACTTTTCAGGAGGATCCTTCTTCCCATGTCACTATCTACACTGACAGCTGGGCGGTTTTTAAAGGACTGACAACTTGGATGCCCACGTGGAAGTCCAATGAATGGATGATTCATGGAAAGGTGGTGTGGGGAGGCAAGGAAGTCTGGGACTACATCTGGAAGGAAGCTCACTCCTGCACCATAAAAGTGGGGCATGTTGATGCACATGTGCCCCTAGTACCAGACTTTGAGAACTATAACAGAGTTGCAGATGAAATCACAAAAGTGAAGGCAGTTGTGCCAATTGATCCTGTTTTGATGAACTTGGCCAACTGGGCCCACAAACAATCTGGACATTTGGGGCAGAAAGCAACATATGAATGGGCACAGCAGAGAGGATTGCCTATATCCATGGACATGATAAAGACTGTAATAGGGAACTGTACAGTGTGTGGAGAAGTGCGACAATGGCCATTGCAAAAGTACTCCACTGGGTCGATTAAGAGGGGTGAGAGGCCTGCAGAGATCTGGCAGATTGACCTCATTGGTCCCCTGCCCTGGGGAAACAATGGACTGAGATATTGTTGCACTGCGGTGGACACCTATTCAGGACTTATGCTTGTTCATCCTTGCAAACGTGCAGATCAAGCCGCAACGCTTCAACTGCTTCAGAAACTTGTCATTGCTTATGGTTGTCCCAAACAAGTCCAAAGTGATAATGGCTCACACTTCACCGGATTAACAGTACAGCAGTGGGCCAAAGATTCTGGAGTATACTGGTTGTGCCACATCCCATACCATCCACAGGCAGCTGGTTTGATTGAAAGATACAACGGGCTATTGAAGGACCAGATACGCAAAATTACACCCACACATACACTAAGGGGGTGGGACCGGGTCCTCACACAGGCAGTCATGTTGTTAAATTCTAGGCCAATAGCCAAAAACACACCATATGAGAGGATGGTAGGGGCTGAGGCACAGATTCCACAGCTGGAGTGCAGAGTTCAGTATTTATGTAAGGTTCCTAAAAGAACAGGGTTTAACAGATACCATGTTACTGCTTCCCATGACATAGAAACCAAGAGTGACGTATCTGAAGCTGAAGCCTATCTAGGAATGATAGGGAATCTGGCAGGAAGGTTTGAAGTTATATTTGCATTGGCAGATGAGCTTCAAGACAGTGGATGGGACTCTGACTGGTTAGTGGATACTTCTCAGCAAGAGTGGAAAGTGAGGCTACATAACATCAAACCTTCCAAAATAAACAGCAGTGATTTTCTGGAAAATATCAGTATATTTCCTCTCCTCACTATTGATGTTCTTTGGGAGGGTCAGAGGTGCATACAGGCAGGTGGCAAAGTATTGGTCAGATATCCAGGCAAGAAGCCATTTAGAGGAGAGATAGTAGCTGAAGGGCCAGGATCTACTGTTTATGTATTGTTAGAAGGAACAGATAATCCGCTTTGTTTTCCACTCCACAGGTTGTCTCCGATTTGATCCATAGGAAGACCAGAGAAAAGTGGTTACATGATGGAAAGAATGACGGAAGATCGCAAGAGCTGTGGAGAACAAGGCCTTTTGATGTATTCCAAGCCTGGACTTGTTTCTAAAGAACTTTAGAATGGACTTTCTAATGAACTTTTATCCAAAGACTGAAACACCTTCCCAGTGACAGAAATATGGGAGGGTTTGCATTTAAGGAAAATTCATGTGTATATTGAGTTTTTAGTAATGAAGAGATTTTCTGTGTGTGGTCTGAGAGAGAAAAAATAAAAATCATAGGGCGGAATGTATTGCGTTTGTTAAAAATATGATTTTTATTATATTAATCAGACATAGGATACATGGGACAATTTTACAATAGTCAGATTACCTGTCAGCATTTGGTTTAAGTAGATCTCTCAAACAAATGACAATGGGATTAGATACCATTGTTGTATTTTAGTACATTACCTGTTTGAGATTTCTTTCAGCTCTCAAACTGAAAAGAATTACAGTTTAGATTACAGGTTTCGTTTTGAGCAGACAATAGGTTAGATACCATTAATGTATCCAATATGCTAATGTCTCTATAGACATTACCTGTTTGAGATTTCTTTCAGCTCTCAAACTGAAAATAATTCAGTAGACAATAGGTAGATAGCATTGTTGTATTTAATGCTATTGTTGAAATACATCTATGTTTTCTGTTTTGGTAACAATGGTAAACAGCCTGACACACATAAAAGCAGGACAGTAAGCTAGGACACACATCATGTTGCTGTAAGAGAGGAGAAGCCACTCATCATAAGAAGAAGATGCCTGGTCTCAACAATGAAGATCATGAACATAGCGTAATCGAAGTTAAGTAACCTTTAAATGTAATGTATTTGTACTGTAATAGACCATAGGCTGTTCTATTTTCTAGGCATTTTGCTTGTTATAGAAATCTGTCAGTCTTGTAGTATATTCCTAATATTGTAATAGTTTTGTATGTACAGCATCTTGTATAGTAAAAGCACATTTACACACTGAAAAAAAAAAAAAAAAAAAAAAAACGCAATACAACTTCTGGTGAGACTAGTATATTAGACGTACTTGCATTCGGCTGCCATGCCTCTGAAGATGTAATATGATTACGAAACTTGTAAGGCAGTACCGGAAGACGTAAGCACGCCTCGACCTATGGATTATTCATAAGAGTTATGCCCGTTTATCTACAGAAATGTGAGTGTATTATTATACCTTTCAATAAAGCAGTGGTTTTTTAACCACGTGCCGACTGCTGTGATCGTGACACGGAGAGGCAGAACGGGCAGATTCCTATGTAAACAAGTCATTTCCCTGTTCTGCCTAGTGACATGACAGGGATCTACTGTCATTGGGAGCAGTGATCACTGTCAGGTCAGTGGTAGCCCTTTCCCCCCACAGTTAGAATCACTCCCTAGGACACACTTAACCCCTTGATCGCCCCCTAGTGTTTAACCCCTTCCCTGCCAGTGTCATTTACACAGTAATCAGTGCATTTTTAAAGCACTGATCGCTGTATAAATGACAAAGGTCGCAAAATAGTGTCAAAAGTGTCCGATGTGTCCACCGCAATGTCGCAGTCACGATTAAAATCACAGATTGCCGCCATTACTAGTAAAAAAAATATAATAATAAAAATACCATAAATCTATCCCCTATTTTGTAGACGCTATAACTTTTGCACAAACCAATCAGTATACGCTTATTGTGATTTTTTTTTTACCAAAAATATGTAGAAGAATACATAATCGGCTTAAACTGAGGAAAGTCATTCTTTTTTTATATATATTTTTTTTGTGATATTTACTATAGCAAAAAGTTAAAAATATTGCTTTTTTTTCAAAATTGTCGCTCTTTTCTTGTTTATAGCGCAAAAAATAAAAACCGGAGAGGTGACCAAATGCCACCAAAAGAAAGATCTATTTGTGGGGAAAAAAAGGACGTAAATTTTGTTTGGGTGCAATGTCGCACGACAGCGCAATTGTCAGTTAAAGCGACACAGCATCGTATCGCAAAAAGTGCTCTGGTCAGGAAGGGGGGAAATTCTTCCGGGGCTGAAGTGGTTAAAACAATATCACGCTATTTTGGTACCCTTACATTCTTTTGAGGGAAAACGGCCCCTCCTTACCTGGAGAAAGTGCTTCCTGCGCTGGGATCGCGTATTTCATAACTGGCAAGAGCTGGAATGATATTGTTACGGATGTCTAGATGATCATTCATCTTCTTCTTATACGCGTATTATACGGTGATTTATGGCAGGACTGTTTTACAGAGTTTTTATTGCAACTTTTTTTTGATTGGTGCTGCACCTTTTTATATATATCTGTTTTAGTGGTTCTATGATCAAACCTTTAGTGCTAGCTGCCACGGATATTGTTATCCGGCTTATATTTAGCCAAAGCGCAGAAACTATTTGTGTTTTTTACGTATTTGAATTAATGGTAACTAAAACGCCAGCTTTTTTGAAAGACTCTATGAAATTAATGAAATTTCACAATGGAACATAGGGGAGGATGTCTTACTGGTGACGGTGGATGTCTCCTCTTTATATTCTATTATCCCACATGAGTTAGGATATCAAGCGGCAGGATATTTCTTAACTAGGGATCAATCCTTAAATGCCTCCACCTTGGATTTTATTTTGAGGTTATTACACTTTGCTATGGAGTATAACTATTTTTACTATGGATGAGAATATTATTTACAAAGCACAGGGGTAGCAATGGGGGCGAAATTTGCGCCAAACCTAGCTAATATTTTTATGGCTTTATGGGAGAATGAGATTCTTTTCTTCTTAATTGCTTCCCGTCTCCTTTTTTGGCATCGCTATATAGACAACGCCTTTTTCCTATGGAAGGGGGATGAAGAATCCCTATATTCATTTACAGTGGGGAGAAAAAGTATTTGATACACTGCTAATTTTGCAGGTTTTCCTACTTACAAAGCATGTAGAGGCCTGTAATTTTTATCATAGGTACCCTTCAACTGTGAAGCCTAGTACACACGGACGAGATTCTCGTCAGGAAAAAAACTGTTGTTTTTCCTGACGAGATTCTTGACAAGAATCTTGTCCCGGCCGAGTGTACACACGTACGATTCAAAAGAACCGCCGTTCTTTTGACTGGCACGAACGCGGTGACGTCATCGACTACGACGAGCATGCGCTCATCACATTCGATGCCGTCGCCGCCATCTTGCTTCACCCTACCTATGCCTTGGAAGCTACCGCGCATGCGTCAAAGTCATTTCGAGCATGCGCGGGTTTCCATGGAGGCAGGTAAGTATACACACGCTCGGGTTTCTCATCGGGAAACAGGCCGACAAGAATCCCGACGAGAAAATAGAGAGCTGGATCTCTATTTTTCTCATCGAGATTCTGGGCAGATTTCCAGACGAGAAACCTGAAAGCCACGTACACACGCACGGTTTTCTTGGCAAGAAAGCTCTGCCAGCAGTTTTCTTGTCGTTTCTTGCTGAGAAAACCGGTCGTGTGTACGAGGCCTGAGAGACGAAATCTAAAACAAAAATCCAGAAAATCACATTGTATGATTTTTAAGTAATTAATTTGCTTTTTTTTGCATGACATAAGTATTTGATACACCAGAAAAGCAGAAATTAATATTTGGTACAGAAACCTTTGTTTGCAATTACAGAGATCATACGTTTCCTGTAGTTCTTGACCAGGTTTGCACACACTGCAGCAGGGATTTTGGCCCACTCCTCCATACAGAGCTTCTCCAGATCCTTCAGGTTTCGGGGCTGTCGCTGAACAACACAGACTTTCAGCTCCCTCCTAAGATTTTCCACTGGGTTCAGGTCTGGACACTGGCTAGGCCACTCCCGGACCTTGAGATGCTTCTTACGCAGCCACTTCTTAGTTTCCCTGGCTGTGTGTTTTGGATCGTTGTCATGCTGGAAGACCCAGCCACAACCCATCTTCAATGCTCTTACTGAGGGAAGGAGGTTGTTGGCCAAGATCTCGCAATACATGGCCCCATCCATCCATCCTCCCCTCAATACGGTGCAGTCGTCCTGTCCCCTTTTCAGAAAAAGCATCCCCAAAGAATGATGTTTCCACCTCCATGCTTCATGGTTGGGATGGTGTTCTTGGGGTCGTATTCATCCCTCTTCTTCCTCCAAACACGGCGAGTGGAGTTTAGACCAAAAATCTCTATTTTTGTCTCATCAGACCACATGACCTTCTCCCATTCCTCCTCTGGATCATCCAGATGATCATTGGTAAACTTCAGACGGGCCTGGACATGCGCTGGCTTGAGCAGGGGGACCTTGCGTGCGCTGCAGGATTTTAATACATGACGGCGTAGTATGTTACTAATGGTTTTCTATGAGACTGTGGTTCCAGCTCTCTTCAGGTCATTGACCAGGTCCTGCCGTGTAGTTCTGGGCTGATCCCTCACCTTCCTCATGATCATTGATGCCCCACGAGGTGAGATCTTGCATGGAGCCCCAGACCGAGGGAGATTGACCGTCATCTTGAACTTCTTCCATTCTCTAATAATTGCGCCAACAGTTGTTGCCTTCTCACCAAGCTGCTTGCCTATTGTCCTGTAGCCCATCCCAGCCTTGTGCCGGTCTACAATTTTATCCCACATGTCCTTACACAGCTCTCTGGTCTTGGCCATTGTGGAGAGGTTGGAGTCTGTTTGAGTGTGTGGACAGGTGTCTTTTATACAGGTAACAAGTTAAAACAGGTGTAGTTAATACAGGTAATGAGTGGAGAACAGGAGGGCTTCTTAAAGAAAAAATAACAGGTCTGTGAGAGCCGGAATTCTTACTAGTTGGTAGGTGATCAAATGCTTATGTCATGCAATAAAATGCAAATTAATTATTTAAAAATCATACAATGTGATTTTCTGGATTTTTGTGTTACATTCCGTCTCTCATGGAAGGCAAGGACCTCCAAGGTGATATTCTCTGAAATATTGCCTGTGCCATGCGCAACACAGGAAAGGCAGGGGGAGATTAGAGAGCTGAATGCATGGCTAAAGACCTGGTGTAGGGAGGAGGGATTTGGGTTTCTAGAGCACTGGGCTGACTTTTCATTGGGGTGCAACCTATATGCTAAAGACGGTTTGCACTTGAATGGAAGGGGGTCTGCTGTGCTGGGGGAGAGGTTTATGGGAAGGCTGGAGGAGTATTTAAACTAGGATTGAGGGGGGAGGGTGAACTAGAATTACAATCGGGGACACAGGTCAGTTAGGGGTCAGACATTAATGGAGAGTGGAATGGGGATAGATGGGGGGAGGGTTATGGCAGGTGACGAGAAAGTTCCCATGTTGCAAACAGCCATTGGAAACTATAGTGCCATTTGTACTACTAAAAATTATATGAAAAATACCAGAGCAAAATGTAATACATTAAAGTGTTTGTTCACCAATGCCAGAAGTCTGCCAAGCAAAATAGGTGAGTTGGAAGCTCTGGTGCATGAGGAGAGCTATGACGTAATCGGTATTGCTGAAACTTGGCTTCAATCCTCACATGACTGGGTTATTAATATTCCTGGCTATGCACTCTTTCGGAGAGACAGGGTAAAAAGGAAAGGTGGCGGTGTCTGTCTCTATGTGAGAAGTGATCTCAAAGCAAGTGTGAAAGAGGACCTGGTTGATGGAGAGTGTGATGAGGCTGAAGCATTATGGGTGGAACTGCATACAGATGTTCGTAGTTCAAAGTTAATCATTGGAGTTTGTTATAGACCACCCAATGTTAATGAGGAGGTGGAGACTCAGCTCCTTGCACAGATGGAAAGGGCTGCAAGGGCTGGGACAGTGATAATAATGGGGGATTTTAACTACCCAGAAATTGACTGGAGTAATGGCACTGCTGGGACAGTTAAAGGGCAAAAATTTATAAGCTTATTGCAGGACAATTTTATGGTCCAGTTTATTGAGGCCCCAACTAGGAATGATGCTCTGTTGGACCTGGTAATCTCAAACCATGCAGAGCGTATTACTAATGTTCAGATAAAGGAACACCTGGGTAGCAGTGACCATAACATGATTTCATTTGATGTTAGCTGTAAGCAAGAAATACATACAGGAAAGATAAAAACACTTAATTTCAATAAAGCAAATTTTCCAAGGATGACGGCTGCTCTCCAGGACTTAGACTGGGAGGGAATATTGGCATCGATTAACACAGAACAGAAATGGGAATTCCTCAAAAAGACTGTTTGGGACCTCACTGCAAAGTATATTCCCATGGGCAATAAGTTTAAAAGGCTAAAAATAAAACCTATGTGGCTCACGGTTAAAGTTAAAAAAGCTATAAACAATAAGAAAAGAGCTTTTAAAAATATATAAAAATGAAGGAACACTAGTGTCATTTAAATGTTACAAAGAATATAACAGGATATGTAAAAAGGAAATCAAGGATGCAAAAATTCAAAACCAACAACAGATTGCAAAAGATAGTAGGACAAACCCCAAAAAAGTATTCAAATATATTAATAGTAAAAAGGTCAGGTCTGAGCATGTAGGCCCTTTACAAAATAATCTAGAGTGGGTGACTGGGGACAAAGAGAAGGCTAATTTAATAAATACTTTCTTCAGCTCTGTGTATACAATGGAGCATGGGGGAGATCATGTCCATAATCGGGGTGGTTATGACACAGCCCCAAATCCACAATGGCTCAAAAGTGATATGGTCCAGAAATATTTAGACAGAATAAAGGTGGTGTGACAGCAGGAAGGTAAAGTCACCTGGTTGCATCCAGGGGGGTAGATATATTTCTCCCAGATTCAGGCTTTATGCCGACTTATACAACTAGGGAGTTGATGAAGCCCAGCTGAGGCTAGTGGGCTCATGAATGACTCATACCTCTAGGGAGAGGGCTGGGCGTCGTGAGGCAGGGAGTTGATGAGACCAGCTGAAGCCTGTCAGTTCGTTTAAGGCCTCTATAAAAACTCCCAGATTCATTAGGTGTTTGCTCATGCCTGGAACCAGACCTGTGTGGACTGTCTAGGGAGAGTGAACCCCTGTGCGGTGAGGCAAAGCCTGTGTGGCTATTTGTTTGGACTTTTACTAAACCAGGGACTTAGGGACTAGGACAGCACCAGGCTGATCCCAGTTGTTAGTTTAGGAAACCTGCATGTTTAGTCAGAGGTCAAACTGACCAGGATTTATTTTGTTTATGTTTCTTTTTGGCTTTGCTGTGTTTTTGTCACTGTACATAGAGAAATAAACCGCACCTTTTGATTTTGAAAACCACAACCTCCGTCTGCTGGCCCTGTTTTTGTGTGGGGAGCCCAACCAGGGGGTCACACACACCCGCTACCGAGTTAACCCCCTCACAGTTGGTGGAGAACCAGTGGCAGTTTTTTTTAAGCCAGCATGGAGGAGATACTGAAACAGCTGGCTCTAGCAAATGCCAATCAACAGCAGACAAATGCAGGTTTGCAAAGGAGCCTTGCAGCCCAGCAGCAAGCTCATCAACAAGCCCAGCAGCAATCTGAGGCCCGCTTCATAGACCTGTTACAGAAGCAAGAGCAGAGACTACAACAAATGGAAGCAGTAATGCAGCAACGTCCGCAGACCAGTGAGGAAAGCCGTCCCACTAATACCGCGTCCTTTGGGGTGAGTCGTTTATTGACAAAAATGACTGGAGAGGATGATCCAGAGGTATTTTTGACCACATTTGAAAGGACTGCTGAAAGAGAAAAGTGGCCTGAGGAGCAGTGGGCTGGACTGGTGGCTCCTCTGTTAACTGGTGAATCGCAGAAGGCTTACTATGACCTAGAGCCTGACCAAGCAAAAGACTATGTGATGCTAAAAGCTGAAATATTGGCAAGGCTGGGTGTCACCCTGGCTGTCCGGGCTCAGCGTGTGCATAACTGGACTTTCCAGCTTGGAAAACCCCCCAGGTCTCAAATGTATGATCTCATTCACCTGAGCAGGAAGTGGCTACAGCCAGAGACTTTGTCCGCACCAGAGATTGTGGAACGTGTTGTAATGGATCGGTTTTTGAGAGCTCTTCCTACTGCCATCCAAAAGTGGGTAAGCCATGGAGACCCAGAGACGGCCGGTGGTCTTGTGGATCGTGTAGAGAAATACTTGGCTACAGAGAACCTGACGGCCTCTTCCAGAGACTCTCGGACTTTCCACCCTAAGACCAGACCATCCCCAGGGGCGGATAAGAGGATTCCAAGGGGTGAGGGTGGAGAGAGTGAGAGGGTGGGAGCTCTACCCAAAGTTTGGCGAGAACAGCCTGGGAAGTCAGGGGCTCAAGAGGCAGCCAAATGGATTGTTTGCTACCGCTGCCGGCAAGCGGGACATATTGCAGCAAATTGCCCGGTTGTGGAGGAACCCATGCAATGTGACTTTCTGATGGACAGACGTCAGTCGCTGTGTGCGACAGTCGCATGCACTGCCATTCGGGGAACTGAGAAACATTTATGCAAAATGTGTATTAATGGTAGAAATGTTGTGGTATTACTGGATTCAGGTAGCCTTGTGACCCTGATAAAGGCTGAATTAGTTAAAACAGAGGTCTCTGGGAATAGCAAGGTAGCTGTTATTTGTGTGCATGGGGACACCCGAGAGTATCCAGTGACTACAGTGTGTTTCGAGACCCCCAAAGGTACCCTCTCTCATCCAGTGGGGTTAGTATCTCAATTACCGCATGATGCCATTGTGGGAAGGGATTTTCCGAAGTTCTGGGAACTGTGGGATGATCCTGAGCCCCCCACTGGTGCCCCTATGTACCAGGAATGTGATAGCCAGAACTCCTCTGAGAGTGGTGAGGACTCTCCAGAATTTCCCTTGTCAGTATTTGCAGGGGAGACTCAAGAAACTGGAGAGGAGCCCACCTCCTCAGACGAAAACCTACCGTCTGTGGAGTTTTCTGATCTGGAGGTTCACAGGGAAAATTTTGCCACAGAACAGTTAAAAGACCCCGCCCTAATAAAGGCACGGGAAAACGTAGTGGAAATAGATGGCGAGTTAGTGAACCCAGATAATACCTGCACTTACCCATACTTCAGCGTAGAGAAGGACCTACTGTATCGGGTGGCAAAAAGGGCAGAAGAAACCGTTGAGCAGCTTGTGGTGCCCAAACCTTACAGGAAGTTGGTGTTGGAGTTGGCCCATGGGCACATTCTTGGAGGTCATCTGGGGACAGAGAAAACCCGAGAGAGGGTATTACAGAGATTCTATTGGCCTGGGGTGATGAAGGACATAGAAAATTATTGTTCCTCCTGCCCTGTGTGTCAGAGGTCGGCCCCGATGCCACATTTCCGTAGCCCGCTGGTCCCTCTACCCATCATTGAGGTCCCGTTTGAGAGAATCGCAATGGATTTGGTAGGTCCTATAATCAAGTCCGCTAGGGGGCACCAGTACATATTGGTTATAATGGACTATGCCACCCGTTATCCAGAAGCGATCCCTCTCAGAAATACCTCGGCCAAAACCATAGCCAAAGAGCTATCTCTTGTTTTTAGCCGGGTGGGTATTTGTAAAGAACTGCTTACGGACCAAGGTACACCCTTTATGTCCCGGGTTATGAAAGAGCTGTGTAAATTGCTCAAAGTGACGCAATTGCGTACATCTGTGTATCACCCCCAAACCGATGGGCTGGTTGAAAGATTCAACAAAACCCTAAAACAAATGTTGAAGAAAGTGGTGGATAGAGATGGAAAGGATTGGGACTGTCTACTTCCTTATTTGATGTTTGCTATTAGGGAGGTGCCCCAATCCTCTACGGGATTCTCCCCCTTTGAGTTACTGTATGGGAGACACCCAAGAGGGCTGTTGGATATTGCCAAGGAAACTTGGGAAAGTGAGAGTACTCCCCACAGGAGTGTGATTGAGCATGTCGCCCTGATGCAAGATCGAATTGCACAGGTAATGCCCATCGTGAAGGAACATTTGGCCCAAGCGCAGTTGGCACAGCAGAGAGTGTACAACCGTGGAGCAAAGACCCGTACCTTTTCCCCGGGGGATAGGATATTGGTACTTGTCCCTACGGTTGAAAGTAAATTCCTTGCCAAATGGCAAGGCCCCTACGAGATAATGGAAAAAGTGAGCGAAGTGAATTACTGTCAGGGTCACCTGTGGCCAGGTGACAGATGCACACCGTAGGGGGACAGGAGTGCACCGCGAGGTAGTGAACCCTATGGCTGGCTTCTGTGGATAGGAAACTGGGTGGTTGTGGAAAGCGGGACCAGAGGAGCACAACCGGGATCCCAACGGAAGCGAGAGCCAAGATTCCCCAGGGCGCGGAGTCTAAGACCCAGCTGGTCTTCTCCAGGGCCTCTAGTGGTGAGGATGTTACGCTGCAGGCTGGGACCAGGTCGCGACCCCTGGAGTTTCCTAGCTCACGCCCCGTAGGATAAGGGGAAGCAGCAGCACACGATAGAGAGAACCGAATAACAAGCCGAAGGTCAGGGGCCACAAGCAGACAGGGATAACGAAGAACGAGCCGAAGGTCAAGGGTCACGAGCAGACAGGGATGGTCGGGGACAAGCCAATAACGTAACAGAGAGACAGACGTAGCACACGGCAGGCAGGAACCCAAACACACAATGCCTAACAAACACGTTGATCAGCAAAGCAGGCTTGCAGTGCACAGGTTAATATAGTGTTCTGTGATAGGGCCTGGGGTGGAGTCAGGCTGGGAGGAGATTATAAAGGAAGCCAGGTGAAAGGGCTCAGGCCTCTAAGATGAACACATGGGAAGGAAGGTAAGCTGACAGACAAACACTGCTGCATATCCATGACAATTACAAGGTCAGACAACCAGGAAGGCGAAAGCCCGAACAGATATATCACGTTAATCTGTTGAAAGCCTGGAGGGATAGAGAGTCCCTAGTCGCAGAAACTTGGTCACCAGCTCAAACTGGTTGCGTGATTCCGGAGGTTGGAATAGCAGCCACCTTGTCACAACCCCAACAACAGGAGGTTAAGGAGTTTGTGCTTCGCAACAAGGAGGTGTTCTCTGAGTTGCCGGGACAAACATCTGGGGTAGAGCATGATATTATTACCCCGCCCGGTGAAAGGGTGAAGTTAAAACCCTATCGGATCCCAGAGGCCCGACGGGAGGCAATACGGGAGGAAGTTCAGAAAATGCTGAACTTAGGGGTGATAGAGGAGTCCCAAAGTGATTGGTCTAGTCCCATTGTGTTGGTGCCTAAACCGGATGGGAGCTGGCGATTTTGTAACGATTTTCGTCAGTTGAACAAAGTTACAAAATTTGACACCTACCCCATGCCACGTATAGATGAGTTGATCGACCGGCTGGGAACAGCCCGATACATGACGACTCTTGACCTCACAAAAGGGTATTGGCAAATTCCCCTGGCCAAGTCGGCCAAAGAGAAAACCGCATTTGTAACCCCAGACGGGGCGTTCCAATATAAGAGAATGCCGTTCGGGTTACAGAATGCGCCGGCCACATTCCAGCGGAAAATGGACCAGATACTGAGGCCCCATCGGAAGTATGCTGCGGCTTACCTGGATGACGTAATTGTCCATAGCACAGATTGGGCCTCACATCTGCCAAAAGTGCAAGCAGTCCTAGACTCTATCCGGGAAGCGGGGTTTACGGCTAACCCCAAGAAGTGTACCATTGGGCAGGAGGAGGCCAAATATCTTGGGTACACCATTGGCAGGGGAGTAATAAAACCCCAACTCAACAAAGTCGAGGCCATCCAGAGTTGGCCACGTCCCAACAGCAAGAAGCAGGTACGAGCCTTTCTGGGAATCGCGGGTTATTATCGGCGCTTCATTCCCCACTTTGCTTCTAAGGCTGTGCCCCTAACCAACCTGACGAAAGGGAAAGGGTCGGTCATGATTAAATGGACCCCCGAGGCTGAGGCAGCATTCCAATTCTTGAAACAAGCCTTATGTAGCCAGCCAGTGTTGTACTCACCCGACTTCTCTAAAGACTTTGTCGTACAAAGTGATGCGTCAGATGTGGGGTTAGGAGCAGTATTGTCCCAGGTCTGGAACGGGGAAGAGCACCCAGTCATTTACCTCAGCAGGAAGTTGAAGTCCCATGAGGTAAATTACGCCACGGTTGAAAAGGAGTGTTTAGCGGTGAAGTGGGCTCTAGATTCCCTTCGGTACTATCTGCTAGGTAGGCACTTTGACATGGTTACGGATCACGCTCCGTTAAAGTGGATGGCTCAAAACAAGGAGACAAATAGAAGAGTGAATAGGTGGTTCCTGGCCCTACAGGAATTCAACTTCACAGTAAAGCATCGCCCTGGCGTTCAAATGGGGAATGTGGATGCTTTGTCTCGAGTACATGAATGCCTGATTGCTGGTGTTCCAACCCCAAGGTTAAAACAAGAGGGGGGGGTATGTGACAGCAGGAAGGTAAAGTCACCTGGTTGCATCCAGGGGGGTAGATATATTTCTCCCAGATTCAGGCTTTATGCCGACTTATACAACTAGGGAGTTGATGAAGCCCAGCTGAGGCTAGTGGGCTCATGAATGACTCATACCTCTAGGGAGAGTGCTGGGCGTCGTGAGGCAGGGAGTTGATGAGACCAGCTGAAGCCTGTCAGTTCGTTTAAGGCCTCTATAAAAACTCCCAGATTCATTAGGTGTTTGCTCATGCCTGGAACCAGACCTGTGTGGACTGTCTAGGGAGAGTGAACCCCTGTGCGGTGAGGCAAAGCCTGTGTGGCTATTTGTTTGGACTTTTACTAAACCAGGGACTTAGGGACTAGGACAGCACCAGGCTGATCCCAGTTGTTAGTTTAGGAAACCTGCATGTTTAGTCAGAGGTCAAACTGACCAGGATTTATTTTGTTTATGTTTCTTTTTGGCTTTGCTGTGTTTTTGTCACTGTACATAGAGAAATAAACCGCACCTTTTGATTTTGAAAACCACAACCTCCGTCTGCTGGCCCTGTTTTTGTGTGGGGAGCCCAACCAGGGGGTCACACACACCCGCTACCGAGTTAACCCCCTCACAGTGGATAAAGCACCTCGACCAGATGGCATCCACCCACGGATCCTAAAATAATTGAGCTCTGTAATTTCAAAGCCATTGTATCTAATTTTTAGGGACTCATTAATGACAGGAATAGTACCACTGGATTGGCGCAGGGCCAATGTGGTGCCTATATTTAAAAAGGGAACAAAGTCTTTAACAAGTAACTATAGACCTGTTAGTTTAACTTCTATAGTTGGGAAGATACTGGAGAGATTAATAAAAGACCACATAGATGAGTTCTTGCTGGAAAAAAACTATTTAAGCAACAGACAGCATGGATTCATGAAAGACAGAAGTTGTCAGACAAACCTGATTTCTTTTTATGAAGAGGTAAGTAAAACCTTGGACAGAGGTGTGGCTGTGGACGTGGTATACTTGGATTTTGCAAAAGCGTTCGATACAGTTCCGTACTCACGGCTCATGTGTAAGGTAAAGTCTACAGGATTGGAAATATCAGTTTGTAAATGGATAGAAAACTGGATAAAAGACAGAATTCAGAGAGTAGTGGTTAATGATTCTTACTCTGAACGGTCTAAGGTTATCAGTGGTGTACCCCAAGGTTCAGTGCTGGGACCCTTACTTTTTAACATCTTTATAAATGATATTGGGTCTGGGATCAAATGTAACATTTCTGTCTTTGCAGATGACACCAAGCTATGCAGTGGAATAACGTCCTTACATGATGTCGCCAATTTACAAACCGACCTCAATGCTCTGTCTAATTGGGCGACTATGTGGCAGATGAGGTTTAATATTGATAAATGTAAAGTTATGCCCCTGTTCAAATCATTAGTAAGACCTCATCTGGAATATGCAGTTCAGTTTTGGGCACCAGTTCTCAAAAAGGATATCGGGGAACTGGAGAAAGTGCAGAGAAGGGCAACCAAACTCATAAGAGGCATGGAGGAGCTCAGCTATGAGGAAAGATTAGAGGAACTGAATGTATTCACTCTTGAGAAGAGGAGAATAAGGGGGGATATGATTAACATGTACAAATATATAAGGGGTCCATATAGTGAACTTGGTGTTGAGTTATTCACTTTACGGTCAACACAAAAGACAAGGGGGCACTCTTTACGTCTAGAGGAAAAAAGATTTCATCTCCAAATACGGAAAGGTTTCTTCACAGTAAGAGCTGTGAAAATGTGGAACAGACTCCCTCCAGAGGTGGTTCTGGCCAGCTCAGTAGATTGCTTTAAGAAAGGCCTGGATACTTTCCTAAATGTACATAATATAACTAACATTTATAGGTAAAGTTGATCCAGGGTAAATCCGATTGCCTCTCGGGGGATCAGGAAGGATTTTTTTTCCCTGCTGTAGCAAATTGGATCATGCTCTGCTGGGGTTTTTTTGCCTTCCTCTGGATCAACTGTGGGTATAGAATTGGGTATATGGGATTGTACGATATTTTTTATTTTATTTTATTTATTTTTTATGGTTGAACTGGATGGGCTTTGTCTTTTTTAACCTAACTAACTATGTAACTATGTAACTATACCTATGATAAAAATTACAGACCTCTATATGCTTTGTAAGTAGGAAAACCTGCAAAATTGGCAGTGTATCAAATACTTGTTCTCCCCACTGTATGTTGAGTCTCAATAATAATCAATGGGAGAATAGATTCACATATGAATGTAGTACGTCATCAGTGAATTTCTTAGTTTTGGTTATTTTTAAAGATCAAGGCCAACTGTTAACTAAAACATTTTTCAAATCTACAGACAGAAATAGTCCAATTCCAACAGACAGCTGCCATCACCCGAATTGGCTTCTGGCCTTAAGGCCATACACAAGGGACAATTATAAAGGTATCAGAAGAAATTGTTTCAGCTTAGAGGATTTTAAATCCCAGGCCAACATATTAAAAGATCGGTTTATGGAGAAAGGGTATGACTCTAGAAGCTTGGATAATGAATTACAAGATGTTTCACTCCTAAATAGAAAGTTTGTTGGCCCCCACAAATAAGGATATGGTGTATAATAATATGTTTGAGTGGTCCTTTTTAACTACTTCCTCGTCCCAATACTGGTGGGTGAATAAAATCATCAGAAAACACTGGCAAGTTTTAAAGAGTGATAAAATACTAGGGCCCAAACTTCCAGATAAACCAAATGTGGTAAAAGAAATCAAACTCTGAAAGATGTACTGGCACCTAGTTCAATAGGTCCACCTCAAAAAATGTGTATGTTTGGGAACCTAAAATGATTTTTTCCATGTAAAAGATGCACCGTTTGTAAAACTTCAAGAACTATAAAAACCTCATCCTTTTCCTCAAATGTTACTTCTAAAGTCTAAAACATCACAGATTTTATTACCTGTGGAACTATAGGGGTCAGTTATCTCCTTAGGTGTCCATGTGGCCTCCAGTATAATATTGGGAGGACCACAAGGGCACTTAATGTACAAATACCTTGCGAATATACGTAAAGGTTTCATAGGTCATAGTGTCTCTAGGCACTTTCGCCATCATAAAATAGGAATCCCTCTCTACTTCAGGTTGTTGCGATTGAGAGGTATATCCCCCATTGGAGAAGGAATAAGCTTAAAAGACACATTTCACGTAGAGAAACCAGGTGGATTTTTGATATCCACTCTTACAGTCCCCTGGTGCTCAACGTAGAATGGGACATTAATTGCTTTATTGATAATAGAGTAGTGCCATTTTCATATTAGGTATCCTTGATAGTAAGGTATTATCAGTTCTGCCCTTTTTCCAAATAGGATTAATTCCACACATTATTTGTCTATCCTCATTACTTCCTTTTGTGGTAATTCATAAATTCCATTGGAATTTGTGTTGTTACCAAGAGCTGGACCTTTGGCACACATTTATTCCATGTTTAGTTGTTCTAGGTTATTTTTGGATGGTTGTCAGGGGTGTGTGTGAAGGAGGGTACATCCTTCCGCCTTAACCCACGTTAATGTATTTCCATACTATGTTACGTTTATGAATGAGTCCTTTTTTATATATAGTTTTTATTTTTATGTTATAGTTTTTTTTTCTCAGTTATTATATGTATTTTCATGAAATTGTTTAACTCAAAGATGAATTATATGTAATAGTAAATTTATGTCAAATGGATATTTATGTTAATAATTGTATTATTTACACGGATTTCAAATATTTATCATTATTTGATATAGTACTCATACTTTTTTAGTGTTTGTATATGTAGCGGGCATTTAAATTTAAGGGAAGCATCTGGGTGGTAGTGTAACCCAGATGCACTGATTATTGTTTATGGAGGACTCTGGTGGTGTGAGGTTCACTGGGGTCAGAGTGTGGCGCTGTTGCCCTGGGCCGGGGGTTGAACCCTCACTGCAAGACTGTACTCTTTTTGTCCCTTTCCGGCGGTTGTACAGTGTGGCGGGGAACCTGCTGTGACGCTGGGGAGAGGAGATAAAGGGGGCGGACGCCCTGAGCACGGGGTTCAGAGTCAGAGGACACCGTCGCGCCCAGGCACCTTCAGCCTGGGTGCGGGCGTTCCGGAGTTCCGGGCACAGGGGCCCTTGACCTGGCCGGAGCGGGAGATGGAGTCCATCCCAGGCACCTTTTAGCCCTGGGGTGAGGTACTATTGAGGAGGCCTGGGACCCAGTACCTTCGACTGGGTTCCGCAAGGGTGGAGGAGTCCGAGGGGCCCTAAGGTGTTGGGCACCCGAATCTGAGACGAGGAGGCCGGGGAGTGTAACCCTTCCGAACAGCCCGGTGCAGCATTTGCCGGTGACGGTGGGGCCTCCGGTAACTCTCTCGGAATGATGTCTTCCCTCTGACTGGGGCCACAGCTTAAAGAAGGTAACTCCTATTTCATGTTTGTCAGAGTTGCTGGTAGAGACTCAGAAAAGGAAAGATGTACATTCACAGCCACTGTGCGCCATAACCAGTGGTGATATCTCAATGGTTTAGTTTGATTGAGGATTGTGCCTTGACCTACTCCCCACCTATACTGAACTGTTCATTGGTCACAACCTGTCTGTGCTAAGTGACGATTTATTGCTGCTAAAGAATAAATAAGAGTTGGACCTTTTCAGTGGTGTGGAACTCTGGTTACTGGGAGCAAAGGGGGGTCAGTTAGAGGACGGACTTGACCCTGGGTTATACACACGACCCGATGGTAAAATACGTTCGGGCCTTCACTTCTATCCAGAAGAGGACATGGGCCGTGGTGGATCTCATCCCTCCCCCCAGGTTTCCCCTAGACAAGACAGCAAGCCGAGAATAAGAAGGGGTGAGAGGGGTGAGCCCGCTATATATATATATATATATATATATATATATATTTGAATAAGTATACACTGATTTTAAGACATTAGGTTGTTAACCACTTAAGGACCGCCGCACGACGATGTACGTCGACAGAATGGCACTGACAGGCACAAGGGCGTACAGGTACATCCCCTTTAAGAACCTGTCCGTGGGTCGCGCGCGTGCCACTGTCGGCGCGCTCGCGACCCGGTCCGAAGCTCCATGACCGCACCCGCGGGACCCACAGACCCGATCGTCGTCGGTGTCCCGCGATCGGGTCACAGAGCTGAAGAACGGGGAGAGGTAAGTGTAAACAAACCTTTCCCCGTTCTTCCTAGTGGCATGTCAGTGATCGTCTGTTCCCTGTCATAGGGAACGACGATCAGTGACGTCACACGCCAAGCCACGCCCACCTACAGTAAGAATCACTCATTAGGTCACACTTTACCCCTACAGCGCCACCTAGAGGTTAAACCCTTCACTGCCAGTGTCATTTTCACAGTAATCAGTGCATTTTTCTAGCACTGATCGCTGTAAAAATGACAATGGTCCCAAAAATGTGTCAAAAGTGTCCGATGTGTCTGCCATAATTTCGCGGTCACGATAAAAATTGCTGATCACCGCCATTACTAGTAAAAAAAAATCATTAATAAAAATGCCATAAAACTACCCCCTATTTTGTAGACACTATAACTTTTGCGCAAACCAATCAATAAACGCTTATTGCGATTTTTTTTTCCAAAAATATGTAGAAGAATACATATCGGCCTAAACTGAGGAAAAAAATTGTTTTTTTATATATTTTTGGGGGATATTTATTATAGCAAAAAGTAAAAAATATTGAATTTTTTTCAAAATTGTCGCTCTATTTTTGTTTATAGCGCAAAAAATAAAAACCGCAGAGGTGATCAAATACCACCAAAAGAAAGTTCTATTTGTGGGAAAAAAGGACGTAAATTTTGTTTGGGAGCAACGTCGCATGACCGCGCAATTGTCAGTTAAAGCGACGCAGTGCCGAATCGCAAAAAGGGGCCTGGTCTTTAACCAGCCAAAATGGTCCGGGGCTGAAGTGGTTAAAGAATCCATTAATATAGATGACACCAATAGGAAGAGCCTGGAATGATGTTTCTGGTGTCTCTCCTGCTTTGCATGTATATAGAGTGTGGTGTGTGACGTCCAGACAGAGCCTCTGTTCCCAGTAGATGCCTTGTATGGGGAAACGCGTCGGATGGAGCAACAGTTTTTGAAGTCACCACGCACCACCTGCCTGGCTTGAGCCACGGCTGTTTGAATGTACTGATCACCGTTTTTTTGATGTTAGTGCCTACGAATTTTGTAATACATTTTAAAGTGGAGTACTGCAACATGAAGCCTCTTCTTTTTACCTTATGATATATTCCACTGTTGGAGATCACCTGCAGAAGGGTTTTGCCATTGCTGTGAGGAATATCATACCACTGGATAGCCTACTGCAGGAAAGAGGATCCCTTCACTGGATGAGCTTGTGGAGGTGCATTCCTTGGCTGAGCGATCCCTGCGTGGGCCCTTTTGATCTCTATAATTTGAGATCCAACAACTCTGGTAAGCGGCGTTGATTGTTTGTTTTCACGAAAAGAACAACAGAGTGATCCTTTGAGTGTCCTTCCACATATTTGCACTTACTGAAGCACTTTATGGACTTTATCACAAGTCTTATTATTTTGCCTAATCATATGGTCCTTATCACTTTGTGTCATAATCCCCTTTTTGCATTTAGAAAGTTATATCATTTGGTTGCGCACTTTATTCTTTACACATCCCAATACTTTTGGCAATATAGTGTAGATCAAGCAGGTATTATCAGCAAAGGGCCCAACAAGAGTCCTGGAGGAATTGTGCACATATACCCTGGTATATATAGTTATCAATAGAGATACCTCCAGATGAATGTTGCAACAAGGTCCAGTTGCAGGGGCCCCTGAGGATGATCATGATGTGGCGTCCGTTAAACATGTGCACTGCCGAAAATAAAAGATGTTTTTGTTTTCGTTTCATTATTTTTTTTTGCTTTTTTTCGGAAATTTGCGAATCCAAATGTTCGGATTTTCGAATTCTGAATTTTCAGATTTTTTAATTTCCGAATTTCAGTAAAAAATAAAAATAAATCAGAAAATCCTATGCATTAAGGTGAAAAAACACCCAAGACCATCCAGTTATCTGCCTGCATCTGACCTCGGCCTGTTTGTGATTACCCCTTGCCTGCACCTCTGTACCTCTGCTGCCCGCCTGATATCTGACCCGGCCTGTCTGACTGGCAATCACGGGCCCCCCGAGCCCCCGTTTTACTTACCTGAGCCAGTTCACCTGCCCGGCTCGTCCCCGGCGTCCTCTTCTCCACAGAGTCTCTGCGTTGATTGGATAGATTGATAGCATCGCAGCCATTGGCTCCCGCTGCTGTCAATCAAATCCAATGATGCGGCTGCCGAGGGGCGGGACCGAGTCATAAACTCAGCGTCTATGGACGCCGAGTGTATGACATGGGAGCGCGCCTGCAAGGTAACCCCCCTCAGGAGAGAGCTTCCAAGAGGGAGTTAGCTATTGCGAGGAGGAGCCGAGAGAGCCGCCGTGGGACCACAGAAGAGGACGATCGGGGGCCCCAAATGCACCAGGGATCGCAGACATGACCCCTGGGTCAGGACAAAGTTCAAATGGAACACTTTCCCATGGGACCTTTACTACCGGGGCTGTAACAGTAGATGTGGCTCTCAAGTTCAAAGTGGAGTTCTGGACCTCCTGGATTTGGCATAACAGGATCCCATCAGAAGGCAGCAGCAACAAGGAGGAGGCATAGGCATCATCAGCAGGCGGCAACCTGGAGGAGGCATGGGCATCGTCAGCATACGGCAACATGGAGGTATGGGCATCATCAGCAGGTGGCAACATGGAGGAGGCATGGGCATCATCAGCAGGCGGCAACATGGAGGAGGCATGGGCATCATCAGCAGGCGTCTGCATGGAGGAGGACTTGATCGCATCAGCAGCAGGTGTCTGCATGGAAGAGGAATGTATCGCATCAGCAGCAGGCGTCTGCATGGAGGAGGACTGGATCGCATCAGCAGCAGGCGTTTGCATGGAGGAGGACTGGATCGCATCAGCAGCAGGCATCTGCATGGAGGAGGACTGGATCCAGGCCCGGACTGGCCATAGGGCATACCGGGCAAATGCCTGATGGGCCGCAGCGGCCACCGGACAGCATGTCACGTCTTCCCCATCATCTCCAATGTCTCCGGAGGCAGCCGGAGTTGGTGTGCGGAGCTGGGGGTGTGGCTACCCCCTTCACTCCTCCCACAGACTCGTTCACTCTGGCTGATCCCACAGCTGAAGGAGAAAGAAACGAGGCCACAGCAGCCAGAGTGTCTTCATCTCCAGGCATGCTGTAAGTTACTGCATTGCTGCACATGTCACTACATAGAGTCCTAACCTGGCACCATACCACCCCAGCCTGCCTTATGCCACTGCACCCTGCCCTATGCGTGCCACCCCAACCTGCCTTATGCCACCGCACCCTGCCCTATGCCACCGCAACCTGCCCTATGCCACCGCAACCTCCCCTATGCCACCGCAACCTGCCCCATGCCACCGCAAACTGCTCTATACCACCCCAACCTGCCCTATGCCACCGCAACCTGCTCTATGCCACCACACCCTGCCCTATATCACCCCAACCTGCCCTATGCCACCCAGCCTGCCATATACCACGCAAACTGCTCTATAACACCCCAGCCTGCTCTATACCACCCCAGCCTGCCCTATACAACCCCAACCTGCCCTATGCCACCCCAGCCTGCCCTATATCACGCAACCTGCCCTATATCGCCCCAGCCGGCCCAATACTACCCTATACTTTAATTTACAGGGGTCATTTGGGGGTGCGCCTCGTGACCGTGCGCTGCCTGCAGGGCGCTGGGCAGGATAAACAGGAGGGGGTGACACCATGTTTTGCCGCACCAGGTGACACTAACCCTAGTGATGCCACTGCCCCAGTGCACTCTCAGCTGCGAGTCGGAGCAGCACTCGAGTGACAGTGACACCCGTCGGCACATCAGGGGGCCGGGACCCGCAACGATCCCCTTCTCTCTGGCAAGGTGGCCACGGCACTGATCACCTGATCAGTCTCTGCTCGGCTGTCTCACAAAGCCGAGCAGAGTGAAGCAGCTGTAATTGCAGCAAAGGTGGTTCTACAAAGTATTGACTCAGGGGGGCTGAATACAAATGCACGCCACACTTTTTTTTTGTACATTTCTCTTTATTGTTTTTTTAACAACACATACAGTAGAACAAACAGTAGCCGACCCAACACATCACTGAGTCGGCGACAGGCCAACATGGCCCACATTACATGTACAGGTACTGAACATGCCCTGTCTAATTAACAATAGCGCTACCTAGCTAACAGGTAGGAACAAGAAACCCCCCCCCAACAACCCCCTTGCTCAGCTCTCTCTCCCCCATCCCCCATGAGACTTCCGGATCAATCAAGTTTGCCCCACCGCCCACATCGACCAAGGATTTAAGGGTGGAGCCCCATATCTTCCAACAGGTCCACTAGATTAAACACTGTACAAGCATACAATTTGTCACAATTGTACTGAAGTGAGCCCACAGGCGAGCAGGTGACACGAGATCCCCCAGGGCGTGGAATCTAAGGGCCAGCCGGTATTCCGGCAGGGACCCCCTCACGAGGGTTTGAGCTTAGCTGCGTGCTGACCCCAGGTCACGACCCCCAGGTTCACCCTGCTCGCGAGGAGAGTACCAGAAGACACAGAGGGATGGATGGATGGATAAAGCAAAAGGAGAGCCGGATATCGAGCCAAGGTCGGGGCGGGCAGCAGACAACGTAAACAGGAGGACTAGCCGATTCGGTACACAAGAAGTCTGGTTAAGTAGGTTACAGGCAGGGAGCTCTGAAACAAGTGTTGCTCAAGCAACCAGAAACTGGTCTGAGTGAAATTTAAATAGTGAGGCACATGGGAGGCTGGACAGGAAGTAGCAGGAAGGAAGGATATTTTAAGCCACAGGTGAAGCCGGCGACACCCATAGCTGCTGAGTGCAGCCAGAGCTGAACACAAGCTTGTGGAACAACAGGTGCCAGCCGACCTACAGCAGTATAGGTAAGACACAGATCAGCTCCGCAGCTGATCTGTGAAAGTACCCCCCCCCGCTTACGAGGTCCCCCTACAGTCTGGGGGCTGGCTTGGAGGAAAATTTCCGATGGAATCTGTTCACCAAGCGTGGGGCTGAGACATCTGCAGCAGGAACCCAAGACCTCTCCTCCGGGCCATAGCCCTCCCAATTAATCAGATAGAGTAGCTTCCCTCTGGAGTATTTGGAGTCCAATATATCTTTAATCTCATACTGATCCGTGGTATCGGCCACAGGAGCGGGGCAGGAAGAAGGGCGAGAGAAGCGATTGAGGACCAGTGGCCTGAGCAGAGAAACATGAAAGGCATTGGGGATCCTGAGATGAGAGGGCAGACGGAGCTTGAAAGAGACTGGATTGATCTGACAGAGAATGGGAAAGGGACCAATGAAGCGAGGGGCAAATTTTATTGAGGGCACCCGGAGTCGCATGTGCTTGGTAGAGAGCCAGACTCTATCGCCAGGTAGGAACTTAGAAACCGGACGGCGATGACGATCTGCTGCCGTTTTATGCCTGGAAGCAGCCAGATGAAGATTCTTAGAGACTTCTGCCCAGATTGAGTTGAAGGTCCTTTGGGTTTCAGCTGCTGCTGGTACAAGGGGAGAAATGGG
Source organism: Rana muscosa (assembly GCA_029206835.1). NCBI lineage: Eukaryota > Metazoa > Chordata > Amphibia > Anura > Ranidae > Rana > Rana muscosa. Next base: position 593,034,564 of record CM055116.1, on the reverse strand, counting down.
AACAGGGAAGGGAACAGATGGATGCTGCCGGTAAACAGTGAAGAAGGGAGATTTTCCAGAACTGGCATTGGAGTGTTGGTTTAAGGCAAACTCTGCCCAGGGCAAAAGGTCCATCCAGTCATCTTGGTGGGCTGAGATGAAGGCACGGAGAAAACGTTCTACATTTTGATTGACACGTTCCGTTTGCCCATTGGACTGGGGATGAAAGGCAGAAGAAAAATCCAATTTAATCCCAAAGGATTTGGCCAAGGGTCTCCAAAACCGAGCAGTAAATTGAACTCCTCTGTCAGAGACGATATGTGAAGGCATCCCATGAAGACGAAAGATCTCCTTGATGAAAGTTGTGGCAAGACTGGGAGCAGAAGGTAGGCCTGGGAGAGGGATCAAGTGACACATTTTGGAGAACCGATCCACCACTACCCAGATGACTGTGGAACCTGTTGAGAGGGGCAGATCTGAGATAAAAATCCATGGAAATACAGCGCCATGGTATATCGGGAACTGGTAAGGGCAGAAGCAACCCAGCTGGGGCGGATGTGGAAGACTTGGATAGTACATAAACCGTACAAGCTTGAATGTACTCTTTGACATCCTTACGAAGAGAGGGCCACCAGTAATGATGCTGAAGAAGGTCACAAGTACAAGGTATACCAGGATGTCCAGAGAACTTGGAGTCATGAGCCCACGCAAGGAGTTTGGGATGAAGTGCAGGAACTACAAAAGTTCTACCTGGGGGAGGCTGCGTAGACCGGAGCTGAGTAGTGGCTAGAATTCGATGTGGAGGGATGTTGGGACAAGGATCGAGGTGATTCTCAGAATCATTGACATCGAAGGACCTGGACAAGGCATCGGCACAAAGGTTTTTGGCACCAGGACGAAAGGTAATATTGAAGTTGAAGCGGGTACAGCGAGCTTGGCGTGGGTTCAAGCGTTTTGCGGATTGTAAATACTGCAGGTTTTTATGATCAGTATAGATGGTAATGCAATTGTCACGCCGTGTCTGGGATTTGATCCCAGGGCCTGGTGTTCATAGACTGTTTTCCTATGTCCTGAACCACCAGTGAACTGGCTTTATGTTAGCATCCTAGTTATGTTCTTTTTCACTAGTGGGGATGTTTGCTCCACCCTGGGAACAGCTGTCAGCAGTCTTCTTATTAGTGTCCCTATATATTCCCACTTCCCCTTCCTGTCCGTGCCTTAGGATAGGTTCCTGTTTATGGATGCTCTTGCTTTTTTGGTTACCTACTTGGCTCGTCTTGACTACGATTCCTGGATTATCCCTTGGACCTGGTTTACCTTGCTGCCGACCCTCCTTGGCTTGTTCTGACTAAATTACCTGGATTGTCCTTTTTCCTCCTGGGATCCTGTCTTCTGCCTACTAACCGTGAGTTGTTGCTGGGGGTTGTGGTTAGGCTATCTGCACCTTCCTTTGCGGTTCCTTATTTCCAGGCTGCAGGAGATCTCAGCCGTCCCTCCACCTGACACCGGGATAACAAGACTACCGGTCAGGAAAGCGGAGGGACGGTTGTAGTTTCCTGGCAGACCTGACAGCAATGGGGAGAACCCTATCTAATAGCGACTGCAGATGTGGCGTCGCTATACACAATTATTGATCATCAACAAGCAATTACAGCATCCAAATGGGCGATGAATAAATTCACTGACATGGTATCAAAACAAAATAAATTTATATTAAGATGTCTGGCATTCGGACTCCAACATAATTATTTCTGGCACAACTCTGACTACTATAGACAGCTAAATGGAATAGGAATGGGAGCTAAGTACGCACCAAGTGTAGCCAACCTATTTATGTCAGAGTGGGAGGAAGAGGTTATATATACAGACACACCAGAAGAACTAGTTTTGTACCGAAGGTTTATTGATGACTGCATAATACTGTGGAAAGGTGACCAAAATTCTCTAATCCAATTTCTGGAGAAACTCAATGATAACCATAAAAATATTAAACTTACTTACCGTATATACTCGAGTATAAGCTGACCCGAGTATAAACCGAGGTACCAACTTTTACCACAAAAAACTGGGAAAATGTATTGACTCGAGTATAAGCCGAGGGGTGGGGGGGGGAAATGTGCCCATTGCCCAACCTTACTGTGCCCATTGCCATCTCACTCTGCCACCTCACTGCCCATTGTCACCTCACTGTGCCCATTGTCGTCTCACTGTGCCCCCTTACTGTGCCCATTGCCATCTCACTGCCCATTGTCACCTCACTGTGCCCCCTTACTGTGTCCATTGCAGCCTCCCTGTGCCCGAGTCAGTGTGCCTCAAAATCTTGTAATTCCGCGGCCGGCGTCCATTGTTCAAATCTCGCGCCGTTCTCCCTGTCCCTTCCGTGATAGGCGTTTCCAGCAAACACTGTGTTGAGTGTTTGCGCCTATCACGGAGGTCCTCTCATTCGCCGACTCCATTTTCCAGCAGGCACTGTGTTCAGTGCTCGGCCAATCACGGACGTCGGACAAGAGGACCTCCGTGATAGGCGCAAACACTCATTACAGTGTTTTCTGGAAACGCCTATCGCGGAAGGGACAGGGAGAACGGCGCAAGATTTGAACAATGGACGCCGGCCGCAGAATTTCACGATTTTGAGGTACTGACTCGAGTATAAGCCGAGGGGTATACTTTCAGCCCTAAAAAAGAGCTGAAAAACTCGGCTTATACTCGAGTATATACGGTATGTCATTAGTGAAACAACTGTAAACTTCCTGGATCTGGAGATTGAATTGGCAGGTGATAAAATTATTACAAAAACTTATTTTAAACCAGTAGAAAGGAACAGTTACATCCCAGTGGGAAGTTGTCATTATGACCCTTGGTTGATTAATGTCCCAAAGGGTCAATTAATTAGGCTCCGAAGGAATTGTACTGAAGCTCAAACATATCTCAAACAAGCGGAATTAATTGGGAGAAAATTCCTAAAGAAAGGCTATAATGAAGATTTTATAAAGGCCAAGATACAGGAGGTATATGAGACTCCAAGGGAAGATTTAATAATGGATAAACAAAGGAACACTCAGCGTCAAGAACTCCCCATCATTATGAACTTCAACACACAACATAAACAATTGGAAATGATTTTTAAAAAACACTGGTCCATTTTACAAGCAGATCGACAGCTTCAAGGTATTCTACCAGACAAACCAAAAATAATATACAGACGGGCCCCCACTCTGAGGGATTTGGTAGCAAAAAATGTGCCAGATCCTCCACAAAAGAACAATGGATTAACATTCTACCAAGGAAAGGGATTTTTTCCCTGTAAAAGGTGTTATCCTTGTAGAGAAACCAGATTTAACGGTCAAAAGTGCACTAAGTTCATATCCAATGTAACACATCAAGAATATGAAATTCAGGACTTGATTACATGCAGAACAGAGGGAGTAGTATATATATTAGAATGCCCCTGTTCGATGCAATATATAGGGCGCACAAAAAGACCCTTATGGAAACGCATCAGGGAACACGTACAAAATATAAAAAATGGGTTCCCAAAACATAATGTGTCCAGACATTTCTCTTTGTGTCATGATAAAAACCCTGCAGGACTCAAATTTTGGGCAATAGAGAAATATAAACCCCACTGGAGGGGGGGTCATAAAATTAGGAATCTAAGTAAAAGTGAATCCAGATGGATACATGAAATTCGTAGTTTAGCGCCCAATGGTTTAAATATAGATTTTGATCTTAATTGTTTTATCTCTGACTATTAATCTATTTAAACCAGAAATTTCTCCTTATTACTTAAGTGGTCCCATCCCCTCATCTCTTAGTATTATTTTGGGTAAATTTATTCATTTTAATAATTTTATCTTAGTGATTTTTACCGGTATTTTAATATAGTTTTAAATGGCATATTTTTCACCACATGCTAATTTTTAGTTGAATTTATTGTATTTTTAGATTATATGAGTAATGGAATTATTTTGTGTAAGGGTAATCAGTATATCTGTCCTGTTATATCAGAAACTGAACACTAGTTGGCAGTAGACCGGTAAATGCCGTACATACTATGGATATAATTGACCATATATTGATTTAAGTTCATTGCTTATCATAAACCTTCTAAATGTCATTATGCCTTGATATAAGTCTAATTTTTAACTTTGGTTTTAATAATGTATTGTAAGTCAGTTTTTATTAAGTCTTTTATTGTAATATTAAAAATAAAGTATGTAGATGTATCAGCTTTGTAAATGAGCGCTTAAGCAATGATGTTCCATAAAAGTCCCTCCCTTGTTGCTACGGCAACAATGACGCGATCAGTGCTATTTAAAGTTTGGCTGCTCCGAGCGGAAGTATACCCATGAATAAGTCGAGTGACCTCGACGTAACGCGTAGGGTAAGGCGACCAGATTTTTTACATGAAATCCGGGGACATATGTTTTTTTTAAACTAGTAATGGCGGCAATCAGCGACTCTCTGCCCATCGCCACCGCCACCCACCTCACAGCCTGTCAAGTCTCAAGCCTCGTACACACGACCGAGAATCTCGTCGCAAAAAAAACGTTGTTTTTCTCGACGGGTTTCTTGTCAAGCTTGATGAGATTCTTGTCAAGCTTTCCTTGCATACACACTGTGAATCCAAAATCTCGTCGGTCTAAAGTGCGGTGAGGTACAACATGTACGACGGCAGTATAAAGGGGAAGTTCCATTCTCATGGCGCCACCCCTTGGGCTGCTTTTGCTAATTTCGTGTTACCGCGTGTTAGTAAAAGTTTGGGGAGAGACGATTCGCGCTTTTCAGTCTTCGTGCTTTCAGTTCGTTACAGCGTGACGAATGTGCTATCTCCATTATGAACGCTAGTTTTACAAGAAGGAGCGCTCCCATCTCATACTTGATTCTGACCATGCGCGGTTTTTGAAGACTCTGAAAAGCATACACACGAACGGTTTTCTCGTCCAAATACAATCTGACGAGAATCACGACGAGAAAAATAAAAAGCAGGTCTTCTTTTTTTCTCGTCGAGATTCTGGGCAGTTTTCTTGACCAGCAACCTGAAAGCCTCGTACACATGCACGTTTTTCTCGGCAAAGCTCTCCCAACAGTTTTCTTGTCGTTACTTGCCGAGAAAGCCGGTCGTGTGTACGAGGCTTCATTGTCTGGACCCTGGCTACTCCTGGGTGGGGAGCAGGGGAAGATCACTCCGCCAGGGAAGGCAAGGAGATAAGCAGGCAGGCGGCTGGCCAGGACTTGAGCCAAGGCAGAAGAACATGTGAGCGGAGCTGAATGGGCATGCACCCGAAACTGAAGAAATATTCCCTCCGCTCCGACCAGCACATGATCATCAGAAAGGGGCACAGATAATGGAAAAAAATACACCCCCCTAAGCTAGTAGGAGCGGGGGGGGGGGGGTGTAATTCATATATTTTTTAATTCTGCACTGACTGTCTTTGAAATTGCCCCAGCCCCTGTTCAAATCCAATCCGGGGACAAAACCGGGGACAGACTTGGTCCGGGGACAGTGTCCTCAATCCGGGGACTGTCCCCTGAAATCGGGGATGTCTGGTCACCCTAGCGTAGGGAGGAGGAGCCTAATTACGCTACCAGCTAGTCATGCAAACAGCTGACTAGTGAGGAGATCGTTACTTACTGAGCTATCAAGCGCCTCATATTCCGGCTTGTGAGTGCAGTCTTTACTCATTGCATTTATTCTTACCAGTGATGCTTGCACAATGTTTTCTTTGTTTCATGTTCCATCGCCACTTGCAAGTGAAACAGTTGGCAGTGTTTGTTGGTGTGGAAAAAGTATATGCTAATCATGCATACTGACTGTAATTGTGATCAAGCAGCCCACAGGATCATTGATGTGGCTGGGTATTCAGCCATAAACAGACTTTTTATTTTATCACAGAAGCACATCTTTGTTGTTTTTTTTGGAACCACTTACTGGAGATATATATAGTTTCTCACTTATCTAGGATTTATTAGTTTGGTATTTAATATATACTCATTTTATATACTCATTTTATGTTAATGAGGATTGCATTTAACACCTGAGGTATTTTTATGCACGGATTTTTACCATTCACGGTGTTCAAGCTTCAGTCACTGCAGTATTTTAGGTTTTGAGGTTTCTAGCGCACCATTATATTTTAAACACACTTCTTATTAGTGTCCCTATATATTCCCACTTCCCCTTCCTGTCCGTGCCTTAGGATAGGTTCCTGTTTATGGATGCTCTTGCTGTTTGGTTACCTACTTGGCTCGTCTTGACTACGATTCCTGGATTATCCCTTGGACCTGGTTTACCTTGCTGCCGACCCTCCCTGGCTTATTCTGACTACGTTACCTGGATTGTCCTTTTCCCTCCTGGGATCCTGTCTTCTGCCTACTAACCGTGAGTTGTTGCTGGGGGTTGTGGTTAGGCTATCTGCACCATCCTTTGCGGTTCCTTATTTCCAGGCTGCAGGAGATCTCAGCCGTCGCTCCACCTGACACCGGGATAACAAGACTACCGGTCAGGAAAGCGGAGGGACGGTTGTAGTTTCCTGGCAGACCTGACATTATCCTAAGGCCAGATGGACCTCAGCGAGCTGGTGCAGGCAGTCTCTCTACAGGGTCAGATGTTGGGCGAGCAGGCTAATCATGTACAGTCATTGGAGGAGAAATTGGGTGCCATCACTACTCTGTTGATGAAAAATGGACTGCCGCACTCCAAAAACCTTTCGGTGGCTTTTATTTAAAATTACATCAAACAATGGCACTACAGGTCACAGCAAAGCAAAGGAACAACTGACGCGTTTCACACTTTTAAATAGTGCTTACTCAGCTATGAGTAAGCACTATTTAAAAGTGTGAAACGCGTCAACTGTTCCTTTGGTTTGCTGTGACCTGTAGTGCCATTGTTTGATGTCATTTTAAATAAAAGCCACCGAAAGGTTTTTGGAGTGCGGCAGTCCATTTTTTCATCATTTGATTTTCTATCTGCCTAGTGCATCGCCAGCACCCTTGGTTTCTTGGCTACCAAGTGATCAGTGGAATTCACTCACCTGGAGCGGCAATCTTTCTTTTTCCCACATCACTACTGTGTTATCTTCTTTGGCCTCGGCACATGGTACTAGTCCTGCTACACCAAAAAATCTTGAGTCTGGGGTTGGGGAACCTGTAGTTGTGTCTAAACCTGTGGGCTCTCCCGCTCCAAAGATACCTCTCCCCGATAAGTATGATGGGAACCCCTTGGATTGCAGGGGATTTCTCAACCATTGCATTATAGAAATCAACCTTCTGTGTTTACCTCTACCCAAGCCAAGGTGACATTTATTATTTCCTTGCTTAAGGGCAGAGCTCTGTCCTTGGTGTCGCCTCTTCTTGAGAAAGATTCTCCTGTACTTACTGATTACCCCATGTTTATGCAAACCTTTGAGAGAATATTTGACGTTCCTGGCAGAGTAAGGGCAGCTGAGGCCAGTATTCTTGACTTACACCAGGGTAAACGCACAGTAGCATCTTATGCAATAGAATTCCGCACACTTGCGGCAGATACTTCCTGGGATAATTGCGCCCTTAAGGCCTCCTTCCGCAGAGGTCTAGCGGAACGCATTAAGGACGAATTAACTTACCGTGAGATCCCTGTTGCATTGGAGGATTTCATCAATTTGTGTATCCTCGTGGATACTCGCTTCTCTGAATGCCAGTCTGAGAGGGAGTGTCAGAGACAATTTTTTCCACCAACCGCCGGGTTTGAGCAAGAACCCATGGATGTAGGGGCTGTGCGTTTGTCTGATGATGAACGTAACAAATGCAGAAATCTAGGCCTCTGTCTATTTTGTGGTAAGCCGGGTCACTTCCTGCATTCTTGTCCGATGCGGCTGAAAAAACTCCCGGGCTTAATGGGAGATCAAGGAGCCCCATTAGGCCAAACTGTTTTGAAACCTCCTCTAGAGAGATTAGTAGTACCCGTATTATTATCTTGGAACAATAAGAGCTACTCCACCGTTGCCTTTGTTGATTCCGGTGCAGGTGGGGTATTTCTCGATGCAACGCTGGTTAAGAGTCTTCAGAGTCTTCAGATTCCGACGGTTCTGAAAGATCCACCTCTGTGTGTAACTACTCTTGCCGGAGAACCTCTTGGTGATGGACTTATCTCTCTTGAGACCAAGCCCCTTTCTGTTCTAGTGGGGGCTCTGCATTCTGAAGAGCTATCATTTGATGTCATTCCGTCTCCTAAGTATCCTGTAATTCTTGGGTTCCCTTGGTTATGTAAACATAACCCATCTATTGACTGGTCCTCTGGTCAAATTTCTGCCTGGAGCACCTCTTGTCATGTTCACTGTGTCCAAAAGTTTATACGTAATAGTGTCCATTCTTGGGGTGTCTACTGTCCCTGAACTACCGGAGGCTTATGCCGGGTTTGCTGACGTATTTTCTGAAAAAGAAGCAGAGGGGCTCCCTCCACACCGCCCTTATGACTGTGCTATTGACTTGCTTCCCGGTTCTCCACTTCCTAAGGGGAAAACCTATCCTCGTAACCTTGCGGAAACCAAGGCAATGGAGGAATACATTGAAGACAGTCTAAAAAACTGTTTCATCTGGCCTTCCTCCTCTCCTGTGGGAGCAGGCTTCTTTTTCGTGGAGAAAAAAGATGGAGGACTTAGACCCTGCGTTGACTACAGATCTCTCAACCGTATTACTGTAAAAAATCGGTATCCGTTGCCCTTAATTACCAAGCTGTTTGACCGTGTCCAGGGGTCAAAGATCTTCACCAAATTGGATCTTCGGTCTGCATATAACCTCATTAGAATTAAAGCAGGAGATGAATGGAAGACAGCTTTTAATACCAGAAGGGGGCATTATGAGTGTTTTGTGATGCCTTTTGGGCTTTGCAATGCTCCTGCGGTATTTCAAGAGTTTGTGAATATTTTCAGGGATCTACTTGACTCTTTTGTTGTCGTCTATTTAGATGATATACTCATTCACTCTAAAGACTTAAAGCTTCACCGTGGCCATGTTTGCACTGTTCTCCAACGTTTTAAGAGATCATAAGCTGTACGCCAAACCTTCCAAGTGCTCTTTTGAACAATCGGAAATACCTTTCTTAGGTTATATAATTTCATCTAATGGATTCCAGATGGACTCCAAGAAACTCGATGCTATCCTACAATGGCCTAGACCTTCTACCTTAAAGGAAATACAGCGTTTTATTGGATTTTGTAACTACTACCGCAAATTCATCAAGAATTTCTCCAAAATTTTGGCTCCCATCACCGTCCTCTCAAAAAAAGGGACCAAATGCTCTCAGTGGCCTCCTGAAGCTCTGGAGGCTTTCGACCTTCTAAAATCTGCTTTTTGCTCTGCTCCTGTTCTTCGCCATCCTCAGCCTTCGGCTCAATATTTCTTTGAAGTTGATGCCTCCGAAGTAGGGGCCGGAGCAGTATTATCCCAACGAGAACCCACTTCTAACAAGTTGCATCCGGTCGCCTTTTTCTCTAAGAAGTTCTCTGCTGCAGAACAAAAATATGACATAGGGAATAGAGAACTTTTAGCTATAAAATTAGCATTTTCCGAATGGAGACATCTTTTAGAAGGTACGGAACTTCCTGTTGTGGTTCAAACTGACCATAAGAACCTAATCTACTTAGAGAAGGCTCAAAAACTGAATCCCAGACAAGCCCGCTGGGCGTTATTCTTCACCCGGTTCAACTTTGTAGTGACGTACATTCCTGGCACCAAGAACACCAAGGCCGATGCCCTGTCTCGGCAATTCCCTTGTGAGAATCTGAAAATACCTCCTGATCATATTGTTCCTCTGGAACAAATTATTGCACAACTGGATACTGCTTTACAAAGGAACTTGTTGGCCGCACAGTCTCGGGCACCTTCTAATCTCTCAGTTCCACCCAATACCTTGTTTGTTCCCCTAGAATTACGAAAATAAGTGTTACAGTGGGCCCATGGCCAGATGGTATCCGGACACCCTGGAATCAATCAAACCTTCATACGTTTGAAGTCCCTGGTTTGGTGGCCTACTCTAAAAAAGGATGTTATAGCCTTTGTTCGAGCCTGTTCGGTTTGTGCTGCCATCAAAATGCATCGTTCTGTTCCACAAGGTCTACTTCAACCGTTACCTGTTCCTCGTGCTCCATGGACTCATATCAGCATGGATTTTATCGTGGACTTGCCCACCTCCAGTGGAAATACCGTAATTTGGGTGATAGTGGACCAATTTTCAAAGTTGGCCCACTTCATTCCCATGCCCGCACTACCTTCTGCCCCAAGCCTGGCTTTATCCTTTATTGAGAATGTCATCCGCTTACACGGCATCCCTGTTGATATTGTTAGCGATAGAGGCCCTCAATTCATATCCTCATTCTGGAGGGCCATTTGCAAACATCTGGGGATCAAGAATTCCCTGTCGTCTGGATACCATCCCCAATCTAATGGCCAGACAGAGAGGGTCAATCAAGATTTGGAGATCTACCTACGAGCTTATATCAATGCTGAACATGACAACTGGAGCGAGATGTTACCTCTAGCAGAACTAGCACACAATTCGCAGTGGCACTCTTCCCTTAGATGTTCCCCTTTCCAAGCTGCCTTTGGGTATCAACCCAGGGTTCTCCCCTTCCAGTCTTCCTTGGTGGTACCTGCGGCAGCCAACATGGTGTCAAGATTGACTACGCACTGGAGAAACATAAGAAAGGTTCTGCTTCAGTCTGTACATAGATACAAGGGGTATGCAGATCGTCACAGAAAACCTGCACCCCGCTATCATCTTAATCAGCTGGTTTGGTTGTCCACCAAGAACATGAAACTGCGACAACCTCCCTCCAAGTTAGGTCCTAGATTTATAGGACCTTTTCGCATTCTCTGTCAGGTCAACCCTGTGGCTTATAAACTACGCTTGCCCCTTCACCTTCGCATTCCCAATACATTTCGTGTATCTTTGCTTAAGCCCTTTGTCAAGAATAGATTCTCTCTCCCCTCTAGACGTCCCTCTCCAGTCTCTGTGGATGACCATCAAGAGTATGAAGTTAGCAAAATTCTGGATTCCCGACATAGGGGTAGACAATTACAATATCTGGTGGACTGGAAGGGCTACTCCATCGCAGAGAGGACTGCTCGTGATGTTCATGCCCCACAGCTGGTCAAGTCCTTCCACGATAGAAACCCATATAGGTTTGGGGGCATGTTTGTGTGGGGGGTACTGTCACGCCGTGTCTGGGATTTGATCCCAGGGCCTGGTGTTCATAGACTGTTTTCCTATGTCCTGAACCACCAGTGAACTGGCTTTATGTTGGCATCCTAGTTATGTTCTTTTTCACTAGTGGGGATGTTTGCTCCACCCTGGGACCAGCCGTCAGCAGTCTTCTTATTAGTGTCCCTATATATTCCCACTTCCCCTTCCTGTCCGTGCCTTAGGATAGGTTCCTGTTTATGGATGCTCTTGCTTTTTGGTTACCTACTTGGCTCGTCTTGACTACGATTCCTGGATTATCCCTTGGACCTGGTTTACCTTGCTGCCGACCCTCCTTGGCTTGTTCTGACTAAATTACCTGGATTGTCCTTTTCCCTCCTGGAATCCTGTCTTCTGCCTACTAACCATGAGTTGTTGCTGGGGGTTGTGGTTAGGCTATCTGCACCTTCCTTTGCGGTTCCTTATTTCCAGGCTGCAGGAGATCTCAGCCGTCCCTCCACCTGACACCGGGATAACAAGACTACCGGTCAGGAAAGCGGAGGGACGGTTGTAGTTTCCTGGCAGACCTGACAGCAATGGGGAGAACCCTCTAGAAGATGTCGCTATTCTTGAAGAGCTAGTTTAATAGCCAGTAGCTCACGGTCTGCAATGGTATAGTTCTTCTCCGCATCAGAAAAATTCTTGGAAAAGAATCCGCAAGGCTGAGACTTGCCCTTCTGAGCTTGGAGTAGGACGGCACCGACTCCTACTGAGGAGGCATCAACTTCCATAGAAAAGGGTTTTGTAATGTCCGGACGTAAAAGAATTGGGGCGGAGAGGAAGACTGCCTTGAGTTTGTGGACGGCATCAATGGCTTCAGGGGACCAGAGCCAGGCATTGACACCCTTGCGGGTGAGAGATGTAATAGGGGCCACCAAGGTGGAGTAGTTACGAATGAATTGGTGATAGTAATTGGTGAAACCCAAAAAGCGTTGGGTGGCTTTAAGACCAGAGGCCTGGGGCCACTCAGAGATGGCCCGAAGTTTGGCTGGGTCCATGAGGAGGCCCTGTGACGAGATTATGTAGCCTAGAAATGGAACTTGTGTTTGTTCAAATAGGCACTTCTCCAATTTAGCATATAGACAATTGTCCCGTAGACGCTGTAGCACAGCTTTCACATGGAGACGATGGGTGAGTAAGTCTGGTGAGAAAATAAGAATATCATCCAGATATACAATAACACAGACATACAGAAGGTCGCGGAAGATCTCATTAACCAAACTTTGGAAGACAGCTGGGGCATTGCATAAGCCAAAGGGCATCACAAGATATTCATAATGTCCGTCCCTGGTATTAAAGGCAGTCTTCCACTCGTCTCCTTCCCGGATTCTTATTAAATTGTAGGCCCCTCTAAGATCCAATTTGGTAAAAACATGAGAACCTCGCAGTCTGTCAGAGTTCCGAAATTAAAGGCAGAGGGTATCGGTTCTTCATGGTGATGGCGTTAAGGCCCCTGTAGTTGATGCATGGACGGAGTGAACCATCTTTTTTCCCTACAAAGAAAAACCCGGCTCCAGCAGGTGAGTTGGATTTCCTGATTAAACCCTTTTGCAGGTTTTCCTGAATGTATTCAGACATGGCTTGTGTCTCTGGGATAGATAGAGGGTAGACTCGGCCTCGAGGAGGAGAGGTCCCTGGTAACAGATCAATGGAGCAGTCATAGTCTCTGTGAGAAGGAAGGCGATCAGCGGCCTTTTTGCAGAAAACATCTCGGAAGGACTGATATTAGGAGGGCAATATGGGAGTTGTGGAGGTTTCAGCCAGAGGAATGGAAGGCGGTGGTATTACCTTGGAAACACATTGTTGCTGACACTGAGGACCCCAAGCCAATACTTGTCCAGAGTTCCAATCAAGATGCGGGGAGTGTTTCTGCAACCATGGAAGACCCAGAATGATGGGACTGGAGGATTTAGGCAGAATTAGGAAAGAGATTTCCTCACCATGCAAAACCCCATTGTGTAACGCCATAGGAGGGGTTTTAAACCGGATGGGGTTTATTGGCAAGAAGGAGCCATCTACTGCAGTCACAGAGGGGTATAGCCAGGGCAACAAAGGAAATGCCCAACTCGGAAGCCAAAGATTGTTCAATGAAATTCCCGGCTGCTCCAGAGTCCACATATGCAGAGAGTTGATAGGCATTTTGAGCCCAGTGGATAGACACGGGTAGGGTGAAACGAGAGAGGCTGACAGAATTAAAGGAACGGTCTAGATCACCTAGACCCTGGAGTCCCAGCGGACTGGACAGGAGTTCAAGAGATGTCCTTTATCGCCGCAATAAAGGCACAAGCCCAAACCCATGCGCCGGGTACGTTCCTCTGGAGTGAGGCGAGTTCGCCCAAGCTGCATAGGTTCCTCCAACGTTTGGAGTTTGGAGGGCCCGCTCCTGGAAACAAATGTCTATTTGAATGCTTAATGCGATTAAATCATCCAATGTGGTAGGAATGGTGCGTCCAGCGAGTTCATCCTTTACACGCTCAGATAGGCCTTGCCAGAAGGTAGCGGTAAGAGCCTCATTATTCCATTTGAGTTCCGCGGCCAGCGTTCGGAATTGAACTGCGTATTGGCCGACTGTCATTCCTTGCTGACGGAGATGAAGGAAGGCCCTAGCAGCAGAAGACACGCTGCCAGGCTCATCAAAAGTTTTGCGGAAAGCATCCAAAAAGGCCTGGAGGTCAGAGGTGATAGAATCGTGTTGTTCCCCGAGTGAGGAGGCCTAAGCTAGGGCATCACCAGAAAGTAGAGAGATGATATATGCGACTTTGGTGCTATCAGTTGGAAAATGGTGGCTGGGAAGTTCAAAGTGGATGGAACACTGATTAATGAAGCCACGACAAGCCTTAGGGTCGCCAGAAAAACGAGGTGGTGGTGGCAGATGCAAACAGGGATTGCCAGGCGAGGCAGGTAACGAGGGAGCAGATGAGGCAGAAACAGTAGCCGGAGTTACAGCGACTTGCAGGCGATCCAGGCGGGAGGCAAGGTCCTGTAGAAACAGCATTATTTGCTCTTGATTTGCTTGCTGGGAGTTAAGTCGCTGAACTAGATGTTGCATCTGGTCCTCAGTCAGTGGCCAACTCTCTGAGGAGCTCATGGCTTGAGCAAACTGTCACAATGGTACTGAAGTGAGCCCACAGGTGAGCAGGTGACACGGGATCCCCCAGGGCGTGGAATCTAAGGGCCAGCCGGTATTCTGCCAGGGACCCCCTCACGAGGGTTTGGGCTTAGCTGCGTGCTGACCCCAGGTCACGACCCCCAGGTTCACCCTGCTCGCGAGGAGAGTACCAGAAGACACAGAGGGATGGATGGATGGATAAAGCAAAAGGAGAGCTGGATATTGAGTCAAGGTCGGGGCGAGCAGCAGACAACGTAAACAGGAGGACTAGCTGATTCGGTACACAAGAAGTCCTGGTTAAGTAGGTTACAGACAGGGAGCTCTGAAACAAGTGTTGCTCAAGCAACCAGAAACTGGTCTGAGTGCAATTTAAATAGTGAGGCACATGGGAGGCTGGACAGGAAGTAGCAGGAAGGAAGGATATTTTAAGCCACAGGTGAAGCCGGCGACCCTCATAGCTGCTGAGTGCAGCCAGAGCTGAACAAAAGCTTGTGGAACAGGTGCCAGCCGACCTACAGCAGTATAGGCAAGACACAGATCAGCTCCGCAGCTGATCTGTGACACAATTGGCCTTCCCCCAATAGCAGGCGTTGACCTACAGTCAGATCCGAGCTATACCATCCCTGCCACACCTTGTCAAATTTCTTCCCGCAGCCCCTAGATAAGTACGTCGCCTTATAGTATGGCATCATAGAATTAACAAGGCCCTTCCTCAGCCTCAGAGCAGGTGCCCCTGGTTTGCGCAACCGCAACAGAATGGCCTTCCTCCCATAAAACAGGAGGATGTTGAGCAGGAGACACACCCTAACCGTCACCGGGACAGGGATCATCAGAACCGCATATATACATAATGTGACCTCCGACCAAAATTGTTTGATCTGAGGCAGCTACAAAATATATGTTCGGCAGTCGCTGGAGCAAATGTACATCTCCAGCACTCCGCCTGCACTGACGGGTAAATAGATGCCAACCTAGCCGGCGTATAATAAATCCTGTGTAGAAACTTAAAATGAATTAGTCTATCCCTGGCTGCCACTAGATGTTGGAACGGATGTGCCCACATGTCATCCCAGTCCTCCCCCTGAATGTCCGGGACCTCAGCCTCCCACCGTTCTCTGCACTTAAGTACTGCCTTCGGACAAGTTGGGAACAATTTCTTGTAAGAAACTGAGTGTCTTGGGAAGGTCCTCTGTTGTGAGCAAATTCTCTAAATCTGAAGGAAAGGATTCTATAGTCATAGTTTTAAATTGTGATCGAAATGCATGACGCAATTGAATATAACAAAAGAATTGAGAGTTCGGCAGGTTATGTCTGGCTTTAAGCTGGTCAAACGTCAGCAACTCCCCATCCATAGTGATATCCTTTAGCATTTTAATTCCCCTGGTCACCCACCCCATGGGATCCTCAAAGGAGTAGAAATGTGACAATTTAGGGTTCATCCACAATGGAGCGGACGGAGAGAAACCCCGGTAACTGGGACATGCCGTACCAACCGCTCCCCCCCCCCCCCCCACGCCTTAATCGAGGCCTTAAAGAAGCAGTAAGAGGAAGGTCCATCTTGACCCCTCTATGAATGGCCACCCGCAGGGATTCATAGGAGCCCAAGTGTGCCGCCTCCAAAACCGGTTGTCCAGCCAAATAGTACTTCCGCCAGTCCGGCAAGGCCAATCCCCCCCTCCCCCCCAGGGTTCCTGCAAGACCTTCAAGCCTATCCTGGGTTGTTTGGAAGCCCACAAAAATGTGCTAGTGAGACCATCCAGTTTTTAAAAAAAGGACTTGGGGATCCAGATGGGAGCATTTCACAAAAAATATAGTATAACTGGGAGTATTTTCATTTTCAATAAGTTAATCCTTCCTATAAGCGATAAAGGGAGTTTTTGCCAGGTCTGTACCTTCTGCTTGAAAAAGAGCAGGAGCAGTGCCAGATTAAGGGGCATGTAGTCAGCCACATCCGCCGTAATCTTGACCCCTAGATACGTGATCTGCGTGACCCACTGCAACGGCAGGGCCGGGTCTGCAATGTCCCTGGCCCCAGCGTCCAGCGGTAAAATAGACAATTTAGTCCAGTTAACTTTCAACCCAGAGTACCGCGAAAATTCGTTCAGAATGCGTAGCCTCCAGTGACTCCTTCGGGTCTTGCAGAAACAGCAACATGTCGTCTGCATAAAGCGCCAAGCCCTCATCAATAGACCCTACCCTAATCGCCTTGACCTCCCCAGCCGCTCTCAACGCAACCGCAATCGGTTCCATCATGAGGGCAAACAAAAAGGGTGACAGGGGACAGCCCTGCCTAGTGCCTCTACCAATTTGGAAAAATGGAGTAGTGTGGTTACCTATACGGATTGCCGTCCTGGGGTTGTTGTACAGAAACGAGATCCACTTTCGAAAGGTCGGGCCAAAACTAATTTTCTTCAAGACTGCCAACGTGTAGTGCCAGTCAATGGAGTCAAAAGCTTTCTCGATGTCAATAGATACTACAATCCTAGTGGGAGAAGCAAAGTTGGGAATTTGCAGGTGCATAAACAATCGTCTTAGGTTGGTGTCCGTAGACTTACCAGGCATAAACCCCGTTTGGTCGATATCTACCAGGGAGGAAATAATGCCCGCCAGTCTCTTGGCCAGAACCTTCGTGAGAATTTTCAAATCCATGTTTAGTAGGGCGATCGGCCTATACGATGCGTACTCTAGAGGGTCCTCACCCGGCTTAGGAAGCAAAATCATATAAGCGTCAAGCATGGATTGGGGCAATTGCTGATTTTGTATACAGTAAGCTAATAAGGTTGTAAGTCTGGGTGCTATTTGTTCCGCGTATAACTTTGTAGAAATCCGTCGGGAAGCCTTCAGGACCCGGGGCCTTATGTGGGGGAAGGCAAAAATCACTGCCACGACCTCTTTGCCAGTGATCTCAGCCTCCAAGACCTCCCGATCCTCGTCAGAAAGTCTCGGAAGAGAGAGACCCCCCAACAACTCCTCCAATGGCGACCAGTCATATGAAGGAATGGGCGCATACAATGTCGAAAAAAAGTCCTGAAACTCCGTGAGTATGTCAGTGGGGTCACTAGCCAATCCTCCGTCCTTACGTCTGATAACCAGAATGTTTACAAGTTGCTGAAAGTCAGCTACCAACCTAGCAAGGAGCTTTCCATTCTTATCTCCCTCTGCAAACTGTGAATCTGCCCTATGCTTCGCTTCAGTATGCGCCAGATTGTTAAAGTGCAGAGTGAGCTTCCTCTGGGCCTCCAACAAAGCCGTGTAGGAGGAGCTTGAGGGGTTGTTGGCATTACTGTCCGCACACTCCCTCTCTCTGTCCTGTAACAATTGGACCTCTGCCTGTTGTTCCACCCTCTCTTTTTTAATAGCAGAAATGCATTCCCCCTAATTACCGTCTTAAAGGCATCCCAGACTATGGGGGGATCAGCAGATTCCAGGTTTGTTGTCCAATAGTCTGTAACCAATTCCGTAAGGTGAGCAGTTATCCCATCATTCTGGAGCCAGCCGGGCGAAAGTTTCCAACCCCTGGACCCCCTCCCGGAGGAGAGAGCCAGGGAGACGGAAAGTGGGTTATGGTCAGACAAACCCCCTGCCAGGTAAGTGATGTCCTTCAGATATGACATCATCACCGGACTACTAAATACAAAGTCAATCCTAGCCGATGATCGATGTGTTTGTGAGAGGTGTGAAAAGCACTTGGCATTGGGATTCTTCGCCCGCCATATCTCAGAAAGCCCAGCTACCAATGCCCATGACATAAGATCTTCCGAGCCCACCCTCCCCAAATTGGAGGAGTCCAGTGCATCCAAAGTAGCATTGAAATCCCCCACAATCAAAAGCGGGAGATGAGCATGAGGGGCCAGCCTAACCAACAAATCATACAGGCATTGCACATTGAACGGGGGTGGTAGATAAACATTTACCAATAACATTTTACAATAACAAATATCCATGACCAGAGCCACATATCGTTCCCCCGGATCTGAGATCACCTGATGGATAGTGCAGGGGACAGATTTACTAATAAGGATGGATACCCCCATCGCAAAAGTGGAGTATGTGGCATGAAATGCCTGCTGGACCCATGGCCTACGTAAGGCAAGTATCCTGCTTCCATCAAGGTGAGTCTCCTGCAGAAGGACAACATGCGGCCTAACTTGTTTCAGATACTGGAACACGAGGCCCTCTTAAATTTACTATTCAGGCCTTGTACATTCCAGGATACCACCTTAACTGAATTATCCATTGTCATATAACAAACAGTTCACGAGTGAGGCCCACCATTCCCATTCAGAAGACATAAACAGTGAGCCGTGAGGCAATGGACCCCCTCCCCAGGGGAAGGGCAATCCCCACATATAGAGAGCAGAGAACTGAGCAGATAACAACCCCCCTACCAAAACAGTAACAAAAACATACCCCCCCCCCCCCCTGCTATTATACCAGAAACAAACCAAAAATATATAGAACATTGTCCGGAATGCGGCTTAGAGTCCCAAACAAAAAAACAAAAAATTAAATAAAAAATTAGTTGAAAAGGTGAGAAGATCAACCGTCTGTTCAACTGTCCAACAGATGTAGAAAAAATTGTCTTGTATCATCCGTGAACTCTGCATTACTGTGCAGGAGAAAAGGAGCAAGTAACATTTGAACAACATGGAGCCAATAAGGGTAAAAACATCCAGCTCAGCACATGTAATGAAACAGCCCCACCTAGTGGCTGTAGATAATTGAACTTTCTAGTCATAGTACACTTGAAATAAGACCATGGAAAATTGAATTACAGTCTGTGTAGTCAGGAAAAATCAAAAGCAATTAAAAGAAAAAATGAACAGTAGAAAAATACAGCGTGGAGAAGGGCCCGAGCAGCCCAAAGCCGCCCGTGACCACATATATTGCCCAAAACATTGTGAATACAGTTCAAGGCACAACAGGTGCAAAAGCAGAACTCGGATACTTATCCAGGCTTCAGCCGTCCTCATGGATTCCGGTCCAGCCATTCAGGCGCATCAAGCGGAGAATCAAAAACCTTGACCGCACCATTGTGTTGCACTCGTAGCTTGCTTGGATAAAGCATACTGTAATGGAATATTCTTTTCCCTCCGCCTCTTTCTTACATCATTAAATGAGCGCCGTCTCCTCTGGGTCGCCGCTGAAAAGTCAGGGAACAGCATCACTTTGGTGTTTTCAAACTTAAGCTCAGGACATTTCCTTGAGGCAGCCAGAATCATATCCCGGTCCCTATAATTCAAGAACCTCACCAGGAAAGGATTCTCTGTGCTGGCAGCTCAGCTGTCAGATAATTGCCAGCTCCCATCTCTCCACAATGATCCACCTGTTGATGATCCTGCTCGTCAGCTCTGCCTACTTAAAGCCTTCCAATTCATTTGCTCTCTGCCTTCGCCTGTGTTAACATCACAAGAGACTTTCTCCTGCATTTCTGTTGAAGACCTGCATGACTGACGTTCCCTCTGGCTACAGATCCTGCTTGCTGTACTACAACCTTTATCGCTGGCTCTTGGACATTGGCTTGGCCGACTACCCGATCGGTTACTGAACTCTGGCTATGTTTTGACTATGCTTACTCTGTTTACCTTTTTTATTTTTATTATTAAACAAGTGTGATTTAACTGTACTTCTGTCTCGATCTGATTTATGGTTTCTGACAGATAGTTCCCCTGTGGACGCCTGCCAGTGGGGACCCAGTTGGCCCGTTCCATCACCGGTAGGCCTACCACCCGCACATTATTCCTCCTCTGTCTGTCCTCTGCGTCTTCAACTCTGCTTTGCAGCGACTTCACCATTTCTTGCAATTCAGCTAATTAATTGCCCTGTGAGTGAAACACATCTTCCACCCCAGAGATCCTGTCCTCTGCCACTGTAAGCGTGCCCCGGATCCTGTCTAGGTCATGCCTGATCAGAGTACATTCAGTAGCAAGATGGTCTATGCTTACCATCACCGCCGCCTTGCTGGCATTTATGGCTTCCAATATAGGTCAGGTGATCGCATCCTGAGCCGCCTCTGGGACCGGAGAAACTGAGGGAGAGTCATCAGAGCTCGAGTCCTTAGTAGCAGCAGCAGCCGCGGACGCCATCCTCCTAGCTTGCTTTTTCTCCGAGGGGATGGCAGCGGCTGGACTCGTGTCAGGGCCTTGTGTAGAGCGTGTTCTGCGCTGGCTCTTCTGAGACTGCTTCCCCAGCCTGGATGCCCCCTTTTTAATGACCAGGATACGGTCCACACAGTCTGGTACCTTATGTACAGAAATTCAGGCTAATTGGCTCCAATCACAGGATAAAAAGGCAGGATAGACGCGGAGCTCACAGAGAACACGTCCTGCTGTCTTCACATCAGGTCACGCCCCCCCCGACGCCGCACTTTTAAGATATTTATTTGTTAAAAAATTTAACCATGTATCATTTTCTTTTCACTTCACAATTATGCGCCACTTTGTGTTGGTCGATCACATAAAATCCCAATAAAATACATTTACATTTTTGGTTGTAACATGACAAAATACAGTACAGTACCGTAATAGAGCAGCAGCCAGTGATTGGGTAAATTAATATTGGTTAACGTCCTAAGCGTGGAAATATATATGTAGCGGGGTCCTCCAATTTAGGGGTAGTGTTTGAGTGGTAGTTATGCTCAAACACCTAAATTTCTAGGACATTATCAATCATTTTTGTCTGCCGGAAGAGTATCGGTGTACCGTTCCCTGTGGCCTGCGGGTGGCGCTGCCATGGTGGGCCAGGGTTGAACTGCTGATACAGTGCTGTGCCTTGTGTGTCCCCTCTTGGCAACCATACAGTGGGAGTGGTCGGTCTGCTGTGTATGCTGGGAGAGGATATAAAAGGGGCAGACGCTGCCTGTTCAGGCGGTTCGTCGTCGGGAGTCCTACTCCCAGGGAGTTTGTGTTCCTGTCCGCCCTGGGCACCTTTGGCCCAGGGGCGGAGGTCGGTGAATCGGTCCCAGGCACCTTTAGCCCTGGGGCTGCAACTAAAGGCCTTGGGCCTAGCACCTTCGGCTGGGGCCCGTCAAGGATCGAGGAATCTCAGGGTGCCGCCTTGCGAGGGGACCCGCATCTTAGACGAGGAGGCCGGGGAAAGACCGTTCCGAGGGACTGGTGAGAAGTCACAGTGAAGGAAGGGGCCCGGTAACTCTCTGGAGGGATGTCTTCTCCTTACAAAGAGGCCAAGCTTTAAAGAAACCAAGTTCACCAGGTCTGTGGCAGAGACCAGTGTACCAGTTTGCGTAGCGATTGTGCGGTTAGTTCGAGTACCAGTTTGGCTGCTAGTCCCTATCTAGGGAGACTATCCAAATGGGCTAAGTCTGCTTGAGAAGCCAAGCAGTGAAGTGTATTACGTTTGTGCCTGGACCTCTCCCACACCTTATGCTGTCCTGTTCTCTCTCCAACCTTTTCTATCAGAGACTGTTGTTTAAGAGAAATAAACTCGTTGGAGTTACAGCTGGTGTGGACATTGAAGTCATTGGGGGAAATAGAGACTTTATTGGTTATAGCGATAAGAACCATTCTGAGGGAGTATCTGGCTGCAGAGACCCATCACAACACCGCTCAACCTCCTCACACAGGAAGGTACGGGCATATAGAGCTGGGTGTGCCCTTTCCTCCTGCGAGGAGCCAAAAGACAAGGAGGAGAGGGTGGTAAGCGCTATATATAATTAGTTCACATGGAGCTTGTTTTAATGCTTTATACCAGCGATGACTGTGAGTGCATATTTATTGCATTTTAACCCTTTTTATCCTCTCTTGCAGCGCTTGGGTTCCCAGCCCTCTCAGAAGGCAGCCTTCCCCAGCCAGGTGTGTCAGCAATAAACTTATTAAACTTATTAATTATAGCTTTTACCTCTGGGATTATATACACTCTAAATGTATATATCATTATACACAACTTGTTGATGGTTTTATCCCTTGTACTGTATATGCAGTATTGTAGGTTCATATGCTGATGTTTTTCAGTTATTGTAAAGCCCCGTACACACGGTCGGACTTTTGCCCAACAAATTTCGTTTTGAGCAAGTTGGACCAACAATCCGACCGTGTACGCTCCATCGGACAAACTTTTTTTTTTGCTTTTTTTCTTGTTTTCATCGGACAAAAGTTGGGTCTGCAAACGGACAAACTTTTGCCCAACAAAAGTCAGATGGAGCAAAGTCCGACCATGTGTACAGAAAACCATCAGACTTTTGTCCGATGGACAAAACAACTAATGTTAAAATCAACCAACAATAGCAGAAGTTGACCAAAGGGTGGCGGTAAAGAGCAGAAAAACCACGTGATGTTGCAAAAAGTTTTGGGAAAGTTTGCAGAAAAGTCCGAGCGTGTGTATGCTATGGGTGTTCCCGACCAACTCCGTTCAGACAAAAAAACACGGAAAAGTCAGATGGAAGTCCGACCGTGTGTACGGGGCTTTAGTCCCCCAATCAAGATTGTATGAGATTTATCTTTTGGATTTAGCAAGTGCAGCACAGAATGTTTGTGTTTTCTCACTTAAGAATGTCCTAGAAACATCCTAAGAGTATTCCATTCAGGCTTTAGGAGGTTGAGCTGGAGATTAAACAGAGGCTAAGATGACAGCTTTCTTGGCTGTAAAGGATATGAGGGTTTAGTTTCACTTTAAATTGGTGGGTTTAGGTCTGCTTTTATAACCTCCAGTTTCCTTATCTATAAACTGGAGGTAATTATTTTTGAATAATTTATTTTATTTATTTATATATGTAGCACACAGACCCCCTTTTACCTGCCTTGTTCTTTGGCTCTTCGCAGGAAGAAGGGGCACACCATGCCACAAGCCCGTACCCTCCTGTATTAAGAGGTTGAGTGGTGTTGGTGGGTCATTTCACAGTTGAGACAGAAAATGTTTTCTCACCTCTGTGGATAACAGATTTGAGTACAGACTCAGCCTCAGCCTCAAATGGATAGTCTATTTAGGACAAGACTAGCAGCCAAATGACACTCACGCTTTACTCAAGGCCTCTATCAGACTTGGTGAACTTGGCCTTGGCCTAGGGAGGAGACATCCCTCCGGAGAGTTACCGGGACCCTTTCCTTCACCGTGACTACCGCATCAGTCCTTCGGAACGGTTCCTCCCCCGGTCTCCGCTACTCAGATACGGGTCCCCTCGCAAGGCGACACCCTGAGATTCCTCAATCCCCGATGGGCTCCAGCCAAAGGTGCTGGGCCCAGGCCTTTGCTGCAATTCCCGAGTCCACGCACCCAGGACGAACAGGAACAGCAGAGTAGTACCTCACCCTGGGACTAAAGGTGCCCAGGATGGAACAGGAACAGAGAACACCCGCCCCTGGGCCTAGGGCGCCCAGGAACACACTCCCTGGGAGTAGGACTCCCGACGACCAAACCCCCGAACAGGCAGCATCTGCCCCTTTTTATCTCCTCCCCCAGCATGCACAGCAGGTTAACCCCGCCCTACCGTACGTTTGCCAAGAGGGGACACAAAAAGCACAGCCCTGTATTAGTGGTTCAACCCTAGCCTATGATGGCAGCGCCACCTGTAGGCCACAGGGAACTGTACAGCAATACTCTCCCTGTGGATAAAATGGTTGCAAAACCCTGACAAATTAGGGTGTTTGGGCATAACTACAAAGCCTCGTACACACGATCGGATATCCTATGGATTCTAATCCGATGGTTTTGTCCATCGGAAATCCGATGAAGCTGACTTCCATCAGTCTTGCCTACACACCATCAGTCTAAAAACCGACCGCTCCAAACGCGGTGACGTAAAACACTCCGATGAGCCGAGAAAAATGAATGCTTCTGAGCATGCGTCGACTTGATTCTGAGCATGCGTGGGTTTTTTATCCGATGGACTTGCCCATAGACGATCAGAGTTTTCGATCGGTTTTTTATCCATCGGAAAAATGTAAAACGTTCTATTTTTTAAAACCGATGGAAAAAAGACCGATGGGTCCCATACACGATCGGTTTGTCTGAAAACAATCCATTGGACGGTTTTCATCGGTTAAACCGATCGTGTGTACAGGGCTCCACCCAAACACTTCCCCTAAATTCAGCACCCTGCTACTAGGGATGAGTTTGGTGTTCGAGTCGAACGCATGTTCGACTCGAACATCGGCTGTTCGCCTGTTCGGCGAAACCAGAACTTTGTGGGCCGTTCGCGCCAAATTCGTGTGACGCGAACGGCCCACAATATACTGCGCCATCGCAGTGCATTGCCGGCGCTGTGATTGGCCAAACATGCACTGTGACCCCGCATGCTTGGCCTATCACAGCGCCGGCAGCGAGGAAAGCCATAATTGGCCACAGGCAGGATGCCTGTGGCCAATTATAGCTCAGGGGGGTTTAGTACACGCCCCACACTATAAAAGGCCACCAGCGCGGCGGCCTTGTGTAGTGTGTTGGCGTGCAGGGAGAGAGAAGGATAGGCAGGGACAGTGTCAATGATATTCTTTGCTAAACCTTGTGCATTTACAGTGTGTTGGCGTGCAGGGAGAGAGAAGGCTAGGCAGGGACAGTGTCAGTGTTATTCTTTGCTAAACCTCCTGCACAGTATACACCTGAAGCTACCCCTTATTGCTTGTGGTGTTGTGTAACAGACAGGCATCTGCAAGTAGTTACAGTGGGTGTAGGTGCCTCCTGCACAGTATACACCTGAAGCTACCCCTTATTGCTCGTGGTGTTGTTCAATTGTGTAACACAGACAGGCATCTGCAAGCAGTTACAGTGGGTGTAGGTGCCTCCTGCACAGTATACACCTGAAGCTACCCCTTATTGCTCGTGGTGGTGTTCTATTGTGTAACACAGACAGGCATCTGCAAGCAGTTACAGTGGGTGTAGGTGCCTCCTGCACAGTATACACCTGAAGCTACCCCGTATTGCTGGTGTATTTATTTTGTGTAACACTAACCGGCATCTGCAAGCAGTTACAGTGGGTGTAGGTGCCTCCTGCACAGTATACGCTACCCCTTATTGCTCGTGGTGGTGTTCTGTTGTGTAACACAGACCGGCATCTGCAAGTAGTCACAGTGGGTGTAGGTGCCTCCTGCACAGTATACACCTGAAGCTACCCCTTATTGCTCATGGTGTTCTGTTGCGTAACACAGACAGGCATCTGCAAGCAGTTACAGTGGGTGTAGGTGCCTCCTGCACAGTATACGCTACCCCTTATTGCTCGTGGTGTTGTTCTATTGTGTAACACAGACAGGCATCTGCAAGTAGTTACAGTGGGTGTAGGTGGGTGTAGGTGCATCCTGCACAGTATACACCTGAAGCTACCCCTTATTGCTCGTGGTGTTGTGCTGTTGTGTAACACAGACATGCATCTGCAAGTAGTTACAGTGGGTGTAGGTGCCTCCTTGCACAGTATACACCTGAAGCTACCCCGTATTGCTGGTGTATTTCTTTTGTGTAACACAGACAGGCATCTGCAAGCAGTTACAGTGGGTGTAGGTGCCTCCTGCACAGTATACGCTACCCCTTATTACTCGTGGTGTTGTTCTGTTGTGTAACACAGACAGGCATCTGAATATCCTCTGGGTTACTGGGTCTTGAGGATGGATCACTGGCCAGAGCTTGCACAGTATGCAATTGTGCTACTGGCCTGTCCTGCATCCAGCGTTCTTTCGGAACGCACATTCAGTGCTGCTGGAGGCTTTGTCACCGATCACAGGGTGCGCCTGTCCACCAACTCGGTTGATCGACTGATAAAGATGAATCAGTCTTGGATCACCAACAGCTACCAGGCACCTAAAGCTGATGTAACAGAATAATTTATTTTGAAATGTCACATCCCTTCAAGACTGCCTATGCTGATGCTGAGTGACTGCCCTGTTATGTTGACTGACTATCCTCTTCCTCCTCAATGATCCTGATGATAGCGTGGAAGAACATTTTTATTTCTGGGTGCCGCCACCAGTGGCTAAGGCCCAATTTTTCAGCCCCTGTTTAACAGGGGCATGTAATTACAATTTTTTTATGCAATACTTTGCAACAGGGCTCATTGCTGTGCTCCAAGTACAGTATCTGTGAGGGGTTGCAGTGTTGTGGCACCAGCGCCAATGCCTAAGGCCCAATTTTTCAGCCCCTGTTTAACAGGGTTCTAACGTTCGCGCAAACTTTCGGTCCGTTCGCAGGTTCTGTTGCGAACCGAACCGGGGGTGTTTGGCTCATCCCTACCCGCTACATACTCCCCCTACTAATGGACACTGGTCCCCAAACCTATGCCTCTCAAGCCTGAGTCAACATAGGCCCATTTCAGAAACTATCTAAAAAAAAAACCATTTGGAGAACAAAAGAAAAAAAAGTTAGATTGTGCGGGAACCTGAATATGGGGAAAAGGGAGTTAAATACAGAGGTGAAAGAAGAGCAAAGAAAACACATGAGTACATCACATTCTCAATGTCACATAACCACATTTATGATTTACATGATTTACATTCTCCTTCCGTCTACAATAGCTAAACCCACCCCATTCTCAGTGGTTTGCTTGGCGTCCGCCTGTAGAGGAAGAAAACACACAATCAAAAATTTACATTCTAAACTATGTACATTATTACATATTTATGTAGCTAAACCCACCCCGTTCAGGCGGAAGGCCCGAGGCTCCTCCGTAGGCTGCTCCACTTCAAACAAGAACTCCTTACACTGCTCACATCTCCCGAAGGGTTTAAGATGTACCACCAGTCCCTGGCTACAAACCACTCCAAGGGCCTCCACTTCTCTGCATACATAGAGCGCAAAGCGGCCCCGGGGCTTCAGTCGGATCTCGTATCCGTAATGGAAGCAGCAAAGGAGGTAACATTCATGGTGGTTGAACTCGGAATCCATGTGGCATTAGACGCCATGTCACTCACTTGCCGATTCATCGCGCACTGTCTCTCTGGCGCCAAAGTCACCACGTGCAACTCTTCACATGACGAGACTCCTCCCATCTCCTGCAATGTTCGCGGGCTTCTCTTCTGTAGGCACGCCCACGAACTACGCAGCATGGGTTCTCCTCGTAGCACAGTCACTTTAAGATAGCCGACCTCCATGGAACTTTACAGGGGAACAAGTTCAAATTCTGGGCCTCTTTTCCTGTGAAATCCGGACGAGCCCCCACGTGTAGCACACAGACCCCCTTTTTCCTGCCTTGTTCTTTGGCTCTTCGCAGGAAGAAGGGGCACACCATGCCACAAGCCTGTACCCTCCTGTATTAAGAGGTTGAGTGGTGTTGTTGGTGGGTCATTTCACAGTTGAGCCAGAAAATGTTTTCTCACCTCTGTGGATAAAAGATTTGAGTACTTGTTTCCCCCAGTGAATAGAATGTCCACACTCGCTGTAACTCTAACCAAGAGTTTATTTCTTCTCTTAGCAAATAACAATCTCTTGATAGGAACAAAGGTTAGAGCAAGAAAAAGGACAGCACGAGATGTGGGGAGAGGTCCAGGCACAATCTCAGTCACTTCACTGTTCAGCTTCTCAAACAGACTCAGCCTCAAATGGATAGTCTATTTAGGACAAGACTAGCAGCCAAATGACACTCACGCTTTACTCAAGGCCTCTATCACAGACTTGGTGAACTTGGCCTTGGCCTAGGGAGAAGACATCCCTCCGGAGAGTTACCGGGACCCTTTCCTTCACCGTGACTACCGCATCAGTCCTTCGGAACGGTTCCTCCCCCGGCCTCCTCTACTCAGATACGGGTCCCCTCGCAAGGCGGCACCCTGAGATTCCTCAATCCCAGATGGGCTCCAGCCAAAGGTGCTGGGCCCAGGCCTTTGCTGCAATTCCCCAGTCCACGCACCCAGGGCGGACAGGAACAGCAGAGTAGTACCTCACCCTGGGACTAAAGGTGCCCAGGATGGAACAGGAACAGAGAACACCCGCCCCTGGGCCTAGGGCGGACAGGAACACACTCCCTGGGAGTAGGACTCCGGATGACTGAACCCCGAACAGGCAGCATCTGCCCCTTTTTATCTCCTCCCCCAGCATGCACAGTAGGTTAACCCTGCCCTACCGTACGTTTGCCAAGAGGGGACACAAAAAGCACAGCCCTGTATTAGTGGTTCAACCCTAGCCTATTATGGCAGCGCCACCTGTAGGCCACAGGGAACTGTACACCAATACTCTCCCTGCGGATAAAATGGTTGCAAAACCCTGACAAATTAGGGTGTTTGGGCATAACTACCACCCAAACACTTCCCCTAAATTCAGCACCCCGCTACATATATAAAAAAAGGAACCTCTTTTATTTTATGTACAGGAAACTCTAACATTGTGTTATCCTGTCTTTTGTGGGTGTGTGTGTTTTTCTGTCTTTTTTGTAACAGTATGTGCAGAGGCATAACTAGAACCTTCAGGGCCCCGGTGCAAGAAACCATGAAGGACCCCCTGACCTCCGGCCAGGGCCCTTCCCACTGATCCCATGGGCAGCAGGACCTGGATAGGAGGGGCGGCAGGGGCGGCATATGGAGGAAAAATCGAATTTCCTCCTGCAGCCACTGAATGCCTATGGGAGGGAGAGGAGGAGAAGCGGGCTTTTAGCAGCTTCAGGAGAAAAATGCAGGGGATTTGTTCCTCTATATGCCCCCCCATCCAGGTGTACAGGGGCAACATGTGCGCTATTGCAATTGTGACCCCTGTAGTTACACCCCTGGAATGAATGGCAGCAGTGGTGGTGGGGGATGGGATCAGTGGCAGCAGTGGTGGTTGGGTGGGGATGGGATCAATGGCAGCGGTGGTCCACCCCCCCTCCATCCACCAGGCCGCCCTATAGTTAGTGGCATAGACTCCCTTACTTCACGTATAGGGAAGTTTGTAGACCAATTTCTTCAACCCTTGGCAATGGTAACTAAAACAGATATGTATAAAAGGGGCAGCACCAATCAAAAAAAGTTGCAATAAAAAACTCTGTAATGAACAGTCCTGCCATAAATCACCACCAGCAATAAATGATAAGTTGGTGAAAAGTCCAGTAAGTATAGAGTCAATCCTGCTTACCAGAAAAAGTAGACTCTAATGCCCCATACACACGATCGTTTTTCTTGCCATTTTTTTTCTTGCCGTTTTTCACGTTGTTTTTTTTCATGTTTCCTCTCAAGCCTGTCTTGCGTACACACGATCATTTAAAAAAACGATCAAGCAAAGCGCAGTGACGTACAACACGTACGACGGCACTATAAAGGGGAAGTTCCGTTCGAATGGCGCCACCCTTCATGTTAGTAAAGTTTGTTGAGCGACGATTCGCTCTTTTCAGTCTCGTGCTTTTCAGTCCGTGACTGCGTGACGCATGTGCTATCTCCATTACGAACGCTAGTTTTACCAGAACGAGCGCTCCTGTCTCATACTTGATTCTGAGCATGCGCATTTTTTTTCACGTCGTTAAAGCATACACACTATCGTTTTTCACGTCGTTAAAAAAAACGACGTGAAAAAAGAGAGCATGTTCGAAATTTTTAATGCCCGTTTTTCACGTCGTTAAAAATGCTCTGGAGCCTACACACGATCATTTTTAATGGCCATTTTTTTTAATGGCATTTTTAACGGCATGAAAAACGATCGTGTGTAGGGGGCATTAGATTATAAAGAGTCAGGGACGCGTATAATAAGAAGATGAATGATCATCTAGACATCCGTTAGGACATCACTCCAGCTCTTGCTAGTTATAGAAGACACGATCCCAGCGCAGGAAGCACTTTCTCCAGTTAACGGTATACATATGTATACAGCGGCCGTTTTCCCTCAAAAGAATGTAAGGGCACCACAATAGTGTGATATTGTTTTAAAAAAAAACACTGCTTTATTAAAAGCTATAATAATACACTCACATTTCTGTAGATAAACAGGCATTACTCTAATGAATAATCCATAAGTCGAGGCGTGCTTACGTCATCCAGTACTGACTTACATGTTTCGTAATCATATTACGTCTTCAGAGGCGTGGCGGCCGAACGCAAGCACGTCTAATATACTAGTCTCACTGGAAGTGTCCTGCCGTAAATTATCAGTCCGCTCTCATGAGGTTCACTATGCATTCCACAGACCGGAAAGAGTTATAAGTCGATCCCGCGGCTCTCAAATCACATAGGTGATAGGTTACTATAAAATAAGAGATTCTCAAAATCAAAATCATTACAAAAATTATATTTAACTGCCCCTTGGACCGAATCAACAGTCACATAGAAATCCACAAATAAAAAACGTAAAAGGGCACGCAAAGTGAATTTGTCATCTAGTGGACATGATGTATACAATACTTAAACATCCTACACAGATGCATTTAAATTCATAGAAGTTCATAACATTAAATTTCATCAAGAGAAAAGAGGATAAACAGGAAAAAACATATCAATAGCCAATGTATTACAAATAAAAAATGTAAAAAAAAAATTGTTATAATATCGTATAAATAAAGATATGAATGATAGAAATTATACAAAAAAACTCAAATTCTTCAACCATTATTTATAAAGCAGTTAACGTCCCACTCTATATTCATTCCAAATGGTGAATAACTTTTGAGGTCATAAATCAAGCGGGTCTCCATTCTAGAGATTCCCCGCCGGACATTACTACTCCCCCAATGTGGAGAAAATCTGTCAATACCCAAAATCAGGACCTTTGGATCCTTCGCATGACAAATTGCATAATGCTTGGACACACTGTGTTTGGGAAAACCACGCCGTATATTACCTAAATGCTCATTTACTCTAATTTGCATGGTCTTAATCAGTGGCGGTGCGTCAATAGAGGGCGCCGGAGTGCCGCCCCCTCACTCTCCTGCACCGCCACTGAAAAACAATACATACATTCATGCATTGCATGAATGTATGTATTGTAGCCGCTGCCGTCCACTATTCAAATGGCCGGCCCCCTGGCGAGCGCCGGCCATCTGAATAATGGCAGCTGGTTGGCTGTGGAAGTGTCTATCAGAGCCAGCGGCTTTCTGATTACAGCCTGAGGGCTGTAATCGGCTTCCAAATAGTTAACCAGGATTTAAAAAATAAAAAAAAAAATAAAAAAAAAAAAATTAAATATAAAAATAAAATTATTACCGGTAACCTGATTGGCTGAAGCGACGAGGGTGGGACTACAGAGGGATCGTGGAGGATCCGAGGATGGCTGACCGAGAAAGGTAAGTGCCAGGCGGGGCAACAATCTGGCGGCATTTTAGGGGCAAACTGGCGGAAATTGATGGGCACAGTGGCGACAATGGCATGGCACAGTGGCTGCGTTTGCCATGAGACAGTGGCGACAATTGATGGGCACAGTGGCGGCAATGGCATGGCACAGTGGCTGCGTTTGGCATGGCACAGTGGCGACAATGGCATGGCACAGTGGCTGCGTTTGGCATGGCACAGTGGCGACAATTGATGGCACAGTGGCTGCGTTTGGCATGGCACAGTGGCGACAATTGATGGGCACAGTGGCGACAATTGATGGCATGGCACAGTGGCAACAATTGATGGCATGGCACAGTGGCGACAATTGATGGCACAGTGGCTGCGTTTGATGGCATGGCACAGTGGCGACAATTGATGGGCACAGTGGCTGCGTTTGATGGCATGGCACAGTAGCGACACTTTTATGGCATAGTGGCGACAATTTTATGGCATAGTGGCTGCGTTTTGATGGGCACAATGTCTGCGTTTGATGGGCACAGTGGCGGCAATTGATGGGTGAGGCTGCAATTGATGTGTTTTTTTTTTTTTTTTTTTTTTTTTTGCTCTCCCCTAAAATTTTTGAGCACCAGCCACCACTGGTCCTAATTGTCCGGCACACATATTGTATTCATGGATGTACAGAGTAGGGATGAGCTCGGTGTTCGAGTCGAACATACGTTCGACTCGAACATCGGCTGTTCGATGAAGATCGAACGATTTGGGCCGTTCGCGCCAAATTCGAGTGACGCGAACGACCCACAATACACTGCGCCATCGCAGTGCAATCCCGGCGCTGTGATTGGCCAAGCATGCACTGTGACCCCGCATGCTTGGCCAATCACAGCGCCGGCAGCTAGGAGAGCCATAATTGGCCACAGGCAGGTTGCCTGTGGCCAATTATAGCTCAGGGGGTTTAGCACACGCCCCACACTATAAAAGGCCGCCAACGCAGCGGCCTTGTGTAGTGTGTTCCGGTGCAGGGAAAGAGAAGGATAGGCAGGGACAGTGCTATTCTTTGTGCTATTCTTGTGTGTAGGGAGAGAGAAGGATAGGCAGGGAGAGTGTCAGTGTCATATTCTTTGCTAAACCTTGTGTGCAGGGAGAGAGAAGGATAGGCAGGGGACAGTGTCAGTGTCATATTCTTTGCTAAACCTTGTGTGCAGGGAGAGAGAAGGATAGGCAGGGAGAGTGTCAGTGTCATATTTTTTGATAAACCTTGTGTGCAGGGAGAGAGGATAGGCAGGGGACAGTGTCAGTGTCATTGTTGCTAAGCCTCCTGCACAGTATACACCTGAAGCTAGCCCATATTGCTGTGTTTTCCTGGTGTGTTACACTAACAGGCATTTGCAGCACTTACAGCGGGCGGAGTGTGCTTCCTGCTAAATATACACCTGAAGCTAGCCCGTATTGCTGTGTTTTCCTGGTGTGTTACACTAACAGGCATTTGCAGCACTTACAGCGGGCGGAGTGTGCTTCCTGCTAAATATACACCTGAAGCTAGCCCGTATTGCTGTGTTTTCCTGGTGTGTTACACTAACAGGCATTTGCAGCACTTACAGCGGGCGGAGTGTGCTTCTTGCAAAATATACACCTGAAGCTACCCCTTATTGCTGGTTTTCCCATCTCCCTGCAGGCCATTAGAATGTCTGGAAGGCAAACAAGGAGAGGCAGACAGTCAGGAGCCAATAAAAGAGGGCAAGCAGGCTCTGTGTCTAGAGACAACAGTGCTGGTCGTGGACGCGGTGCATCGTCATCAGCACGTGGCCATGGGACACGCTTGTCCTTATTTTCGGCAGCTGGACGTGTTGAGCCGCATCATGCCGAAGACTTGGTAGAGTGAATGACCAAGCCCTCCTCATCCTCCTCATCCTCTCTCACCCAGGCTCAGGGTACTGGAAAAGCAGCTGCCAAAGCGTCCTCTTCCCTGGTATCAATGTCATCATCAGTCACTCCTTCCCTAGACCCACCATGTCCTCCTGAGGAGCCCCCCGAACTGTTTGAGCACAGTGTTGGGTACATGCTCCAGGAGGATGCCCAGCGTTTCGAAGGGTCTGATGATGATACCCAGCTAGAGGAAGGCAGTAGCGTGTGAGCAGAGAGAGGGGATGCTCAAGAAGGACACCAATCTGGCAGTCATGTTCCAGCAGCTGCAGCATACTGCCAGATTGGCTCCAGTGATGAGGAGGGAGGGGATGATGAGGTCACTGACTCCACGTGGGTGCCTAATAGGAGAGAGGAGGAGGATGTGGAGGAGGCACATCTCCAACGAGGCAGGATTCCCTCAGGGGGCCAGCGTAAGGGCAGCACACCGACTGAATCACACCGCAGAGCTCCGCCTGTGCAGGGCGCTGCCTCTGCCCGTTATTCAAAAAGTTCTTTGGTGTGGGCCTTTTTTGAGTCGAGTGCATCAGATTGCACAGCTGCTGTTTGCAACATATGTCTCAAGCGTATATCGCGTGGCCAAAACATCAGCCGCTTGGGCACAACATGCTTGACCAGACATATGTTGACCTGCCATGCAGCTCAACATATGTCAAGGCAAGCCTACCTTAAAGACCCACACCAAAGAACAAAGCGGACCTCTCCTTGCACCGCATCAGCTGGGATCTCCAACCCCACTATACCTTCAGTCCTCTCTGAAACCTGCACTGAGAGGAATGAAGGTGTAGAATTAGGTGTCACAGCCAAGTACTTGCGGGCACTCTGCTAGCAGTACAACGACGTCCGATTCTAGCAGGCAAATTTCCCTGCCCCAGCTGCTGGACCTTCGAAAGAAGTTCACTCCCAGCCATCCACATGCCCAGCGGTTGAATGCTAGCTTGGCTAAATTGCTAGCGCTTCAACTGCTGCCTTTTCAGTTGGTAGACTCAGCCCCCTTACGTGAGTTTGTGCAATGTGCGGTTCCTCAGTGGCAGGTTCCCAAACGCCACTTTTTCTCACGGAAGGCGATTCCGGCTCTCTACTGGCATGTGGAAGGCAATGTCTTGGCCTCGCTGGACAGGGCGGTCAGCGGTAAGGTGCATATTACCGCTGACTCATGGTCCAGCAGGCATGGACAGGGACGTTACCTTTCTTTCACGGCCCATTGGGTCACTCTTTTGGCAGCTGGGAAGGATGCAGGACAAGGTGCAGTAGTGTTGGAGGTTGTTCCGCCGCCACGCCTCCAAAATGCTACTACTGGTTGTGACACACCTCTCTCCTCCACCCCCTCCTCTTCTTCTTCCATGGCCTCTTCCTGTGCTTTGTCCTCGGAACCAGCGGTGCTCCGTAGGCGTTCAAGGGGCTACGCAAGTACGCAGGCAAAAATATGCCATGCCGTGCTTGCGCTGGTGTGTTTGGGGGACAGGAGCCACACTGGGGCAGAGGTTCTGTCTGCTCTGCAGGGGCAGGCCGAGAGGTGGTTGACACCACACCAGCTTAAGCCAGGAATGTTGTTTTGCGACAATGGCACCAACCTCCTCTCCGGCCTCCGACAGGGACAACTGACCCATGTGGCCTGTGTGGCTCACGTCCTTAACCTGGTGGTGCAGCGGTTCTTGGGCAGGTACCCGGGCTTACAGGATGTCCTGAGGCAGGCCAGGAAAGTCTGTGTGCATTTCCGCAGATCTTATAATGCCAGTGCTCGCCTGGCTGAGCTGCAAAAGGAGTTGAACCTGCCCAAGAACCGCCTTATATGTGACATGCCCACCAGGTGGAACTCAACGTTGGCCATGCTGCAGCGGCTGCACACGCAGCAGAGGGCCATCAATGAGTACCTGTGCGACTACGGCACCAGGACAGGGTCAGGGGAGCTCGGGTTTTTTTCACCACGCCAGTGGGGCATGATCAGGGATGCATGCACTGTCCTGGCACCATTTGAGGAGGCCACGAGGATGGTGAGCAGTGACAGTGCATGCATCAGTGACACTGTACCTCTTGTCCACCTGTTGGAACATACGCTGCGTGGAATAATGGACAGGGCACTTGAGGCAGACCAGAGGCAGGAAGAGGAGGACTTCCTTGCCTCTCAAGGCCCCCTTTACCCAGACAGTGTTCCTTCTGTCCCACCCATCGCACAGGAAGAGGAGGAGGAGGAGGATTGTGTCAGCATGGAGGTGGAGCCAGGCACTCAGCATCAGCAGCAGTCTTTTAGGGATGATTTACAGTCCCAAGAAACCCGTGGACTTATACGTGGCTGGGAGGAGGTGGCTGCAGATCATGTCGTCCTTAGTGACCCAGAGGACTCTGGACCGAATGCCTCAGCTAACCTACGCTGCATGGCCCCCCTGATCCTGCAAAGTCTGCGGAAGGATCCTCGTATTCTTCGGATCAAGGAGAGGGACCATTACTGGCTGGCCACTCTCCTTGATCCACGGTACAAGGGTAAGGTCGCGGACCTTATCTTACCGTCGCAGAGGGAGCAGAGGATGAGACAACTCCGGGAGGCCTTGCAGAAAGGTCTGTGCAACACGTTCCCAGAGACTGGGAGGTTACAAACTCCTGGTCCTGGACAACGAGTTGCTGAGGCTTCGGTCAGTCAAAGAAGGAGCGGTGGGGAAGGTGGCCGTCTGACCGATGTGTTCAGACAATTCTTTAGTCCGCAGCCCCAAGGTATGATCGGTTCCAGCAACCATCGCCAGCGTCTGATATACATGGTGCAGGAATACCTAGGGGCAAGGTCAGACTTGGACACCTTCCCCACCGAAAATCCTCTGGCTTACTGGGTCTTGAGGATGGATCACTGGCCAGAGCTTGCACAGTATGCAATTGAGCTACTGGCCTGTCCTGCATCCAGCGTTCTTTCAGAACGCACATTCAGTGCTGCTGGAGGATTTGCCGACTCGGTTGATTGACTGACCTTCATAAAGATGAACCAGTCTTGGATCACCACCAGCTACCAAACACCTGAAGCTGATATAACAGACAAATTTATTTTCAAATGTCA
Source organism: Rana muscosa (assembly GCA_029206835.1). NCBI lineage: Eukaryota > Metazoa > Chordata > Amphibia > Anura > Ranidae > Rana > Rana muscosa. The sequence continues at coordinate 592,998,199 of CM055116.1, read as the reverse complement.
CATCCCTTCAAGACTGATGCTGATGCTGAGTGACTGTCCTGTTATGTTGACTGACTATCCTCCTCCTCCTCAATGATCCGATTGATGATGATGATAGCTTGGAAGAACATTTTTGTTTGAGTGCTGCCACCAGTGGCTAAGGCCCAATTTTTCAGCCCCTGTTTAACAGGGGTATGTAATTACAATTTTTAATGCAATGCTTTGCAGCAGGGCTCATTCCTGCACTCCAACTAGAGTATCTGGGAGAGGTTGCAGTGTCGTGGCACCAGCACCAGTGCCTAAGGCCCAATTTTTCTTCACCTGTTTAACAGGGGCATGTAATTATAATTCTTGATCTAATAATTCACAGCAGGGCCCATTCCTGCGCCAACCAAGAGTAACTGTGAGGGCTTACAGTGTTGTGGCAACACCAACATGTAAGGGGCAAATTTCAGCAGAGTATATACGGCAGGCCCCTACTTTCAAACATCCAACTTACAAACGACTCCTACTTGCAAACGAAAGGAGACAACAGGAAGTGAGAGGAAATCTACCCCTAGGAAGGGAAATTCTCTCCTGTAAGAGTTAATATGGGAAAAAGGTGTCTCCTCTCTACTGATGCTTTATCACCAATCCTGGTTTCAATAAAAACCCCACTTTTCAAAAACATTTGTCATTGGGACGGAAAGTGAGGTGAAATGTTCTGAACAGGGGCACAGACAGCAAAACAAATGTTACAGGGGTGATAACCCTTCCCTATGTTTTCCAAAAAGCTTAAAAATAGATTTTTTTGGTGGAGCTACACTTAAACAATGTACCTGTTCAAAATGACAAACAGATTCTACATAAGAACAAACCTACAGTCCCTGTCTTGTATGCACCGCCTGTATACGGCTGTTCAGAGTATATAGGGCATTTTTTATTTTGTGTGCGGGGTTCCCCTTAATATCCATACAAGACCCAAAGGGGCTGGTAATGGGCTGGGGTATGGGTTGGGGGGGGGGGGGTGATGGGGTAGCTATGCCATTTTTCTCAAAGATTTTCATCCATATTACCGGGACCAGACATTACATTAAAGCCGCAAGCAGTTTTAAATGGCTTTTTTTTTCCTTTAGAAATGTCATTTTGTGCAGGGACAGTTCTAAACACGGGAAACACGTGGCACTTCACAGGCATACTTTAGACACCCCCCAGGTACGATATTTAAAGGAATATTTGACTTTTTTTTTTTCACTTTATGCATCATTAAAATGACTGCTCCCGAAATACGGCAGTTTTTAAAACTTTTTTGCATTGATACATGTCCCCTGGTGCAGAACCCGGGTTCCCAAACCCTTTTTAGGACAATAACCTGCATATTAGTCGTTATAATTAGCACTTTAGATTTCGAACGTTCGCATCCATTGTATTTAATAGGGTTCTAACGGTCGTGCAAACTTTCGGTCCGTTCGCGGGTTCTGGTGCGAACCGAACCCGGGGGTGTTCGGCTCATCCCTAGTACAGAGAGACATCCGTAAATTGAACATCAAACGCTACCTGATCTCTAATCCTATTGTCATGAGTAAGACTGAAACTGAAGGCATTAGACATTCTGGGCTGGCTAATGCTTCTTTATTCAACCCCTCTGGTGTGCTGGCCCCTTCTTTGGGTATCTTCAAGGATCTGGTATTGAAGGATTTAGATTCCTTGTACACCAAGAGGGTTAGTTCGGATATTAAATTTAAACAAGATTTAGAGTCTTTTAAAACGGATAATTTACATTATTGTCCGCCCTGCAGGCAAGGGTGGGGGTATTGTTGTTTTATACAAATCCACATATCTATTGGAAATGGAAAGGATATTATCTGATCATGAGACTTGTATCTCTTTGCCATCTAATCCCACTAATGGATATAAAAAGGAGCTTGTTAGATTGATAGATGAGGGTTTTCAGACTAAAATTCTATCTAAGAGGGAGAAGAACCATTTGGTTCCTATGGCTCCACGTGTTCCAGTGATGTACTACCTTCCGAAGGTCCACAAGGACCCGGTTAAACCCCCCAGGAGGCCAATCATCAGTGGGATAGATTCTGTGACTTCTAGGGTAGGTAGATACATCGATGGATTTCTGCAACCTTTGACAGCCGCCGTGTCCTCTCTGTACACCATTAAATCTCATAAAGATGGGTTTGATGCTGTGAACTCCTTTTTGGGACGTGACCCTAGTTTGTTGCCTACACAGCGTGATTTCATCCTGAAGCTTTTGACATTCGCCATGAACCATAACTACTTTTGGTTTGGCGGCACCTTCTACCTGCAGAGCAGGGAAGTAGCCATGGGCGCAAAATTTGCACCCAGCATGGCGAATTTGTTCATGGCCAAGTGGGAGGAGGATGTCGTCTATAGTAATCGGAGATCTGAGCTCCTCCTATGGTGGAGGTATATTGACAATATCCTCCTCCTGTGGGAGGGTGATATGCAGTCCCTTAATGACTATATTGTCCATTTGAACGATAATTCTTTGGGTATTGTTCTACAACATGAAGCCAGTCATGAAAGTATTCATTTTCTGGATCTCAGCGTAGAGGTCAGGGATGGTGCTTTGGTTACCACCACTTACTTTAAGGAGACAGACCGTAATAGCTTTATTGGCCAGGGTAGTTGTCATCAACCTTCATGGCTTAGGTCTATCCCTAAGAGTCAGTTCCTTAGAATGTGTCGGAATTGCACCGTCCTTAATGATTATCATCAGCAGGCCTCCACGCTGCGAACTAGATTTATTGATAGAGGCTACAGTCCTAATGAGTTGGATAATGTTATCTCTGAGGTTGCTACTCTGGATAGGACACAGCTATTAGAGGAAAAACCCAGAATTGAGAAAGATTTGAATCAAATAGTTTATTCTTTTATTATGACTTATTCGAACCAATACCGAGATATTAAATGAACAATTGCCCATCATTGGAAGGTTCTCAAAAATTATAGTCTGTTGGGCCCTAAGCTAGGTGACAAACCTCAGGTTGTGTACCGAGGTGTACAAACTTTACGGCTATATGTAGCCCCTAATGTTGTAGATAATCCTGAAAAGATTTCTTTTTTTTCAGGATTTAAATGGCTTTTTTCCATGTAGAAAATGCGCTGTGTACCACATACATTTTTTAACAGAAGGAATTTTCACTCTGCGGTAACATCTAGAACATACGATATTAAATAATTTATTACATGCGCTTCAAAAAATGTTGTTTACCTTTCGCAGTGCCCATGTGGCCTACAATATTTGGGCCAGACAATTAGGACCATGCAAATTAGAGTAAATGAACATTTAGATAATATACGACATGGTTTTCCGAAAACAGTGTGTCCAAGCATTATGCACTTTGTCATGCGAAGGACCCAAAGGGGACACTAAATTTGGGTATTGAGAGATTTTCTACACATTGGAGGAGTAGTAATGTCCGGCGGGAAATCTCTAGAATAGATACCCGCTGGATTTATGACCCCAAGAGTTATTCACCATTTGGAATGAATATAGAGTGGGACGTTAACTGTTTTATAAATAATAGTTGAAGAATTTAGGAGTTTTTTTTGTATAACTTCTATCATTTTATATCTTTATTTATACGATATAATAACAATTTATTTTTTATTTTATTTGTAATACATTGGCTATTGATATATATTTTTTTTCCTGTTTATCCTCTCTTCTCGATGAAATTTAATGTTTTGAATTTCTATGAATTTAAATGCATCTGTGTAGTATATTTAAAAAATTTAAATAACAAACATGTCATACTTACCTCCACTGTGCAGCTCGTTGTCAGGTCACCTGAGACCAGATAACAGATGCACACCATTGGAGTCAGGAGTGCACCACAAGGTAGTGAACCCTATGGCTGACTGCTGCGGATGGAGCACTGGGTGGTTAAGGAAGGCAGGTCCACTGGAGCACAAACAGGGATCCCACAGGGAGCTAGAGCCCAAGATTCCCCAGGGCGCGGAGTCTAAGATCCAGCAGGTGTTCACCAGAGCCTCTAGTGCTGAGGATGGACTGAGCTGCAACTGGATCCAGGTCGTGGCCCCCAGAGTCCCCTAGCTCACGCTCTGTAGGGTATAGGGATAGAGGGGAAGCAGCAGCTCAGGATACAAGAGATAGTGAGGGGATAAGCCAAGGTCATGGTGACAAGCAGACAAGGATAAACAAAGGACACGCCAAAGGTCAAGGTCACAAGCAGACAGGGATAGTCGAGAACAAGCCAAGATCGGTAACACAGAGACAGACATAGCACACGGCAAGCAGGAACCCAAACACACAATGCTTAACAAACAACGTTGATCAGCAAGGCAGACTTGCAGTGCACAGGTTAATATAGAGTTCTCTGATAGGGCCTGGGGTGGAGCCATGCTTGGAGGAGAGATTATTAAAGCAGCCAGGTGAGAGTGTCTGGCCTCTAAGGTGAATACATGTAGAGGAAGGTAAGCTGACAGACAAACATTACTGCATATCCATGACACTCGTTTTGCACAGAGTGGCCCTGAACGCCATTTTCTGGGGTCCCCCGGCGGCTCTCTCGGCTCCTCCCCGCATCAGATAACCACCTCTGGGAAGCGCTCTCCCAAGGGGCTTGCGTCATTGGATTTGATTGACAGCAGAGGGAGCCAATGGCTGCGCTGCAATCAATCAAGAGCCGAGAACCCCGGGCAAAGATGCAGCACGTCCTCATTGTGGGACATTCCAGGGCTCAGGTAAGTAAAATGGGGGGCCGGTAACTGCCAGATGTTTTTTCACCTTTTAATCCATAGGATGCATTAAGATGAAAAAACAGGAGGGTTTACAACCCCTTTAAGTATTGTATACATAATGTCCACTAGATAGCGTATTCACTTTGCGTGCCCTTTTAAATTTTTTATTAGTGGATTTCTATGTGACTGTTGATTCGGTCCAAAGGGCAGTTAAATATAATATTTGTAATGATTTTGCTTCTTTTTATAAAGGAGAGAACCTCTTCTTTTTTTTTTTTTTTATAGTAACCTATCACCTATGTGATTTGAGAGCCACGGGATCGGCTTATAACTCGTTCCGGTCTGTGGAACGCATAGTGAACCGCACATGAGAGAGGACTGATAGTTTCCGGCGGGTCACTTCTGGTGAGACTAGTATATTAGACGTACTTGCGTTCGGCTGCCATGCCTCTGAAGATGTAATATGATTACGAAACTTGTAAGGCAGTACCGGAAGACGTAAGCACGCCTCGACCTATGGATTATTCATAAGAGTTATGCCTGTTTATCTACAGAAATGTGAGTGTATTATTATACCTTTCAATAAAGCAGTGGTTTTTTAACCACGTGCCGACTGCTGTGATCGTGACACGGAGAGGCAGAACGGGCAGATTCCTATGTAAACAAGTCATTTCCCTGTTCTGCCTAGTGACATGACAGGGATCTACTGCTCCCTGTCATTGGGAGCAGTGATCACTGTCAGGTCAGTGGTAGCCCTTTCCCCCCACAGTTAGAATCACTCCCTAGGACACACTTAACCCCTTGATCGCCCTCTAGTGTTTAACCCCTTCCCTGCCAGTGTCATTTACACAGTAATCAGTGCATTTTTAAAGCACTGATCGCTGTATAAATGACAAAGGTCGCAAAATAGTGTCAAAAGTGTCCGATGTGTCCACCGCAATGTCGCAGTCACGATTAAAATCACAGATTGCCGCCATTCCTAGTAAAAATAATAATAATAATAAAAATACCATAAATCTATCCCCTATTTTGTAGACGCTATAACTTTTGCACAAACCAATCAATACACGCTTATTGTGATTTTTTTTTTTTTTTACCAAAAATATGTAGAAGAATACATAATTGGTCTAAACTGAGGAAAATCATTTTTTTATATATATATTTTTTTGTGATATTTACTATAGCAAAAAGTTAAAAATATTGCATTTTTTTTTTCAAAATTGACGCTATTTTTTTGTTTATAGCGCAAAAAATAAAAACCGCAGAGGTGACCAAATGCCACCAAAAGAAAGATCTATTTGTGGGGAAAAAAAGGACGTAAATTTTGTTTGGGTGCAATGTCGCACGACAGCGCAATTGTCAGTTAAGGCGACACAGCATCGTATCGCAAAAAGTGCTCTGACCGGAAGGGGGGAAATTCTTCCGGGGCTGAAGTGGTTAAAACAATATCACGCTATTTTGGTACCCTTACATTCTTTTGAGGGAAAACGGCCCCTCCTTACCTGGAGAAAGTGCTTCCTGCGCTGGGATCGCGTCTTTCATAACTGGCAAGAGCTGGAGTGATGTTGTTACGGATGTCTAGATGATCATTCATCTTCTTCTTATACGCGTATTATACGGTGATTTATGGCAGGACTGTTTTACAGAGTTTTTATTGCAACTTTTTTTTGATTGGTGCTTCACCTTTTTATATATATCTGTTTTAGTGGTTCTATGATCAAACCTTTAGTGCTAGCTGCCACGGATATTGTTATCCGGCTTATATTTAGCCAAAGCGCAGAAACTATTTGATTTTTACGTATTTGAATTAATGGTAACTAAAACTCCAGCTTTTTTGAAAGACTCTATGAAATTAATGAAATTTCACAATGGAACATAGGGGAGGATGTCTTACTGGTGACGGTAGATGTCTCCTCTTTATATACTATTATCCCACATGAGTTAGGATATCAAGCGGCAGGATATTTCTTAACTAGGGATCAATCCTTGAATGCCTCCACCTTGAATTTTATTTTGAGGTTATTACACTTTGCTATGGAGTATAACTATTTTTACTATGGATGAGAATTTTATTTACAAAGCACAGGGGTAGCAATGGGGGCGAAATTTGCGCCAAGCCTAGCTAATATTTTTATGGCTTTATGGGAGAATGAGATTCTTTTCTTATTGCTTCCCGTCTTCTTTTTTGGCATCGCTATATAGACAACGCCTTTTTCCTATGGAAGGGGGATGAAGAATCCCTATATTCATTTACAGTGGGGAGAAAAAGTATTTGATACACTGCCAATTTTGCATGTTTTCCTACTTACAAAGCATGTAGAGGCCTGTAATTTTTATCATAGGTACCCTTCAACTGTGAAGCCTAGTACACACGGACGAGATTCTCGTCAGGAAAAAACTGTTGTTTTTCCTGACGAGATTCTTGACAAGAATCTTGTCCCGGCCGAGTGTACACACGTACGATTCAAAAGAACCGCCGTTCTTTTGACTGGCACGAACGCGGTGACGTCATCGACTACGACGAGCATGCACTCGTCACATTCGATGCCGTCGCCGCCATCTTGCTTCACCCTACCTATGCCTTGGAAGCTACCGCGCATGCGTCAAAGTCATTTCGAGCATGCGCGGGTTTCCATGGAGGCAGGTAAGTATACACACGCTCAGGTTTCTCATCGGGAAACAGGCCGACAAGAATCCCGACGAGAAAATAGAGAGCTGGATCTCTATTTTTCTCGTCGAGATTCTGGGCAGATTTCCAGATGAGAAACCTGAAAGCCTCGTACACACGCATGGTTTTCTTGGCAAGAAAGCTATGCCAGCAGTTTTCTTGTCGTTTCTTGCCGAGAAAACCGGTCGTGTGTACGAGGCCTGAGAGACGAAATCTAAAACAAAAATCCAGAAAATCACATTGTATGATTTTTAAGTAATTAATTTGCTTTTTTTTGCATGACATAAGTATTTGATACACCAGAAAATCAGAAATTAATATTTGGTACAGAAACCTTTGTTTGCAATTACAGAGATCATACGTTTCCTGTAGTTCTTGACCAGGTTTGCACACACTGCAGCAGGGATTTTGGCCCACTCCTCCATACAGAGCTTCTCCAGATCCTTCAGGTTTCGGGGCTGTCGCTAAACAACAGACTTTCAGCTCCCTCCTAAGATTTTCCATTGGGTTCAGGTCTGGACACTGGCTAGGCCACTCCCGGACCTTGAGATGCTTCTTATGCAGCCACTTCTTAGTTGCCCTGGCTGTGTGTTTTTGGTCGTTGTCATGCTGGAAGACCCAGCCACAACCCACCTTCAATGCTCTTACTGAGGGAAGGAGGTTGTTGGCCAAGATCTCGCGATACATGGCCCCATCCATCCATCCTCCCCTCAATACGGTGCAGTCGTCCTGTCCCCTTTTCAGAAAAGCATCCCCAAAGAATGATGTTTCCACCTCCATGCTTCATGGTTGGGATGGTGTTCTTGGGGTCGTATTCATCCCTCTTCTTCCTCCAAACACGGCGAGTGGAGTTTAGACCAAAAATCTCTATTTTTGTCTCATCAGACCACATGACCTTCTCCCATTCCTCCTCTGGATCATCCAGATGATCATTGGTAAACTTCAGACGGGCCTGGACATGCGCTGGCTTGAGCAGGGGGACCTTGCGTGCGCTGCAGGATTTTAATACATGACGGCGTAGTATGTTACAAATGGTTTTCTATGAGACTGTGGTCCCAGCTCTCTTCAGATCATTGACCAGGTCCTGCCGTGTAGTTCTGGGCTGATCCCTCACCTTCCTCATGATCACTGATGCCCCACGAGGTGAGATCTTGCATGGAGCCCCAGACCGAGGGAGATTGACTGTCATCTTGAACTTCTTCCATTCTCTAATAATTGCGCCAACAGTTGTTGCCTTCTCACCAAGCTGCTTGCCTATTGTCCTGTAGCCCATCCCAGCCTTGTGCCGGTCTACAATTTTATCCCAGATGTCCTTACACAGCTCTCTGGTCTTGGCCATTGTGGAGAGGTTGGAGTCTGTTTGAGTGTGTGGACAGATGTCTTTTATACAGGTAACAAGTTAAAACAGGTGTAGTTAATACAGGTAATGAGTGGAGAACAGGAGGGCTTCTTAAAGAAAAAATAACAGGTCTGTGAGAGCCGGAATTCTTACTGGTTGGTAGGTGATCAAATGCTTATGTCATGCAATAAAATGCAAATTAATTATTTAACAATCATACAATGTGATTTTCTGGATTTTTGTTTTACATTCCTTCTCTCACGGAAGGCAAGGACCTCCAAGGTGATATTCTCTGAAATATTGCCTGTGCCATGCGCAACACAGGAAAGGCAGGGGGAGATTAGAGAGCTGAATGCATGGCTAAAGACCTGGTGTAGGGAGGAGGGATTTGGGTTTCTAGAGCACTGGGCTGACTTTTCATTGGGGTGCAACCTATATGCTAAAGACGGTTTGCACTTTAATGGAAGGGGGTCTGCTGTGCTGGGGGAGAGGTTTATGGGAAGGCAGGAGGAGTATTTAAACTAGGATTGAGGGGGGAGGGTGAACTAGAATTACATCGGGCACACAGGTCAGTTAGGGGTCAGACATTAATGGAGAGTGGAATGGGGATAGATGGGGGGAGGGTTATGGCAGGTGACGAGAAAATTCCCATGTTGCAAACAGCCATTGGAAACTATAGTGCCATTTGTACTACTAAAAATTATATGAAAAATACCAGAGCAAAATGTAATACATTAAAGTGTTTGTTCACCAATGCCAGAAGTCTGCCAAGCAAAATAGGTGAGTTGGAAGCTCTGGTGCATGAGGAGAGCTATGACGTAATCGGTATTGCTGAAACTTGGCTTCAATCCTCATATGACTGGGTTATTAATATTCCTGGCTATGCACTCTTTCGGAGAGACAGGGTAAAAAGGAAAGGTGGCGGGGTCTGTCTCTATGTGAGAAGTGATCTCAAAGCGAGTGTGAAAGAGGACCTGGTTGATGGAGAGTGTGATGAGGCTGAAGCATTATGGGTGGAACTGCATACAGATGTTCGTAGTTCAAAGTTAATCATTGGAGTTTGTTATAGACCACCCAATGTTAATGAGGAGGTGGAGACTCAGCTCCTTGCACAGATGGAAAGGGCTGCAAGGGCTGGGACAGTGATAATAATGGAGGATTTTAACTACCCAGAAATTGAGTGGAGTAATGGCACTGCTGGGACAGTTAAAGGGCAAAAATTTATAAGCCTATTGCAGGACAATTTTATGGTCCAGTTTATTGAGGCCCCAACTAGCAATGATGCTCTGTTGGACCTGGTAATCTCAAACCATGCAGAGCGTATTACTAATGTTCAGATAAAGGAACACCTGGGTAGCAGTGACCATAACATGATTTCATTTGATGTTAGCTGTAAGCAAGAAATACATACAGGAAAGATCATTTCAATAAAGCAAATTTTCCAAGGATGACGGCTGCTCTCCAGGACTTAGACTGGGAGGGAATATTGGCATCGATTAACACAGAACAGAAATGGGAATTCCTCAAAAAGACTGTTTGGGACCTCACTGCAAAGTATATTCCCATGGGCAATAAGTTTAAAAGGCTAAAAATAAAACCTATGTGGCTCACGGTTAAAGTTAAAAAAGCTATAAACAATAAGAAAAGAGCTTTTAAAAAATATAAAAATGAAGGAACACTAGTGTCATTTAAATGTTACAAAGAATATAACAGGATATGTAAAAAGGAAATCAAGGATGCAAAAATTCAAAACCAACAACAGATTGCAAAAGATAGTAGGACAAACCCCAAAAAAGTCTTCAAATATATTAATAGTAAAAAGGTCAGGTCTGAGCATGTAGGTCCTTTACAAAATAATCTAGAGTGGGTGACTGGGGACAAAGAGAAGGCTAATTTAATAAATACTTTCTTCAGCTCTGTGTATACAATGGAGCATGGGGGAGATCATGTCCATAATGGGGGTGGTAGTGACACATCCACAATGGCTCAAAAGTGATATGGTCCAGAAATATTTAGACAGAATAAAGGTGGATAAAGCACCTCGACCAGATGGCATCCACCCACGGATCCTAAAATTAATTGAGCTCTGTAATTTCAAAGCCATTGTATCTAATTTTTAGGGACTCATTAATGACAGGAATAGTACTACAATGTGGTGCCTATATTTAAAAAGGGAACAAAGTCTTTAACAAGTAACTATAGACCTGTTAGTTTAACTTCTATAGTTGGGAAGATACTGGAGAGATTAATAAAAGACCACATAGATGAGTTCTTGCTGGAAAAAAACGATTTAAGCAACAGACAGCATGGATTCATGAAAGACAGAAGTTGTCAGACAAACCTGATTTCTTTTTACGAAGAGGTAAGTAAAACCTTGGACAGAGGCGTGGCTGTGGATGTGGTATACTTGGATTTTGCAAAAGCGTTCGATACAGTTCCGCACTCACGGCTCATGTGCAAGGTAAAGTCTACAGGATTGGAAATATCAGTTTGTAAATGGATAGAAAACTGGCTAAAAGACAGAATTCAGAGAGTAGTGGTTAATGATTCTTACTCTGAACAGTCTAAGGTTATCAGTGGTGTACCCCAAGGTTCAGTGCTGGGACCCTTACTTTTTAACATCTTTATAAATGATATTGGGTCTGGGATCAAAAGTAACATTTCTGTCTTTGCAGATGACACCAAGCTATGCAGTGGAATAACGTCCTTACATGATGTCGCCAATTTACAAACCGACCTCAATGCTCTGTCTAATTGGGCGACTATGTGGCAGATGAGGTTTAATATTGATAAATGTAAAGTTATGCCCCTGTTCAAATCATTCGTAAGACCTCATCTGGAATATGCAGTTCAGTTTTGGGCACCAGTTCTCAAAAAGAATATCGGGGAACTGGAGAAAGTGCAGAGAAGGGCAACCAAACTCATAAGAGGCATGGAGGAGCTCAGCTATGAGGAAAGATTAGAGGAACTGAATGTATTCACTCTTGAGAAGAGGAGAATAAGGGGGGATATGATTAACATGTACAAATATATAAGGGGTCCATATAGTGAACTTGGTGTTGAGTTATTCACTTTACGCTCAACACAAAAGACAAGGGGGCACTCTTTACGTCTAGAGGAAAAAAGATTTCATCTCCAAATACGGAAAGGTTTCTTCACAGTAAGAGCTGTGAAAATGTGGAACAGACTCCCTCCAGAGGTGGTTCTGGCCAGCTCAGTAGATTGCTTTAAGAAAGGCCTGGATACTTTCCTAAATGTACATAATATAACTAACATTTATAGGTAAAGTTGATCCAGGGTAAATCCGATTGCCTCTCGGGGGATCAGGAAGGATTTTTTTTTCCCTGCTGTAGCAAATTGGATCATGCTCTGCTGGGTTTTTTTTGCCTTCCTCTGGATCAACTGTGGGTATAGAATTGGGTATATGGGATTGTACGATATTTTTTATTTTATTTATTTTTTATGGTTGAACTGGATGGACTTTGTCTTTTTTAACCTGACTAACTATGTAACTATACCTATGATAAAAATTACAGACCTCTATATGCTTTGTAAGTAGGAAAACCTGCAAAATTGGCAGTGTATCAAATACTTGTTCTCCCCACTGTATGTTGAGTCTCAATAATAATCAATGGGGGAATAGATTCACATATGAATGTAGTAGGTCATCAGTGAATTTCTTAGTTTTGGTTATTTTTAAAGATCAAGGTCAACTGTTAACTAAAACATTTTTCAAATCTACAGACAGAAATAGTCCAATTCCAACAGACAGCTGCCATCACCCGAATTGGCTTCTGGCCTTAAGGCCATACACAAGGGACAATTATAAAGGTATCAGAAGAAATTGTTTCAGCTTAGAGGATTTTAAATCCCAGGCCAACATATTAAAAGATCGGTTTATGGAGAAAGGGTATGACTTTAGAAGCTTGGATAATGAATTACAAGATGTTTCACTCCTAAATAGAAAGTTTGTTGGCCTCCAAAAATAAGGATATGGTGTATAATAATATGTTTGAGTGGTCCTTTTTAACTACTTCCTCGTCCCAATACTGGTGGGTGAATAAAATCATCAGAAAACACTGGCAAGTTTTAAAGAGTGATAAAATACTAGGGCCCAAACTTCCAGATGAACCAAATGTGGTAGAAGAAATCAAACTCTGAAAGATGTACTGGCACCTAGTTCAATAGGTCCACCTCAAAAAATGTGTATGTTTGGGAACCTAAAATGATTTTTTCCATGTAAAAGATGCACCGTTTGTAAAACTTCAAGAACTATAAAAACCTCATCCTTTTCCTCAAATGTTACTTCTAAAGTCTAAAACATCACAGATTTTATTACCTGTGGAACTATAGGGGTCAGTTATCTCCTTAGGTGTCCATGTGGCTTCCAGTATAATATTGGGAGGACCACAAGGGCACTTAATGTACAAATACCTTGCGAATATACATAAAGGTTTCATAGGTCATAGTGTCTCTAGGCACTTTTGCCATCATAAAATAGGAATCCCTCCCTACTTCAGGTTGTTGAGATTGAGAGGTATATCCCCCATTGGAGAAGGAATAAGCTTAAGACACATTTCACGTAGAGAAACCAGGTGGATTTTTGATATCCACTCTTACAGTCCCCTGGTGCTCAACGTAGAATGGGACATTAATTGCTATATTGATAATAGAGTAGTGCCATTTTCATATTAGGTATCCTTGATAGTAAGGTATTATCAGTTCTGCCCTTTTTCCAAATAGGATTAATTCCACACATTATTTGTCTATCCTCATTACTTCCTTTTGTGGTAATTCATAAATTCCATTGGAATTTGTGTTGTTACCAAGAGCTGGACCTTTGGCACACGTTTATTCCATGTTTAGTTGTTATAGGTTATTTTTGGATGGTTGTCAGGGGTGGGTGTGAAGGAGGGTACATCCTTCCGCCTTAACCCACGTTAATGTATTTCCATACTATGTTACGTTTATGAATGAGTCCTTTTTTATATATAGTTTTTATTTTTATGTTATAGTTTTTTTTTTCTCAGTTATTATATGTATTTTCATGAAATTGTTTAACTCAAAGATGAATTATATGTAATAGTAAATTTATGTCAAATGGATATTTATGTTAATAATTGTATTATTTACACGGATTTCAAATATTTATCATTATTTGATATAGTACTCATACTTTTTTAGTGTTTGTATATGTAGCGGGTATTTTAAATTTAAGGGAAGCATCTGGGTGGTAGTGTAACCCAGATGCACTGATTATTGTTTATGGAGGACTCTGGTGGTGTGAGGTTCACTGGGGTCAGAGGGTGGCGCTGTTGCCCTGGGCCGGGGGTTGAACCCTCACTGCAAGACTGTACTCTTTTTGTCCCTTTCCGGCGGTTGTACAGTGTGGCGGGGAACCTGCTGTGACGCTGGGGAGAGGAGATAAAGGGGGCGGATGCCCTGAGCACGGGGTTCAGAGTCAGAGGACACCATCGCGCCCAGGCACCTTCAGCCTGGGTGAAGGCGTTCCGGAGTTCCGGGAACAGGGGCCCTTGACCTGGCCGGAGCGGGAGATGGAGTCCATCCCAGGCACCTTTTTAGCCCTGGGGTGAGGTACTATTGAGGAGGCCTGGGACCCAGTACCTTCGACTGGGTTCCGCAAGGGTGGAGGAGTCCGAGGGGCCCAAAGGTGTTGGGCGCCTGAATCTGAGACGAGGAGGCCGGGGAGTGTAACCCTTCCGAACAGCCCGGTGCAGCATTTGCCGGTGACGGTGGGGCCTCCGGTAACTCTCTCGGAATGATGTCTTCCCTCTGACTGGGGCCACAGCTTAAAGAAGGTAACTCCTATTTCATGTTTGTCAGAGTTGCTGGTAGAGACTCAGAAAAGGAAAGAAGTACATTCACAGCCACTGTGCGCCATAACCGTTGGTGATATCTCAATGGTTTAGTTTGATTGAGGATTGTGCCTTGACCTACTCCCCACCTATACTGAACTGTTCGTTGGTCACAACCTGTCTGTGCTAAGTGACGATTTATTGCTGCTAAAGAATAAATAAGGGTTGGACCTTTTCAGTGGTGTGGAACTCTGGTTACTGGGAGCAAAGGGGGGTCAGTTAGAGGAAGGACTTGACCCTGGGTTATACACACGACCCAATGGTAAAATACGTTCGGGCCTTCACCTCTATCCAGAAGAGGACATGGGCCGTGGTGGATCTCATCCCTCCCCCCAGGTTTCCCCTAGACAAGACAGCAAGCCGAGAATAAGAAGGGGTGAGAGGGGTGAGCCCGCTATATATATATATATACTGTGGGGGGGTTAGCTCGGCAGCGGGTGTGTGTGATCCCCTGGATGGGCTCCCCACACAAAAACAGGCCCAGCAGACGGAGGTTGTGGTTTTCAAGATCAAAAAGGTGCGGTTTATTTCTCTATTTACAGTGACAAAAAAACACAGCAAAGCAAAAAGAAACATAAACAAAATAAACCCTGGTCAGCTTGACCTCTGACTAAACATGCAGGTTTCCTAACTAACAACTGGGATCAGCCTGGTGCTGTCCTAGTCCCTAAGTCCCTGGTTTAGTAAATGTCCAAACAAATAGCCACACAGGCTTTGTCTCACCGCACAGGGGTTCACTCTCCCTAGACAGTCCACACAGGTCTGGTTCCAGGCATGAGCAAACACCTAATGAAGCTGGGAGTTTTTATAGAGGCCTTAAACGAGCTGACAAGCTTCAGCTGGTCTCATCAACTCCCTGCCTGCACGACGCCCAGCACTCTCCCTAGAGGTATGAATCATCCATGAGCCCACTAGCCTCAGCTGGGCTTCATCAACTCCCTCCCTAGTTGTATAAGTCGGCATAAAGCCTGAATCTGGGAGAAATATATCTACCCCCCTGGATGCAACCAGGTGACTTTACCTTCCTGATGTCACAAAATATATATATATATATATATATATATATATATATATATATATATATATATATATATATATATATATATATTATATATATTTTTTTTATTTATTTGAATAAGTATACACTGATTTTAAGCCATTAGGTTGTTAACCACTTAAGGACCGCGGCACGACGATGTACGTCGACAGAATGGCACTGACAGGCACAAGGGCGTACAGGTACGTCCCCTTTAAGAACCTGTCCATTTGGAAATTTGCAAATCCAAATGTTGCAAATCCACAGAGTCTCTGCGTTGATTGGATAGATTGATAGCATCGCAGCCATTGGCTCCCGCTGCTGTCAATCAAATCCAATGATGCGGCTGCCGAGGGGCGGGACCGAGTCATAAACTTGGCGTCTATGGACACCGAGTGCATGACATGGGAGCGCGCCTGCAAGGTAACCCCCCTCAGGAGAGAGCTTCCAAGAGGGAGTTAGCTATTGTGAGGAGGAGCCGAGAGAGCCGCCGTGGGACCCCAGAAGAGGACGATCGGGGCCCCAAATGCACCAGGGATCGCAGACATGACCCCTGGGTCAGGACAAAGTTCAAATGGAACACTTTCCCATGGGACCTTTACTACTGTGGCTCTCAAGTACAAAGTGGAGTTCTGGACCTCCTGGATTTGGCATAACAGGATCCCATCAGAAGGCAGCAGCAACAAGGAGGAGGCATAGGCATCATCAGCAGGCGGCAACATGGAGGAGGCATGGGCATCATCAGCAGGCGGCAACATGGAGGAGGCATGGGCATCATCAGCAGGCGTCTGCATGGAGGAGGACTTGATCGCATCAGCAGCAGGCGTCTGCATGGAAGAGGAATGTATCGCATCAGCAGCAGGCGTCTGCATGGAGGAGGACTGGATCGCATCAGCAGCAGGCGTCTGCATGGAGGAGGACTGGATCGCATCAGCAGCAGGCGTTTGCATGGAGGAGGACTGGATCGCATCAGCAGCAGGCATCTGCATGGAGGAGGACTGGATCCAGGCCCGGACTGGCCATAGGGCATACCGGGCAAATGTCCGATGGGCCGCAGCCGCCCGCGGGCCGCCGGACAGCATGTCACGTCTTCCCCATCGTCTCCAATGTGTCCGGAGGCAGCCGGAGTTGGTGTGCGGAGCTGGGGGTGTGGCTGCCCCCTTCACTCCTCCCACAGACTCGTTCACTCTGGCTGATCCCACAGCTGAAGGAGAAGGAAACGAGGCCACAGCAGCCAGAGTGTCTTCATCTCCAGGCATGATGTAAGTTACTGCATTGCTGCACATGTCACTACATAGAGTCCTAACCTGGCACCATACCACCCCAGCCTGCCTTATGCCACTGCACCCTGCCCTATGCGTGCCACCCCAACCTGCCTTATGCCACCGCAACCTCCCCTATGCCACCGCAACCTGCCCCATGCCACCGCAAACTGCTCTATACCACCCCAACCTGCCCTATGCCACCGCAACCTGCTCTATGCCACCACACCCTGCCCTATATCACCCCATCCTGCCCTATGCCACCCAGCCTGTCATATACCACGCAAACTGCCCTATACCACCCCAGCCTGCTCTATACCACCCCAACCTGCCTTATGCCACCCCAACCTGCCCTATATTGCCCCAGCCGGCCCAATACCACCCTATACTTTAATTTACAGGGGTCATTTGGGGGTGCGCCTCGTGACTGTGCGCTGCCTGCGGGGCGCTGGGCAGGATAAACGGGAGGGGGACGACACCATGTTTTGCCGCACCAGGTGACACTAACCCTAGTGATGCCACTGCCCCAGTGCACTCTCAGCTGCGAGTCGGAGCTGCACTCGAGTGACAGTGACACCCGTCGGCACATCAGGGGTCCGGGACCCGCAACGATCCCCTTCTCTCTGGCAAGGTGGCCGCGGCACTGATGACCTGATTAGTCTCTGCTCGGCTGTCTCACAAAGCCAAGCAGAGTGAAGCAGCCTCCCCCTCCACCTTTATGCCCACACAGGGGGAGGGAACCCATCATGCAGTCCCGTGCTGAGGTACATTATGGGTCTGAAGGGGGGGGTCTGTATTGTAGGGGGGTTTCTGTATTGTGGGGGTGGTCTGAAATGTAGGGGGGTTCTGTATTGTAGGGGGGGTTCTGTATTGTAGGGGGGTCTGTATTGTAGGGGGCATTCTGTATTGTAGGGGGCATTCTGTATTGTAGGGGGGTTTTGTATTGTAGGGGGGTCTGAAATGTAGGGGGGTTCTGTATTGTAGGGGGGGTCTGAAATGTAGGGGGGTTCTGTATTGTAGGGGGGTCTGAAATGTAGGTGGGTTCTGTATTGTAGGGGGTTCTGTATTGTAGGGGGGTTCTGTATTGTAGGGGGGGTCTGTATTGTAGGGGGTTCTGTATTTTAGGGGGTCTGCAATGTAGGGGGGGTTCTGTATTGAAGCGGGTCTGAAATGTAGGGGGGTTCTGTATTGTAGGGGGGTCTGATATGTAGTAGGGGTCTGTATTGTAGGGGGGGTCTGTATTGTAGAGGGGGTCTGTACTGTAGGAAGGTCTGTGTAACATGCAGGGGGTCCAGAACTGTTAGGGGGTGTCTGTGTAACAAACTGTGGGGGGCTGTGTAATGTAAAGGGGTCCAGAGGTGCAGGGTGCTGTGTAATGTAAAGGGGTCCAGAGGTGCAGGGTGCTGTGTAATGTAAAGGGTCCAGAGGTGCGGTGCTATGTAATGTAAAGGGGTCCAAGGTGCTGTGTAATGTAAAGGGGTCTGGAACCCCACATCCCATCATTAACCGCCACCGCAAAGCACCGCTGCCGCGCACCCCCCTCCCCCGGGCTGCTCAGTCTAAAATTCCCGGGCCTATTTTTTTGTCCCAGTCCGGGCCTGACTGGATCACATCATCAGCAGGCATCTGCATGGAGGAGGACTAGATCACATCAACAGAAGTTGTCTGCATGGAGGAGGACTGGATTGCATCAGGCACTGGATCGGTGGGAACAGGATCAGCAGGCAACATTGATAGTGGCACAGGTATAAGAGAAGGAGACAAGTTTTGTTTCTTTGGCTTAGATATTGGAGTCCTGCACATAGTTGCCTTGTGCTGACCAGACTGTACTGCTGATGGGAAGGTAGTAAAGGTACTAGGAAGAATAGAGGGAGGAGTATTAGAAATGCAGGAAGAGGCCTGACATGTTGCTATGGGTAACAGCACTGCAGGGGGAGCTTTTGATGGATTGCATACGGGGGAAGTGTGCTTACTGGTGGGTGGTGGGGTACTTATGTGTCTTATCTTGCACTGGGGCTATGATCTCTGGCCAAGCTTGTAGTAGAGGTTGAACTAAAGTCAGTTTGTCTCTCCCTTGCTCACATTGCTCAATTAAACAGTGCACAGAAGCAATACATTCCAACACCACCTGTTGTGAATAGGCTGCATACTGCTGGAGAAACAAATCTGCACA
The DNA here is from genome assembly GCA_029206835.1 of Rana muscosa. NCBI lineage: Eukaryota > Metazoa > Chordata > Amphibia > Anura > Ranidae > Rana > Rana muscosa. The sequence goes on along the minus strand of CM055116.1, from coordinate 592,979,147 downwards.
ATGTTTTAGCAACCATCCCAAAAATCCAGCCTGGTATAAAGTAAATGGAGGAGTGAAGATATCGTGGCCCTGAGAGGTAACCTGAAATAGTAGCTCAGAACAGACCTGGATGAAAGGTTGTACTTCACTAAATGAAAATCTACCCTCCACGGCTAAGGCATGTGCAGTCAGAATCCCTTCAAGCAGCTCTTCCTCAGTGAGATCTTGCCAAAGTGAATACATAAATCCTTATTTCCTACTGCAAGTTGCACAAGAGAGCCGCTTGTATGATGTTTCGGGCCTGTAACACACCGCTGTCAACCCCCAGCAATTGGCTCTACCCTCCCTTGGCACAGCTAGTAGGGGATGATAGGATTGTGAGACCTGTAACTTTAGGTCACACAATCCGGCAGTAAATGCACACAGTGATATGGTATAACTGACACTGACCATCCCCTCAAAGTAATTACACCAACAACTTGTCTGCTTAATCCTGGTATTTTTACTGAACGAAATGGTTAAGCAGATAAACTGTATACATTAACATATGCAGAGCCCTGCAATAAAAGGTATTCAGCAAATAAACAGATATACAATTCTGTACACACACACATAACTAGCAGACCCCGTTTGCAGCTCCCCTCCCTCGTGGGCAAGATGGTGCCCAGCAATGTCTAAACTTAGAAGTAGAAGTCAGGCCTGACTGTTCTTCGCTAGCAAATGGTGGTGCACTTTTGAAGACAAAATTGTAATCCACAGGAATAGGTACTGTGACAGCAGGAAGGTAAAGTCACCTGGTTGCATCCAGGGGGGTAGATATATTTCGCCCAGATTCAGGCTTTACGCCGATTTGTACAACTAGGTGGAGAGTTGTATAAGGCTAGTGTGCTCATGGATGACTCATACCTCTAGGGAGAGGGCTGGGCGTCGTGCAGACAGGGAGTTGATGAGACCAGCTGAACCTTGTCAGCTCATTTAGGCCTCTATAAGAAACTCCCAGATTCATTAGATGTTAGCTCATGCCTGGAACCAGACCTGTGTGGACTGTCTAGGGAGAGTGAACCCCTGTGCGGTGAGGCAAAGCCTGTGTGGCTATTTGTTTGGACTTTTACTAAACCAGGGACTTAGGGACTAGGACAGCACTAGGCTGATCCCAGTTGTTAGTTTAGGAAACCTGCATGTTTAGTCAGAGGTCAAACTGACCAGGATTTATTTTGTTTGTTTCTTTTTGGCTTTGCTGTGTTTTTGTCACTGTACATAGAGAAATAAACCGCACCTTTTGATTTTGAAAACCACAACCTCCGTCTGCTGGCCCTGTTTTTGTGTGGGGAGCCCAACCAGGGGGTCACACACACCCGCTACCGAGTTAACCCCCTCACAGTTGGTGGAGAATGCGGGCAGTTTTTTTAAGAAAGCATGGAGGAGATACTGAAACAGCTGGCTCTAGCAAATGCCAATCAACAGCAGACAAATGCAGGTTTGCAAAGGAGCCTTGCAGCCCAGCAGCAAGCTCATCAACAAGCCCAGCAGCAATCTGAGGCCCGCTTCATAGACCTGTTACAGAAGCAAGAGCAGAGACTACAACAAATGGAAGCAGTAATGCAGCAACGTCCGCAGACCAGTGAGGAAAGCCGTCCCACTAATACCGCGTCCTTTGGGGTGAGTCGTTTATTGACAAAAATGACTGGAGAGGATGATCCAGAGGTATTTTTGACCACATTTGAAAGGACTGCTGAAAGAGAAAAGTGGCCTGAGGAGCAGTGGGCTGGACTGGTGGCTCCTCTGTTAACTGGTGAATCGCAGAAGGCTTACTATGACCTAGAGCCTGACCAAGCAAAAGACTATGTGATGCTAAAAGCTGAAATATTGGCAAGGCTGGGTGTCACCCTGGCTGTCCGGGCTCAGCGTGTGCATAACTGGACTTTCCAGCTTGGAAAACCCCCCAGGTCTCAAATGTATGATCTCATTCACCTGAGCAGGAAGTGGCTACAGCCAGAGACTTTGTCCGCACCGGAGATTGTGGAACGTGTTGTGATGGATCGTTTCTTGAGAGCTCTTCCTACCGCCATTCAAAAGTGGGTAAGCCACGGAGACCCAGAAACGGCCGGTAAACTTGTGGATCGTGTAGAGAGATACTTGGCTACAGAGAACCTGACGGCCTCTTCCAGAGACTCTCGGACTTTCCACCCTAAGACCAGACCATCCCCAGGGGCGGATAAGAGGATTCCAAGGGGTGAGGGTGGAGAGAGTGAGAGGGTGGGAGCTCTACCCCAAGTTTGGCGAGAACAGCCTGGGAAATCAGCGGCTCAAGAGGCCGCAAGAAGGATCGTTTGCTACCGCTGCCGGCAAGCGGGACATATTGCAGCCAATTGCCCGGTTGTGGAGGAACCCATGCAGTGTGACTTTCTGACGGGCAGACGTCAGTCGCTGTGTGCGACAGTCGCATGCACTGCCATTCGAGGAACTGAGAAACATTTATGCAAAATGTGTGTTAATGGTAGAAATGTTGTGGTATTGTTGGATTCAGGTAGCCTTGTGACCCTGATAAAGGCTGAGTTAGTTAAAACAGAGGTCTCTGGGAATAGCAAGGTAGCTGTTATTTGTGTGCATGGGGACACCCGAGAGTATCCAGTGACTACAGTGTGTTTCGAGACCCCCAAAGGTACCCTCTCTCATCCAGTGGGCTTAGTATCTCAGTTACCGCATGACGCCATTGTGGGAAGGGATTTTCCGAAGTTCTGGGAACTGTGGGATGATCCTGAGCCCCCCACTGGTGCCCCTATGTACCAGGAATGTGATAGCCAGAACTCCTCTGAGAGTGGTGAGGACTCTCCAGAATTTCCCTTGTCAGTATTGGCAGGGGAGACTCAAGAAACTGGAGAGGAGCCCACCTCCTCAGACGAAAACCTACCGTCTGTGGAGTTTTCTGATCTGGAGGTTCACAGGGAAAATTTTGCCACAGAACAGTTAAAAGACCCCGCCCTAATAAAGGCACGGGAAAACGTAGTGGAAATAGATGGCGAGTTAGTGAACCCAGATAATACCTGCACTTACCCATACTTCAGCGTAGAGAAGGACCTACTGTATCGGGTGGCAAAAAGGGCAGAAGAAACCGTTGAGCAGCTGGTGGTGCCCAAACCTTACAGGAAGTTGGTGTTGGAGTTGGCCCATGGGCACATTCTTGGAGGTCATCTGGGGACAGAGAAAACCCGAGAGAGGGTATTACAGAGATTCTATTGGCCTGGGGTGATGAAGGACATAGAAAATTATTGTTCCTCCTGCCCTGTGTGTCAGAGGTCGGCCCCGATGCCACATTTCCGTAGCCCGCTGGTCCCTCTACCCATCATTGAGGTCCCGTTTGAGAGAATCGCAATGGATTTGGTAGGTCCTATAATCAAGTCCGCTAGGGGGCACCAGTACATATTGGTTATAATGAACTATGCCACCCGTTATCCAGAAGCGATCCCTCTCAGAAATACCTCGGCCAAAACCATAGCCAAAGAGCTATCTCTTGTTTTTAGCCGGGTGGGTATTTGTAAAGAACTGCTTACGGACCAAGGTACACCCTTTATGTCCCGGGTTATGAAAGAGCTGTGTAAATTGTTCAAAGTGACGCAATTGCGTACATCTGTGTATCACCCCCAAACCGATGGGCTGGTTGAAAGATTCAACAAAACCCTAAAACAAATGTTGAAGAAAGTGGTGGATAGAGATGGAAAGGATTGGGACTGTCTACTTCCTTATTTGATGTTTGCTATTAGGGAGGTGCCCCAATCCTCTACGGGATTCTCCCCCTTTGAGTTACTGTATGGGAGACACCCAAGAGGGCTGTTGGATATTGCCAAGGAAACTTGGGAAAGTGAGAGTTCTCCCCACAGGAGTGTGATTGAGCATGTCGCCCTGATGCAAGATCGAATTGCACAGGTAATGCCCATCGTGAAGGAACATTTGGCCCAAGCGCAGTTGGCACAGCAGAGAGTGTACAACCGTGGAGCAAAGACCCGTACCTTTTCCCCGGGGGATAGGATATTGGTACTTGTCCCTACGGTTGAAAGTAAATTCCTTGCCAAATGGCAAGGCCCCTACGAGATAATGGAAAAAGTGAGCGAAGTGAATTACAAGGTCAGACAACCAGGAAGGCGAAAGCCCGAACAGATATATCACGTTAATCTGTTGAAAGCCTGGAGGGATAGAGAGTCCCTAGTCGCAGAAACTTGGTCACCAGCTCAAACTGGTTGCGTGATTCCGGAGGTTGGAATAGCAGCCACCTTGTCACAACCCCAACAACAGGAGGTTAAGGAGTTTGTGCTTCGCAACAAGGAGGTGTTCTCTGAGCTGCCGGGACAAACATCTGGGGTAGAGCATGATATTATTACCCCGCCCGGTGAAAGGGTGAAGTTAAAACCCTATCGGATCCCAGAGGCCCGACGGGAGGCAATACGGGAGGAAGTACAGAAAATGCTGAACTTAGGGGTGATAGAGGAGTCCCAAAGTGATTGGTCTAGTCCCATTGTGTTGGTGCCTAAACCGGATGGGAGCTGGCGATTTTGTAACGATTTTCGTCAGTTGAACAAAGTTACAAAATTTGACACCTACCCCATGCCACGTATAGATGAGTTGATCGACCGGCTGGGAACAGCCCGATACATGACGACTCTTGACCTCACAAAAGGGTATTGGCAAATTCCCCTGGCCAAGTCGGCCAAAGAGAAAACCGCATTTGTAACCCCAGACGGGGCGTTCCAATATAAGAGAATGCCGTTCGGGTTACAGAATGCGCCGGCCACATTCCAGCGGAAAATGGACCAGATGCTGAGGCCCCATCGGAAGTATGCTGCGGCTTACCTGGATGACGTAATTGTCCATAGCACAGATTGGGCCTCACATCTGCCAAAAGTGCAAGCAGTCCTGGACTCTGTTCGGGAAGCGGGGTTTACGGCTAACCCCAAGAAGTGTACCATTGGGCAGGAGGAGGCCAAATATCTTGGGTACACCATTGGCAGGGGAGTAATAAAACCCCAACTCAACAAAGTCGAGGCCATCCAGAGTTGGCCACGTCCCAACAGCAAGAAGCAGGTACGAGCCTTTCTGGGAATCGCGGGTTATTATCGGCGCTTCATTCCCCACTTTGCTTCTAAGGCTGTGCCCCTAACCAACCTGACGAAAGGGAAAGGGTCGGTCATGATTAAATGGACCCCCGAGGCTGAGGCAGCATTCCAATTCTTGAAACAAGCCTTATGTAGCCAGCCAGTGTTGTACTCACCCGACTTCTCTAAAGACTTTGTCGTACAAAGTGATGCGTCAGATGTGGGGTTAGGAGCAGTATTGTCCCAGGTCTGGAACGGGGAAGAGCACCCAGTCATTTACCTCAGCAGGAAGTTGAAGTCCCATGAGGTAAATTACGCCACGGTTGAAAAGGAGTGTTTAGCGGTGAAGTGGGCTCTAGATTCCCTTCGGTACTATCTGCTAGGTAGGCACTTTGACATGGTTACGGATCACGCTCCGTTAAAGTGGATGGCTCAAAACAAGGAAACAAATAGAAGAGTGAATAGGTGGTTCCTGGCCCTCCAGGAATTCAACTTCACAGTAAAGCATCGCCCTGGCGTTCAAATGGGGAATGTGGATGCTTTGTCTCGAGTACATGAATGCCTGATTGCTGGTGTTCCAACCCCGAGGTTAAAACAAGAGGGGGGGGTATGTGACAGCAGGAAGGTAAAGTCACCTGGTTGCATCCAGGGGGGTAGATATATTTCGCCCAGATTCAGGCTTTACGCCGATTTGTACAACTAGGTGGAGAGTTGTATAAGGCTAGTGTGCTCATGGATGACTCATACCTCTAGGGAGAGGGCTGGGCGTCGTGCAGACAGGGAGTTGATGAGACCAGCTGAACCTTGTCAGCTCATTTAGGCCTCTATAAGAAACTCCCAGATTCATTAGATGTTAGCTCATGCCTGGAACCAGACCTGTGTGGACTGTCTAGGGAGAGTGAACCCCTGTGCGGTGAGGCAAAGCCTGTGTGGCTATTTGTTTGGACTTTTACTAAACCAGGGACTTAGGGACTAGGACAGCACTAGGCTGATCCCAGTTGTTAGTTTAGGAAACCTGCATGTTTAGTCAGAGGTCAAACTGACCAGGATTTATTTTGTTTGTTTCTTTTTGGCTTTGCTGTGTTTTTGTCACTGTACATAGAGAAATAAACCGCACCTTTTGATTTTGAAAACCACAACCTCCGTCTGCTGGCCCTGTTTTTGTGTGGGGAGCCCAACCAGGGGGTCACACACACCCGCTACCGAGTTAACCCCCTCACAGTACTTATAAACTTGAGGAATAAAGTAAAGTCACTAATGCTACTCAATGCACTGTCCCTCCGGTGTGCAGATGCAAACTCTAACTGATGAGTCCCGAACAACAAAACACTGGGCCTAGAGATCCTGTACTAATCTCTGAGCAGGTGCTCTCGCACCCAACCGGACCAGTCCACGTCCGTATCTTCCGTCGCTGTGTCTCAGTACACAGGTTCCACGACACCCGGGTCTTCGGTCCTCCTGGAAGTAGTAGATGGGTAGCAGGATGAGACGTCCCTCAGTGGAAACGGAAGGCTCTTTGGAAGCACAAGGCCTAAACTTCAGGCCCTGTCAGGAACAACAGACTCAGCACACAGTTCCACTTGCTGGGTGGGCGATGTCCAAAGAGAGCGTACTCCGGTCCGCCCCTCGGTTAAGTAGCCCACCCCAGCACTCCTTGCACGGGGCAATGCACCCTGGGTATGGTAGTCTCTGGGTTCTTAAAGCAACACCCCCCCCACTAAAAATCTTTGGTCCCCAAAGCATTATTTACAAACAATACAATTTATGGCTGCAAAGGAGCTGGGCAAGGGAACCTCCCACCAAACTTGGTAAGGGAGATTGTCTTGTCTACAGGTCATATTGGTGGAAGAGACCTGCCTAACTTTGCCAGAGAGTGAGCTGGGGCTGCCCTCCACCAAATGCACAGTGGAGGGGCCAGGTTTCTCTATTGTCCTTCTTGCAGTCACTACAGTATCTTCAGAGCATTCTCCCATCTGGGTGTAGGTTAGTTTTCGGGGAGGGCGGATAGCTCTCTTCACTCTTTGCTCCCTGGGGGCTACGGTATCAGGCATAATGGGTTCTTCCATTCTTCCTTCCACTGGGACAGGTGTAGTGGATCCCACTGCTTCAGGGGCATCCAAATCAGGTGCAGAGAGGTGCAAAGAGTCTCTTGGGTCTTCAGCTGGGACTGACTCTAGGGCATCTTCCCATTCCTCAGTCAGAGTACCCGATGGAATGAACTCAGCAGCTTCAGCATTTAGGGTTCCATCGATGGTAACTTCACAGGGTGATGGATCCATTACCATGGGTTCAGGTGCCTGAGTTGGCCATAGCCAGTTCAGTTCCATTTTCTCATCTTCACTCTGGTCTGTGACATCCATCTCTCCTGACAGAGTGGTTTGAGACCTGGTGTTGGGCCTAGGGGTATTGAAGGCTGAAGGAGTAGAAGGTATCCGGACTGCTTCGGAGAGAGGCAGTAAGTGGTTCCTGTGCCAGGTTTTCAAGGGTCCCACTTTTCCTTCTGGTTTCAGCTGGTACACTGGCAAGCCAGGCAATTTTTTGCAAATTACATACGGCTGTGATTTCCATCTGTCAGCAAGCTTATGCTTTCCTGGAACACCCAGATTCTGCAACAGCACTCTGTCTCCTGGTTGCAAGTCATGGATCCGGACCCTGAGGTCAAAATTTTGTTTGTTCCGGGCTCCTCTCTGGTCGGAAGTGGCTTGTGCCTTCTCATAAGCCAGTCTTAAGCTCTTCCACAGCCTGTCCATGTATCCTTTGTGTGAAGCAGCCGATGTGTGGTCTATCGAAGTGCCAAATAGACTTGTGCACAACGGAAAAATTTGTTTAGATTCAGTTTGTTTCTTGTGCACAACGGAAAAATTTGTTTAGTTTCGGTTCGTTTCTTTTCGGTCCTGTTGATTCGTAATCATTCGTAATTTTGCTAGACGGGATTTTTCGTGTTCGGACTAATTCGTATTTTCGCCAGCGTAATTTTTCGTTGAATTTTTAGTTAATTTATAATTCGTACTTTCGGTAGGGTACATTGTTTTTCGTTGATTCTGGACACAACTCCTACTTTCGTAACTTTTTTGGGGTTCGTTGATTCGTAATTTTCCGTGTCTCTCTCACAACGACGCTGCCTATTATGCCTAATGTGCATTTCGTTTTTTACATGCGGCTATAGCCTCTGCCCCTGTACACCATTTTGAGAGGGAGTTCAGCACGGTGAGGGAAAAGCAGAGAGCAGAGCAGAGTGAGTGTTATTGTGCTTCGTATGGATTCGTACATTCGTAACTTTTTTCATAACGAATTATGCCGAAGACATTCGGGCATTCGCTATTTGCGGTATAATTTATTTCGGATTCGGTTTTATTCGTAATTGCTTCCGAAAGTTGCTAATTTCGGACGAATTTCGATTCATTACGAAACGAATTGCACAAGCCTAGTGCCAAAGGCCAGGTCTACAGGTAGTCTCGCTTCTCTACCGAACATTCATCTGTAAGGGGAGTATCCGGTGACATCACTAGTTGTGCTATTGTAAGCGTGCACTATGGCAGCTACTGTATATGCTTGCACCAATGTTGCTTTTCCTCGCTGCTCAGCTTGATGGGGCAGTGTTTTCCTTTGTATACAGCGAGCACATCAGTGACAGTATTTCTCCACTTCAGCCCGCATACAGGGCCAATAGAATCTGCTCCTTATGAGCTGAAAGGTTCTCTCTGCTCATAGGTGGCCATGGTTGTCATGTAGGGCAATCCTAAGTCTTTCAGTGTTTTTCCGTCAGGAATAGTTGCCACTCATCTTCCAGGTCATCAGAGGGGCCCCTTCGGTAGACCACCCCTTGATGCACCTGCAACCTGTCCCATTCCTTGCGCAGTAAGCGGGCCTCCTTTGAGGGATCATGCAGAAGTCTGTCCGGATCCTGGTCTTCTAAGGCTTCCAAAGCCAATCTTCCCAATGGGTCTTCCAGCTGGTCCCGTCTTATATCCTTCTTTGATAGTTTGGGCAAGTCCTCTTCACCAATCTGAGTTACATCACAGTAATATTTGGGCACTCCAACAACTGAGACTCCAATTTCTTCTTCTCTGGATCCTCCACTAGCCTGGAGCTCTGCTCCCTGACATAAAGCCCGTACCACCTCTGGGGTTACCTGGGTCCAGTCTTCTGCCATGCAAGTGGGAGCATGAGATCTTCGAGACAAGGCATCAGCATCTCGGTTTCCAGTCCCAGGCCTGTACTTCAGGCTGAAATCAAACCCTGAGAGGGCTGCCAACCAACGGTGTCCGGTGGCATCCAGTTTTGCTGTGGTTAGAAGGTAAGTGAGTGGGTTATTGTCTGTTTTAACCACAAAGTCAGCTCCATATAAGTAGTCCTTCAGTTTGTCCACCACAGCCCACTTCAAGGCCAAAAACTCCAACTTGTGGGTGGGGTAATTCTTTTCAGCTGGGGTTAAACTCCTACTCACATAAGCAACAGGTCTTAACTTCTCTTCATACTCCTGATATAATACTCCTCCCAAACCATCATGGCTGGCATCCACGTGTAATTCATAAGGCTATTGGGTGTCCGCATAGGCGAAGACAGGGGCAGTGGTCAAACTCTCCTTCAGCTTAGTGAAAGCCTCTTCACACTTCTCAGTCCACTGGTCCTCCACTGACTCTCCTGGTTTCCTAGCGCCTGTGTCATCCTCTCCATCTGTCTTCAACAGCTCGTTCAGAGGCTTGACAATTCTTGTAAACCCCTCCACAAACCTGCGATAGTAGGAGCAGAACCCCAGAAATGACCTAAGCTCAGACACTGTGGTGGACCGGGGCCAGGAGGTGACTGCCTCCAATTTGTCGGGATCTGTAGATACTCCTTCTTCAGACACTATGTGTCCCAGGTAATGGACTGAAGACTGGTAGAACTGGCACTTCTCCCGGGAGAGCTTGAGTCCCTAATCACTGAGTCTCTTCAAGACCTTCTCTAGCCTCTCCTCATGCTCCTCCAGAGTCTTCCCAAAGACGATGATGTCATCTAGGTATACTAGGACTTCAATGAGGTTCATGTCCCCCACCGTCTTCTCCATCAACCGCTGGAAAGTGGCAGGGGCTCCAGACAGACCTTGAGGCATACGGTCAAATTCATAGAACCCCACGGGGGTAATGAAGGCTGTCTTCTCTCTGTCTTCTGGGTGCATTGGAATTTGGTAGTACCCGCTCTTCAGGTCCATTACACTGAACCATTTGGCTCCAGACAGACTCTGCAGAGCATCCTCTATTCTTGGGGTGGTGTATTGGCCAGGTATTGTCCTCCTGTTGAGGGTCCTGTAGTCTATACAGAGTCTCAATGACCCATTCTTCTTCCTGACTACCACAATTGGAGAGGCAAAGGATGGATTCCCGGATAACACCAGTTCTCTTGAGCTCTGCAAGTTGCTCACGCAGATCTTCCAGATCAGCCAGGGGGACTCGCCGGACTCTCTCCCTAAAGGGTTTGTCTTCTTGTAGACTGATCTTGCGAGTGGCACTTTTCGCACATCCTACATCAAACTCATCCTTGGAGAAGATCTTCCGCCACTTCGCCAACTGGGCCCTGGCCCTCTCCTTCCATACAGGGGGTAGGGCCGCATTCTCCAAAGTGGGTTCCCCTCCTTCTTCCTTCTCTAAGTCGGGCAAAGCAACTGGGGTAGCGGGATTCACTTGGCCCAACAGCATCCGGGCTGGAATCTTCACAGGTGAGTCAGTGGTGTTTCTGATGCTCAATGGCACCCTGCCATTTGCCTTCTTCAGGACTCTCAGCAGGACTACTTCGGGGATTACCTCCAGTCCTGGGTGGGTACCCAGAGGGTCTGGTTCCAGGACTACAAAGGGGCCAGGTTGTTGCCAGGTGAGCTTCACAGTGGCTCTTAAGCAGGCTACTTCACCAGGCTGCAACACTCTCTTTCTTTCCCCACCCCCTCTTCTGGGGCCTTCTGTTCCAAGACCAATTGCTGATAGGCCAACTGCAACATGGGGTGGATTCTGGTTGATGAAGCGCCCTGCTCTTGTGCTAGAGGGGCCAGTAGTCTCCTGACCAGGTCAGTGTTTGTTCCTATTATCAGAGAACTTTTGTTGGCCCCTGGTGGGCGGGGACAGACAACTGCCAGGGTGTCAAAGACCTCTGGCTTTCGACCCCTCAGTAGCAGGAAAGGCAATCTAATCGGGAGGTAACCGTCATAAGGAAAGCTCTGGGTGCTAATTCCCCATATTTCCAAATCTTCTAGCTTCTGCAAGGGCAAATGTCTCAGATGCTTTTGGTAGAAATCCCGATAGAGGAGGGTTACTTGAGCCCCTGTATCCAGAATGGCCTTCGTGTAGACTCCCTCCACTTGAATGGGGACCACTGGGGAGGGTCCCACTAACTTGGCTGGAAACTTCTTCTGGGAGGCCTCTTTCCCTGGGCCCATGGTTTTGGCCTTTGGTGTTTTTTTTCTTTTTCCATCTTTTCCTGGATCTTAATCCCTGTTGGGCCTGGTATGCATTGATTTCTTGCAATTTTTGGGGTTTTGCCTCCAGGTGAGGGGTATTAAGTGCTTTTGATGGGGAATTGTTCCCCTCACTTCTTGGCTTCTCTTGCTTTCTGATTCCAATGGAGCTTGCTGGAAATGATGGGCACCCGGTTGACTCCTTCACCAGGGCCCTCTGGAGTTTTCCGCCGGCTGGCGGTAGGTGCCTTGGGTCTTCCTCGGACTGGGGCACAGTCGCCCAAAATGGCCAACTCCTCCACAGTTAAAGCAAACAGCTTCTCCTCTATCCCGCGGGGAGACTGGTGTTGAAACGCTCTGGTACAGCTCCTTCCCGACTTCTTCTTTTTCTCCAACTCCTGAGTTCTTGGCCATTAAAGAGGTCAGCATTTCTAATACTTGGGTCATCTGTGACTTTAAGATCGCCACCTCCAAGTCCCGTTCAGTGGCCAAGCGGTACGTCTTATTGCCTATGGACTGCACACTCCACTCTATCAGCGCGAAGGTGCGGGAATTCTCTTCCTTTGGCCTGAGGTCAATTAACCATCCTTTATGGTCCGGGGACAGGAGTTCTATGAGCCGTTCTATGTCACTCCCCGACCAATCCTTTCCGGGGAGTTCAATCACCGCAGCCATGTCCAGGGAGACATCGGCGGATAAGCACCACTGGGTCACCATTAACGGATCCATGCCGGAACTTCTGGCGGGCTTGATTGCAGCGTACAGGTATCCCGGACTCTGAGCCCCCACGTGTATCGATACCCCCAGCTAAGAGAGCCGCTGGTATGATGATTCGGGCCTGTAACACACCGCTGTCAACCCCCAGCAATTGGCTCTACCCTCCCTTGGCCCAGCTAGTAGGGGATGATAGGATTGTGAGACCTGTAACTTTAGGTCACACAATCCGACAGTAAATGCACACAGTGATATGGTATAACTGACACTGACCGTCCCCTCAATAAAGTAATTACACCAACAACTTGTCTGCTTAATCCTGGTATTTTTACTGAACAAAATGGTTAAGCAGATAAACTGTATACATTAACATATGCAGAGCCCTGCAATAAAAGGTATTCAGCAAATAAACAGATATACAATTCTGTACACACACAACTAGCAGACCCCGTTTGCAGCTCCCCTCCCTCGTGGGCAAGATGGCGCCCAGCAATGTTTAAACTTAGAAGTCAGGCCTGACTGTTCTATGTGTGGGTTCCGTCGAGATGGATCTTCGCTAGCAAATGGTGGTGCACTTTTGAAGACAAAATTGTAATCCACAGGAATAGGTACTTATAAACTTAAGGAATAAAGTAAAGTCACTAATGCTACTCAATACACTGTCCCTCCGGTGTGAAGATGCAAACTCTAACTGGTGAGTTCCGAACAACAAAACACTGGGCCTAGAGATCCTGTACTAATCTCTGAGCAGTTGCTCTCTCACCCAACCGGACCAGTCCACGTCCGTATCTTCCGTCGCTGTGTCTCAGTACACAGGTTCCATGACACCCGGGTCTTCGGTCCTCCTGGAAGTAGTAGATGGGTAGCAGGATGAGACGTCCCTCAGGCTCCTCAGTGGAAACGGAATGCTCTTTGGAAGCACAAGGCCTAAACTTTAGGCCCTGTCAGGAACAACAGACTCAGCACAGATTTCCACTTGCTGGGCGGGCGATGTCCAAAGAGAGCATACTCCGGTCCGCCCCTCGGTTAAATAGCCCACCCCAGCAGTCCTTGCGCAGGGCAATGCACCCTGGGTATGGTAGTCTCTGGGTTCTTAAAGCAACACCCCGCTACACCTGAATAACCTGCACTCTCAGCATTGTGACAAAGGAAAAGAAAAAATCCAAAGCAACTGGCCATTGATGGGTGTCACGATTATGTCAGGATCAGCAGCTAGGGAGACCAGACACGTAGCTACACAAGGGAACTGAGACCAAACAAAGGATATATATATATTAAAGTGATATTTATTTGTAAAATCATTTTTATTTAGTTTTTTAACATACAAAATTAGCCCACAAATGGGCCGAACATTTGCCCACAAAGGGGCTATACTCCCGCTACAGGAACAGGTCGTAGCAGGGGACAACAGCAAACAAAAAACAACCTACTAAACCTACAACCCCAATGTGGGGAGGGGGGTCAGTTCAGGGTGAACATTGCTCAAATGATATCAGGAGGATATAGCATCCTGGGAAAACAAGAAAATGATTCAATACCCTAACAGACTAGCTTGCCACCGTTAACCTAGTCGCTTGGCACTGCAGCATTTGCCGTGGTAGCATCGTCCAACCAACATGTCCACACCTTCTCAAACTTTTGTGGGCAGCCCCTACCCGAGTAGGTGGCCTTATAGAGGGGTAAACTGGCATTAACTAGGTTTTTCCAGAATCCGACAGAGGGGGGGGAGACTATTTTTTCCAGTGCATCATGATAGCCTTACGAGCATAGTACAGTAGCAGGGAGATGAGTATTTTTTTGGGTCGGAGCACCGACAGTTGTTCCCCCAGTCCCAGTAGACAGCATTTAGGGTCATAAGAGACATGAGTTTTTGTGACCGTAGCAATTACCCGGAGTACTGCCGCCCAATAGAAGGCAATCGCTGGGCAATCCCAGAAGATGTGGAAAAAAAACGCACCTGATGTAAGCAGCGCTAGCACTCCGAAGAATGTGACGTGCAGTCTATGAGGCGTATAATGAGCTCTATGTACAATTTTGTATTGTACTAGTTTGTCCCGTGCTGAGACTAGATGGGAGAAGGGAAAGTCCCAAATCTCCCTCCAGTCGTCCTCGTCCATCCCCGGTATGTCCTCCACCCATTTCCTGCGGAGGGAGGACAGCTCGGGGGCGGCAGCAACCAACAGGGACCCATAAGGTTGGGACGTGGGTTTCTCCAGGTCCTTCACTCGAAGGGTGGATTCGAGCTCAGAATATTCCAAGACAACCGGTTGCCCCAAGAACTGGCATCTGAAGGCATGGGCTATTTGAAGGTACCTGAAATGGAGCTGTGCAGGAACCTGAAATTTGGCACATAAAACGTGGAAGGGGGAAAGCTCCCCATTAGTGATCACATGCTTAAGAGTAAGAACTTTGTATTTGGCCCAGGCCTGCGGATCGGGGATGGTGTTGAACTGTGCGAGGTTGGGATTCAGCCACAGGTAGGTGTGAGGAGACCAGGAGTTAGGCTGGGATGTCCTCAGCTCCTCTCCCACCCTCCATGCCCGCAAAGTGGTTCGCATAGAAGGTGTGAGATGGTGGGGCGTCCTAGGACCTCTAAACAGCAGCCCCTGCAGGGCCTCCAAAGACCCCACTATAGCCGCCTCCAGCACCACCGCAGAGTTGGTCAAGAAGTACTTGTGTCAGTCAGGAAGAGCCAAGCCTCCATTGTCCACAGGCCTGGTCAAGGTAGTGTACTTAAATCTAGGTGGCTTGGGCCCCCAAATAAAGGCAAGGAAGAGCTTTCATTTTTAGAAGGTTAATACGGCCAATGAGAGAAAGGGGAAGATTGCTCAATGCCTTCAGTTTGGCCCTGACTACCACCAGGACAGGGTCAATATTGAGCCACACAAAGTCTCTACTCTCCTTCGAGATAACAATGCCTAGGTAGGTAAAATGATCCACCCACTGAAGTGGAAGGGAGGGGGGTGAGGAGGACCTGGCCCCCCATCCACCGGGAACAGCTGAAACTTGTGCCAGTTCACTTTCAACACCGTGAAGGCAGAAAAGGCCTCCATGATCCCAAGAGCACCCGCAGAGAATCACCAGCATCGTTCAAAAAAAGCAGGAGGTCGTCCGCGTAGAGAGCCACTCTCTCCTCCAGCCAGCCCACCCTAAGACCACGGACCTCAGCCGAGCTCCTAAGGGCTTCAGCAATAGGTTCCATGGCCAGGGCGAAGAGGGCCGGGGAGAGGGGGCACCCCTGTCTGGTGCCCCTCTGGAGGGAGAACGTGGGAGACAAGGTGCCATTCAGTTTGATACGTGCCGAAGGATCAGTATAGAGCGTACGTATCCAATCAATGAACTTAAGAGGGAATCTCATTCTCCTAAGTACCTCCCACAGATAGACCCACTGCACTGTCTCAAACGCTTTCTCCATATCAAGTGTGGCAATCGTTCTAGTACCTTGGTTGTCATGGGGGGCATGAATGTTAGAAAACAGCCTACGAATGTTTACATCTGTGGATCTACCGGGCATAAAGCCAGTTTGGTCAGAGTCAATCAGGGATTTTATAACCTTGCTAAGTCTAGTGGCCAGTAACTTGGTGAGAATTTTCAAATCACAATTAAGGAGGGCGATCGGCCTGTAGGAGGCACATAACTTAGGGTCTTTATTGGGCTTTGGGATGAGAACAAAATGTGCTTCTCTCATGGAGGGCGGTAGGGAGCCCTGTTGCAAGCAGGCTTGAAACAGTTGGGCCAGCTTAGGAGCAAGAAGTTCAGCATGGGTGCTATAATAGTCTATGGGAAGTCTATCGGGGCCTGGGGCTTTGCCTGTCGGGAAAGATTTAATGGCCCGTGCGACTTCCTCTGGAGTGATATCTGAGACGAGGAGTTGCCTTTCCGCGTCAGAGAGCCACCCCAGAGCCAACGTGTCCAACATAGACATCATGGGTGCTGGGTCAAAGTCAGCGGGGGGCAAAGAGACATATAGGGAGATGTAGAAGGTGGTAAATGCAGAGAGAATATCCTCCTGAGAGTGGACCAAAAGGCCATAATTTGTGAGGATCTCTGGTATAACTGCTGGGGGCCTATCCTGCTGCGCTAGTAATGCCAGTAGCTTGATATTCTTGTCCCCAAACTCAAAATATTCCTGTCTACTACGTTGTATACCCAACCTGGTAATTTCAGATACCTGGAGATGGAGTTCTCACCGAAGCGAGGACAAGTGGTCAAAGTTAGGGGCCGTAGTCAGTGTATTTAGTCATGGCCTCATAAACCCTGTGCTGCAGGTCAGAGAGAGTGTCTCCAAGCTCCGCCTTCACCGCAGCCACAGCAGAGATATACTGCCCCCTGCCGTGAGCCTTGGAGGCATCCCACGTCACCTCCAGGGAAGCCGACCCCGCATTGTGTGCCCAGAATTCCTGCAGGAGAGGAGAGACTCTATCGTGGACAGCCTCATGGTTAATCCAATGGGGTTGCAACCGCCACATAGCCTTGTCCCGGGACCTGTCGATCCTAATGGTCAATTTAAGTGGATGGTGATCAGAGAGGCCAGAGGGGAGGTAGCTCGCCTCACAGACACGAGCCAATAGGGGAGAGTTGGCAAAAGCCAAGTAAATTCGAGATGAGGTTCTAAACGTGGCTGAGAAGCAAGAATACATTCTGTCATGAGGGTGAAGCCACCTCCAAACCTCTTGAAACTCCGTCGCCTGGGCCCATGTACCAAGATCAGAATTAAAAGTCGGCTGCAGAGTAGGTCTATCCAGGTCTCGGGACAGGGTGGCATTGAAGTCTCCCATGAACAGGACATGTGCAGGGCAATGCGAGGCCAGCCTCTCGTATAACGTGTAAAGAACCTGTATCTGGCTCGGCGGAGGCAGATAGACATTCACAATGACATATTTTTGTGCATACAAACTCAATACAACCATAACAAATTTTCCCTGGGGATCTAAATGGACATCATGAATTACACACGGTATTCGTTTGCTAATCAGAATAGAGACCCCACGGGAATACAAAGAATAAGTTGCATGAATAGCCCTCTGCACCCAGGGTTTTTTCAAAGCTAGGACCTTACTACCAGTCAAGTGGGTCTCTTGCATCAACACTATGTGTGGATTGTGCAGTTTTAAATATTGGAATAAAATTGATCGTTTATATTTGGAGTTAAGCCCCCTGACGTTCCATGATAGAATGGTCAGTAGCTCAGTATCTGAGGTAGCCATCATGAAACACCAGGGGGAAATAGGAACAGGATGGACCCAGGAGGCCCAGACCCATTAGGGAACCAAAAAGCAGCAAATAAAGTAATTGGGATCTGAGTCCAGTAAACCATTTGAGCAGCATAGTATATATTGAGAGTAACAAAATATAGAAACCCCTCTCCCCAGAACAAATAACTCCCTACCCCGACATCATACAAACCTGGTCCAGAGGCCAAAACAAAAAGGGGCCAGAGAACCGAAAAAACTGATGCAGGGTTTCGTCCCAAAACAAAAACAAACCTAGAATCTCCAGGCCACAAGGGCCCCTAGAAGTTGGCCCACCGGGCCAGGGGGGGAAGCAGAAGCACTCCCTGGGATATCCGTCTTGTGACAACGGGAGCGATCCAAAGTTTGGGAAAGGAAGTGAGGGATATCAGGGGTCACTTGTATGCTGTGGTGTGGCCATGATGCACCGCTTATGATGCAAAAGAGGAGAGGGTGACCAACAGGATACCATCAACCGGTGAAGAAGAGGACAAAGTGTAACAGTGGGACAGCTCACAGACTCTCTCGGATCAACGGGAGTTCAGCCAGGCAGCAGCTGTAGCAGGGGTCTCGAAGAAACGGGTAGCGTTGCCATCAATCACGCGGAGCTTGCTGGGATACAGGAGACTGTATTTCAGGCCATTCTCCCTGAGGCGCTTTCGTACCTCAGTGAAGGTGCGGCGTCTTTGCTGTAGTTCAGGAGAGTAATCAGGATACAGGGAGATCTTGGAGTTTTCATATTTAAGCTCCCCAGCATTTCTGGCAGCAGCAAGAAGTCTATCTCTGTCTCGATAGTTCTAGAGCCTGAGCAGGAAGGGTCTAGGTGGCGCCCTCTGGATAGGTGGGGTAGTGGGGACTCTGTGGGCCCGCTCCACTACAAACGTGGGGGGGAGATCTTTGAGACCTAGCAGGGTGGTGAGAAACTTCTCAGTGAACTCATCAGGATTGGCACCCTCGGCCCTCTCAGGGAGACTCACCACCCGCAGATTATTTCTCCTGAGTCTGTTCTCCAGGTCAATAGACTTCTCTTGCAGAGCCTGTACCTGCTTCTGTAGGATCCTGAGGTCTCTCGAGTCCTCCCTCACCGTGTCCTCCACCTGGGAAATGCGGGACTCTGCCTCCGACATCCCGGTCCGGAATCTGTCCATATCATGGCGCAGAAGGCTCACCTCCATGGACACCGCGTCAATCTTGGTGGTTAGCGTGTCCTTCAGCGGTGGAGAACGCATGGGCAAGATGGCCACCGACGGGAGAGAGCGGGCTGAAGGTGGCGGATGTTTGCCGTATTTGCGGCGTCCTGGAAGCATTCAGGAGGACCCGGGCGGGAGCAGAGAGGTGTGGGATCCCCCAGATGTCCTTTGGGCGTCAGGATGAGGGTAAGGATTAGACAGAAGCGGAGCTGAGCCACCACACGTCCACTCGGCTTCACATCTGGACACGCCCCCCAAAGTGATATTTATTTACAGTGAGAAATAGCAAACAAAGAACACAGCAAATGCAGCACACAGAACACATGAACTACCCCAAACAGAACCAAAAACCCCACTAACAAGAGCTGTTGAACCTGAACAACTAAATATAAATATATACAGACCAAGCTAGGGACAAGGGTACAAGGGTTAAAAGGAAGGGGGGATCACGGCTGGGAACATAACGGAAAAAGGAAGGAGCAAGGCACAGGAGTGCAGACTAGATAAGGATAAGGATGAGCAGCAAGGCAGGGACCAAAATCGTGACACACCGGGGGAAGGGAGGAGAACCCTTAAGTAGCCCCCAGGCAGCTGAACGTTATTAGCAAGATTACACCAGCCTGCTGGGTCCTGGAAGACACCTGCTGGTGGACACTGGAACTGCAGCAAACAGCCCAGAGCAGGATAGTGCCACCAGCAGGTGAACTTAATCCTAACATGCTGTCAGACTTATACGTATCAGACTGGTGAGCCCAATGGAGCAGAGGAAGGTCTCCCTTACGTGTCCGACTCACGGCCCCTGATAGTATGAACAGGAGGCACAGGAGTGCGGAGTGGTATGAGAACCTGGCGGGTATTTGCTGGGTTGCGGTTCTGGATCCAGGTGCAGAGGAGTAGGTGTCCGGCCGGACAGGCAACAGAAAACAGGAGCACAGGCAGAGGATGCTGAGCAGGAGCAGAGCGGGATGGTCGGGTCACAGGCAGGATCGGCAACAGGCAGGCAGCGAAGTACAGAGGAACAGGCAGGTTCAAGGTCAAGGCTAGCCGAGGTCAGGTGCAGGCAGGAGACAAGGGTAATCCGATGGACAGGCCAGGTAATCAAGAGGTAAGTGTTCAGACAGGTATCAGGAGCAAAAGGTCACAGGTAACTGCAGATCAGACAGCACCGGTCTGAAGTATTCCAGGGGTTTAAATGGACTGTTTGGCGCGTAATGGCGCACGCGCGCGCACGTGCACCAGTGCGCACAGGCACACCATTGCGCACAGGCGCGCACACCCGCAGTCCAGGACGTGAACCAGCACGCACAGGAGTATGCACAACACGTCCAGCAAGATGAGTTCTCTGACAGTGCCCCCCCCCTTAAGGGCAGCCTCCGGATGCCCAATTGGGCAATTTTCGTGGCATGGGACCTTTTGAAGGCCTGCATAAGTTCTTCAGCATGTATGCTGCTTCCGGGTTCCCAGGAATTATCCTCTGGTCCATAGCCCTTCCATTTTATCAAATATTGCATCTGATTGTATCTTCTCCTACAATCCAAGATAGCCTCCACCTCAAATTCTTCCTCATTTTTGACTATTATGGGTTCTGGTGGACCGGTACTTTGGCCAGAAAAGGGGTTAGGAACAACAGGCTTCAGCAGCGTCACATGGAAGACTGGGTGGACCTTCAGAGAGTCAGGTAAGTCAAGTTCATAGGTCACGTCATTAATCTTTCTCTTAACAGAAAAAGGCCCCATAAATCTGGGACCCAGTTTCCTGGAGGGGCAGGCCATCTTTAGGTTAACTGTAGACAATCATACTTGGTTGCCAGGTTCCAGAATAAGCTCTCCTCGCTTCTTCCTGTCGAACATCTTTTTATTATATTCCTGAGTCTTGGACATGGTTTCCTGTAAAAGTTTATTGTTAGTGAGGAAGAAGTCCATTGTTTCGGAAACTGCAGGAATAGCACATTCAGATATAGTACTGGGCAGGAAGGATGGGTGGAAGCCGTAGTTAGCAAAAAAATGGCGTCTGCTTGATAGCAGAATGCAGAGAATTATTATACGCAAACTCGGCAATAGGCAGTAAGGAGGCCCAGTCATCCTGTGAGAAAAAGGAGAAGCAACGGAGGTACTGCTCTAAAGTCTGGTTGGTCCTTTCCGTTTGCCCGTTCGACTGGGGGTGATAAGCAGAAGAAAAAGCCAACTCGATCTCAAAAGAACCACAAAGAGCCTTCCAGAACCTGGAGGTGAACTGAACACCTCGATCGGACACAATGCTGGCTGGAACTCCGTGCAACCTCACTATCTCTTTGATAAAGATCTTCGCCGTTTCCATAGCTGAAGGTGTGCCTTTCATAGACAGAAAGTGGGCCATTTTGGACAATCTGTCCACTACAACAAAAATAGTAGAAAACCCCTCAGCCAGGGGAAGTTCCACAATGAAATCCATCGAGATCATCTGCCAAGGTCTTTCTGGGACAGGTAGAGGCTTTAATAGACCCCAGGCTCTTGCCCGGCTACTCTTGCTTCGGGAACAGGTATTGCATGACTCCACATAGCTTTTACAGTCGCTCATAAGTTGAGGCCACCAAAACGTGCGCTGTATCAATTCAGCTGTCTTCAGCGCACCAAAGTGTCCAGCCAATTTATGGTCGTGGCAAAGCTCTAGCACTGCTACCCTTAAGTTCTCTGGGACCACAATCTTGTCTTTATGCCACATCAGCCCATCTTGTGCCCTTACACAGGTATCAGGAAACAAGGTTAGTCTGGCAGAGGCTTGTTTAATTCGGGAAATGAGATCCCCTTGAAGTAACAGAAAGTTCCCCGAAGGGAGGATGGTGTCTGGAGATATAGACTTCTCGGAATCGTTAAACATGCGGGAGAGAGCATCAGGCTTGGTATTTTTTGACCCAGGTCTGTACATAATGTGAAACCGGAATCTTGAAAAAAAAAGTGCCCACCTAGCCTGCCCTGGTTTCAATCTCTTGGGCGATCTTAGATACTCTAAGTTTTTATGGTCGGTGTAGACCAAGATGGGATGTGCAGCACCCTCAAGTAGGTAACGCCACTCTTCTAATGCGGCCTTGATGGCCAGAAGCTCCCGATCTCCCACGTCATAATTATTTTCCGCTGTGGAGAGCTTTCGAGAGAAGAAGGCCACTGGATAGAGGAGAGATTTGGCTCCTTGCCATTGGGATAGCACAGCCCCTACCGCGATTTCTGAAGCGTCAACTTCGAGGACAAATGGTAAAGCAGGGTCAGGGTGTTTCATGATGGAGGCAGAGGTGAACAATTCCTTAAACTTTTCAAAAGGCGGTTTGAGCCTTTGGAAGACCAGAAGAATCGGGTTCCTTGCTTGGTTAGTTCAGTAAGGGGAGCGATTATCGCAGAAAAGTTCCTAATAAACTTCCGGTAAAAATTCGAAAAACCGATAAAGCGTTGAACCCCCTTTTTATCTGTAGGAGCTGGCCAGTCCAGGATGGCAGAAACCTTCTGAGGATCCATTTTGATGCCCTCAACAGAAATGATTAATCCCAAAAACTGGATGCATTGCAGTTCAAATGCGCATTTCTCTCGTTTAGCATAAAGTCCATGCTGCCTGAGCCGGGTTAGAACATTTCGGACATGCCTGCGGTGGTCACTTACTGAGGAAGAGAAGATCAGGATGTCATCCTGGTAAACTATAACGTACAAATCCAGATAGTCACGGAAGATGTCGTTGACAAAATGTTGGAACGTTGCCGGTGCATTACACAGCCCGAAGGGCATAACAAGGTACTCGAAGTGCCCGAATCGGGTACGAAAAGCCATTTTCCACTCGTCCCTCTCTCGAATACGGATTAAATTGTAGGCTCCTCGGAGGTCAAGTTTAGTAAAGATGACTGAAGATCCCAACCTTTGGAAAAGTTCAGGCACAAGAGGCAGTGGGTAACGGTTCTTAATTGTAATTTTGTTAAATTCCCGATAGTCAATGCATGGTCGTAATGAATGGTCCTTTTTTTCGACAAAAAAGATGCCAGCATCGGCCGGAGAGGTAGAGGGGCGAATAAACCCCTTCTTTAGGTTTTCGTCGATATAGACCATCAGAGTGCCCAGCTCCTGCTCAGTCAAAGGAAAGATTCTTCCAAACGTGACTTCAGTTCCTGGTAATAACTCTATAGGGCAGTCATAAGGCCTATGAGGAGGAAGAGTCTCTGCCCCCTTCTTGCTGAACACGTCCAGAAAGTCATGATAGGGTGCAAGGACTGACTGCCGTAGCTCAGAGTCAGTATCAAGGCAGAGCAGTTGTTGGGAGTTAACTGAGGTTTGTTGCAAACAGTGCTGCTGGCTAGTGAAGAGCCGAACACCCCCGGGTTCGGTTCGCACCAGAACCCGCGAACGGACCGAAAGTTCGTACGAACATTAGAACCCTATTAAATACAATGGATGCGAACGTTCGAATTCTAAAGTGCTAATTATAACAACTATTATGCATGTTATTGTCCTAAAAAGGGTTTGGGAACCCGGGTTCTGCACCAGGGGACATGTATCAATGCAAAAAGAAGTTTTAAAAACGGTCGTTTTTCGGGAGCAGTCATTTTAATGATGCATAAAGTGAAAAAAAAAAGTCAAATATTCCTTTAAATATCGTACCTGGGGGGTGTCTAAAGTATGCCTGTGAAGTGCCACGTGTTTCCCGTGTTTGGAACTGTCCCTGCACAAAATGACACTTCTAAAGGAAAAAAAAGCCATTTAAAACTGCTTGCGGCTTTAATGTAATGTCTGGTCCCGGTAATATGGATGAAAATCTTTAAGAAAAATGGCATAGCTACCCCATGACCCCCCCCCCCTACCCCAGCCCATTACCAGCCCCTTTGGGTCTTGTATGGATATTAAGGGGAACCCCGCACATAAAATAAAAAAGGCCCTATATACTCTGAACAGCCGTATACAGGCGGTGCATACAAGACAGGGACTGTAGGTTTGTTCTTATGTAGAATGTGTTTGTAATTTTGAACAGGTACATTGTTGAAGTGTAGCTCCAGCCCAAAAATCTATTTTTAAACTTTTTGGAAAACATAGGTAAGGGTTATCACCCCTGTAACATTTGTTTTGCTGTCTGTGCCCCTGTTCAGAACATTTCACCTCACTTTCCGTCCCAATGACAACTGTTTTTGAAATGTGGTGTTTTTCTTGAAACAAGGATTGCTGATAAAGCATCAGTACAGAGGAGACACCTTTCTCCCATATTTATTCTTACAGGAGAGAATTTTCCTTCCTAGTGGTAGATTTCCTCTCACTTCCTGTTGTCTTCTTGCGTTTGCAAATAGGAGTCGTTTGTAAGTTGGATGTTTGAAAGTAGGGACCTGCCGTATATACTCTGCAGAAATAGGCCCCTTAGTTGTTGGTGTTGGCACAACACTGTAAGCACTCACAGTTACTCTTGGTTGGTGCTGGAACGCCCTGCTGTCAACTATTATATCAGGAATTTTAATTACATATAATTGTTGAACAGTGGTAGTAAAAATTGGGCCTTTGATGGTGGTGCTGGTGCCACAACACTGTAAGCCCTGACAGTTACTCTTGGTGGGTGCAGCAATGGGCCCTGCTGTGAATTATTAGATCAAGAATTGTAATTGCATGCCCCTGTTGAACAGGGGCTGAAAAATTGGGCCTTTCGTGGTGGTGGTGGTGGTGTTGCCACAACACTGTAAGCCCTGACAGTTACTCTTGGTGGGTGCAGGAATGGGCCCTGCTGTGAATTATTAGATCAAGAATTGTAATTACATGCCCCTTTTGAACAGGGGCTGAAAAATTGGGCCTTTCGTGGTGGTGGTGGCGTTGCCACAACACTGTAAGCCCTCAGAGTTACTCTTGGTGGGTGCAGCAATGGGCCCTGCTGTGAATTATTAGATCAAGAATTGTAATTGCATGCCCCTGTTGAACAGGGGCTGAAAAATTGGGCCTTAGGCACTGGTGGCACAACACTACAACCCCTCACAGATACTGTACTTGGAGCACAGCAATGAGCCCTGTTGCAAAGTATTGCTTCAAAAATTGTAATGACACGCCCCTGTTAAACAGGGGCTGAAAAATTGGGCCTTAGGCACTGGTGGCACAACACTACAACCCCTCACAGATACTGTACTTGGAGCACAGCAATGAGCCCTGTTGCAAAGTATTGCTTCAAAAATTGTAATGACACGCCCCTGTTAAACAGGGGCTGAAAAATTGGGCCTTAGGCACTGGTGGCACAACACTACAACCCCTCACAGATACTGTACTTGGAGCACAGCAATGAGCCCTGTTGCAAAGTATTGCTTCAAAAATTGTAATGACACGCCCCTGTTAAACAGGGGCTGAAAAATTGGGCCTTAAGCACTGGTGGCACAACACTACAACCCCTCACAGATACTGTACTTGGAGCACAGCAATGAGCCCTATGGCAAATTATTGCTAAAAAAATTGTAATTACACGCCCCTGTAAAACAGGGGCTGAAAAATTGGGCCTTAGCCACTGGTGGCGGCACCCATAAACAAAAATGATCTTCCAAGCTATCATCATCAATCGTATCATTGAGGACTCGGAGGAGGAGGATAGCCAGTCAACATAACAGCACAGGCACTCAGCATCAGCATCAGTCTTGAAGGGATGTGACATGTTAAAATCAATTAGTCTGTTATATCAGCATCAGGTGTGTGGTAGCTGGTGGTGATCCAAGACTGGTTCATCTTGATGAAAGTCAGTCGATCAACCGAGTCGGTGGACAGGCGCACCCTGTGATCCGTGACAAATCCTCCAGCATCACTGAATGTGCGTTCCGAAAGAACGCTGGATGCAGGACAGGCCAGTAGCTCAATTGCATACTGTGCAAGCTCTGGCCAGTGATCCATCCTCAAGACCCAGTAAGCCAGAGGATTTTCGGTGGGGAAGGTGTCCAAGTCTGACCTTGCCCCTAGATATTCCTGCACCATGTTTATCAGACGCTGGCGATGGTTGCTGGAACCGATCATACTTTGGGGCTGCGGACTAAAGAATTGTCTGAACGCATCGGTCAGACGGCCACCTTCCCCACCACTCCTTCTTTGACTGGCCGAAGCCTCAGCAACTCGTTGTCCAGGACCAGGAGTTTGTAACCTCCCAGTCTCTGGGAACGCGTTGCACAGACCTTTCTGCAAGGCCTCCCGGAGTTGTCTCATCCTCTGCTCCCTCTGCGAAGGTAACATAAGGTCCGCAACCTTACCCTTGTACCGTGGATCAAGGAGAGTGGCCAGCCAGTAATGGTCCCTCTCCTTGATCCGAAGAATAAGAGGATCCTTCCGCAGACTTTGCAGGATCAGGGAGGCCATGCAGCGTAGGTTTGCTGAGGCATTCGCTCCGGAGTCCTCTGGGTCACTAAGGACGACATGATCCGCAGCCACCTCCTCCCAGCCACGTACAAGTCCACTGGTTTCTTGGGACTGTAAATCATCCCTAAAAGACTGCTGCTGATGATGCTGAGTGCCAGCCTCCACCTCCATGCTGACACAATCCTCCTCCTCCTCCTCCTCCTCTTCCTGTGCGATGGGTGGGACAGAAGGAACACTGTCTGGGTAAAGGGGGCCTTGAGAGGCAAGGAAGTCCTCCTCTTCCTGCCTCTGTTCTGCCTCAAGTGCCCTGTCCATTATTCCACGCAGCGTGTGCTCCAACAGGTGGACAAGAGGTACAGTGTCACTGATGCATGCACTGTCACTGCTCACCATCCTCGTGGCCTCCTCAAATGGTGCCAGGACAGTGCATGCATCCCTGATCATGCCCCACTGGCGTGGAGAAAAAAAACCAAGCTCCCCTGACCCTGTCCTGGTGCCGTAGTCGCACAGGTACTCATTGATGGCCCTCTGCTGCGTGTGCAGCCGCTGCAGCATGGCCAACGTTGAGTTCCACCTGGTGGGCATGTCACATATAAGGTGGTTCTTGGGCAGGTTCAACTCCTTTTGCAGCTCAGCCAGGCGAGCACTGGCATTATAAGATCTGCGGAAATGCACACAGACTTTCCTGGCCTGCCTCAGGACATCCTGTAAGCCCGGGTACCTGCCCAAGAACCGCTGCACCACCAGGTTAAGGACGTGAGCCACACAGGGCACATGGGTCAGTTGTCCCTGTCGGAGGGCGGAGAGGAGGTTGGTGCCATTGTCGCAAACCACCATTCCTGGCTTAAGCTGGCGTGGCGTCAACCACCTCTCGGCCTGGCCCTGCAGAGCAGACAGGACCTCTGCCCCAGTGTGGCTTCTGTCCCCCAAACACACCAGCGCAAGCACGGCATGGCATCTTTTTGCCTGCGTACTTGCGTAGCCCCGTGAACGGCTACGGAGCACCGCTGGTTCATAGGACAAACCACAGGAAGAGGCCATGGAGGAAGAAGAAGAGGAGGGGGTGGAGGAGAGAGGTGTGTCACAACCAGTAGTAGAATTTTGGAGGCGTGGCGGTGGAACAACCTCCAACACTACTGCACCTTGTCCTGCATCCTTCCCAGCTGCCAAAAGAGTGACCCAATGGGCCGTGAAAGAAAGGTAACGTCCCTGTCCATGCCTGCTGGACCATGAGTCAGCGGTAATATGCACCTTACCGCTGACCGCCCTGTCCAGCGAGGCCAAGACATTGCCTTCCACATGCCGGTAGAGAGCCGGAATAGCCTTCCGTGAGAAAAAGTGGCGTTTGGGAACCTGCCACTGAGGAACCGCACATTGCACAAACTCACGGAAGGAGGCCGAGTCTACCAACTGAAAAGGCAGCAGTTGAAGCGCTAGCAATTTAGCCAAGCTAGCATTCAACCGCTGGGCATGTGGATGGCTGGGAGTGAACTTCTTTCGACGGTCCAGCAGCTGGGGCAGGGAAATTTGCCTGCTAGAATCGGACGTCGGTGTACTGCTAGCAGAGTGGCCGCAAGTACTTGGCTGTGACACACCTAATTCTACACCTTCATTCCTCTCAGTGCATGTTTCAGAGAGGACTGAAGTTATAGTGGGGTTGGAGATCCCAGCTGATGCGGTGCAAGGAGAGGTCCGCTTTGTTCTTTGGTGTGGGTCTTTGAGGTAGGCTTGCCAACGAGCTGCATGGCAGGTCAACATATGTCTGGTCAGGCATGTGGTACCCAAGCGGCTGATGTTTTGGCCACGCGATATACGCTTGAGACATATGTTGCAAACAGCAGCTGTGCGATCTGATGCACTAGCCTCAAAAAAGGCCCACACCAAGGAACTTTTTGAATGACGGGCAGAGGCAGCGCCCTGCACAGGCGGAGCTCTGCGGTGTGATTCCGTCGGTGTACTGCCCTTACGCTGGCCACCAAAGGGCATCCTGCCTCGTTGGAGATGTGCCTCCTCCTCATCCTCCTCCTCCTCCTTTCTCCTATTAGGCACCCACGTGGAGTCAGTGACCTCATCATCCCCTCCCTCCTCATCACTGGAGCCAATCTGGCAGTATGCTGCAGCTGCTGGAACATGACTGCCAGATTGGTGTCCTTCTTGAGCATCCCCTCTGTCTGCTCTCACGCTACTGCCTTCCTGTAGCTGGGTTTCATCATCAGACCCTTCGAAACGCTGGGCATCCTCCTGGAGCATGTACCCAACACTGTGCTCAAACAGTTCGGGGGACTCCTCAGGAGGAGGACATGGTGGGTCTAGGGAAGGAGTGACTGATGATGAGTCTGACATTGATACCAGGGAAGAGGACGCTTTGGCAGCTGCTTTGCCAGTACCCTGAGCCTGAGTGAGAGAGGATGAGGAGGAGGAGGAGGGCTTGGTCATCCACTCTACCAAGTCTTCGGCATGATGTGGCTCAACATGTCCAGCTGCCGAAAAGAAGGACAAGCGTGTCCCATGGCCATGTGCTGATGACAATGCACCGCGTCCACGACCAGCACTGTTGCCCCCAGACACAGAGCCTGCTTGCCCTCTTTTATTGCCTCCTGACTGTCTGCCTCTCCTTGTTTGCCTTCCAGACATTCTAATAGATGGCCTGCAGGGAGATGGGAAAAAAGCAATAAGGGCTACCTTCAGGTGTCCTTCTCTGTCCCTTTACTTAAGGATTTCTAAATATGGTTGAGGATGATTGCTTTTGCACAGAATAGCACAACGACAATTTCCCTGACTGTCCAAAAAACAAGGATTTCAAAGATGGTTGATGAGGAATGCTTTAGCACACTATAGCACAAGGAGAATTCCCCTCACTTTCCTTCTTTGTCCCTAGAAACAAGGACTCGCACAGTGAAAGAAACTGACACTCTCCCTACCTAGAGTTTTCTGTCCCTAGAAAAAATGTTTTTTTAAAGCACACTATAGCACAAGGAGAATTCCCCTCACTTTCCTTCTTTGTCCCTAGAAACAAGGACTCGCACAGTGAAAGAAACTGACACTCTCCCTACCTATCCTTCTCTTTCCCTAAACTAAAGGAATCCAGGTTAAGCAAGAAAGAAATAAATGTCACTGTCCCTGCCTATGCTTGTCTTTCCCTGCTCCGGAACACACTACACTAGGCCGCCGTGCTGGTGGCCTTTTATAGTGTGGGGCGTGTACTAAACACCCTCAGCAATAATTGGCCACAGGCATCCTGCCTGTGGCCAATCATTGCTCTCCTCGCTGCCGGCGCTGTGATTGGCCAAGCATGCGGGGTCACAGTGCATGCTTGGCCAATCACAGCGCCTGGATGACACTGCGATGGCGTAGTGCATTGTGGGCCGTTCGCGTCACTCGAATTTGGCGCGAACGGCCCAAATCGTTCGATCTTCGTCGAACGATCGAACAGCTGATGTTCGAGTCGAACGTATGTTCGACTCGAACACGAAGCTCATCCCTACTGCTGGCAGTAGCTGGACAAGAACTGGATCTCCCCCGTGGCCCAATCAATACTGGGGTTATGGGCTTGCAGCCAGGGCATCCCTAAGATGATAGGGAACAGGGGTGAGGAGATAGCATCAAGGCGTAGAAATTCCTGATGATGGGTGGCCATGGTGGCCAGCAAAGGAACAGTTTCCTGTGTAACAGGGCCGGATTTAATGGTGGACCCATCGGCAAGGTGCACAGCAAGTCCCCGGGTCTTAGGCTAAAGAGGAATGTGGAGGTTGGCAGCAAATGATAGGTCAATGAAGCAACTGCATGCCCCAGAGTCAATTATGACGGAGACTGGGATCGGAGTATCTTTTCCTGGTAGCTGCAACAGGATGGGAAGAGCAAGGTGAGAAGCTGGTTTAGGTAGAATAGATGTGCACAAGGAAGAGGTCGGGAGGATTTTACGCATCTTGGTAGGGCAAGACCTCACATAGTGCCCTGGTTCTCCGCAGTACATACAAAGGTTGTGGATCCATCTGCGCTGTCGTTCTTCCGGGGTGAGGGAAGGACGAAGTAGACCCAGCTGCCTGGACTCAGGAGCGTCAGAGACTAGGACGGCTGGAGACGAAGGGGCATGGCTGGGAAAGCTGGGGACCTTGGGAAGCATCCAGGTGGGTCGAAGTTGGCTGGTGGACTTCTCGGAGTGGCACTCCCGTAAGCGTCGGTCGCTTTGGATAGGCAGATTAATGAGACCATCCAAAGTTGGAGGAGTACCGACCCGTGCCAGTTCGTCCTTAAGTGCATCAGATAGTCCCATCCGGAATTGATAACGCAGGGCAGCGGTGTTCCAATTGGTGTCGGAACTCCACCGTCTGAACTCTGCCACATAATCTTCCGCTCCTCGGTGACCTTGCTGTAGAGCATATAGTGCAGACTCGGCAGTGGCAGTCCGCTGGGGGTCCTCATAAAGCTGAGACATAGCGGCAAAAAATGTGGTTAGATGATTCAGGGATTCTGCTTTTTGCTCCAAGAGACGGTGGGCCCAGGTTTGAGGTTCACCAGACAGGAGGGAGATTACGAAGCCTACTTTAGTTACTTCCAAAGAAAAGGTGCGAGGTTGTAGAGCGAAGTAGAGTTCGCAGGCATTGTGAAAAGTCCGAAATTGACTGCGTTCACCCGAAAACCTGTCGGGCATGGGTACCCTGGGCTTGGGAGGTAGCATCACTACAGAGGGTGCAGCTGCGGCAGTGCCTTGTGGACTGGTGGGCAAAGACAGGACGTGAACCCGTTCTTCCAATCTTGTGTAGCCTTGTTGAAGATCCTTCACAGCTTGCGTTAGGCCCTCCAGGTGTCTACAAAGTTCCTCTACGGGAGTAGTTCCTTGCTCGGGCATGGCTGTCTGATACTGTCAGACTTATACGTACCAGACTGGTGAGCCCAATGGAGCAGAGGAAGGTCTCCCTTACGTGTCCGACTCACGGCCCCTGATAGTATGAACAGGAGTGCGGAGTGGTATGAGAGCCTGGCGGGTAGTTGCAGGGATGCGGTTCTGGATCCAGGTGCAGAGGAGTAGGTGTCCGGCCGGACAGGCAACAGAAAACAGGAGCACAGGCAGAGGATGCTGAGCAGGAGCAGAGCGGGATGGTCAGGTCACAGGCAGGATCGGCAACAGGCAGGCAGCGAAGTACAGAGGAACAGGCAGGTTCAAGGTCAAGGCTAGCCGAGGTCAGGTGCAGGCAGGAGACAAGGGTAATCCGATGGACAGGCCAGGTAATCAAGAGGTAAGTGTTCAGACCGGTATCAGGAGCAAAAGGTCACAGGTAACTGCAGATCAGACAGCACCGGTCTGAAGTATTCCAGGGGTTTAAATGGACTGTTTGGCGCGCATCGGCGCACGCAATGGCGCGTACGCATCGGCGCACGCACAGGCACACCATCGCGCACAGGCGCGTGCACCCGCAGTCCAGGACGTGAACCAGCGCGCACAGGAGTATGCACAACACGTCCAGCAAGGTGAGTTCTCTGACACATGTTTATTACTCAGTTTAGTTTGGAAATAAATCTAAAATATATTAAAACACAATTTTTTTTTCCTGTTAGTTTCCAAGCAACCCACCTGAGTGGATGGAAGTTGCAAATAAATTCAAGGACCTGTGGAATTTCCCCAATTGTGGAGGAGCCATTGACGGTAAACACGTGCACATCGTACCACCACCGAATTCCGGATCCTATTACTTTAACTACAAGGGTTTTTATAGAATCATAATACTAGCTGTAGTCGATGCCAAATATAATTTTCTATATCTGGATATAGGAAAAATTGGCCGGAACTCTGATGGCAGTGTAATCCAGCAGACGAAGTTCTATCATTGTCTGCAGAATGGAACTTTTAACCTGCCCACACGTGACGACACATGTGAAAACATGAACTTCGTGTTTGTGGCGGATGATGCATTCGCATTAAGTGAAAACATATTAAAACCATTAAAACAACAAAATTGTAGCGCTAATGGGTGTGTGTCAACAAATAAATGAAAAAAAAAAATGGACAAGGGAAAAAATGAATTCCCAATGTAAATAATGATGTGATTAAAGGACAACCAAAATGTCCTTGACGGATAATAACCAAAATACATTCAAATTAGTGTAGAAAAAAAGTCCAATAGTGGTCCAAAAATAAATTTGTGGTGATTGAACCGCATCAAACAATCCTGAACCAAACAGAAAAACCACCACCAAAATAAAGGGGGCTTACCGGACTAAGTGGACCCTGCTGAACTTATGTCCAGAGGGTCAACATAGGCTTTGGATGTATATCCCTGAAGGGTCAACAGCTGGCGATTCACATAAGGAGCGTCTCTCGAAGCGATTAACAGTAGAAACATGGATGCCGACTTGAAAGATGGTGGCTCAATGATGTTATACCAAATTGACAACCAGGGTGTAAAAGGAAAAAAAGAGGCACATAGCGTAATACTGATAAAAACAGTATATTTAATGCAGGTAGTTACACTTACATTCAAGAAGTAGTAAAAAGCGCTTCATAAAAATCAGTAGCAACAGTGGAATGTCCCGATGTGTTTCGCAAGAAGTTGCATCGTCTTGCGAAACGCGTCGGGACATTCCACTGTTGCCACTGATTTTTATAAAGCACTTTTTACTACTTCTTGAATGTAAGTGTAACTACCTGCATTAAGTATACTGTTTTCTTTCTCGTACATCACGGGACACAGAGCGACATAGTCATTACTAATGGGTTATATAGATACCTTCAGGTGCTGGCACTGGCAACTTCCAAAACCGGAAGTACCCTCCCCTATATAAGCCCCTCCCATCCGGGAGCACCTCAGTTTTTTGCCAGTGTCTAAGGTGTTGGCCAAGAAGAAACATGTGTTTTTCACTGAGCTTGCGTACAGGTTCTTTTGGGCCTCAGTAAGCTATTCCGGATCCGACCAAAAAAGCTTCATAGCTAAACGGTCGGTACCCGGGCCTTGCAGAGAAGAGCAAGGTTTTGCCTGTAATGCTTCTCTTAGGAGAGCTGGACCCTGGGATCCAGAGCTCTGGTCATACCCACGACCAAGATGTTTTCTGTGCAGGGTGCTATACAGGTCCAGGGGAGTGGAATCCTTGGGAACCCGGTCCCTGAAGGTTTGATTACAATGCCTGCCGTGATAGGTGAAGTTTGGGCTTTTGTGGACCAAACAAAGTCCTGCGGCGGGGAACAGGTAAGTGGGGGCCCCCAGGAACTTGGTTCTATTGGGGGACCCCCAAGCCTAATTTGTCTTTCTGTCTGTTACCTAACGGTATTCCCGCTAATATCTGTGCATGCCTGTAACTACTAAAAAAATGTAGTATTTTTAATAGTGGTCAAGAAAAAAAAAAAAATAATATATATATATATTTAATATATTAGACTGCGGTACCTGTGTTTATCCACTAGAGGCCGCTGTGGAACGTTTCTTGTCATGTGGACTAGTTTCTTTTCATCAGAGCAAGTCCAGGCAGATGGTGAGTTCTCTTGTGGGAAACTGCTTCCTCTGCCATGTTGCAATGCTCGTCCATCCTCCGGCCTGCGGCAAAAAGGGGCCCTGGCTCTTGTCCCTAGTTTCCCTTTTCAAAATTAGCGCCGAAGGCGCACGTGGCCGCGCGCGTGTTCGTGCACGCGCCTCTATATATAGAGGTGAGCCGGGAAAGGGGGCGGAGCCTGGGGGATGACGCTCTGTGCGCGCCGCAGCGCTTCTGCGCATGTGCGGGCGTCCCAGCATGTTAAAAAACACAATTATGTGTTGTGAGCTGGCTATGGAGTGCAGAGACAGAGCTGGCAACATTTAAAAAAAGGCATACAGCAAGCGGTTGATGCAGGCATCCCCATAGAAAGGCACATTAGTAGACACCAACTGTGATATAGCAGCAATTGTGCTAGACTATTCTCAGTAAAAGTGGTGTATTACGGCTGGAATACCTCAGCTTTAGGCTTAGGAAATATGCCGTCCAGAAGCTCCGGAACTGAATCTTCCAGGAAGCGAAGGGGGTCTCATCGGGCTCTGAGGATCTTGGGCATGCTTCTGCTGCACCAGTCTCCCCTGAAGTTCAGAGGTAAGTGACCGTAGAGACCCCGCAGGGGTACTTGGTACTGTGGCTGTCCTCAGTTCACCTGCTCCTGTGTATGTAACAGAGGAGGTTTTTTCCTCAGCTCTGGGAGGATTAGAGAGAGATTGTCAACATTGATCGCTGCCTCCCTGTCAGGGAAAGCACGCCCGATCTCCGTCTCCTCCTTCAGAGTGCCTGTTAGCAGAGCAACAGTCCCATACAGGGATCGACCTGCCTGAAGGGGATCAGGATGAGGTTGATTCTGTTATAGAGGAATCAACAGTGGGGGAACCTTTTCTCAGCATCTCAAGCTGAAAGATTATGGGTTCAGTCTCTGACTAACATGGTCCGATCAGCATTTAAAAATGCACCTTGCGGAACCATCAACCACTACTGTATCCT
This sequence comes from Rana muscosa, assembly GCA_029206835.1. Lineage (NCBI taxonomy): Eukaryota > Metazoa > Chordata > Amphibia > Anura > Ranidae > Rana > Rana muscosa. Next base: position 592,944,761 of record CM055116.1, on the reverse strand, counting down.
CGTTGGGGTCGCTAGAAGCCCCCAGACTGTCTGTTCTTTTCCACTTCACCCTTTACTGAAAGGGCTTATTTACCAGGATTGGGAACGTCCTGAGAAAATATTTATTCCCCCAAGAGATTTCCGGTGGTCTATCCCGTGGAGGATAAGTTCATCAAAAAAAAAAAATGGAAGGTCCCTACAGTGGACGCAGCCATCTCTTGTATATATAAATCACTGACATGTCCAGTGGATAATGTCCAAATGTTCAAGAACCCAATAGATAAAAGATTGGAGTCCTTATGAAAGTCTGCTTCTTTTTACAGCAAGCTTGGTGACACAACCAGCAGTAGCAGCTATTGGGGTCTGCTAAGCAGGGAAGGATCAGTTGAAACAGGTCTTGAGGGACTTGACAGATCAGCAGGCCCTTGCCCTAGCTGATCTACCTAGAGCCTTAGGCTTTGCGGTTGACGCCATAAAGGATTCAGTCCATCAGGCCTCCCGCCTTACGCTGTCTATAGTACATATGCGTAGGCTTCTATGGCTCAAAAACTGGTCTGCTGAAGCTCCCTGTAAAGAATGGCTGGTTAGCGTCCCATTTCATGGTGAACGCTTATTCAGGGAAAACCTGGACAAATATATCCAGAAAATTTCCAGCGGTAAAAATACGCTCTTGCCGGTTAAAAACAGAGTTAGAGGTCCCTCTTTAAGTGGCCTGCTTCTCCAGTCCCTGGGGCATCGGCTGTGTAACAGTTCCGACGGCCTCCTCGGTCAATTCCCGGGGGTAAAAAACAGGGACAATAGCAGGGTAATGAGAAACCCTGGGTCAGGGGAGGTACAAAACCTCCCCCAAAGTTAAATTCATTGAAGGGGCCCCCACTCAGTCGGGTGGGGGGAGGACTCCAGTTGTTCGCAAGAGACCGGGCGGGACACGATCAAGACAGATAGATGCTCTCCGCAGTATGTTGGGGATACTTTGGAGTTAAAAGACTCTCCTCCTTCCCATTTTTGAGGTCAAACGCGCCAAGGGATCCCCGGAAGAGAGAGTCCCTCCTGTTGGCACTAGAACAACTATTGCTCCAAGGAGTAATTATGGAGGTTCCCCTGGAAGAATGAGGGTTCGGGTTTTACTCAAACCTCTTTACAGTCCCGAAGCAAACGCGGACGGGAGGCCCATATTAATTCTAAAAGGGCTATACAAATTCCTGTATATCAGGACTTTCCGATGGAGTCGATCCGATCGGTGGCCACTGCCCTACAAGGGGAGGATTGGTTAGCCGCGATCGACATCAAAGATGCTTATTTGCACATTCCCATCTTTCCAGTCCACCAAAAATTTCTACGCTTTGCAGTAGAAGGGCGCCATTTTCAGCAGAGCCTTACCCTTCGGTTTGGCCACAGCACCACGAGTGTTTACAAAAATTCTGGCCCTTTATTGGCCAATCTAAAAACACAAGGTGTAATGATAATGGCATATCTAGATGACTTATTGCTGATAGACCACTCAGTGAAAAAACTAGACGTGGTCATTCACAAGACAATCAAGTATCTGGAATCTCACGGTTGGATTATCAACCGAGACAAGTCAGCCCTAAAAACCAGTCAAAAGTCTGGAATACTTGGGGCTAAGGTTGGATTCAGGCCAGAGAAAAATATTCTTGCCTCGAGGAAAGGTGTTGTCTTTGAAAGATTTGATCCACTTAGTGGGTACAAAAAAGACAGCCGTCCATACGCCTGTGCATAAGGCTGCTGGGAAAAATGGTGGCAACATTCGAAGCAGTACCCTACGGTCAATTCCATTCAAGGAATTTGCAAGGGGCCATACTGTCAGCCTGGAACAAAACAGTTCAGGCCCTAGACTTACAATGTCCTTGTCCCCTTCCGTTCGCAAGAGCCTCCGTTGGTGGTTGGTTCCCCAGAATCTGGAAAAAGGGAAATCCTTCAGTCCGATTTCTTGGAAGGTGGTCACTACAGATGCCAGCCTTATAGGCTGGGGAGCAGTACTGGAGCAATGGTCTCTCCAGGGCAGATGGTCGGATGCAGAAAAGGCCCTGCCCATCAATCTCTTAGAGATACGAGCAGCCCGGTATGCCCTAGTAGCATGGACATCCAAACTCCAAGGGTCCCCTGTCAGAATTCAATCAGACAATGCCACAGCAGTGGCATATATCAATCATCAGGGGGGCACCAGGAGTCGTGCAGCCCAGAGGGAAGTAAATTACATCCTGAAATGGGCAGAAAGATATGTCCCAGCCATATCTGCGGTATTCATTCCAGGAGTGGAGAATTGGAAGGCGGACTTTCTAAGTCGCCAGCAATTATGCCCAGAGGAAGGGTCCCTTCACCCCGAGGTTTTCTGGACAATATGTCAGCGGTGGGGAACATCGGATGTAGATCTTCTAGCATCCAGATTCAACGCAAAGGTGGACAGGTTTGTCTCTCGGACAAGGGATCCCCTAGCTTGCGGCTCGGATGCCCTAGTGTTCCCTTGGGATCAGTTCAAGCTGATATATGCATTCACACCGCCACAATGGTTACCTCGATTAATCCGCAGAATCAGGGTAGAAAAGAAACCAGTGATTCTGGTGGCTCCAGCGTGGCCCCGAAGAGCGTGGTACGCGGAGATTGTAAAATGTCAGTGGGGAGTCCTTGGACTCTCCCACGTCGTCCGGACCTGCTTTCGCAAGGACCGATATACCACCCTTCCTTACCAGCCCTAGGTTTGACGGCCTGGCTATGGAAGCCCACATTCTAAAAAAGAGAGGGCTCTCTAATCCTGTGGTATCTACCATGATCAATGCCAGGAAGCCGGTATCCAGGCAGATCTATTATAGAATCTGGAAGGCGTACATCGCGTGGTGTGAGGCCAAGAAATGGCATCCACATAAGTACGTAATAGGTAGGAGTCTGGACTTCCTACAGTGGGCTGTAGATAGGAAGCTTGCCTTGAGTATTGTCAAAGGTCAGTTTTCGGCCTTGTCAATATTTTTTCAAAGGCCCTTGGCTTCGCATTCACTAGTCAAAGCCTTTATACAAGGAGGGATGCGTATTAGTCCTCCGGTTAATATTCCCATATGACCATGGGATCTAAACTTGGTTCTGTCGGTTCCACAGAAACAACCATTTGAACCATTACAGCATATTTCTTTGGTTCTTCTCACCAGGAAATAGATTTTTCTAGTAGCCATTTGTTCGGCTAAAAGAGTGTCGGAATTAGCAGCTATGTCCTGTAAGGAGCCATATCTGGTTATCCATAAGGATAGAGTAGTGTTACGTCCTCACCCAGCCTTTCTTCCTAAGGTGGTATCGAGGTTTCATTCGAACCAAGATGTGGTTCTTCCTTCTTTTTTCCCCAAACCTAGCTCGGTAGAGGAAAAGTTATTACATTCTTTGGATGTAGTAAGAGCAGTTAAAGCTTATCTAAAAGCCACTGCTCAGATTCGCAGAACGGATACTTTGTTTATTCTGCCGGAAGGCCCCAGAAGGGGTCAGGCAGCGTCAAAATCTACTTTAGCCAAGTGGATTCGACAGGTCATTATGCAAGCCTATGGCTTGAGAAGGAGACCGCCTCCGTTCAAAGTTAGAGCGCACTCCACGAGAGCAGTTGGAACTTCATGGGCAGTGCATCACCAGGCCTCCCTGGCTCAAATCTGTAAGACCGCAACATGGTCTTCAGTACATACGTTTACTAGGTTCTACCAGGTGGACGTTAGAAGTCAGGAGGTTGTCGCCTTTGGGCGCAGTGTGTTCCAGGCCGCAAAAGATCCTCATGTCTGATAGCGCTCAGCTTATGTATGGTGTATCCCCCCCCCTCGTTGGGCATTGCTTTAGGACATCCCATTAGTAATGACTATGTCGCTCTGTGTCCCGTGATGTACGAGAAAGAAAATAGGATTTTTATAACAGCTTACCTGTAAAATCCTTTTCTTGGAGTACATCACGGGACACAGAGCTCCCGCCCCTCTTTAGGGACACTTATTGCTTTGCTACAAAACTGAGGTGCTCCCGGATGGGAGGGGCTTATATAGGGGAGGGTACTTCCGGTTTTGGAAGTTGCCAGTGCCAGCACCTGAAGGTATCTATATAACCCATTAGTAATGACTATGTCGCTCTGTGTCCCGTGATGTACTCCAAGAAAAGGATTTTACAGGTAAGCTGTTATAAAAATCCTATTTTTAGCAGTATTACGCTATGTGCCTCTTTTTTCCTTTTACACCTTGGTTGTCAATTTGGTATAACATCATTGAGCCACCATCTTTCAAGTCGGCATCCATGTTTCTACTGTGAGTCGCTTCGAGAGACGCTCCTTAGGTGAATCGCCAGCTGTTGACCCTTCAGGGATATACATCCAAAGCCTATGTTGACCCTCTGGACATAAGTTCAGCAGGGTCCACTTAGTCCGGTAAGCCCCCTTTATATTGGTGGTGGTTTTTTCTGTTTGGTTCAGGATTGTTTGATGCGGTTCAATCACCACAAATTTATTTTTGGACCACTATGGAACACTATTGGACTTTTTTTCTACACTAATTTGAATGTATTTTGGTTATTATCTGTCAAGGACATTTTGGTTGTCCTTTAACCACTTGTCCACCGCCCACCATCAATTGACGGCGGGCGGAGGACACTCTCGTTCTGACAGGACGTCATATGACGTCCGGCCTTTAAAACGAGCTAGGGGGCGCGCGCCCGCCGCGTTCCCAAGGACCCGATGCGCGTGCCTGGCGGCCGCGATTGTATAAATGTGAATGGTCCCAAAACTGTGTCAAAAGTGTCCGATGTGTCCGACGCAATATCGCAGTCACAATAAAAATCCCTGATCGCCGCCATTACTAATAAAAAATAAAAAAAATGCTATAAATCTAGCCCCTATTTTGTAGACGCTATAACTTTTGTGCAAACCAATCAATACGCGCTTATTGTGATTTTTTTTAACCAAAAATATGTAGAAGAATACGTATCGGCCTAAACTGAGGAAAATTTAAATTCACAAAAAAAAAATGGGTATTTATTATAGCAAAAAGTAAAAAATATTGTGTTTTTTTCCAAACTGGACGCTCTTCTTTTGTTTATAGCGCAAAAAATAAAAACCGCAGAGGTGATCAAATACCACCAAAAGAAAGCTCTATTTGTGGGAAAAAAAAGGACACAAGTTTTGTTTGGGAGCCATGTCGCACGACCGCGCAATTATCATTCAAAGCGTGACAGTGCCGAAAGCTGAAAAATGGCTTGGGCAGGAAGGGGGTTTTCGTGCACAGTAGGGAAGTGGTTAATAACATCATTATTTACATTGGGAATTAATTTTTTCCCTTGTCCATTTGTTTTTTTTTTCATTTATTTGTTGACACACACCCATTAGCGCTACAATTTTGTTGTTTTCTTGTTATATGCACCTTTTTGTTCACAGGTTTTGTAGCCGCTTTTTAATATATAGTATCAACGCAGGAACTTTTGTGTTTGTTTATATTAAAACCATTCCCTAGGCGTAATCTGACTCCGGACCAAAGGATCTTCAATTACAGATTATCAAGGGCCCGCAGGGTGGTTGAAAACGCCTTTGGGATCTTGGTCAACAGATTTCGCCTGTTTCGCATAAATATGTCCATGCATAAAATAGATATCATTGTGCTGTGTTGCTGTGCCCTACACAATTATTTTCGTCAACATTCCCCAGCATACATTACCAAGGGATCACCAAGGGATCCGTAGACAATCACAGTGCCCAGTGGTAGCGGCGTTGGACAAGAAAGTATGGAGTGTTAAAAATCCGCTGTAAACTGCTTCTAACCTCAAGAGCCTAGGCTGGACCTGGGTGTATGGAGTCTCTCTGGTTTATTGCATACAAGCTTATTTTCTACAATCCAAGACGAGAGGAACCGCCCCTGGTTAAACCCACCAAGGAACAGTTCCTTTATTATACAAATTGCATATTAACAGGTTACACAAGCTAAACTGCCCAGAGATGGCAGAAGGCAAGTTTATCTAAATAGAACTCACCGCAAAATCCGGCCGTTGAGCCAGATCCTAAAACATGGGACACTTCTTTAAGGAAGTAGCCTAACCACACGTCATACATATCCTGTCATTCTGACTAAACTGTGTAAGTGACATATAGCAAGAAAAACATTCTATACCTTTCTACAATAACAAGTCTTAAAGAATAACTCTAAAGGTGAAATACACTAGGGATAACCTTACAATCCCTCCTTTGATCATGCATACAGAATGTATGTATTGATCACTCACTAATATACCATCTTTGCTTTAGGGCAATCATTGACATTCCAAGTGCAGGGTCTCTTCTTTTTGCTCTTAAGCTAGTTATTTTCCCAAGTGCACAAACCAGCAATTTAAAAACTAAATACAAAACAAGGATAAAAACCAGTATCATTACGATGATCATTACGATATCTTTCAACCAGGAAGAAATTCCATTGAGGCCAAAACCTCCTTCTCCAAAAGGGCTCCATGTCTTAGCAATGTCCCTTGCTTCTTGTTGTAATTTATTTACCTCTTTCCTATGTTGGGAAATTACATCATAGTAATCGGGCACCTCAATAGATGTGTTGTGGACCCAAGTGCAGCACTCATAGTCCTCTGTAACCTCACATAGGCCTGTGAGTGCAGCACTCATACTTTTAATGGCAAGGTCATGGAGTTCTAATTGTTTCCTGATTGCTCTAGTTTCTATATTTAATTTGGTAATATCAGAATTCTTTTCCATTGTACCCGTGTAATTATTGAGCCTTTTCATTAAATCTATTCCCCAACCTGTACTGGAAGGGAACCAGGCCCAGACCATATCCTCTTTGAGGAATAACTCTCTTTTGATACGATGTTTAAGGGGATACCTAGGGTGAGGGCTAGCTTCTAGAATGTGTCCTCCCCCCTTGTCTCCCAGTATTCCCATTACAGGGACTAGGGCCGCTAGATAACCCCATCCCTGGGATTCTAAAGGGATCCAGGGTGGAGCTTGCTACATATCCAGCATTTGTCATATCCTGATCTCTGGGCATAAGCATACTTAAATTTTAGCAACAACATTTTGTCAGAAAAGCTTTCATCAGTTTCTCGTTTTGGTCTAATATGACTGAATAACCATGTTGCATCCCTGCTTACTTTGCATGACTCTGACCAATAATATCCTATAATGATTAAGGAAAAAATCAATATTGAAACCAAAAATGAGTATAAGAAAAGTTTGCCTGAGGAAACTCCTTCTTTCAAATTTTCAGTCTCTATTGGGGCAGTGGGGTTGAGTCCTGGGGGTTCAATGTTGGCTCCTGGGTCGCCGAAGGGGGTGGATCCGGAGTCTGGGGCTTTGTTGGAGCCTTCTTTATTCTTGATGCATGAATCCATTGATGGCTGTAGGAAGTGAGGATTGCAGTTCTTGACGTCTTCTCTACTTCATATGGTCCTATGTAGACCGGTCCTATGTGCTTCCGGACAGCCAGCTGTTTGATCAGCAACTGATCTCCCGGGATGAATCCGTGTGTCGAATCTGTTGGAAGAGGAGGAAACGTGACAGCCACATTGTCATAGACTTCGCTAAGGCTACTTACCAGATGTTGCACGTGCTCTTCCTGTAAAGAATAAATATCAGGTTCACCTGTTCCCCATTTCACCTTAGCCATTGGTCGCCCCATTAATACCTCATAAGGGGAATAACCTGTTCTAGAATGGGGGTGCTCCTTATTTGGAATAGGACAGCTGGCAAGAAGTCCAGCCAATTAGTTAGAGTACCTTCTGTTGCCTTTTTAAGTTTGTCTTTAATAGTCCTATTCATTCTTTCTACTATTCCTGCACTCTGCGGATGGTAGGGAATGTGGAGTTTCCACTGTATTCCCAGTAATTTTGCAACTTCTTTTGTCAAAGCTGAGGTAAAAGCGCGGCCTTGATCCGACCATATTGTGGTAGGGATTCCAAACCTGCATATCCATTGGTTAACTAATACCCTAGCTGTGATTTTGGCTTTCTCTCCCGTTGTGGGTACTGCTTCCACCCACCCAGAGAATTTATCCACTATCACTAGAAGATATTTCAAATTAACTTTTTGTCTGGGCATGTGTGTAAAATCAATCTGTAGGTCTGAGAGCAGCCCGCTAGGGGGCGGTAAGTGGCCATGAAGACCTTGTCTTTTACCTTGGACATTGTTTTGTGCACAAGTCAAACATGATTGGACCAGAGTTTCTGCTAATTTAGTTATGCCTGCTGTGTGAAATGTTTGTTTGTACAGTAAAAGCATCGGTTTTGATCTGATATGGCCTGGACCATGTAGGTATGACAAAAGCAAAGGTGCCGCTGCTGCAGGTATCCCTATAATTCCCTCCTTGGTTGTCCAAAGGCCCGTGTGGTCTTTGGTCAACCCTGCTTGTGCCCATGACGTTATGTCAGTTGGGGTGGCTTGTGCGTGTGCCACCCCAAAAGCATATCTACTATCTGTGTAAATATTAACTGACTTGTCCTTGAAAAGTTGGCACGCACGAATTAAAGCAACTAGGTCAGCTGCCTGTGCAGAGGAACAGGTCGTTCAGGTCGTGAACAGCTGCCATCCACAAAAACATGGTCATAATCCTTGTTAGGGAGATCACCAAGATCAGGGCAAGGAAGTGTGGTTTCCAAAAGGAGTTCACCACAATTATGTGCTGTTTGTATACTGTCATCAGTAAGCCGCAACAGAGAATGTAAGTAGCGGACCTGTGGTGATGTATCAGAGCAACTTTTAATAGTTAAATTTTGTGTATTGAAAAGTATAACCTCATAACCGCTAGATCTCTGTGCTGACATGTGTTGAGTTGTCATGTTTTGAAGCAGATGTGTGACAGAGTGAGTGGTATACAGAGTCATGGGGTGTCCTAACACCAGTTTAGATGCATCTTTTACTGCCATAGCCGAGGCTGCCAGAGACTGCAGGCAGCCCGGCATGCCCTGTACCTGTACTGGAAGGACTTTTGAGACGTAGGAGACTGGCCTCTGGCTTGTGCCATGTTCTTGGGCCAGAACCGCTGCATATGTTCTACCCGTTACTACACAGTACAGGGAAAAATCCTTACTGTGATCTATTAGACCCAGTGCAGGTGCCTGCTGTAGAGACTTAATCAAACCCCTGAAAGCGTTGAGCATGTCCTCTGACCATTCCACTAGCTTTGGGGCAGTGATCAATGTGGCCTTCCACAGGACCGAATCATAATGGGAACAATCGGGAATCCATTGCCTTATGTAGACTATAGACCCTAGAAATGACAGTAGTGCTGCTTTGTCCTTGGGTGGGCTTAGGCTAGTGAGGGCTGTGACTCGGGATGGTGACACCAAGCGCTTGTTACTTTGGATTATACACCCCAAGTACTCCACTTCTTGCCTGGACCACTGGATCTTTCTCCTGGACACCAAGTGGGCCTTAGCAGCTAAGTGGGTCAAAAGGTTCCCTGAGTCTGCCTCGCATTAGCCCTTCTCTTTACTGCACAATAGGTCATCTACATATTGGAGCAAAGTGGACCCGCGTGGAGGCACCCAATCGGTCAGTGTTTGATTCAGGACCATGGAATATGCCGCAGGACTGTCCACAAAGCCTTGTGGAAGACGAGTCCAGGTAAGCTGGCCCGTCTCCTGGGAAGTACCCCAGGTGAAAGCAAACATGCTCTGGGACTCTTGGTCCACTGGAACGCAAAAAAAAAAAAAAGCGTTTGAAAGGTCAACTACAGTATACCAGCTGGAATCTGGGGGTATTGAGGTAAAAATTGAGCTTATATCCGACACCAATGGTGGCAGAGGGATAATAGCTTTATTTACCATTCTCAAATCCTGGACCAGTCTCCAAGTTCCATCGGCCTTCCGTACCGGATTGATGGGGGTGTTCCAAGGACTGATTGTGGGGACTAAAATGCCTCCCTGCAGATATTCATCTATCTGACCCTGTATACCATCTCTTTTGTCTTGTGCAATAGGCTATTGTTTTTGGAAATGTGGTAAGGTGTCAGGTTTAAGTGAGGGGACATACGGTGTGCAATTTAACAAGCCCACAGAGGACTTGCTTTTTTGCCCAGATTGGGTGATTTTCCTAATGTGCAGGTATGAGCATAAAATAACCTTGGAGTTCACTCCTTTTGGGGTTAGCTAGATCACATTTTGGGGACTGTGCTGTTAGACTGCCATCTGCATTGAATTTGATACAGATGTGTAATACTGACATCAGATCCTTTCCCATTAGGGGAAGGGGACAGCTGGTTAAAACAGCAAAACTCATGTGTGCCAAAATCTCGTCTACACTCATTCTACGCCCGCTGCAATATCTCCGGAGAAATGTAACAGCTTTTGTTGGGCTTTTCCTTGGTTTTGGACAGTTAGTTCTAATGTCCTGGACTGTGCCTATGGGCAACGGTATCTGTATATCCTCACCCCCTACAGTAATGAGTGGGAATTTTAAAAGCTTGTCTCCAAGCTTGGCCCCCGAGCGGAGCGACCTTACCCCCGCTGAAGCATCAATGGCTTCTGCTAATTCTTGATCTGCTAAAATCTGCTTAGCCTTTTTATCTTGTTGTTTCAGTACGGCAATATCTAAGGTGGATTTGGCTTTTTGTGTCTCCTCTCTCTGTCTTCGCTCTTCTACATACTTTCTAAGAGACTCAAGCTCATCCCAAGTTGTTGGGGTTCCTGAGGGTCTAGTACTCGCCTTCCAGTCTACCTGCTCTGTCCCTTCTGTATCACTTTCCTGTTCAGTACCCTGTAGCAACCCGTCTTTCTCTTCCTCCTCTTCCTTTGCCCTTTGCCTTTGTTTCTCATACCATGCTGCATCTCGTTCCCTTCTTATTCTAGCTTCCTTTTCTGCCTGAGCCCTTTGTCTGTGTAGGGTATGGACTAGAACAGCTGTATTAGCGGTGTCTAGGGAGGGGTACAATTTTGCAGGGGTGGTTGGCATAGGGGTTTTATCTTCTTTTAAAAATACATATGGTGGAGGTGCACTGGGCAGAGGAGTAAATGGGGGTAGCGGGAGTGGCTTATCTGCTTCCCTTGGTTTAAATTTATTTTTATATTCTTTTATCGCTTTTTCCCATATCTTCATACATTTTTTTCATATAATTTTCATCCCAATCACCCGGCGGATAGTTATACTGATTATGTGTGCCACAGATTTTCTGTATTTCTACCCAGTCTTCTTCTGAACAGGGACCTGCAGGACTTAGACCACTAATCTGTAGCTGTTGGGCTCTGCAGCACACATTTTGCCAAAATGGATCAGTATAACTCGGCCCTCGGGTACCTTTTACAAAATCAACAGGGGAAGGCTGACACTGCTCACCTTCAGGGTCATTCTTCCCTAATTTATTCCCCATTATGCCAAATAGAGGGCTTTATAACCACAAATGGCTACTGATTTAGGGCACACTGTATAACCTTCTTTACCTCTTCTACAGACTGAGGCGAGTCCCCGCGGAGTTAGCCCTTCAAAGAATCTAACGTTTTGGTTGTGGTTATGTATATTAAATCTCAGGACCCAGAACTTAGGGGCGCCTGGAGATTGGATTGTAAAATAAGGACCTTTGCCAATTCTTTCCTTATATCCTCCGGGGACCGTAGCCACCAATGTTGGCACTTGCCCACGGAAAATAAACAGAAGACCTGTTAAACAGTCTGGACAATTTTGAGGCATCTATTTGGCACAAATGTATATATATGTGTGTATATATATTGTGACAGCAGGAAGGTAAAGTCACCTGGTTGCATCCAGGGGGGTAGATATATTTCTCCCAGATTCAGGCTTTATGCTGACTTATACAACTAGGGTGGAGAGTTGTATAAGCCCAGCTGAGGCTAGTAGGCTCATGGATGACTCATACCTCTAGGGAGAGTGTGGGGCGTCGTACAGACAGGGAGTTGATGAGGCCAGCTGAAGCTTGTCAGCTCATTTAGGCCTCTATAAGAACTCCCAGATTCATTAGGTGTTAGCTCATGCCTGGAACCAGACCTGTGTGGACTGTCTAGGGAGAGTGAACCCCTGTGCGGTGAGAAAAAGCCTGTGTGGCTATTTGCTTGGACATTTAAAACCAGGGACTTAGGGACTAGGACAGCACTAGGCTGATCCCAGTTGTTAGTTAGGAAACCTGTATGTTTAGTCAGAGGTCAACTTGACCAGGATTTATTTTGGTTATGTTTCTTTTGCTTTGCTGTGTTTTGTCACTGTAAATAGAAAATAAACCGCACCTTTTTGATTTTGAAAACCACAACCTCCGTTTGCTGGGCCTGTTTTGTGTGGGGAGCCCATCCCGGGGGTCACACACACCCGCTGCCGAGCTAACCCCCTCACAATATATATATTGTGACAGCAGGAAGGTAAAGTCACCTGGTTGCATCCAGGGGGGTAGATATATTTCGCCCAGATTCAGGCTTTACGCCGACTTATACAACTAGGTGGAGAGTTGTATAAGGCTAGTGGGCTCATGGATGACTCATACCTCTAGGGAGAGGGCTGGGCGTCGTGCAGACAGGGAGTTGATGAGACCAGCTGAAGCTTGTCAGCTCATTTAGGCCTCTATAAGAACTCCCAGCTTCATTAGATGTTAGCTCATGCCTGGAACCAGACCTGTGTGGACTGTCTAGGGAGAGTGAACCCCTGTGCGGTGAGACAAAGCCTGTGTGGCTATTTGCTTGGACATTTAAAACCAGGGACTTAGGGACTAGGACAGCACTAGGCTGATCCCAGTTGTTAGTTAGGAAACCTGTATGTTTAGTCAGAGGTCAACTTGACCAGGATTTATTTTGGTTATGTTTCTTTTGCTTTGCTGTGTTTTGTCACTGTAAATAGAAAATAAACCGCACCTTTTTTTGATTTTGAAAACCACAACCTCCGTTTGCTGGGCCTGTTTTGTGTGGGGAGCCCATCCCGGGGGTCACACACACCCGCTGCCGAGCTAACCCCCTCACAATATATATATATATATATATAAACAAAAATCTTATCCTAAAATAACAATCAGTCTTTAAATTGTATCAACCACATGAAAGTATAAACAAGCAAAGAAAATACAATAACAATCAGACTTAAAATTGTGTGAACCACATGAAAGTATAAACAAGCAAAGAAAATACAAATTATTTCATAAAATTCAATTGTTAATTTAAGCAAGCTTGCAGTTACCAATTTAAACCTTTAGAGGTCCACTCACCCGTCCTTTCTAAAATGGGGAGTGCAATTGCGCTACCCCAAAGTTTCCTATAAACCTGTCCGGCCAACCTAGCGGGACGTCTTTAACCTATAATCCACTTTAATTTAAACATACACGCTTACAATTATTCCCAGGGAGGCCAACCTAGCATCCCTCGAGAAAGTTCTTAACTTAAGCAACCAGGAGAGAAAAAATAAACAAAAATTGGGGTAGTCAATCGAGACAGAATAAGTGATTTCAACTCTGCAGAAATGTGCTCCACAAAGTCCCACTTACCTGTCAAACGATTGACCCCCACTCCTGATACCATCTGTTAAAAATCCGCTGTAAACTGCTTCTAACCTCAAGAGCCTAGGCTGGACCTGGGTGTATGGAGTCTCTCTGATCGATCGGGTAATTTAAGACACACACAGAGAATATGGTGAATCCCAATTACACTGGTTTATTGCATACAAGCTTATTTTCTACAATCCAAGACGAGAGGAACCGCCCCTGGTTAAACCCACCAAGGAACAGTTCCTTTATTATACAAATTGCATATTAACAGGTTACACAAGCTAAACTGCCCAGAGATGGCAGAAGGCAAGTTTATCTAAATAGAACTCACCGCAAAATCCGGCCGTTGAGCCAGATCCTAAAACATGGGACACTTCTTTAAGGAAGTAGCCTAACCACACGTCATACATATCCTGTCATTCTGACTAAACTGTGTAAGTGACATATAGCAAGAAAAACATTCTATACCTTTCTACAATAACAAGTCTTAAAGAATAACTCTAAAGGTGAAATACACTAGGGATAACCTTACATGGAGTTGCTCACACCATTGAGCGGTGGACATCCGAGGCTGCCTACACTGAATGCAAGGCAATGCAGTCTGGACTATCTTAACTACTTTTCCGGAATTGGGGCAGTGCCCTGGCAGTCTAATATGTAAAAAAAAAACAGGCTTGATGAATTGATTTGTCACATGTCAAATACCCTACCACAACTCTATATTAAGATGTTACACTATATATTGTTGTATTTTAAAATGATTTGACTTGTTTGAACAATGCCATTGTGATATGTATAGCTTCAATACCCTGCAATTCCTTTAAGCAGTTGTAATAAATATGTAGTTTCATGTGCTGGTGTGAACAATGCACAGTTTTACAACCTCTACTTTAAACTGTACAATAAATGTTATATTGTTTGAAGTGCTGTTAACGTATCTGTGCCAGTTTCATCTGCCGTTTGACCAACTGAAACATTGCCTGGGGGTTGTAAATTATAAAAGTTTTACCTTAATGTATTCTTTGCATGGATTAAAACTGTTTAGGTGTCAGCATCGCCTCCTCAGCCACCCTTTAATTACCTGAGACCTCATTTTATCTAGTGCCGTGCACGGCTGCACAACCCTTCTCCCCTCACTTCTGGGTCTTGCTGGCTTTGCTGGGGCACAAGCAGCATCAACTGAATATAGGAGGTTCCTGGCCGCTCTTTGTGCGATTCTGTACTTGAAAAATAGAGAAACAGTTCCCCGTGGGGGTTTTTTGGCAGCAAAAAATTGTTCAATATTGATGAATTGCATTCTTTTTAATAATGAAAATATAGAAAAGGACATATACAAATATTAAAATTTATGAGCTCTGGTAATTACAAAGAAGCAAATCCAGACAATAGTTTTACAGGCAAATACACATATAGTGTTACATTTTGGCTAAGAAACCAATTAGCTTCAACGCAGTTTGATGCTGGAAAAAGGCCCCAATGCATTTCAACCTGTCAAATTCTAGGTCTTCCTCAGGGGGATCTTACATTTCTATGGGACATCAAAAAAGCAAAGTGCATTAATATTGTTAATATAGCACTTTTCTTGTATCTCACGTTAATTCAAATATATATATATATATATATATATATATATATATATATATATATATATATAAATATATATATGGTACAATTTCAGTTTTTTACATTGTGAGAAGACAAACAGAGAACGTGCCAACATATATTCAATTTTGCATTAATAACAGACTGCCGGGCTTGCATAGGATCACACACCTGCGGGCCTCCCGAAGAGACGAGAGGGGGGAGGTAAAAATATACCATAGGCCACAGCACCTGAAAGTTGTAATTTAGTATAATTTAGTGTATGTAAATTCAAAACACAGGCATTTATGATCATAGCAGTAGAGGGCGTGAGGAGGATCTTTTAATGATGCTGCTAGGTAATATCAAACAATGTTTGGCATGCTCGGCTGCTCTCCCCGGCATGAGGACTGGTAG
Source organism: Rana muscosa (assembly GCA_029206835.1). Lineage (NCBI taxonomy): Eukaryota > Metazoa > Chordata > Amphibia > Anura > Ranidae > Rana > Rana muscosa. The sequence goes on along the minus strand of CM055116.1, from coordinate 592,929,354 downwards.
ATCCACGTCCAATCCAACATGCTTTGAGGCCCAGCCAAGGACACCCGACATATGTATATGTAGCGGTGTCCCCATATTTGGGACCCGCTATATTTTAAATTTAGGGGGTAGCCTGAGCATTAGTTTGGCTCAGGCTATTTGTTTCTTTAGGATTGGACTCTGCTCTGCTGCGATGTTGTCTGGTCGTACAGTTCCCCTCATGGCCAGGGGTGCGTGTGAATGTGCTGGGTCCCGGGCACCTTTAGCCCGAGGCCTCATTGTTCCAGGTAGGCCCAGTACCTTTAACTGAGGTCTACAACCAAGCAACGGAATCCAAGGGTGCCCGTGGGAGGGTGACCCGCTCTGAAGGAGAGGCAACCAGGGGAGGACCTTTCTAAGGGGATCGGTGAAGGGTGTCGCCGTCTTGGGAGAGGCCTGGTTACCTGTCAGAGGGAAGGATTCTGTGATACACCATAAGCTCTTGTAACGTGCCCCATTGGCACCTATGGTCTATAGTTACAAGTGCTGAAAAGTTCAGGACTTATGAGCTAAAAGGTTCTGTGGCAGAGGATCTTTCTAATACGTCCCTAGGAGAAACAAAGCTAAAGTAAATGTTCGTGTTCCACTCCGGCTGCTAGGACCGTGAGAGGGAAATATCCGGGTGAGCAAAACCCACTCAGGCTTGAGTGGCGATGAGGGTAGTTGCCACGTGCCTGAACCTGCCTCCCTATCCAACTCTATCTCTATCTTCAACTTCCCTACTTAGTTACCAGCACAGAGAAAATAAACTTGTCTGTTGGAGTTTAACACTGTCTGGACATTGACCTTCTTATTAGAGAGAATAGACTTTTCCCTACACTCTAGGGACGAGAACCAACGGAAAGAGGTAACTCGCTGCAGGACCCAAAACTGTTAACACCGCTCACCCTCTACACAATGGAGGATGCTGGGTATGTGGCATGGTGTGTCCTATCTTGCAAGTGGAGGTAAGCAGGACAGGGATCTGTGTGCTACATATATATGAATAGTTCAAATCAATTAGCAATTATATGAATATTATATATTTTCTATAATTAATTTAAGAAAAATCTAGTAGACATATTAAAAAATATATAAGAATGAATTAATTAAAACGAATTTATTGAAAAAATGGGGATCATATTAACAAAGTATACTGTGAGCGATTTTATATATATATATATATATATATATATATATATATATATATATATATATATATATATATATATATATATATATATATATAATTATGATAGCCACATACAGGTGAATAGTGTGATGAAAGTGTGTGTAAGCAATGTGAAGGAATGGGAATGAGAATGAAAAAAAGGGGGGCTGAGACGATAAACAATGTTTTAGTGTGAAAAAAATAAATGTGAGTGAGAAAAAAAGTATTTAGAAAAAAATATATTTAAAAAAAAAGAGGTGTGTAGTGACACTGAGTAAAAAAAGGGAAGTGTAAATATAAGTGAAAATCGATGAATTAATATATCAGATATAATGAATGTGTGAGAGTGAGGATACTACGCATCTTGCGTCAAGTGTTTAAAAAGTGTAATGAATTTTAAATGAGAAGTGAAAAAAATGTGCAATCAAGTGAAAATATTATATGGAAATAATCAAAGAGGGGGATAAATGGATAGAAAATGTAAATAATTAATGTTGACCACAAGAGGGATTATTAACTATATAAAAAACATATAGTGGAATCAGGTGAATATATAGTTAAGTGTGTATTTTACTTACACTGAGAATCTTGTTGATTTATTTGCTGAGAAGAACAGGCAAATATAAAGACCTTGTGAGAGTGATTTTTAGCAGGGGACGAATATCCTTGCTGCGTCTGTATACAGAAATAAAGTAGATGGAAAATATGGACGGAAAATACTGGTAGTTCCATTAGCTGTATTGATTTAGGGTGTTTGTGAAGTAGCAGCGCATTAGTATCCTCACTTACTCCTCCAGTGCAGGTGATACGTGTAATGCTCTCCCCGGGAATCATCTAATAAATCCCGGCAAAGAGTGTGCCATATATACCTTACTTTAATTGAATTATTGAATACCGGTGCTTCCGGAATCCTCCCCAGGTGCTGGGCTCCTCCCCATCATCTGCAAAGCGGCCCCCCTGTGTGACCCCCTCGGTATTCCAGTGGGCTGGTCGCCCCCGTACTTCCGCCGCCGCCGACGCAGTTCCGTGGCATGGGAGGCGACCCAGGGCGCACACACGGGACGACGACGCTTTGTGTGCGTCAGCCGTCCCGTGCATGCGCACCACGCCGCCCCCGCCCGGCGGCAGGACATGGAATAGCGCCGGCACTGAGAGAGCGCCACACACTGGCCAGATTGCCAGTTGCGGGCGCTTGGATGGGAGACGCAACAAATGCCTCCCCCCAGTGCCGGGAAGTCGGGCAGTCGCGGGGACAAACCCCCCCAAAAGGGGGGCGGGACAATGTACGCACACCCCCGCCACGGCGCCAAGACCCTGAAAGCAAAACACATGTAAGGATGGTTATTCTAACAAAGAGCAATTTCCATACAATGATCGACAGATTCATAATGCATTCAAATTTATACTTATATATAGTTAGGAGCTTAACAAGGGAAATTGGTGATCTGCAAACAGAGGATAGTACAGCCGTGCAAATGTGCACATATTCCAGACTAGTTGCCACCGATCTGGCTGTGATTGAAATTTAATAATCAAAGATAAATTGATGTAAAGGCTAACTCATTTGGCGGAAGAACAAAGAACAAAAAAAGGAACAGAGACAGAGCCCTCTCTGCCTAATGATATTGCTTTCCATAATTAATTATATAATTAGTATTCAACCAGGCAAGAAGTGCTAGCTGCATGTCCTAAATGGACAATTTTTGAAAGAAGTTAATTAAACTATGGCCTGTGTTTCTATACAGGGACATATATACAGTACTCACATCCTGAGCCGAATTTACAAACCAGGCAGAGGAGCTTCTTAATACTTCATCCATTCTAACTTGTGTTTCCTGAGACAAAGCCTTTTAAGAAAGGTACATATGAAATGGCCTCATTGAGGCCAGGATACAAGGTGGCCTGCAATCTGAAGATCCATTTCTGTTTTATCTGAAGGAGTCTCTTATTCCAATCGCCGCCTCTGCCCAGGATATGAATCCGGTCCAGGGCGGCGAAGGATACTTTCGTCATTATGTAGTTAAGTTGTGTAACTACATGTCTTCCTAAGGGAAGATAGAGATTACCAATCTCCATATTATAAATGTGTTTGGAGGTTCTACACCAAAATCTTTGCCGGGTTTTACCTACTCACAGGTTTAAACTCCATACGGGGAGTGGGTTCCCCACAGTCTCACAAAATGGGGAGAGGGATGAACCCACATGTAATCCACTTCCAACACAACCCCTAAATGTCATTAACCTTTCCTCTTATGAAATTACACAAGCATAGACTCGCCTTCTATCTAAAGGCTTGAGCTTCTGCCCACAACAAAATTTCGATCTGTTCGAATTGGTCATGGATCTGCATCTTTTTGCCCGTAAACTTTTACTAAAATGCCTATATGAACCAACGCAAAAGGAGACAGACACCACGGATTGGTCTAAATATACAATGCAATAATTTAAGGCTCTGAGAGACTTCACCCTCCTGTTGCAGGAGAGCAATTCGGATGATCTCATCGACCAATCAAGCCCTGTACACACGATCGGATAACCTATGGATTTTCGTCCGATGGATTTGACCATCGGAAATCCGATGAAACTGTTTTTCATCAGTCTTGGCTACACACCATCAGTCAAAAAACCGACGGCAAGAAAACGACGGCACGTACAACACGTACGACGCGCTATAAAAGGGCCTAACAAATCTAATGGCGCCACCCCTTGGGCTGCTTTTGCTGATTTTGTGTTACCGCGTGTTAGTAAAAGTTTGGTGAGAGCTGATTCGTGCTTTTCAGTCTCCGTGCTTTGCAGATCGTTTCCTGGTGTTCAGTTTGTGCTTGTGGGTTCGTATTTGTTATTCAGTGCGTGCAGTCAGGTCGTTACTGCCTTGCAGTGCCTTCTTGGCCGTTCGTTTACTGTTTTTCAGGTCGTTCTTCTCAGGCCTTGCTGTTCCACGGTGCGTTCTGTTTGAGTTCGTTCTGACCAGCCGACCGGTTTAAAACCATGTTTGAAGTGCGTTCTCGTTCTCAAGCTCGTGATGGCTTTGGACTTGGTGTTGCAGTTAACACTGTAACCCGAGTTCAGTCTGTGAACAGGGTGAGGAGGAGTTCATGGACTAAATGCCCCATACACACGATCATTTTTAATGTCATTTTTAAAACTGACGTTTTTCTCGTCATTTTTTTTCTTGTTTCCTCTCAAGCCTGTCTTGCGTACACACCATCATTTTAAAAAATGTTCAAGCAAAGCGCGGTGACGTACACCACGTACGACGGCACTATAAAGGGGAAGTTCCGTTCGAATGGCGCCACCCTTCATGTTAGCAAAGTTTGGTGAGAGACGATTCGCTCTTTTCAGTCTAGTGCTTTTCAGTCCGTTACAGCGTGACGAATGTGCTATCTCCATTACGAACGCTAGTTTTACCAGAACGAGCGCTCCCGTCTCATACTTGATTCTGAGCATGCGCATTTTTTTTCACGTCGTTAAAGCATACACACTATCGTTTTTCACGTCGTTAAAAAAAACGACATAAAAAACGACGTGAAAAAAGAGAGCATGTTCGAAATTTTTAATGCCCGTTTTTCACGTCGTTAAAAATGCTCTGGAGCATACACACGATCATTTTTAATGGCCATTTTTTTTAATGGCATTTTTAACGGCATGAAAAATGATCGTGTGTATGGGGCATAAGAATTGGTTGCTCCAGCGGGACCAATTCTCTCATATGCCTCTGCTGCGGGAAATCCATGAGAATAATCCTGATGATTTCAGGAATTATCTCAGGATGACGGACCCCGTTTTTCACCGTCTGTTGGATTTGCTATCCCCCTATATCACGAGGCAGGACACTGTGATGCGCCAGGCCATCACTGCCAAGCAGAGGCTTATTGCCACGTTGAGATACCTGGCGACTGGGAGAAGCTTGCAGGACCTCAAATTCTCAACAGGCATCTCCCCCCAGTCCCTCGGGATCATTATCCCTGAAACGTGTTCGGCCATTATTCAGGTCCTGCAGACGGACTATATGAAGGTAATTTTGCACCTTTAACATCACATTATATGTTTGTATTGTTTGATAATGTTCTAAATTTTTAGCCTCCTAACCCAAATTTGCCTGTTTGTAATATCCTGGTAATGTCCCCATTTTCACCATGCATGTTTTTACCTGTAAAGGCCTTTTTTGGGCCCTACATGCCTATTTCCCTTCACTAACCTCTCCAGCATGCTTTCCTGGGCCCAAACCCAGCTAGCCTTCTATTTTCCTTTTTAAATTTTTGTGGTCAGTGCCCTCGTAGTTTGACAACCCTCCCTCCCCCCCTAAAGATGTAAAAATAGTTTTAGTTCTCAATCAAGATCAGCAGAGTGGTAGAGCCTTTATTTGGATCCCCCACAATCACCTCAAGCCCCCCCTTAGATTATTTTAGAATGTCCACTCAGCGGGGGTGAGGCATCTGCTAAGTGGGCCTTTGTTTATTGGTAGGAAATACTCCCTTAAATAATAATGTTAGAATGATGTTGGTCAACAATGTTTTTGTGTGTAATCTGCTTGCACTGTAAACATAAACCGTACTAATGTCTTCTTTTTGTTTGACTCCACAGTTCCCTAGCACACCACAGGAATGGCTGACTGTGGCAGATCAATTTGCCCAGTGGTGGGACTTCCCCAACTGCGGAGGGGCAATTGATGGGAAGCACGTCCACATAGTGCCGCCACCCCGTTCGGGGTCATACTATTTTAACTATAAAGGTTTTAATAGCATAGTGTTAATGGCGGTGGTGTCGGCACGGTACGAGTTCCTGTATGTGGACGTGGGGAAGAACGGCCGGATGTCCGATGGCAGAGTATTCGCAGAGACGGAGTTCGCTCACCGTCTGCAGGCTGGGGGTCTTGCACTGCCTCCAGATGCAGAGAACGTGGAAGGGCTACCGTTCATTTTCATCGCGGATGAAGCTTTTGGACTTGGACCACACCTCATGCGGCCGTTTCCCCAACGCACCCTAACCCCGGAGAGGAGGGTTTTTAATTACCGGCTGGCCAGAGCCCGGAGAGTTGTGGAGAATGCCTTCGGGATAATGGCCAGCCGGTTCCGCCTGTTTCAGACAGCTGTACATTTGGCGGAATATAAACTGAACAACATTGTGTACTGCTGCTGCATATTGCACAACTTTCTAAGACAATTCTCTTCTACCTATGTGTCATCAGTTGGGCCTGAGGCCGGTCCATCCGAAATGACCATTCTGACCGGCCTCAACACTGCCCGTACTGGCTTGGCCCCCCAAAGTGCCTGTGAAGTACGTCAGAAATACGTAGAGTACTTCACGGGTAGGGGGGCCATCGCAATGCCAGACCACATCTGACCTTTTTATACCATTTTTAAAATAAAATAAAAAATTATATTTACTACAAACTTGTGTTGTCATTCTTGTATTTTGGGTTTATGTGTCTCCCAGGTTCTAGTAGTGCCAAGTGTATTTGTCCTTAGTAAATAGCCTCAATTCTCACAGGTAAAAACCTTGTTTTTGCATCTTCAGAACTGCTATTGAGCATAGAAAGAACAAGCCACACCCTTTTTAGACTTCCCGAATGTTTTTATTTTTAGCACCACATTTTTTGGTGGTTTTCGATATTAAGCCTTTTTTTTTTTTTTTTGGCCGGCTTTTTTTGCAGAAACCTGCATGGGTCAAAATCCAAATTTTTTTTGGGGAAAAAGTAAAAAAATAACACAGTGAAAAAGACAAACATGAGATGGGGTAATGTCACCCCTGATCCATCCCAAATGTGAAGAACCACACTTTCTTTTTGGGGTCTAATGGGTATCTTCAACATGATCCCATGGCTAAGGTAAACATGTGCTATCTGCCATCATGGGGGATCAATGGACGTGCTTTGGGGGTGAAAACCCTTCCTCTCACCTACTTGAATAGGGAGGAAGAGGTTGCACCCCCAAAACAGGGACATAGATATCCTGTGACGGCAGATAGCACATGTTGAGTCACTGTGTGCATCTTCACATTTGGGCTGGTGGAAATCACATTGCAAATTTGTGACGCATAACAAAACACAAAAACAGGGGGGGGGTTCACACTATTCTCCCTAAAATATCTATAATGTTTTTATATTTTTGCTCAATCACATTTATTCTCTTTCTCATAATGTCCATTTCGCTACTGTATTCCATGATTTCCTGAATGATTATTTTGGCGCTGGCACTCGAGAATGGAGGATTTGGACTTCCTGACACACCCCCACGTTCAGTCCCTAAAAATAAAAAAAATAAAAAAAATAAAAAATTTGAACTATGCAGGCCTACATCTGTATTTACCTTGAAGTTGTGCTGACAGACACTGACCTGTTGTGCTGATAAGCTCCACCTCCCCTTCCTCCACCTCCCCTTCCTCCACCTCCCCTTCCTCCACCTCCGCTTCCTCCACCTCCGCTTCCTCCACCTCCGCTTCCTGAACATGCTGATCTTGGTCTGCTTTGTGATCTTCGGGGAGTTTCTGTGGTGTTTGGTTCCTCGTCTCCTGAGCATGGTGTCCTCCCTGTCTCCTCTCCCCTATGGGAATGTCAAAAATAATGTATCCTTTAGCACACAGACATTTTAGGCCTGAAAATGGATTCATTGTTTTGAAGTGGGGTACAATTGATATTTGGCCCTGAGTTCCAAGATGAACATATGAGATCTTGCGAACTCTACAAAGCAACATGTTATTTTTGAGGACACTCACAAATACACTTGGATAACCACCAAGGTATCCACTGGACCACCTGTGTGTGACACCGTTAAGAAATTTGGTCATGTGGCCCAGACTATAGTATCTTGATCCAGAAAAAAAAGCTAAGTACACAACTGCTGGAGTGTCATCTCCTTTACCCAGAATACAGTTTAGCCTTTCATTCACATTCTAGTTTTTCTTACAACACATCATCTAGCCAACAATGTGTAGATAAACATTGTTTAGGTAAAATGAGGCATGCCCACATGTAGTTTACTTGGATATGTGCCAAACATGTTTGGGGGAAGAGCAGCAAGTTTTTTTTACCACACATTTACCAAATAAGTGGACTCTCAACTTAACATAAAAGTTGACATTTTAAAATGTGAAACCAGTCAAGCTAAGCACATGGTGCAAAACATGGAAGAATACATATTACAATGTGAAAGAACACAGTAAAAAAAAACTTACTTTTTTCTATGCTTTTTAGAAGCTTCCTATACTGCTCCGGCTCCCTCAGCTTTAGGTCAGACCACCTTTTATGGAGTTGTTCCTTGGATCTCCTGACCCATATTTTTTATAGAGAGTCTTCGCCACTTTGTCCATAATTTGTGACTTCCGGAGATTAGGGGTGTCGTATGGGCCATGCTTGCCGTCGTAATCCTTCCTCCACAGAATGTCCACCATCTCCGCCATCTCAGCAAAAGACATATTAGTCGCCTTGTATCTTTTTTTACTGGATCGGGACGTTTCCGCCTCCGGCCTTTCCTCGTCGGTAATTTCTACTAAAGAAGCCACCTGTGTCTGCGACATGTCGCCGCCTCACACTGTGCGCCGATCGTTAAGGGGCGGGGAAATGCAGAAAAAGTCCGTCATGGGCGGGCGACGAGGGCGGAGTTACACGCATGTGCAGGGTATAAAAAGGGGAAAGAAGTTATTAGGGATGCGCGGAGTAAGGACGACCGGAAGTGAACAAACGAACTCAACTAAGGTAAGAAGGGAACTCGGGCCTGCAGTGGCCTATAATGGTTCATGATTGTAAAGGCCAATATTGTGATAAGTTGAGGAGAATCAAATCTGATCTGTCTTTTTTTTTTCCTTGTTTTTTTACTTGCTGATCACAAAAGATGCATAAACTACGTGAGCCGGAGGTGATTTTTATAGACAAATATAAGGAACAGCGCAACCTGTGGGAACTGAAACACCCAGCGTACCACAAGAGTGATGTACGTCGGGCAACTATTTGCAAATTAGCAGAGGATATGAAGCCATGGATCCCAGATGCAGACTACACTATGATCAATAATAAAATCAACAACCTGCGTAATTCCTATAAAAAAAATACAAGGAAGTGCGCAAGTCGAAGAGATCAGGAGCAGCAGCCGACGATGTAGTACAGCCCAAGCTGTGGTACTGCAAACATCTTCAATTTCTGGATGACCAGATCGAGGCCAGGGAATCTATTTCCAGCCTTCCCTCAACCCTTCCTTCCACCCTTCCCTCCAGCGTTCCTTCCACCCTTCCCTCCACCCCTGCAGAGGCGTAGGAGGAGCCTCCTGAACTTGAAGAGCCAGATCTTCGCATCTTCAGCGAGGTATAGTATTTTAGCACATAATTATTGTCCACTAAGTAATATTGTGATGAAATGGTTGGATTAGCCCAAAATGATAACATCCCCCTCCCAAAAAAAAATATGCACCAGTCATGATATCCAAATTGTGTGTGATAGATTCCCCAAATAATAAATTTTTTTTTTTATAAACAGGACGAGGCAAGCCAGGAGGAAGAGGCTCAGGAGTGTGGCAGGCAGGAGGAGGCAGGGCCAAGTGGGACTCAGCAGGTCCCGAGGCCTAGTGGCAGTACAGTCTCCCAAGTGGCTCCCCTCCACGTCAGACCGCCAAAACATCGGCGGATGACACAAGTGGAGGAGGAGTCACTAAAGATGATTTGTGAGGCTGCTGCCATCATGAGGGCCCCCCTCAACCCTACGGAGGGTTTCAGTAGTTACCTGGCAGATAAGTTGCTCCAAATGGAGGCGGGACAACGGGCCCTCTGTGAGCACCTTATATACATGGCCGTACACATGGGGGCGAGGGGGCAGCTGACTGAGGCCACCCATCTGTCACATCAGGCCAATCCCTCTCCTCCTTCTCCTCCTCCTCCTGCCACTTCACCACCCACAGTGGCCCAGCCTGCAAGGGTGCGTGGACGGGGCCGTGGAGAGAACGCTGCAGGGAAGCGTGGAAGGAAGGCTACAGCGAAGAGCAGGAGGTGATTCTCTGGCCTCGAGCTGCTCTTCCAGAAGTTGCAGGGTGATGGAGTACCACAGCTTGGGATGATGTATGTCTTTGGCTGCTGCTCCTGATTTCATGCTGTTGTTGATTTTATTATTCATCATAGTCATGTCTGCATTTGGGATCTAATGACTTGATATTTTCTGCTAATTTAGGAATAGTTGCCCTTCGTTTTTTTGTTTGCTTTTTTTCCTAAATAAATGGAAATTTGATTTCAGCGAACATACATGCCTGATGTGTTTTTTTTTTGGAGTAGCAATAACATTTCATAAATACAATGTGTAATTAATAACAAGGGACACCAACCTTCATGAGGAAACGATAAAATAAAAAATGTTGTTGTGAGAAATTAACACACCAAAAAATGCACAACAAATTTAAATACCAAAAAAAAAAAGTTTGGTGTAATTTGTGAGGTCGGCCTTTAGGAATTAAACAAATTATTCCTAAGATCACAAGAAAGAAGAAAAACATAAGTTTGTCAGAACTCGTGATAAAGATCTGCAGCAAAAATGACATTTTAAACACCGTTCTAAAGCAAAAAAAACATGCGCTGCATTAAACGAAGCAATAACTTGCAGAATGACGAATGTGCTCTCTCCATTAGGAACGCTAGTTTTACCAGAATGAGCGCTCCCGTCTCCTAATTCAGTCTGAGCATGCGTGGGTTTTTTTACCAATGGACTTGCCCATAGACGATCGGAAATTACCATCGGTGTTTGATCCATCGGAAAATTTTAAAACAAGTTCTATTTTTTAAAACAGATGGAAAAAAGACCGATGGGTACCATACACGATCGGTTGGTCTGATGAAAACCATCCATCGGACGGTTTTCATTAGTCAAACCGATCGTGTGTACGGGGCTTCAGATCTTGATCAACTTTTTGAGGAAGTGAACAAATCCACTGTAAACCCTGTGACCCTATTTAAAAAGCCATCCACTAAATTCCCGCCCTTGCATACTAATCCAAGTGTAGCTACTTTCCTCAAACAGACGTTAAAAGATATCTCTAAGATACCTTGTAAAACCATAATTTTCTCAAAATTTACCAGCTGAGGAAGCCTGGGCACTAAAATCCCTACGGATCAATGAGTCACTGATAATTAAGCCATCCGACAAAGGAGGCAACGTTGTCCTGATGGACAACGCCATGTACAAAAAAATGTGTCGTAAAATCCTTGACAATAGAGAATGGTATAAAACCATCCATGTCAGACATATAGATAAGTCTAATCGAGCCTTCTATGGTCTTGTTGACAATGCCCATAAGAATGGAACAATCACAAAAGACTTATATGACTTTCTACGGACTAAACATCCTAGAACGCCCACGTTCTACAGCTTGCCAAAAATTCATTAGAATCCTATTGAACCTACAGGATGCCCTATAGTGTCCGGCAATGGCGGAATTTCGGAAAATCATAGCAGGGTTATTGATTCATATCTACAACCTTTTGTCACTATTTTACCTACATTTGTAAAGGATACTATCCACTTCCTACAAATGATTAATGAATTGAACCTACCCGAAAATACAATCCTGGTCACAGTGGATGTAGAGGCCCTCCATAGCTCAATCCCACATGGGAAAGGATTAAAAGCTATTAGAAATGTACTCTAGCAGGGTTCCCTTTACGACGGGGCCCTAAACAACTTCATTCTAAATGGATTAGACCACATTCTTAACAACAATTATTTCTCCTTTGACCGCTCCCACTACCTCCAGGTTCAACGCGTAGCGATGGGGACATGTTGTGCCCCTTCCTACGCCAATCTGTACCTGGGGGAGTGGGAGCGGTCCCTTTTCAGTGATGATGGCCTCGTTGATTACCTGAGCCATGTCATCACATGGCTCAGGTATATTGACAACGTCTTCGTCATCTGAGAAGGTACAGAGGCAGAACTTGTTCAGTTTTTTGATTTACTCAATGTAAACAGTTACAATCTAAAATTTACAATGACCTTTGATACCAGATCCATGACCTTTCTAGATGTGAGGATAGAGTGTGACTCACAAGGAAATTTGACAAGTACCCTTTACCGTAAAAGTACAGCAGGAAATACGGTCTTACATGCAGATAGCTTCCACCCTGTTCCCTTAAAAAATTCTATTCCGTACGGGCAGTACCTCCACCTACGGAGAAACTGTTCAAGTGAAACACTCTTCAAAAAAGAAGCTAGTGAACTCCAGACACGACTCTTGGAATGCGGATATAGCCGTTGCTGTTTACGCAAGGCCTATAACCGCACAATCCAGCAGAATCGTGAAACCCTGCTCTTTAGGCCACAAACCAAAAGCATGAAACGAGCAGATCCGTTGCGCATTATTATGCGATTTTCACAACAACATCAACAAATTCGCAATACTATTGCAAGACATTGGTCGATCCTTACAGATGATGACTTTATAAAACGTTTTGTTTCACCAGTACCCTCCATTACTTTTAAACGAGAACCATCCTTAAAGGATAAACTAGTAAAAAGCGAGTACTATAGGGCTACCAGGAAACGCTGTTCCCAATATGGAACATATCCATGTGGACATTGTGCCCATTGTCCATTCATTCGCAAAGAGAATACATTCATTCTCCCCAACGGACAAGTGTTTAAACCGAAACATTACGTTAACTGCCAGACGTGGTGTGGTCTACCTGATGACCTGTGAGTACGGAGAGTTCTATGTAGGTAAAACCCAGCAAAGATTTTGGTGTAGAACCTCCAAACACATTTATAATATGGAGATTGGTAATCTCCATCTCCCCTTAGGAAGACATGTAGTTACACAACATAACTACATAATGCCAAAAGTATCCTTTGCCGCCCTGGACCGGATTCATATCCTGGGCAGAGGCGGCTATTGGAATAAGAGACTCCTTCAGATAGAACAGAAATGGATCTTCAAATTGCAGGCCACCTTTTATCCTGGCCTCAATGAGGCCATTTCATATGTACCTTTCTTAAAAGGCTTTGTCTCAGGAAAGACGAGTTAGAATGGATGAAGTATTAAGAAGCTCCTTTGCCTGGTGAGCACTGTATATATGTCCCTGTATAGAAACACAGGCCATAGTTTAATTAACTTATTTAAAAAATTGTCCATTTAGAACATGCAGCTAGCACTTCTTGCCTGGTTGAATACTAATTATAAAATTAATAATGGAAAGCAATATCATTAGGCAGAGAGGGCTCTTTCTGTCAACGTTCCTTTCTTTGTTCTTTCTTCTTCCACCAAATGAGTTAGCCTTTACATCAATTTATCTTTGATTATTACATTTCAATCACAGCCAGATCGGTGGCAACTAGTCTGGAATATGTGTACATTTGCACGGCTGTACTATCCTCTGTTTGCAGATCACCAATTTCCCCTGTTAAGCTCCTAACTATATATAAGTATAAATTTGAATGCATTATGAATCTGTCGATCATTGTATGGAAATTGCTCTTTGTTGGAATAACCATCCTTACATGTGTTTTGCTTTCAGGGTCTTGGCGCTGTGGCGGGGGTGTGCGTACATTGTCCCACCCCCCTTTTGGGGGGTTTGTCCCTGCGACTGCCCGACTTCCCGGCACTGGGGGGAGGCATTTGTTGTGTCTCCCATCCAAGCGCCCGCAACTGGCAATCTGGCCAGTGTATGGCGCTCTCTCAGTGCCGGCGCTATTCCATGTCCTGCCGCCGGGTGGGGGGGCGGCGTGGTGCGCATGCGCGGGACGGCTGATGCACGCAAAGTGTCGTCGTCCCATGCGTGCACCCTGGGTCGCCTCCCACGCCACGGGCTGAGTCGGCTGCGGCGGAAGTACGGGGGCGACCAGCCCACTGGAATACCGAGGGGGTCACACAGGGGGGCTGCTTTGCAGATTATGGGGAGGAGCCCAGCACCTGGGAGGACGCCGGAAGCACCGATGTTCAATAATTCAATTAAAGTAAGGTATATATGGCACACTCTCTGCCGGGATTTATTAGATGACTCCCGGGGAGAGCATTACACTGATCACCTGCACTGGAGGGGTAAGTGAGGATACTAATGCGATGCTACTTCACAAACACCCAAAATCAATACAGCTAATGGAACAATTTTCCTTCCATTCTTTCCATCTACTTTATTTCTGTATACAGACGCAGCAAGGATATTCGTCCCCTGCTAAAAATCCTCATATTTGCCTGTTCTTCTCAGCAAATAAATCAACAAGATTCTCAGTGTAAGTAAAATACACACTTAACTACTGTATATATTCACCTGATTCCACTATTTGTTTTTTATATAGTTAATACTCCCTCTTGGCGTCAACATTAATTATTTACATTTTCTATCCATTTATCCCCCTCTTTGATTATTTCCATACAATATTTTCACTTGATTGCCAATTTTTTTCACTTCTCATTTAAAATGTATTACACTTTTTAAACACTTGACGCAAGATGCGTAGTATCCTCACTCTCACACATTCATTATATCTGATATATTAATTAATAGATTTTCACTTAAATTTACATTTCCCTTTTTTTACTCAGTGTCACTACACACCTTTTTTTTTAAATATATTTTTTTCTAAATATTTTTTTTCTCACTCACATTTATTTTATTCACACTAAAACATTGTTTATCGTCTCAACCCCCCTTTTTTTATTTTTTTTCATTCTCATTCCCATTCCTTCACATTGCTTACACACACTTTCATCACACTATTCACCTGTATGTGGCTATCATAAATATATATATTTATATATCATATATCATATATACTTATATATTTATATATCATATATATAATCGCTCACAGTATACTTTGTTAATATGACCCCCATTTTTTTCAATAAATTCGTTTTAATTAATTAATTCTTATAAATTTTAATATGTCTACTAGTTTTTTCTTAAATTAACTGTAGAAAATATATAATATTCATATAATTGCTAATTGATTGCTAATTGATTTGAACTATTCATATATACATATGTCGGGTGTCCTTGGCTGGGTCTCAAAGCATGTTGGATTGGACGTGGATCCACCAGTCCTCATGCCGGGGAGAGCAGCCGAGCATGCCAAACATTGTTTGATATTACCCAGCAGCATCATTAAAAGGTCCTCCTCACGCCCTCTACTGCGATGATCATAAGTGCCTGTGTTTTGGATTTACATACACTAAATTATACTAAATTACAACTTTTAGGTGCTGTGGCCTATGGTATATTTTTACCTCCCCCCTCTCGTCTCTTCGGGAGGCCCACCGGTGTGTGACCCTCTGCAAGCCCGGCAGTCTGTGGGGCCTGCCTCCCCTTTTGGGTTTGGGGTGTGCGCCCCGCCGGCACGGACCGGAGTTATTCTATTAATAAAGTCTCTGGTTTAGCGAACTTCACATAGCAGAAAGGGTAAATATGCTATTAATGCAAAATTGAATATATGTTGGCACGTTCTCTGTTTGTCTTCTCACAATGTAAAAAACATAAATTGTTGCAACTTTACAACGGAGGGCGATACTGAGACCGATTCTAGAGAAGATTAAATCAGTAGGGGGTCATATACTTGGGGATACCCAATATCACTATTTGTAAAGAATGGACCTCTATCGTTTTTACTCTCCCAACCATCTGACCTACCGGAGTTATTCAATTTCCTGGGAGTTGAGGGATGTGAGGTTTCAGGTTGGTTACACCCAATAGATAGAAGGCAACGGAGAGGGGGGCCCCAAATAAGAAAATCGGGTGCTTCAATACAGAGAAGGAGTAGTCAAGAACAATCTACAGAGACTGCAGGGAACGGGATTGGGCCAGAAGGGCCAGAAGGGCCAAAGGGCCGTGAGTTAAGATGAAAATAACTGCCTAAATTATTCGATTATCTATCTGTCTACCTGTCTGCACCCCTTTCGATAGTTTTTTTTCCCTTTTTTTTTTGTTCCTCATGGAACTCTAGTTTTTTTTTTTTTTTTTTTATTTATGGGAGAAGTTTTTTCAAATGATAAACTGTATGTACTATGGCACTGAATCCATGCAATAATGTTTGGTTTTTGGGGTGTGTATGTGTTTTTTTTTTTTTGGGGGGAGGGGAGGGGGGGTGGGTTTTTTGTGAAGAGAGAACACATAATAATAAGTACACACATATAATAATACACATATAATTTATATAAAATACATAAGACACAATTCACATAGACATATTTTAACACAATTTATATATTGCACTTACACTGCGTTTATATAATAAGGGGGTGAATTAGGGTGGGGGGGGGGAAAGTAGGGGAAGTAGGAGGGGAAGGGGACACTTTATACATTATATATTATAAAGAGGAAGGGGTATTAGGAAGGCATGGACCCAGTAGATAATTTAATAATTTGATAGGCTTCGCTGAATTTGATATGTTAAGAGGAAGATTATACATTTTTTTTTTTTGTTGGTTCTCTGGGAAAAGAAACAGAGAATGTAAAGTGATATAATTTTTTAGTTGAAAAAGATTTTGAGAAATTAATGTGATAAAGTATGAAATGAATATGTGGAATGTAATATACATTAAAGAAATAGAATAATTTAGAAAGGAATAGTAAAAATAAAGGCGACAAAAAGGTTAGTGGGAATGGCCCAGAGGGGAAGAGAATTTTAGGAATGGGAGTAACCTGGATATAAAGTATATATGGAGTGAATACTATTATTTAGAAGAAAGAAAGGGGAGGTGAGAGAGGATTAGATTAGAGGGTAAGTAGGAAAGACAGAATTAAAATTTAGAATCTAGTACATAAAGAGAGCCAAATGTAGGGAAGAAGTGGGAGAAAGATGGAACACTTAGAAATAGAGAATGAAGGGTAGGAAAAGGAGATGTGAGATAAAAGATGGGGAATAAATATAGGCTGAGAAGGGACTTTGTTCAAAGGGTCATAAAGGATTAGAAGGGTGAGGGGGGAGCTCAGCCAATCACGCCAAAACTAGACCAACACCCCCAATTCGGCTATCTACGGGAAAATTGAAGTCCCAAGTAGGAGCCGGGGTATAACTTCTATACCCATCCTCTCTCCATAAAATTACTCCCCCCCTGTGTTGGGGTTTTTGTCTCTGTTTTACTTAGGGGGTTGCTGGGGTTTTTTTTTTTCTCTCTCTCTCTCTTCCCTCCCTTTTGTCTGCACCTGTCTCCCCCTGACCCTCTAGACACTGGAGTAAGAATAGTATAACTGATATTCTGTGAATAAAAGATGGATAAAATACGAATAACCTCATTAAATGTTAAAGGGCTTAATATCCCAGAAAAACGTAAAATGTTGTTGAATGAATTAAAACATTTAAATACAGACATAGGATTTATACAAGAGACACATTTCAGGGAAGGGGCCTTTCCATACCTACAAAATAGGTATTTCCCCAATGTCTATCAAGCTTCCAATCAGGAAGCTAAAACAAAGGGAGTCGCTATCCTGATTTCAAATAAAATACCTTGGATACTTACAGATAAATGTTCAGACCCAGGGGGAAGATACCTCTTCCTTAAAGGAGCGATAGGTAAAGAAAAAGTGACTTTGGCTACTATTTATGCTCCAAATTCACATCAAGATAGCTTTTTGGTTAAATTGCTGTCAAAATTAAGGGATTTCAGTGAAGGAAAATTGATATGTGGAGGAGATTTAAATATCCCACTGGACCCAAGAGTAGATACTTCTAATGGGACTTCATCAGTATCTAAGGGGGTTAGAAAGTCTATCCTTCGAAAATTACATGAATTACAACTAGTGGATGGTTGGCGGATTATGCACCCAGGGGAGAGAGATTACACTTTCTTCTCAAATCCTCACCAAAGTTATTCAAGAATAGATTTTTTCTTAGTCCCACACCGACTGCTACATTCAATATGCAATATCTCAATAGGAAATATAACTTGGAAAGATCATGCACCTGTTACAATGGAGATGAATTTGGTGGGGGGGAGTTACTCCCTGGAATGGAGATGGAAGTTAAATGAAAGCTTATTAGGAAATCCACAAATTATGGAAGACTTAATTAAAGAAATTACGTGGTATTTTCAAATAAATGATAATGGAGAAAGTGATCCGGGAATGGTTTGGGAAGCCCATAAAACGGTAATTAGAGGAATAAAAAAGGATAGAGAAGAACAGGTAAAACATCTGTTAGAAAAGTTACATGATCTAGAGACACAACATAAGAAGACAACAGAGAGAGAACTAGGAAATGAGGTAGCACATTTAAGGAGACAAATAGCAGATTTACTTAGATATAAGGTGGAAGCGGCCCTACAATACGGAAGGAAAGAGAGTTACAACTCAGGAGATAAATGTGGTAGGCTATTGGCAAAAAAAATAAAAAAACAACTGACACGATCTTATATCCCAACTATTAAAGGAAAGGCAGATTTGAAGAAGTCACTCCCAAAAGAGATAGCACAAGAGTTTCAAGAGTATTACTCTGCTCTATATAATTTGCCAGAAACAGGAGTTTCCCCTGGGTCTATAAAGAAATATGTGACGTCGACAGGTCTAACTAGATTATCGTCACCAGATAGAAGGAAATTAGAAGGGCCAATTACTATGGAAGAATTGCAATCATTAATGAAAACAATTGAACATGGGAAAGCACCAGGACCAGATGGTTTTACCATACAATATTATAAAAAGTGTATCACTCAATTAGGACCATATATGATTAAACTATTTAATGCAGTTGGACAGACAGTGGTGTTACCCCCTGAGTCTGTAACTGCACATATTACCTTGATACCAAAAGAGGGGAAAGACCCTGAGATATGTAGTAGTTACAGACCAATATCCTTATTAAATGTCGATTTAAAAATTTTGACAAAAATCTTAGCGCACCGTATTCAGCCCTATTTATCACAATTGGTACATTTAGATCAAATAGGGTTTATCCCTACAAGAGAAGCAAGGGATAGTTCTATTAAGGTACTAAACTTGATACAAGAAGCCAATCAAAAAAAGATAGAGTGTTTTTCTGAATACGGACGCAGAAAAAGCATTCGATAGAGTTAATTGGAAATTTATGATTGAAGTACTAACACAAATGGGTATAGGAGAAAAGATGCTACAATGGATAACGGGAGTGTATGCGAGTCCTCGGGCATTAGTAAAAGTAAATGGGGTCTATTCTAAGCCTTTTATAATTACAAATGGAACACGGCCGGGCTGCCCTCTTTCGCCTCTGTTATATGCTTTGACTTTAGAACCTTTTCTAAACAAGATTAGACAGAATCCGGATATTAGGGGTATTGAAATTGGGGAAAAGGAATATGAAGTATCTGCTTACGAAGACGATATGCTTTTTTCATTATCAAGACCACAAATCTCACTACCCAATCTTATGAAAGAAGTAGAAATATATGGGAAGATTTCGAACCTTAAAATAAATTATGGTAAATCGGAGGCGATGGGGGTGGCACTGCCAGGTCCCATTAAAAATGTAATAGAACAAAACTTTAAGTTTAAGTGGACGAGGAAAGCCTTAAATTATTTAGGTACACAGATACCCGCAAATTTGGAGAAAACGTTCGAATTAAACTTTGAATTATTAGTTAGAACTGTAAGAACGTTACTGGAAAATTGGAGCAAAGGTATGCACTCATGGTTCGGGAGATGCAATATTCTTAAAATGAGCGTAATGCCAAAATTTCTCTTCCTGTTCTTAGCATTACCGATAAAAATTCCCAAGTCTTTCTTAAACCAGGTCCAAACTATGTTTATGAAATTTATTTGGAATAGTAAAAAGCCAAGATTAGCCAGAAAACTCTTAACTTTACCAAAAAGAGTAGGAGGTATATCTGCACCGGACATATATAAATATTATCAAGCAGTGCATCTGGGGAGACTAGTAGACTGGAGCAGACATAGAGATTATAAATTATGGATAAATATGGAACAACAAATAAGTTTAATTCCACTAAATAGGGCAATATGGTGCTATAGAGCTTTGTCCCCCTTGGTAAAATCACACCCCACGATAGGAACGACGTTATGGGTAGGAGATAAAATATGTAAAAAATCTAAATTTACAGATAAAAAATCACCACTATATCCTATAATAGGAAACCCAGATTTCTTACCAGGGATAGAGTCAGTAAAGTTTAAGAAATTGAGGGAAAAAGGAATTTTCCAAGTGTCGGACTTCATGGGAGAAAGGGGATGGGTAACAATAGATAAGCTAACAAAAAAAGGAGGTAAATATGAAATTCCGATTTGGCAAGCTCGGCAGATTAGACACTACCTAGAAAAACTGGGATCAGCAGAAACATATAGACGGACACGGACAAGATTTGAGGATTACTGTGAGGGAGGGGAACCACTTTCACATGTCATATCGAAAATGTATGCATTGTTGATTGCACCCCTAGACGACTTTAAAATGGAATGTCTTGGTAAATGGGAGAGAGATATAGGCCATGCCTTCTCTCCAGCACAATGTCAGAATATAATAGAGTTGGCCACAAAAACATCGAGGTGTATTAAAATACAAGAATCAAATTTTAAAATTTTAACACGCTGGTATTATACACCGGTAGCCCTAAATAAAATTTTTCCAGAATTTTCTGACAGGTGTTGGAGAGGATGCAAGGAAAGAGGGACAATGATACACATATTCTGGTCTTGCCCAGTAATTAGACAATTCTGTGAAACAGTGCATAGAATTACACAGAAATTTACTGAATATCTAATTCCAGGGGAACCAGATTTCTTCTTGTTGCACAATGTACAAATTCCATCTAAGAGATACAGCAATTCAATTCTGTGCCACCTAATAAACGCAGCAAAAAGTTGTATTGCAACAAATTGGAAAGATATAAAAGCCCCGACGGTGTCGGAGTGGCTTAAGAAAGTTAGGAAAATAGGAATAATGGAGAAACTGTTACCTATAACATTAGATAGAAGGGAACAAGTTAAAGAAATCTGGGCCCCATGGGATATATATATGCAATCAGAAGAGGGTAGGAGATTATTGGGAGAGTAGGGGAGGGAGGGAGGGGAGAGAGAGAAATTACTTGAGTGAGTTTTTTTCCCTTTTTTTTTTTCTTCCGGGAGGGGAGGAATATGGGGATTGAAGGGAATGGGAAATGGGTATTGGGAGGAATTTGGGGATAAGGGGGAAGGCAACAGAGGAAGATGAAAATATGTAGAGATGAAGGAAACTAAATAAACAGAAATTAGAGAATAGGAAGAAAGAAAGATGGTTTGTATGAAGTTTAAATATAAACAATTAATTAATATTTTATTAATACAATCTGAAGATGGCATAGATTTAATTTCTGAAAGATGGGATGTAAAGAAATAGGGCATGATGTGAACTTTGTTTCTTTGTAATAACATATTATTTAAGAAACCCTGTTGATAAAATAAATAAAGAATAAAAAAATTAAAAAAACATAAATTGTACCATATATATATATATATTTGAATTAACGTGAGATACAAGAAATGTGCTATATTAACAATATTATTGCACTTTGCTTTTTTGATGTCCCATAGAAATGTAAGATCCCCCTGATGAAGACCTAGAATTTGACAGGTTGAAATGCATTGGGGCCTTTTTCCAGCATCAAACTGCGTTGAAGCTAATTGGTTTGCGAAAATTTAACACTATATGTGTATTTGCCTATAAAACTTTTGTCTGTATTCACTACTTTGTAATTACCAGAGCTCATAAATTTTAATATTTGTATATGTCCTTTTATATTTTTTCGTTATTAAAAAGAATGCAATTCATCAATATTAAATAATTTTTTGCTGCCAAAAAAACCCACGGGGAGTTGTTTCTCTATTTTTCAAGTACCAAATCCGGGGTGTGCAGCCCTCTCAGACCCTTGTATGTGTCACCTCATGTTATAGTTTTGTGCGATTCTGTTGCACAGAGTAGGTAAGTGTAGACATGTTTTTTTTTTAATTACCTTTACAACCAACTTTAAAAAACAAAAATCATCAGCAACCAATAAGGTACAAATAGTGCATTAAAACCAATTACGTGAAACATCTCAAAATCCAGTACAAACATTTTAATAAAAGACAAACAAAAAGATCCCATAGCAATTTTTTTTATTGCACTTGAAGTAAAAACAATGTTGGTGCACATAAAGGAAAAGTAGATCCATGATTCTACAAGGAAAAAAATGGAAAATTGAATTCAAATACTTACCGTAATTTTCCTTTCCTGACGAGCTCCATGTCGGCACAGCTGGGTGAGGCTCCGCCCACCCCTACGTGATCAGGACTTAACTATAAATTTTTCACTCACCTCAGCCTCAGCATTTCGTAACTATTACTACTTAACTGGGCGGGTTCTGTGCCGACATGGAGCTCGTCAGGAAAGGAAAATTACGGTAAGTATTTGAATTCATTTTTCCATTTTCCTGACGGCTCCATGTCAGCACAGCTGGGAATTAACTAGCCAAAACAGGGGAGGGATAATGCTACACACTCCAATTCTGACTAAAACGGTAACAGAAAACATAATGCCTCTGACAAACTCAATTGTCATGAATATGAATATTTTGGTGTCCACATAGTTGAATTGAGGATAGTTTGAGACACCCGGCCTGCTGTCACCCTCAAGCTCTGGACCCTTCTAGTGAGAGTGCCGTGATTCTCCTGGCACAGCCAGCCCTACAACCTTCAGGCCAAGGGGATGAGGTTATCAACCAAGAGATAATGATTTTACGGCTCCCAGCAAGTTTAATATGTGTTCCACCTAAAAAGGACAAACAGATGTACAGAGCTTCTGATGGTAGGCGTCGCCTTGATTAAATATTTTAGCGCTTAGCCCACAGCTAACTTCTTGAGTACTCCCCAAAGGGAACGTAGGAGGGAAACCTCTTGTGTGATATGAACTATGAAGGTCAGTTCAGGCACATATTAGAGCATTGGCATGAGCATCATCCTGCCTGGGAAGTACGCGAGTATGGGTTCTTTAAGCCCAAGGACACCAATGCTGATGTAATTGCCACCAGTAAATCAGTTTCAGCGAGAAAGTACCACAGGGTGATTGAAGGCATCTCATGAAAGAACATCCATCAGCATTGGTATATCTCATTCCGGAAACAAGTTTGAGGTTTCCACCAAATTGAATCTTCAAAAACTGTATAATTAAGCATTGGAAGCTTGCTGAATGCTGGTGAAGACAGCGATAGCCAAAATGCATGCCTATAGCATGCTTGAGCATATAATTAAGTCAAGCCATGCCTGTAGGCATTCGAAGCAGGCTTCTGAAGAGTCCAGCGTAAAATCTTGATCAGCGATTATACTGGGCATATATGTCCTGTTCTACTATAGGCATGCTTAGCGCTGACCTTTCTCGTTTTGAAGAACTGTTCAAATCTTCACCGAGCATTCGACATCCATTAGGCTATGCCTCTCTCGACCCAGGCCATCAGCCTGAGCCTGTCGGATGCTGAATGAATGGGACTGGAGAAGATTTGATCTACCAGGCAGAGGGCGTCACTCCTTGACACTCAGGATGAGTAGCGGGTACCAAAACTGTCACCTTCCCTCGCCCCAGCTTAAGCTGGAAGCTGAGAATCAGAGGGAGCAGCTGAAAAAAGGCATAAGCAGTCTTGGCGATCCATTCAACGGTCAGCACCTCCACTCAGAGAGCTTGCGGCTCCTGGGCCCTGGAATGGAACTTCAGCAACTTAGTGCCGACTGGGAATGTAAGTGGTCTACCTCTGGCAGACAAAACACCAAGCTCTGTTAGTTCTCGAAAGACTCGCAGTAGTCTGGATGATCCATTGTCGTCAGACTTGACCTGGACAAATAGATCGTCTGAAGATTCTTCCGACCAGGCACATAGGTCGCAGATTGTTGGGAGGATTGACTTGGGTGAATTCTAGAATTAGCGAAAACTTCAGAAGTGAGAGACTGAGCCTTGTTTCCAGATGTAGGCCACAGTCGTTGTGCTGTCCAACTTTCCCAGGACAGGCTTACTCTGGATGAGATGACTGAAGGCTAAGAGCCTGAAAAGGCTGCCCTCAACTCCAAGATGGAGTCTTGGATCCTTGACAAAAGACCATTGGTCCTGAGCTCATTGTTCCTGAAGTAGGGCTCCCCTAAACTGGCTGGTATCTGCCTGTACCACCAGGTCGTCTGAGCTGCTGGGGCAAGGCGATTTCTATGGCTCAATCTGAGACGTGAAGGATGAAAGATCTCCAAATATGGCCCAAAATGCTTTCCTTAGGGGACCACGTGTCCATCCACAAGCCGTCCCTATGTTCACAGAGGAACCACATAGTGCCCCTAGGGCATGTATGGGTGGCACAATCCCAAAATAACAGAGAGCATCCTGACATGGAAGTTCTCATTGACTTCTTGGACTAAGCATTTGCTTCCTTGTCTTTCCTGGACTCCCATCCAGAAAAGCGCAGGAGCTACGCTCTCTGGCGTGAGCGTGAGCAATAACTCTTGAATTTTCATTTTTTAACTCCATAGACCTTCAACTTGAGGCAGGAAGCCAAACTGGCCACTATTTATTTAGGCTTGCCCTTCTGCAATTAAGAAAAAAATGCAGTGACCGCGTTTGTCCTTGAGGGTCGCACCTTCTGATGGTAAGGTCATGTGAATAGCCGATCCCACAAGGGACACATACTAACCAGCGGGTGGTCCCAACCTCTGGACCTCTATTCGTTCCAAAGGGCATAACTTTGACATCCTGCTGTGACGATATCCTCCAATCTTGACGAACAAGCACTTGATCCATTCAACATCCAGCCGTCTTCTGGAGGTATTTAAAATACTTCCAAAGTTTCACCTCTATACACAGGCATTTCACCAACCTTAGCAATCTGGACACAGGTCGTCCTCTTTCTTCTGTTCAGAAGAGACTGGAGAGAATTGATTGGACCAAGAAGGCCCTGAAAGAAGGCTGGACATTGCCAAACAGACGGTCCCCATACAAGAAGAATCTAGTCATTAGTGATGAGCCGAACACCCCCGGGTTCGGTTCGCACCAGAACCCGCGAACGGACCGAAAGTTCGCATGAACATTAGAACCCTATTAAATACAATGGATGCGAACGTTCGGATTCTAAAGTGCTAATTATAACGACTATTATCCATGTTATTGTCCGAAACAGAGTTTGGGAACCCAGGTTCTGCACCAGGGGACATGTATCAATGCAAAAAGAAGTTTTAAAAACGGACGTTTTCCGGGAGCAGTCATTTTAATGATGCATAAAGTGAAAAAAAAAAAAGTCAAATATTCCTTTAAATATTGTACCTGGGGGGTGTCTAAAGTATGCCTGTGAAGTGCCACGTGTTTCCCGTGTTTAGAACTGTCCCTGCACAAAATAACATTTCTAAAGGAAAAAAAGCCATTTAAAACTGCTTGCGGCTTTAATGCAATGTCTGGTCCCGGTAATATGGATGAAAATCTTTAGGAAAAATGGCATAGCTACCCCATCAACCCCCCCCCCCCCCTACCCCAGCCCATTACCAGCCCCTTTGGGTCTTGTATGGATATTAAGGGGAACCCCGCACACAAAATAAAAAAGGACCTATATACTCTGAACAGCCGTATACAGGCGGTGCATACAAGACAGGGACTGTAGGTTTGTTCTTATGTAGAATCTGTTTGTAATTTTGAACAGCTGCATTGTTTAAGTGTAGCTCCATGCCAAATTCCTTTTTTTTAGCTTTTTGGAAAACATAGGGAACGGTTATCACCCCTGTCACATTTTTTTTGCTGTCTGTGCCCCTGTTCAGAACATTTCACCTCACTTTGCGTCCCAATGACAACTGTTTTTGAAATGTGGTGTTTTTATTGAAACAAGGATTGGTGATAAAGCATCAGTAGAGAGGAGACACCTTTCTCCCATATTAATTCTTACAGGAGAGAATTTTCCTTCCAAGGGGTAGATTTCCTCTCACTTCCTGTTGTCTTCTTCCGTTTGCAAGTAGTAGTCGTTTGTAAGTTGGATGTTTGAAAGTAGGGACCTGCCGTATATACTCTGCAGAAATTGGCCCCTTAGGTGTTGGTGTTGGCACAACACTGAAAGCACTCAGTTATTCTTGGTGGGTGCTGGAACGCCCTGCTGTCAACTATTATATCAGGAATTGTAATAACATATAATTGTTGATCAGTGGTAGTAAAAATTGGGCCTTTGATGGTGGTGCTGGTGCCACAACACTGTAAGGCCTGACAGTTACTCTTGGTGGGCGCAGCAATGGGCCCTGCTGTGAATTATTAGATCAATAATTATAATTGCATGCCCCTGTTGAATAGGGGCTGAAAAATTGGGCCTTTGGTGGTGGTGGTGGTGGTGATGGTGGTGCTGGTGCCACAACACTGTAAGGCCTGACAGTTACTCTTGGTGGGCGCAGCAATGGGCCCTGCTGTGAATTATTCGATCAATAATTATAATTGCATGCCCCTGTTGAACAGGGGCTGAAAAATTGGGCCTTTGGTGGTGGTGGTGGTGGTGATGGTGGTGCTGGTGCCACAACACTGTAAGGCCTGACAGTTACTCTTGGTGGGCGCAGCAATGGGCCCTGCTGTGAATTATTCGATCAATAATTATAATTGCATGCCCCTGTTGAACAGGGGCTGAAAAATTAGGCCTTTGGTGGTGGTGGTGGTGGTGATGGTGGTGCTGGTGCCACAACACTGTAAGGCCTGACAGTTACTCTTGGTGGGCGCAGCAATGGGCCCTGCTGTGAATTATTAGATCAATAATTATAATTGCATGCCCCTGTTGAACAGGGGCTGAAAAATTAGGCCTTTGGTGGTGGTGGTGATGGTGGTGCTGGTGCCACAACACTGTAAGGCCTGACAGTTACTCTTGCTGGGCGCAGCAATGGGCCCTGCTGTGAATTATTAGATCAATAATTATAATTGCATGCCCCTGTTGAACAGGGGCTGAAAAATTGGGCCTTAGGCACTGGTGGCACAACACTGCAACCCCTCACAGATACTGTACTTGGAGCACAGCAATGAGGCCTGTTGCAAAGTATTGCATCAAAAATTTTAATTACACGCCCCTGTTAAACAGGGGCTGAAAAATTGGGCCTTAGCCACTGGTGGCGTCACCCATAAACCAAAATGATCTTCCAAGCTATCATCATTAATCGTATCATTGAGGAGGTGGAGGAGGATAGCCAGTCAACATAACAGCACAGGCACTCAGCATCAGCATCAGTCTTGAAGGGATGTGACATTTTAAAATCAATTAGTCTGTTATATCAGCATCAGGTGTGTGGTAGCTGGTGGTGATCCAAGACTGGTTCATCTTGATGAAAGTCAGTCGATCAACCGAGTCGGTGGACAGGCGCACCCTGTGATCCGTGACAAATCCTCCAGCAGCACTGAATGTGCGTTCTGAAAGAACGCTGGATGCAGGACAGGCCAGTAGCTCAATTGCATACTGTGCAAGCTCTGGCCAGTGATCCATCCTCAAGACCCAGTAAGCCAGAGGATTTTCGGTGGGGAAGGTGTCCAAGTCTGACCTTGCCCCTAGGTATTCCTGGACCATGTATATCAGACGCTGGCGATGGTTGCTGGAACCGATCATACTTTGGGGCTGCGGACTAAAGAATTGTCTGAACGCATCGGTCAGATGGCCACCTTCCCCACCGCTCCTTCTTTGACTGCCCGAAGCCTCAGCAACTCGTTGTCCAGGACCAGGAGTTTGTAACCTCCCAGTCTCTGGAAACGCATTGCACAGACCTTTCTGCAAGGCCTCCCGGAGTTGTCTCATCCTCTGCTCCCTCTGCGACGGTAAGATAAGGTCCGCAACCTTACCCTTGTACCGTGGATCAAGGAGAGTGGCCAGCCAGTAATGGTCCCTCTCCTTGATCCGAAGAATACGAGGATCCTTCCGCAGACTTTGCAGGATCAGGGAGGCCATGCAGCGTAGGTTAGCTGAGGCATTCAGTCCGGAGTCCTCTGGGTCACTAAGGACGACATGATCCGCAGCCACCTCCTCCCAGCCACGTACAAGTCCACTGGTTTCTTGGGACTGTAAATCATCCCTAAAAGACTGCTGCTGATGATGCTGAGTGCCAGCCTCCACCTCCATGCTGACACAATCCTCCTCCTCCTCCTCCTCCTCTTCCTGTGCGATGGGTGGGACAGAAGGAACACTGTCTGGGTAAAGGGGGCCTTGAGAGGCAAGGAAGTCCTCCTCTTCCTGCCTCTGTTCTGCCTCAAGTGCCCTGTCCATTATTCCACGCAGCGTGTGCTCCAACAGGTGGACAAGAGGTACAGTGTCACTGATGCATGCACTGTCACTGCTCACCATCCTCGTGGCCTCCTCAAATGGTGCCAGGACAGTGCATGCATCCCTGATCATGCCCCACTGGCGTGGTGAAAAAAACCCGAGCTCCCCTGACCCTGTCCTGGTGCCGTAGTCACACAGGTACTCATTGATGGCCCTCTGCTGCGTGTGCAGCCGCTGCAGCATGGCCAACGTTGAGTTCCACCTGGTGGGCATGTCACATATAAGGCGGTTCTTGGGCAGGTTCAACTCCTTTTGCAGCTCAGCCAGGCGAGCACTGGCATTATAAGATCTGCGGAAATGCACACAGACTTTCCTGGCCTGCCTCAGGACATCCTGTAAGCCCGGGTACCTGCCCAAGAACCGCTGCACCACCAGGTTAAGGACGTGAGCCATACAGGGCACATGGGTCAGTTGTCCCTGTCGGAGGGCGGAGAGGAGGTTGGTGCCATTGTCGCAAACCACCATTCCTGGCTTAAGCTGGCGTGGCGTCAACCACCTCTCGGCCTGCCCCTGCAGAGCAGACAGGACCTCTGCCCCAGTGTGGCTCCTGTCCCCCAAACACACCAGCGCAAGCACGGCATGGCATCTTTTTGCCTGCGTACTTGCGTAGCCCCTTGAACGCCTACGGAGCACCGCTGGTTCCGAGGAAAAACCACAGGAAGAGGCCATGGAGGAAGAAGAAGAGGAGGGGGTGGAGGAGAGAGGTGTGTCACAACCAGTAGTAGCATTTTGGAGGCGTGGCGGTGGAACAACCTCCAACACTACTGCACCTTGTCCTGCATCCTTCCCAGCTGCCAAAAGAGTGACCCAATGGGCCGTGAAAGAAAGGTAACGTCCCTGTCCATGCCTGCTGGACCATGAGTCAGCGGTAATATGCACCTTACCGCTGACCGCCCTGTCCAGCGAGGCCAAGACATTGCCTTCCACATGCCTGTAGAGAGCCGGAATCGCCTTCCGTGCAAAAAAGTGGCGTTTGGGAACCTGCCACTGAGGAACCGCACATTGCACAAACTCACGGAAGGGGGCCGAGTCTACCAACTGAAAAGGCAGCAGTTGAAGCGCTAGCAATTTAGCCAAGCTAGCATTCAACCGCTGGGCATGTGGATGGCTGGGAGTGAACTTCTTTTGACGGTCCAGCAGCTGGGGCAGGGAAATTTGCCTGCTAGAATCGGACGTTGGTGTACTGCTAGCAGAGTGCCCGCAAGTACTTGGCTGTGACACACCTAATTCTACACCTTCATTCCTCTCAGAGCAGGTTTCAGAGAGGAGTGAAGGTATAGTGGGGTTGGAGATCCCAGCTGATGCGGTGCAAGAAGAGGTCAGCTTTGTTCTTTGGTGTGGGTCTTTAAGGTAGGCTTGCCAACGAGCTGCATGGCAGGTCAACATATGTCTGATCAAGCATGTGGTGCCCAAGCGGCTGATGTTTTGGCCACGCGATATACGCTTGAGACATATGTTGCAAACAGCAGCTGTGCGATCTGATGCACTCGCCTCAAAAAAGGCCCACACCAAAGAACTTTTTGAATGACGGGCAGAGGCAGCGCCCTGCACAGGCGGAGCTCTGCGGTGTGATTCCGTCGGTGTGCTGCCCATACGCTGGCCACTCAAGGGCATCCTGCCTCGTTGGAGATGTGCCTCCTCCTCATCCTCCTCCTCCTCCTCTCTCCTATTAGGCACCCACGTGGAGTCAGTGACCTCATCATCCCCTCCCTCCTCATCACTGGAGCCAATCTGGCAGTATGCTGCAGCTGCTGGAGCATGACTGCCAGATTGGTGTCCTTCTTGAGCATCCCCTCCTCTGCTCTCACGCTACTGCCTTCCTCTAGCTGGGTATCATCATCAGATCCTTCGAAACGCTGGGCATCCTCCTGGAGCATGTACCCAACACTGTGCTCAAACAGTTCGGGGGACTCCTCAGGAGGAGGACATGGTGGGTCTAGGGAAGGATTGACTAATGAAGATAATGATACCAGAGAAGAGGACGCTTTGGCAGCTGCTTTGCCAGTACCCTGAGCCTTGGTGATAGAGGATGAGGAGGATGAGGTGGGCTTGGTCATCCACTCTACCAAGTCTTCGGCATGATGTGGCTCAACATGTCCAGCTGCTGAAAAGAAGGACAAGCGTGTCCCATGGCCATGTGCTGATGACAATGCACCGCGTCCACGACCAGCACTGTTGCCCCCAGACACAGAGCCTGCTTGCCCTCTTTTTTTGCCTCCTGACTGTCTGCCTCTCCTTGTTTGCCTTCCAGACATTTTAATGGATGGCCTGCAGGGAGATGGGAAAAAGAGCAATAAGGGCTACCTTCAGGTGTATACTGTGCAGGAGGCTTAGCAACAATGACACTGACACTGTCCCCTGCCTATCCTTCTCTGTCCCTAAACTCAAGGATTTCAAATATGGAACAGCAAAATTGGTTTAGAACAGAATAGCACACTGTCAGTTTCACTCACTGTACCTCTCTGTCCCTAAACTCAAGGATTTCAAATATGGAACAGCAAAATTGGTTTAGAACAGAATAGCACACTGACACTTCCCCTCACTGTCCTACTCTGTCCCTCCCTACAAACAAGATTTAGCACAGAATAGCACACTGATAGTTTCCACGAGTGTCCTTCTCTGTTCCTAAACTCAAGGATTGAAAATATGGAACAGCAAAATTGGTTTAGAACAGAATAGCACACTGACACTTTCCCTCACTGTCCTACTCTGTCCCTCCCTACAAACAAGATTTAGCACAGAATAGCACACTGAAAGTTTCCACGAGTGTCCTTCTCTGTCCCTAAACTCAAGGATTGAAAATATGGAACAGCAAAATTGGTTTAGAACAGAATAGCACACTGACACTTTCCCTCACTGTCCTACTCTGTCCCTCCCTACAAACAAGATTTAGCACAGAATAGCACACTGAAAGTTTCCACGAGTGTCCTTCTCTGTCCCTAAACTCAAGGATTGAAAATATGGAACAGCAAAATTGGTTTAGAACAGAATAGCACACTGACACTTTCCCTCACTGTCCTACTCTGTCCCTCCCTACAAACAAGATTTAGCACAGAATAGCACACTGATAGTTTCCACGAGTGTCCTTCTCTGTCCCTAAACTCAAGGATTTCAAATATGGAACAGCAAAATTGGTTTAGAACAGAATAGCACACTGTCAGTTTCACTCACTGTACCTCTCTGTCCCTAAACTCAAGGATTGAAAATATGGAACAGCAAAATTGGTTTAGAACAGAATAGCACACTGACACTTTCCCTCACTGTCCTACTCTGTTCCTCCCTACAAACAAGATTTAGCACAGAATAGCACACTGATAGTTTCCACGAGTGTCCTTCTCTGTCTCTAAACTCAAGGATTTCAAATATGGTTCAGCAAAATTGGTTTAGAACAGAATAGCACACTGACACTTTCCCTCACTGTCCTACTCTGTCCCTACAAACAAGATTTGGCACAGAATAGCACACTGACACTTTCCCTCACTGTACCTCTCTGTCCCTACAAACAAGGTTTAGCACAGAATAACACACTGACACTCTCCCTACCTATCCTTATTTGTCCCTAAACACAAGGAATCCAGGATTAGTAAAGGAAAAAAAATGACACTGTCCCTGCCTATGCTTCTCTTTCCCTGCTCCGGAACACACTACACAAGGCCGCCGCGCTGGCGGCCTTTTATAGTGTGGGGCGTGTACTAAACCCCCTCAGCAATAATTGGCCACAGGCATCCTGCCTGTGGCCAATCATTGCTCTCCTCGCTGCCGGCGCTGTGATTGGCCAAGCATGCGGGGTCACAGTGCATGCTTGGCCAATCACAGCGCCTGGATGACACTGCGATGGCGTAGTGCATTCTGGGCCGTTCGCGTCACTCGAATTTGGCGCGAACGGCCCAAATCGTTCGATCTTCGTCGAACGATCGAACAGCCGATGTTCGAGTCGAACGTATGTTCAACTCGAACACGAAGCTCATCCCTACTAGTCATTCCCTTAGAGTGTCTTGACCATCTGCTTAATTGTGACAACTAGTTAGGTGTCGTCATCTTTATCCAAGGTTGCTTTAACTCGGTAACATCTTTGCCGTTTGTTTCTCTATGGAAGGATCTGAAGCAGATTGTTTGCTTGGGAAGGCTTGGAGAATTCACAGGGTGAGTGGAAACACTCTTTTAGAGCGTATTGACCACATGTTTCATGAGTGCGACCACCTGTTAGGCGCCGTCATCCATATCCTTGGTTGCTTGACAAAGCAGACTGTGTGCAGTCATGTCCATCCGGAAGTTTAGAGAATGGGCTGCTTCACCTGGCATGGACAGGCGGCTTCTCATTATCAGAGCAGATAACCCTTTCACAGGGTGAGCCGAAAACACCCCCTTTAGAGTGTATTGGCAATTTGTTTATTGGGTGTGACACCTTTTAGGTGTCACCCTCCTCCCTGGCTGTTTAAGCCAGTGGGATAAATACTGTCACGCACATCTGGAAATTCGGAAAATTGGCTGCTTCACCTGGTGTGGACAGGCAACTTCTCATTGTCAGAGCAGATGACCCTTTTCACAGGGTGAGCCAGAAACACCCCTTTAGAGTGTAATGGCAATTTGTTTATTGGGTGTAACACCTTTTAGGTGTCACCCTCCTCCCTGGCTGTTTAAGCCAGTGGGATACATACTGTCATGCCCATCCATGTATTCCTCTTATAGAGCTTGAGGAGGGATTTTTGCTGGCTATGGAAAGCCATGAGACTGCTCCTTCATGTTCATCCATGACTTCTTATTGAAGGGCCTGAAGCATGTTCGTTCTGAGATTGGTAAACACTAATAGATAACCTCACCACAGGGCCTGTGCACCATTCAGCAAACCGACCCATAGCCCCGGATCACACTGGTGCATTTTTGACATGCGACCCGACCAGTTAAATCGCATGAAAATAATATGCGGCAATTGCACCGCCCTAATCGGTGCAACGCTGCATCAGCGGCGCCACACCAACTTCAAAAAGGCAGTTTGTACTACCTTGCGATTTCGGGTTGCGACCTATATTGACATCCGCACATTTTTTTTTTAAGGAAGACAAAAGATCAAAGAAAAATACAAGGATATCCCATCCAAAGGCCATAGCTGGATTCAGTAGATATCTTCAAGGTGGTTCCATCTACCTTCTCTGCAAAATGCTGGTCTTTGGAGGGGTTTGGCATAATGGCATGACAGTAAGCAAACATGAGCAGCCTCCAACAGATTATATCCATGTGTGAACAGACAAAGTGTTACTTTGTGTATCTGTTATGCAGAGTACTCCCTGTCCAGTAATGCAGCATACATTGGATACAAAGCATTTAGCTCACCCAACCTCCGTCATCCGACCATCGACGTTGGCACAGCGCGGGTGCGCGTGCATAGGGGAGTACTCTGCCACAACCGCTGACCATCTTGTTTGGACCAAGCGGACCCCAGACACGGCTGTTAGCCATGATAAAGCCACCCCGAGGACCAGCAGCGGGGCTCCGTGGATTATGGTCATTTAGACTAGACACCAGGGACTTCGTCCAGCTTCATCCACACGTATGGACGGTCCGCCAGCCATTTAGACCAGCTAGGTAGAGGAGCACACCTCCGTCCTGCACGTAGGAGGAAAAGAGAAGAACGCTGAGGTGAGTGAAAAATGTATAGTTAAGTCCTGATCACGTAGGGGTGGGCGGAGCCTCACCCAGCTGTGCTGACATGGAGCCGTCAGGAAATATTTATTTTTTGTATAGAGAAACATAATTATTTTTAGTCTAATTATTTATAATTGACATATTGTCCTGTAATCATGGACATGCCTAACATTATTTGTTGTCCTGGCCTCTACAAGGGAAAGATCAAGAACATTCCCATTCTTAATATCTATAGCAAACATAAATTTAAACAATAAGAACAGGCCTGGAACTTTATGCCCAGCATTAGGTGGAGGGCCTACATGACTGAGTTTGCAGTCCAGGCTGTTGCTAGGCAGTTTTGTAGGTCCAAATGATTGGACGGTAAGAAGGTGTGGCAGGGTGGGGCAGGGTGGGGCATTAGGGGTGTAGTAAGCTGTAGGAGTGTACAGTGCATCAGTCTGAGAAGTTCAGCCTAGGAGAAGCTTTTCTGGTCTGTGCTGCAGAGCCCCTTCTAACCTCTTTTATCGTATTATGGCGGACATTGAGGCTGGGTTCACACCTATGCGCTGCGTTTTTGAGCTTGGAGTCTTTGCCAAATCAGTCATTCAGCGGTTCCTTCGCGTTTTTAGCTGCAGACTTGCCGACCTGGGAAGTCTCACCGCTGTTATCATGTGTAAGCCGCAACCAATTCGCATAGGTGTGAACGGGGCCTGAGAGCATACTCTCTCAGATCAGGGCAGCAGCGGTGGCGAATGGCCCCCAGTGGCTGGAGTCCTAACTCACTGGAATGCTGCAGTTTTGGGGCAGGTTAGTGCTACGCCTGCCCCCATCGTTTCCCGGGTGAGGAGGTCTCGGCCTCCTGCGCGCTTCAGTCCTGAAGTGACCCCTAGGGTCGGCCGTCGCACTAGGAGCCCCAGACGGGACCCTTCAGCCCCCAAAGCTAAAAGACCACCTCCTCTACAAGCTGCCGGGGCTGGGAGGAATCCTCTACTTCGGCGGGACCCAGGCGGGAGTGCTCAATCTGCCACCTACTTCCTGTCCCCTTCTACAGGAAGCCAGGACTTTGCGGCCAGCTCAGCAGGACCTTCTCCTGCTGTGCGCGCGGCACAGTGGGGTAGCGAGTTACCTGTGTGTGCCAGCCCATCCCCTGGAGCGGCCGGGGCTCCGTCTGGAAGAAGCGGAGGTCGCCGTCATCCCGAAGGTTCGTCGCCGCCCCCAGTTCCAGAGAGGTCGGCGGCAGCTGTGGCCAGCCAGCGTGCTCAGCGTGGAAGATGCGAGCAGGGCAGTGTCACCAGCCGCGTGGCGGCGGCTAATGACGTCATCAGCGGGTGCCTGTCGGTGGCCGTTAACCCTTCCCTGGCTGCGGTGGTTCGTGAAGAGGACGAGCGATCGGAGGGTGAAATCACGGCGTCGGAGGGTGAAGAAATGTTCCAGGAAGAGGAGGAGGCTGCTGCTGGATCGGGTGCTCAGCAGGGATCCGGAGGCAAGGCTGTGCGGCTTCACACCCTGGGTCAGCTTGGTAAGCCTGCTTGTTTGTCTGTCCCTTCTCCTGTCTTTGCTAATGTTGTGGGTTCTGTGTTGCCCCTTGTGTCTGCCTCTGCGGGTGGTGGGTCGGGGGTCCCTTTGTATCTGGCTCTGTGGGTAGTCGTGCGGGTGTCACTGCTACTGACACTGTCGCTGCTGGGCTGGCTGGTCAGGAGGGGTTGTTGACACAGGGGCTGCAGACCTGGTTGGCGGGGTGCAGGGACATGTTGGTGCGTGGGGTCGCAGGGGTGTCTTCTCATCAGGTGGGGTCACCTGTGTCGGCCTGGAATGCTTCGGGGGACCTGACTGCGTCTGTCGCGGGAACTTCGGGGCCCACGCGGGGTCCTCCTGCTGTCGTGTCTGGCGGCGCAGCACCGTCTGTGGGTGGAGTAACGGGTTCAGTGGTTGCGGCCCCTGCTGTTGCCTCGTCAGATGGGGCACAAAAGACTGCGGTGGAAGCTAAGAAGGTGTACGGGGCCTCCGATGGGGTACGTTTGTCAGACAACGCAAAATGTGAAATTTACGTCTGCTTCGAGGGCCCATTAGGCACACATCTTAAGCCTGAGGTGAGAGAGAAGATCTGGAAGGGAGAATATGTTGAGATATTTTCCCTTTTACCACTTGAAAAATTCAATTTAGACAAGGTAAAGCCAGACGAAAGCAAGAGAAAAGAGGAAGAAAAGCGGCATTACCGCTTGATTCCTAGGACTTTTGGGAACTGGCTCCAGGAGTTCAATATCCTGGCCAATGTAGTAGGTGAGAAGGCTCCGGAACATTGCTCGGCTCTCTTTGGATACCTGGACTCTATTAGTGAGGCCCAGCGTGTGTATGGTGGGATTGCCTGGCTGCGCTATGATGAGTAGTTCCGGCAGCTCATGGCGGTTAGGCCTTCGCTCAGGTGGAACCACAAGGACATAAGCTTGTGGATGAAACTGATGACCCAGGCTAGGACTGTTTCCCAACCCTTTCAGGGGGGGGGCGAGGGTGCTTCTACCTCAGCAGCATCGGCCACGCTCAAGAAGGGGTATTGCTGGCAGTGCAATGATGGGACCTGCAGGTTTGGAGGATCCTGCCGGTATCGTCACGCTTGCTCCAGATGCGGGGGCTCTCACCCCCTGTCCAAATGTTTTAAACAGGGGAAGTCGACCAACGCTGGAAAAGGGGAGAACCCCGCTGCGGGCGGAAAAAATGGCGCCCTTTCTCCGTAGGTACCCAGACAGGGCCGCTGCACAGTTTTTGTTGCAGGGGTTCACTGACGGTTTTCCTATTCCTTGTACGTTGTCTATTGTCCCCCCAATGGTGGATAATTTGCGGTCGGCTCGTTTGCATGCTGGGGTGTTTTCTGCGAAATTGACCAAGGAAGTGTCCTTAGGGAGGATGGCGGGCCCATTTGAGGTTCCGCCCCTGGCCGACTTGGTGGTTTCCCCTCTCTGGGTTGTCCCTAAGAAGGACCCTGGCCAGTTTCGCCTCATCCACCATTCATCTCACCCTCAGGGGGGTCTGTTAATGACGCAATTGATCCCGCCCTGTGGGTGGTGTCCTATGCCTCTTTTGATGATGCCATTGCTCTGGTGCGCAGATTTGGCATGGGCGCGCTGCTGGCCAAAACCAACATCGAATCGTCCTTTAGACTGCTGCCTGTTCACCCGCAGAGTTTTAGCCTCTTGGGCTGTGTGTGGCAGGGTCAATATTTTGTTGACCGCTGCCTGCCAATGGGCTGTGCCATTTCTTGCTCGTTTTTCGTTTTTCTTGGTTGTCGGCCCTCCGGGGGCTCGAACTTGTCAGATCTTGTTGGCCACAATCCAGCACGTGTTTGATGTTTTTGGGGTTCCCTTGGCACCTGAGAAAACTGAAGGCCCCATTGAGGAGCTTAAATTTTTTGGGGATCATCATTGATACCTTGCGGATGGAATGTTGGAGGATATGCGGGAGTCGGTGGTCAAGGTGCGTCGTGACAAGAAACTCACCTTGTGCTCCCTTCAGTCTCTTCTGGGCAAGCTTAAAGGAACACTAAAGGTTCCCGTTTTTTTTTTTTTTAAATAACAAACATGTTATACTTACCTCCACTGTGCAGCTCGTTTTGCACACAGTGGCCCCGATCCTGGTCTTCTGGGGTCCCTCGGCGGCTGTTTCAGCTCCTCCCCGCAAGGACTCCACACCATAATGCGAGCGAGCTTGCATGGTGTGGAGTTACTGCGGGCGCGCTCCCGTGATACAGCGGCGGCCATAGCTGCCGACTGTATCACTCAGCCCCGCCCCCCGGCGCACCGCGTCATTGGATGTGATTGACAGCAGCGCAAGCCAATGGCTGCGCTGCTTTCAATCCATCCAGCGTAGCCAATCAACGGCTGGGCTCAGGAACTCAGAGGATGACGGGAGCGAGCGCGGGACTTTCGAGGGGCCAGGTAAGTAAAACGGGGGCATTAAGGTGAAAAAACATGTACCTTTACAACCCCTTTAATTTCGCCTGCCGCATCATGCCTATGGGTCAAGTGTTTTGCCGGCAGTTGGTGGCTGCCACTGCTGGGGTTCGCTCGCCAGATCATTTTGTGAGACTGACCTCGGAACATCGGGAGGATCTGTTTGTCTGGGAAATGTTCCTTGATGAGTATAATGGGCGGTCCTTGTGGATGGAGGTGGTGGTGTCCAACTCTGATTTGAATCTGTATACCGCCGCAGCGGGTTCGGTGGGCTATGCGGCCTACTTTCATGGTCAGTGGAGCGCGGGTCGCTGGCCTACGGCATGGAAGGATTCTGAATTCATCCGCAACCTTGTGCTATTGGAATTATTTCCGATAGTGTTGGCTGTTGAGATATGGGGTTAAGCGTTTCGGAACAAGCGTGTTCGTTTTAACTGCGATAACATGGGGGTGGTCAATGCCATTAACACCATTACCTCTTCTTCGCCGCCTGTGGTGCGGTTGCTGAGGCGTTTAGTGTTGCGATGTTTGAATTTGAATGCTTTTGTGTATGCTGTTCATGTGCCGGGGGTGTGTAACACAGTGGCTGGTGCCCTTTCTCGCCTACAGTGGGAAAAATTCCGTCAGTTGGCACCGGAGGCGGAGCAGCTGGGAATTCCGTGTCCAAGTCATTTGTGGAACGTCGCCTTGCCACCGTAGCTGAGTTGATCAAGCATTCGGTTTGCCCTTCCACGTGGACAGCATACAATCGGGTCTAGCAGGAATGGCATGAGTTGGTAAGTTCCGTGGGGGGGTGTTTTCAGGAAGAAGGGGTGCACATTTTGTTGTACTTCATCGGCAAGAATTTTGAGGAAGGTGTCTTGGTTTCTTCTTTGAACCGCAAGCTGTCATGGCTGGCATTTCAGTTTCGACTCTTAGGGTTGCCTGACGCAACAAAATCCTTTTTGGTTAGAAAGGCCTTACAGGGTTACCGGAAGGGCAGGTGTCTGCCTGATGCTCGTCGGCCTGTTTCGTTTGAACTGCTGGGGGTGCTCTTGGGGCATTTACCTACGATTTTCTCTTCTCCTTTCGAAGCGGCTCTTTTCCGGACTGCTTTTGTTCTGGCCTTCTTCGGGGCCCTCCGCGTGGGTGAGTTGGTTAGCCCTTCTACCCATGTCAGGGGAGGCTTGGGGGCCTCGGATTTCACTGTTCTGGGTGATAGGGTTTCTCTGTATATTCGTAGGTCAAAGACGGATCAACTGAGTAGGGGGGCGAGTGTTGAGCTTGGCTGGGTTCTTCATTCCTCGCGTGCCCAGTAGCCGCGGTGACTGAGTGGCTGATGCCACGTGGGCCTGGGCCTTTTCTGACTCATTCTGATGGTTCGGCTTTGTTGAGGTTTCAGTTTGTTTCATTTTTTCGGAAGTGTTTAACCACTTCAATACCATGCACTTATACACCTTCCTGCCCAAGCCAATTTTGAGCTTTCAGCGCTGTCGCAATTTGAATGACAATTGCGCGGTCATGCAACACTGTACCCAAACAGTTTTTTTATCATTTTGTTCCCACAAATAGAGCTCTCTTTCGGTGGTATTTGATCGCCTCTGCGATTTTTATTTTTTGCATAACAAATAAAAAAGTGCGAAAATTTTGAAAAAAAAAAAGTTTTTCTTTGTTTCTGTTAATTTTTTTTGTAAATAAGTACCTTTTCTACTTCAATGACGGGCACTGATAAGGCGGCACTTATGGGCACTGATAAGGAGACACTGATGGGCACCGATGAGGTGGCACCGATGAGGTGGCACTGATGATGGGCACTGATAGGCAGCACTGATGGGCACTGATATGTGGCACTGGTATGCGGCACTGATGGGCACTCATAGGCGGCACTGATGGGCACTCATAGGTGGCACTGCTGAGCACTCATAGGCAGCACTGATGGGCACTCATAGGCAGCACTGATGGATACTTATGTGTGGCACTTATAGGTGGCACGGATGGGCACTGATAGGTGGGCACTTATGGGCACAGATGGGCACTGATGGACACTGGTAGGTGGCACTGATGACACTGGTGGCTGGCATTGCTGGGCATCATACATTTTGGCTGTGCCATGACGGTGCCAGTCAGTGCCCATTTGTGGGCACTGATTGGCATATGTTTTTTATGTATTTGTGCATGTGGATGGCCATGGGGGACTTACCTGGCCATCCACATGCTTGGGGCTTCTCTAGTGGTCCTGGGGGGCTTCCCTGGTGGTCCAGTGTGGGTATCCGAGGGGGGGCTGCGCTGATAAACAATCAGCGCGAACCCCCCTGTCAGGAGAGCCGCCGATCGGCTCTCCTCTACTCGCGTCTGTCAGACGCGAGTGAGGAAGAGCCGATCAACGGCTCTTCCTGTTTACATCGTGATCAGCCGTGATTGGACACGGCTGATCACGTGTGTCAGGAAAGACGTTTCCATACTCTGCCTGGCAACAGTGTTGCCAGGAGAACACCTGTGCGTGGAAGGACCATCCGGCGCATGCGCAATAGCGAATCAGCGTGCGCAATAGCGCAATCAGCGTGCGCAATCGGCGCGCGCGCGGTGACAGCGTTTGGCGCCAGAGATGGCATTTAAACCCCTCTGACATTCTGCTCCTTGGTGTCTGGTCTACAGCGTTCCTGAGACCCCTGCTGTTTGGCTTCTGATCCTGAATACCAGTTATCTGACCCGGCTTGCCTCTGTTACCTCCGTTTGCTGCCTGCCCTGACCTCGGCTTGTCTTGACTACTCTCCCGGTCTCCCCTGAACCTGCTTATCCGCACCTACCTGTTGTTGCAGTACTACCCGGACTACAAGTACCTTCCCTGCTGTTGCAGTTCAGCCCGGACTACAGTACACCTCCTTGCTGTTGCGGAGCTACCTGGATTACAAGTACCTTCCCTGCTGTTGCAGTTCAGCCCGGACTACAGCACACCTCCTTGTTGTTGCAGACTAGTTCTGGACTCTGATATTTCAACCCGCTGTTGTATCCAGTTTAGCTTCACCGTGCACCTCTCAGCTGCCGTAGGCCTGCTCCAGTCCGCTGTGCACCACCTGCCGCTGCATCTGCCTTCTACTCACCAACCAGGCACTTGTGCCCTCTGTCCTCCGGAGCCCCTGTCTGCTCTACCAGGGGCTCTCGAGCCAGGGGATTACGAGAGGTCACTCCCTGCACGTTGGGCTCCCTCACCAGGTACGTGACAGTACCAGACAGCCATGTCTGAGCCCACGCAGGGAGCCTTTCCCATGGAGGAGTTGTGCCGCCACTTGGATGGTCTCACCACAGCAGTCAGAAACCTGCAGGAAGGTTACACCCGTTTGGAAGAGCGGGTCCAGACCTTGTCTTCTTCAGGCCCTGGATCTTCCGGAGCCTCCTCTGCACCCTCAGTGGTCATGTTGCCACCTGAACCCAGGGTCCCCACTCCGGAGAGGTTTTCTGGGGATCGCAGCAAGTATAGGGCCTTCCGCAACGCGTGTGAACTTTTCTTTGCGCTTCAGCCCAGGACCTTTTCCCTTGAATCCACCAAGGTGGGCTTTGTTATAGCCCTGTTGTCTGGCGAACCCCAGACGTGGGCCCATCGCCTTCTTGAACAGAAAGACACTTGCCTTGACCTTCTGAGTACCTTCTTTCAGGCCATGGACCTCCTCTATGAGGACCCACAACTGGCCGCCACCGCTGAAGCAGCACTATGCTCCCTACAGCAGGGTCGCAGGGCCACAGAGGACTATGTGTCAGATTTCAGGTGCTGGAGTTCCGATACCAGCTGGAACGACGCCGCCCTGCGACACCAATTCCATTTGGGACTATCTGAATCCCTAAAGGACGAGCTGGCCCGGGTCGGCATACCTAACACGCTCGACGCCTTGATCCTCCAGTCCATCCAGATCGATAGGCGGTTGAGAGAGCGAAGAGCTGAACGGACAGCAGGACCTTCCCGCCCAGTATGGATGCTTCCACGGGTACCCAACTCTCCTCATTCCGCTCCTTTGACTTCCTTGCGCTCCGTTGCCGACAACTCTGAGCCTATGCAACTAGGATTGATCCGACCCTCACTCACTCCTGAGGAGCGCCAACGCCGCCGGGCTCACAATCTTTGCCTCTACTGTAGGGAACCAGGACACTATGTGAGGATGTGCCCCGCCAAGCTTCGTAAGTGCTCCTATCTCTCCTCTTCTGTCTCGCCTGCTCAGTCTAACAATCCCACTCACCTGACAATTTCCGTCTCTCTGCAGATTCCAGGAAGGAACATCCGGGCTTCCGCGATTATTGATTCCGGTGCTTGCAGTGGCTTCATGGACCGCTCCTTCGCCTTGAAACATCAAATCCCTCTAAGGCCTAGGTCCAAGGAGCTTGCGGTCCATCTAGCCGACGGATCGGCCATCAGATCCGGCCCTGTTACGCAGGAAACTGTCCCCTTGAGTACTACCATCGCTGATAATCACCGAGAACTCCTTCGCCTGGACGTTATAGAATCTCCTCTCTTTCCAATCATCTTGGGGATGCCATGGTTGAGGGCCCACAACCCACAGATCAATTGGAATTCCAGGAAAGTTCACTTTCCATCTCCTTACTGCCGCCAACACTGCTTCCCAGAACCTCTCGAGACCCCGTCTCCACTACTATGCCTGGAGAGTGACATGGAGAACCGTCAACTAGTCCCAGAAGCCTATCACAGTTTTCTGGATGTCTTCAGTAAAAAGGGCGCGGAGACTCTGCCCCCACACCGGCCCTATGACTGCCCTATTGAACTCCTTCCTGGGGCAGAGGTTCCTTTTGGTAGGATCTTCCCCTTGTCTGAACTGGAGCTCGGGACTCTAAAAACATATCTGGACGACAACCTAGAGAAGGGATTCATACGTCCTTCCACCTCACCTGCAGGAGCCGGTATATTCTTCGTAGAGAAGAAAGACCATTCTCTACGCCCCTGCGTGGACTACAGAGACTTAAACAAGATAACTATTAAAAACAGATATCCCCTTCCACTGGTACCTGAACTATTCCAAAGACTTGGAACAGCAGTCATCTTTACTAAGTTGGACCTCCGTGGGGCCTACAACTTGGTCCGCATTCGGAGTGGCGACGAGTGAAAGACAGCGTTCCGCACCAGATTCGGGCACTTCGAATATCTGGTCATGCCCTTCGGCCTCTGCAACGCCCCCGCCACTTTCCAACACTTCGTAAACAGCATCTTTAGAGACTATCTAGACTTATTCGTCATAATCTACCTAGACGACATCCTGATCTTCTCCTCTTCCTTGTCCAACCATC
This sequence comes from Rana muscosa, assembly GCA_029206835.1. Taxonomy (NCBI): domain Eukaryota; kingdom Metazoa; phylum Chordata; class Amphibia; order Anura; family Ranidae; genus Rana; species Rana muscosa. The sequence goes on along the minus strand of CM055116.1, from coordinate 592,886,158 downwards.
GTGAACATGTCTGGAAGGTATTGGCCCGGCTTCGCCAACATGGCTTGTATGCCAAACCTGAGAAATGTGAATTCGAACGACAGGATATTCAGTTCCTAGGAATGATCATCTCGGTGGAGGGCATTAAAATGGACCCCCAGAAGATCACGGCCATTCTCGATTGGCCAGCCACTACCGATAAGAAGGGAATCCAACGCTTCGTAGGATTTGCGAACTTCTACCGGAAGTTTATCAAGGGATTCTCCTCAATCATTTCCCCTATCACCAGTTTAACCAGACAAGGTATCCGGTTCCACTGGTCTCCCGAAGCTCAGGCCGCCTTCACTACTCTCAAAAACCTGTTTACCTCAGCCTCTGTCCTGAAGCACCCCGATCCGGCCTTACCGTATATTCTGGAAGTGGATGCCTCTGAGGTGGCAGTTGGAGCCGTACTTTCCCAGAGACAGGGCCCAAAGGCCTTGCTGCACCCAGTTGCATTTTTCTCCCGTAAGCTAACGGAGGCTGAGAGGAACTACGATGTCGGGGACAGGGAACTTCTGGCCATAAAATCTGCACTCGAGGAGTGGCGCTATCTCCTGGAGGGAGCGGCACATCCTATCCTGATTTATACTGACCATAAGAACCTGGAGTACTTGAAAATTGCCAAGAGACTCAGACCACGCCAGGCCAGGTGGGCACTTTTTTTCACCCGATTTTCATTTCACATCACTTACCGACCAGGATCCAAGAACACTAAACCGGACGCTCTTTCTCGGATGTTTGCCGAACCTGAAGTTCTTGCACCTCCAGATACCATCTTAGCTCCCGGCAACTTCCTCCTCTTGCAGGAGGATCTCTTGTCTCAAATCAGACAAGCTTCTTCAGAACCTCCTCAGTCTCCAGACCTTGCCCTTCAGTTTAAAGACGGTCTGCTGTGGAACAAGGACAACATTTTTGTGCCCCAGCAACTACGGGTGGCAGTTTTGAAATCCTGTCATGATCACCAGTTGGCCGGCCATTTTGGTGTTCACAAGACCTCTGAGCTCCTCCAGCGGACATTCTGGTGGCCGCAACTACTCCAAGATTGCCGGAGCTATGTGGAGTCTTGCATCACCTGCATCCGAAACAAAGGCAGCAGGACCAGAGCCTGGGGGCTACTAAAGCCACTACCCGTCCCGGAGAGACCATGGAGGATGATCTCCATGGACTTTATAGTCGAACTACCCTCTTCAGAAGAATTTACTACCATCTTCGTAGTAGTTGATAGGCTTTCCAAAATGGCCCACTTCCTGCCTATGGTGGGTACTCCCTCGGCCTCTGAGACTGCTAAAATTTTCATCAGGGAGATAGTGAGGCTCCACGGCATACCTGCTAACATCACGTCTGACCGCGGGGTGCAGTTTACATCAAGGTTTTGGAGAGCACTATGCAAGTCTTTGAAGATCGATCTGTTCTTTTCCTCAGCTTACCATCCCCAGACCAACGGCCAAACAGAGCGCACCAATCAAACGCTCGAGCAGTATCTGCGCTGCTTTTCAAGTTTTTCCCAGGATGATTGGGCCTCTCTCTTGCCCCTGGCAGAGTTCGCCTATAATAACTCGGTTCACTCTGCCATCAAACAATCCCCATTCTTCGCAAACTATGGGTTCCACCCCTTGTTTTTGTCCAACAATATGCCTGAATGTCCAGTACCAGCAGCCCAGGAGACCTTAAATTTATTTTCTGCCAACAACAAATTACTCTAGGAGACAATGGCTAAGGCTCAGAAGTACAACAAGGAGGTCTTTGACAGAAAGAGGAGGGGGGAGCTCAACCTAGCACCCGGGGACCAAGTTTGGCTATCTACCCTGAACCTAAGGCTGGCATGCCCATCCAAAAAGTTGGGTCCTAAATTTGTGGGTCCCTTCCCAATAACAAGAAAGATTAACGAGGTGGCTTACGAATTGAAACTGCCAGAATCCTTCCGGATCCACCCAGTTTTTCATGTGGCCCTGCTCAGACCTACGGTCCCTGATCCCTTTACCAACCGGAACACCGGTTCCCCCGAACCAGTGCTCATCGATGGAGAAGAGGAGTTCGAGGTAGAGTCCATTCTGGATTGCAGGAGGAGACGCAACCAGACTCAATACCTGGTAAAATGGAAGGGCTACGGTCCAGAGGAAAACTCATGGGAACCGGAAACGAACCTTCATGCTGGAAGTCTAGTTAGGGATTTCAAGAAGTCTCACCCAGACAAGATGGCCCAGCTGGGCATCCGGAGGGTGCCCCTTGGGGGGGGCAATGTCAGGAAAGACGTTTTCATACTCTGCCTGGCAACAGTGTTGCCAGGAGAACACCTGTGCGTGGAAGGACCATCCGGCGCATGCGCGTGCGCAATAGCGAATCAGCGTGCGCAATAGCGCAATCGGCACGCGCGCGCGGTGACAGCGTTTGGCGCCAGAGATGGCATTTAAACCCCTCTGACATTCTGCTCCTTGCTGTCTGGTCTACAGCGTTCCTGAGACCCCTGCTGTTTGGCTTCTGATCCTGAATACCAGTTATCTGACCCGGCTTGCCTCTGTTACCTCCGTTTGCTGCCTGCCCTGACCTCGGCTTGTCTTGACTACTCTCCCGGTCTCCCCTGAACCTGCTTATCCGCACCTACCTGTTGTTGCAGTACTACCCGGACTACAAGTACCTTCCCTGCTGTTGCAGTTCAGCCCGGACTACAGTACACCTCCTTGCTGTTGCAGAGCTACCTGGATTACAAGTACCTTCCCTGCTGTTGCAGTTCAGCCCGGACTACAGTACACCTCCTTGCTGTTGCCGAGCTACCTGGATTACAAGTACCTTCCCTGCTGTTGCAGTTCAGCCCGGACTACAGCACACCTCCTTGTTGTTGCAGACTAGTTCTGGACTCTGATATTTCAACCCGCTGTTGTATCCAGTTTAGCTTCACCGTGCACCTCCCAGCTGCCGTAGGCCTGCTCCAGTCCGCTGTGCACCACCTGCCGCTGCATCTGCCTTCTACTTACCAACCAGGCACTTGTGCCCTCTGTCCTCCGGAGCCCCTGTCTGCTCTACCAGGGGCTCTCGAGCCAGGGGATTACGAGAGGTCACTCCCTGCACGTTGGGCTCCCTCACCAGGTACGTGACAACGTGGTAAAAAGCCTCCGCCGCAGGCTCTTTACCGAGATCAGTGCAGCGGTGTGTCAGACTGACACACCGCTCCACCGATCGCCGCGATGCGCGCCCCCCGGGCGCGCGGCAGCTGTTATCCTGCAGGACGTCAATAGACGTCCAGTGTGGATAACAGAACCACTTCCCGGATGTCAATCTCCTATTGACTGGGCGGGAAGTGGTTAGCGGCAGCAGGGCATACTCCTTCGGACTTCTCTTCCCATTCTTTCAGGATTGAGGCAGCCACGGAAGCTTTTAGGTGGGGTCTGGGTGATCGGGCTTTACAGCACATTGGGAATCCCGGCGTTTCCGTTTATATGTTCGTCCTCATCTCTTGTAAGTTTTCTGTTTGTGTCGTTTGACCCGCAGTGTTGTTTGCTGTTGAGTCCGGTCGAGTATTTGTTGTCTCTGTCTGTTGGACTGTGGTTGTTACGTTGCTGGTGAGTGTCACACTTTTATGTTTTTCAGACTGAGAATGTTTGGTGTGGATTCTTGGGCACTCCTACGTTTTTTGGGGTGCTAGGAGGGCTACAGTCAGACCGGAGGGCAGGCAGTTGGGGTTTCCTCAGAGTTCAGCAAATGTCAGGTGGATTGGTGTCCCGGGTATGCTGTGGTCCGGGGTGTTGCCTGAAGTCCATCATTATGCCAGACTGGATCGGCCCCCTGATGTGTTACTTTTGCATGTTGGGGGCAATGATCTTGGGCAACGGGCGACACGGGAACTGATTCGGGACATAAAACTGGACTTCCTTCGCATTAGATCATATTTTCCGGACACCATTTTAGTCTGGTCCGATATTGTGGCCAGGTCTACGTGGCGTCTGGCCCGCTCAGTTGACATAATAAATGCGGCCCGTGGTAAAGTGAACAAAGAAGTCGCAAAATTTTTTTGTCAGTAATGGGGGCTTGGCCGTTCCCAATGCTGAATTGGAAGGGGACAACTGGATCTATTTGCGGGGGGATGGGGTTCACCTGAATGCCATCGGCATTGATATGTGGTTCCTGGGGTTACAGGACGGTGTTCAGAGAGCTTATCGTTTGTGGTGGTCCGCCCAAGTGTGAGGTTTCCCACTTGGTCGTTGGTGGCAGGGGTTCCAGGCTTTTGAAGGTCGGCATGGTCAAATTGTCTGTGAAGAATTGTGGGTTGGGCCCATCTTTGGTATGGGTACCTTCCCGTAGATGTGATGTCGGTATGGTGATATTAGTGCTGGGGCTGTATCGGGTGGTAATATGGTAACCAATTGTCCTCGAGTCGGTGTAATTGCGGCTGAGGGACGTGGTAAGGGACTTGGTACTTGATACAGCCGATTCGGTAGACCATGCTTGCCTACAAATACCTGCATTTAAGTGTAGCGATACCTTCAACTAAGAAGGCCGCAAGTTTAATTTGGGCCCCTGAAAACAGCTCCGTCAACCGCCAGCAATGTTCTCGACCCCCTACTGGCACAGTTAGTATTGGCAGCAATAAATATTTTCTTATACTGTATGAGTAAACCCAGACACCAAGACAATAATGAAAAGGGTATTTACTTTGAGTTGTTGGTAAGAAAAGTTAACAGTGGTAACAGTTCACAGATAATAAATTGCAGAGCCCTGCAGCAATAACATACTATGCATTTAAGATGAACCGTAAAGGTGTGCCGCATGGGCGACCGTTAACTAGGCGCCCTCTGACGCAGTAACTAAATGGACTAACTAGCTGGCCAGGCCTGGCTCAGATATCTACAACTCAGTCTATAGGGGATGATGGTTTCTTCACCAGAAATTCTTTAAAGGTGGTGCACATTAACAGAACAACATTTGTAATCCATAGGGAAAGTTGTGATGAACTAAACACGTTACTTCATGAACTCTAAGTTCCGCTCTGATATGGATCTCCGGTGAGAGTATCAGAAATAAACTTGTGGGCCACGGCAGTCTATAGGCACATTAGCAACAACAGTATATGGTCTGAGCATACGCCCTCTCACCCCTCCGGACGCGATCCCAGTCCGGGAACTTCCACCGACTGTGTCCTCACACACACACAGCGTCTCCAGCGATCGGGTCCCCGATCCAACCAAGGTTGTAGACAAGCGAAGTCAGATGCCACCCAGGCTCGCAGTGGGGTGGAAGGCTCTTTGGTGCTGCACAAGGCCTCAGGCTTCAGGCCTTGCACTCCGGCACATCCGCACAGGAGGATCAGTCACTGAAGTCTTGTGTCCCAAAGAGGCCGAGCCCAGCCTCGCCTCCTCCTTTTATAACCCCTCCCATGAGTCTCTGGGGTGGAAACATGCCAAAAGGGATTCTGGGCAAGGTAGTCCCGAGAGTCTTAAAGGGGACCCCGCTACACACTCCCCCCACTTAAATTCTTTGGTCCCCAAAGAAACCTTAGCATACGCTGCGTACAACCCCAGACAACATTGCATAAGAGGTTGGCATAGGGAATTCCCACCAAAACCGAGGGGTTGGATTCCCTATGCCACAGGTCATACTATCCTGAGTGACCTGCCTAACTGTGCCAGAGAGTGAGTGAGGGTTGCCCTCTACCAAATGTACAGTGGAGGGGTCCGGATTCTCTCCACTCATCCTAGCAGTGATCACAGAATCTTCTGAGCTCTTCCCCATTTGTGGGTAGGTCAACTTTCTGGGAGGCCTTATGACTCTACGGGCCCCTTGTTCCCTTGGGGTTTCTGGTTCTGGCGCCACATGCTCTTCTTCTGTAACAGGCTCAGGCAACACGGCAGGCTCTGTAACATCTGCTTCAGGAGCCGAGGAATACATAAAGTCTCTAGGGTCCTGTTCAGGGTAAACATCACGGGCATCTTCCCAGTAATCAAATGAAGGACTATATGGGATAAATTCAACGGCTTCTGCATTCAGTTGGGTATCTATAGTGTCTTCAGTAGTCGGAAGATCTATAGCAGAAGTCCCTTGATTTGGGGAAGGCCACAGCCAGTCAAGCTCCCCCTCCTCATCTCCACTGAGTTCAGAAGCTTTTATATCTTCAGTCTGAGAGGTCTGGGACCGGGTGTTTGGCCTGGGGGTATCCAGAATAGAAACTGGTTCAGGAGAGTCTCTCACTGGAGGTATCCTGACTGCTTCAGCAAGTGGGAGCAGGTGGTTTCGATGCCACGTCTTCAGTGGGCCTACCTTTCCTTCTGGCTTCAACTTGTATACAGGTAGGCCCGGCAATTTCCTACAGATGACATAGGGTTCAGATCTCCATCTGTCTGCAAGTTTGTGTTTTCCAGGGACCCCCAGATTGCATAGCAGTACTCGGTCCCCGGGCTGTAGGTCTTGTACCCGGACCTTCAAGTCGAAGTTTCTCTTGTTTCGAGCCCCCCTTTGATCTGAGGCCACCTGAGCTTGTTCATAGGCTACTTTCAGGCTGTGTCTGAGCCTGTCCACATATCCTTTGTGGGATGTGGCTGAAGAATGGTCTAAAGAGGTGCCAAAGGCCAAGTCTACAGGTAGTCTCGCTTCTCTCCCAAACATGAGTCGATATGGGGAGTAGCCTGTAGCATCTCTCGTGGTGCAGTTGTAAGCATGGACTATAGCTGCTATGTGTTTGCTCCAATGTTGTTTCTTCTCACTTTCCAGAGTCCCCAACATGTTGAGCAAGGTTCGGTTAAACCTCTCCGGTTGGGCATCCCCCTGTGGGTGGTAAGGTGTAGTTCGAGTCTTCTTGATTCCCAACGAATCCAGGAGTTTCCGGATCAGTCGATTCTCAAAGTCCCTTCCTTGATCTGAATGAAGTCGCTGGGGCAGCCCATAATGGACAAAGTACTTCTCCATAAGTACCTTGGCTACTGTGGAAGCTTTCTGGTCTTTGGTTGGGAAAGCTTGGGCATACCAGGTGAAATGATCGGTTATCACCAAAACATTCCCTAGTCCACTCAGATCGGGCTCGAGGCAGAGGAAATCAATGCATACCAGATCCATTGGGCCTTGACTCTGTAGATGGCCCATTGGGGCAGCTTGATGGGGTAAAGTCTTCCTCTGGATACAGCGCGCACACGAATGGCAGTACTTTTCTACTTCTGCCCTCATACAGGGCCAATAGAACCGACTTCTGACAAGTTGAAAGGTCCTTTCTGCCCCTAAGTGGCCATGATTGTCATGTAGGGCCATCAGAACAGTCTCTCTGTTTTTCCGGAAGAAACAATTGCCATTTATCTTCCAGGTCATCAGAGGGGCCCATTCGGTAGACCACTCCCTGATGCACCTGTAACCTGTCCCACTCTTTCCTCAACAGGCGAGCTTCCTTTGAGGAGTGACTCAGAAGTCTGTTTGGATCCTGATTCTCCAGGGCTTCCAGAACCAATTTCCCCATTGGATCTTCTAATTGGTCACATCTTAGCTCCTTTTTGGACAGTTTTGGCAGATGGTCTTCCTCCAGTTGAGTTACTCCACAGTATTGTTTGGGGACTCCTACCATGGTAACTCCTATCTCTTCCGCCCTTGAGCCCCCTCTGACTTGCAATTCAGCCCCCTGACATAGGGCCCGCACCCCGTCTGGTGCCACTTGAGTCCAGTCTTCCATGTCATGGGTAGGACCATGAGATCTTCTGGACAGAGCGTCTGCATCTCTATTCCCAATCCCTGGCCTGTACTTTAGGCTGAAATTGAATCCAGACAATGCGGCCAGCCACCTGTGTCCAGTGGCGTCCAGCTTTGCTGTAGTGAATAGATAGGTCAGGGGGTTGTTGTCGGCCTTCACAGTGAACTCCGCCCCATACAGGTAGTCTTTGAGCTTGTCTACTACCGCCCACTTAAGGGCCAGGAACTCCAGCTTGTGAGTGGGGTAGTTTTTCTCAGAGGGGGTCAGGCTCCTGCTCACGTAGGCAACAGGCCGTAGTTGCCCTTCGTGCTCTTGATAAAGTACTCCTCCCAGACCGTCATGACTAGCATCTACGTGTAGCTCATAGGGTTTGGTTGGGTCTGCGTAGGCCAAGACTGGAGCAGTGGTTAGGCTCTTCTTCAATGCCTGGAAGGCCTCTTCACATTTCTGGTTCCACTGATATTTGACTGACTCTCCCGGCTTCCTGGGCCCTGAGTCGTCCTCTTCTCCCTCAGTCTTGAGCAGTTCATTCAATGGTCTAGCAATTCGGGCGAATCCTTCCACAAACCTCCTGTAATAGGAGCAGAACCCTAAGAAGGATCTGAGTTCTGTTACTGTGATGGGTCGCGGCCAGGAGGTAACTGCCTCCAATTTCTCAGGGTCTGTGGCCACCCCTTCTTCAGACACTATGTGCCCCAGGTAGTTCACAGAAGACTGGTAGAACCGACACTTCTCAGGCGAAAGTTTGAGTCCCTCCTCACTGAGTCTCCTCAAGACTTTTTCCAGCCTCTCCTTGTGTTCCTCCAGGGTTCTTCCAAAGACAATAACATCGTCCAGGTATACAAGGACTTCAATAAGGTTCATGTCTCCTACAGTCTTCTCCATGAGACGTTGGAAAGTAGCTGGGGCTCCAGACAGACCTTGGGGCATCCAGTCGAATTCAAAGAACCCCACTGGGGTTATGAAAGCTGTCTTCTCCTTATCTTCTGAGTGCATAGGGATCTGATAGTACCCACTCTTGAGATCCATAACATTGAACCACTTGGCTCCAGACAAGCTCTGTAGGGCATCCTCTATCCTCGGAGTGGTGTACTGGTCGGGTATGGTTCTCCTGTTAAGAGTCCTGTAGTCGATACAGAGCCTCAACGATCCATTCTTCTTCCTGACCACCACTATCGGGGAGGCATAGGGGCTTCTAGACTCCCGTATCACACCAGTCCTTTTGAGTTCTGCAAGTTGCTCCCTTAGATCCTCCAGATCCGCCAGTGGGACCCGCCTGACCCTCTCTCTGAAGGGCTTATCTTCTTGGAGGCGGATCCGATGGGTGGCACTCCTTGCACACCCCACATCGAACTCATCTTTGGAGAAGATTTTCTCCCATCTGGTCAACTGGGCCTTGGCTCTCTCCTTCCAAGCCCTGGGCAGATTCGGGTTTTCCCATGGACAGCTTCTCCCAAGTATCTCCTCCTTCGCCCGCTCCCTTTACTTCTGACAAGTTGACAGGGGCAGCAGGGCTCACCTGGCCCAGCAGCATCCTGGCTGGGATTTCCATGGGGCCATCTGTATTGTTCCTAACACTCACTGGAACTCTACAATGGGCCCTCTTCAGGGCCTTCAGCGGAATCACTTCTGGTATCACTTCCAGACCGGGGGACTCATCCCTTGGGTCGGACTCCAACATGACAAAGGGTCCAGGCTGCTCCCAAGTAAGCTTCACAGTGGCTCTGAGACAGGTTACTTCGCCGGGCTGCAACACTATCCCTTCTCTCCCAAGTCTCCACACCTTCCCTATCCCCTCTCCTGGGGTCTTCTGCTCTAGGACCAGCCGTTGGTAAGCCGTCTTCAGCATGGGGTGGATCTTGGTGGCCGCTGACCCCTTCTCTTTCACTAGAGGGGTCAGAAGTCTTCGGACAAGGTCTGTGTTCGTCCCTATTATAAGGGAACTCTTGTTGGCTCCTGGCGGCCGAGGGCACACAACCGCCAGGGTGTCAAACACTTCGGCTTTTCCAGCCACAGATGGGTCAAAGATCATCTTGACAGGCAAATAGCCATCGTAGGGGAAATTCTGGGTTCCAATCCCACATATCTCTAGTCCCTCTTCTGGATGCGCAGGTGACTCAAGTGCTTATCGTAGAAATCTCGGTATAACAGGGTCACTTGTGCCCCAGTATCCAAGATGGCTCTGGTGTAGACTTCCTCCACTTGAATGGGTACTATAGGAGATGGGCCTACCAGCTTCTCCGGATATGGCCTGGCAGGGGTCGCCTTCTTCTGACCCTTTCCTTTCGGACTCTCTCTCATCCAATTCCCTTTGGACTTTAATCTTTCTTGAGCCTGGTATGCATTGATTTCCCTCCTTTCAATGGGTGTAGGGACCCGCTGAGGGATATTATTATTCTGCTTAGGTGTGCGCCCCCTTTGGGGAATGCTGTGTCCCTTCTGAGGGGTCTTGCCCCCTTTTTCGGGGGTGTATCTCTGTTGAGGAATGTTGCGTTTCCTCTGAGGTGTTTTATCTCCTCTTTTCTTCTGCTTCGCATTCAGCTTGGAGCTCACTGAAAGTGATGGGCACCCGGTTGACTCCTTCACAGGGGCCCTCTGGAGTTTCCCGCCGGCTTGCGGTTGTCTGGCTTCTTCTTCTTGGGACTGGAACATGTAGCTGCAATATGGCCAATTCCTCCACAGTTAAAGCAGACTATATCTCCCCATTCTTGTAAAGATGCGGGTGCTGAGGCAATTGGGAATAATTCCTTTCTTGGTATTTCTCTCTTGGGACCCTCTGTGTCTTTTGCCATCAGAGAGGTCAACATCTCTAACACCTTGGACATTTGAGCTTCTTAGAGTGTCTACCTCTGAGTCTCTTTCAGGGGTCAGCACTGGATTGACTAACACCTGTGCCGGTACAACATTTGCCTTAGTCATTTGCTGGTCCTGTTGTAGCGCCTCCTCATCTCTGATGATTTTTATCAAGTCAGCATAGGTCAGCAGCGTTCCTCCTCCCGAGGTCTTCAGGTGCAGCCAGACTGGATCCGAGCGTAATGCTCCCTTTAAAACTTGTTTCATTCTTGCCGCATCTGTATCTTGGGGCTTCATTCCCTTCTTTAACACAATCTTGCACAGCAACCTGTTCAGTCTTCTAACATATTCTGAAAGTTTCTCCTTCGTTTGTTGGAAAGTATGTTCAAATTGATAGACCATCTCTGTCACCTTTTCCAATTGACCAAACTCTTCCTGTAGCATGGCTAGACAGTCTTGAGCCGTGCAATCTGCATTTCCAAACCGAAAACTTTTTACTGCTTCTTCTGCTGCGCCTTTAAGGCTTTCTATCACTCGTTGCCTCTTCTGCGCTTCAGGCACCTTCCATGCCTCTACTGCCTGCAATGCCTGCTCCACCCAGGTGTCAAAATCTTCTTCCCCTGCAGGGACAGGGAGCTTCCCCGAGAATGTCTTTAGTCTCCGGTAGCTAGTCTCTACATGCATCGTACTCATCCTCTGACACTTGGTCAGCAGATCTCCTATTGCATTTATCAATTCTGGTGATATGGCAGTGACAGGTGCAGGCGCCACCGGAGGCGTCGCCCCGTCTCCTCTTTCAGGTGGGGTATGGGCCGCAGCCTGCGGTGATCCCATCGGTGATGGCTCCCTCTTAATTGCGTGCGCCAACCTGTAGGATCTATTATCTGGCGTCTGTACACAGTTGCGCCTACAAGCCTCTGGCATCCCGTCCAGGTATTCCACTAGTGCGTACTGGTATGAAATGTCTGGGTCTGACTTTATTCCCATCACCCACGGTGTGTGATCTGGGATCACTGACTTCATTAACTCCTCTATCGTTTCAATTGACCATTCCTCCCCTGGTAGGTTGATGACCACTGACTGGTTTGGGTCTGTCTTAGCCACTTCGCACCACGCTCTTATTCCTTGTGGGTCCATGACGGCACCTCTTGCGTTTAATTGCTGTATCAGGATCCCGGACGAGCCCCCACGTGTAGCGATACCTTCAACTAAGAAGGCCGCAAGTTTAATTTGGGCCCCTGAAAACAGCTCCGTCAACCCCCAGCAATGTACTCGACCCCCTACTGGCACAGTTAGTATTGGCAGCAATAAATATTTTCTTATACTGTATGAGTAAACCCAGACAATAATGAAAAGGGTATCAAAATTTACTTTGAGTTGTTGGTAAGAAAAGTTAACAGTGGTAACAGTTCACAGATAATAAATTGCAGAGCCCTGCAGCAATAACATACTATGCATTTAAGATGAACCGTAAAGGTGTGCCGCATGGGCGATCGTTAACTAGGCGCCCTCTGACGCAGTAACTAAATGGACTAACTAGCTGGCCAGGCCTGGCTCAGATATCTACAACTCAGTCTATAGGGGATGATGGTTTCTTCACCGGCAATTCTTTAAAGGTGGTGCACATTAACAGAACAGCATTTGTAATCCATAGGGAAAGTTGTGATGAACTAAACACGTTACTTCATGAACTCTAAGTTCCGCTCTGATATGGATCTCCGGTGAGAGTATCAGAAATAAACTTGTGGGCCACGGCAGTCTATAGGCACATTAGCAACAACAGTATATGGTCTGAGCATACGCCCTCTCACCCCTCCGGGCACGATTCCAGTCCGGGAACTTCCACCGACTGTGTCCTCACACACACACAGCGTCTCCAGCGATCGGGTCCCCGATCCAACCAAGGTTGTAGACAAGCTAAGTCAGATGCCACCCAGGCTCGCAGTGGGGCGGAAGGCTCTTTGGTGCTGCGCAAGGCCTGTGCCACATCCGCACAGGAGGATCAGTCACTGAAGTCTCGTGTCCCAAAGAGGCCGAGCCCAGCCTCGCCTCCTCCTTTTATAACCCCTCCCATGAGTCTCTGGGGTGGAAACATGCCGAAAGGGATTCTGGGCAAGGTAGTCCCGAGAGTCTTAAAGGGGACCCCGCTACACAAGTATTACACAGTCAGTGAAAAAAGTTAATCTTTCAGGAAATAAAAAGATACATTTGTTTGTTGTTAATAAAATGGCAGCTACGGCTGTTTAAATTCCAACTAAGGTGGTTGTGTCTTCATTTGCATAAAGTGGGTAAGGCAAAATTCTATGTCTTGGTTGTCAGCCAACGAATCAGCAATACTTCAGTCATGAACATTATCTTCTTAAATTTTTTTCTGTATCCTGATTTAGTTAACAAAAATCTAGAAAATGGGATAAACAACAACATTGGTATTCCACAAAGTACACCTCAGATTGCGAGTAACGCAGTTACGAGCGTATCACAATACAAGTTATTACTTTGAAAAAATCCTGACTTGGTTTGCGATTGTTGTCTCGTAAAACGAGCAGGATTCAAGCCTCTGCACTGTACAGTACCGCATGTGGTCAGAGGTGGGGGGGCGCCGGTGACACTTGGAGCCATTCGGATGCACTTGTAAATACTCAAAAACACTCCGTTATCGAGTGTTTCCAAACCTCTCCAAGGGTTTCCAAGTCCATCCGACGGCCCCCTACCTCTGGCCAAATACGGTACTGCATACAATAGAAGTCAATGTGGAACGAAATCTATTCGTTTCTATTGACTTCTATGGAGAAATTCGGTTTCATATGCGAGTGCTTTGGATTACAAGCATTCTCCTGGTACGGATTATGCTCATAATCCAAGGCTCCACTGTGTACATTATTTATCATAATATTTCAATATAAAACAAAAAAAATCCAAAAAGTGCCATTCACACTATTTATATTTTTGGTCACAGGCAGATTCAATACGATTCTGTCCTGACATCTAGCGCAGGTCAATATGCGTCCTCATGGCAACCGTGCTTATGTGCCAATGGCCCGCATATTTTCTTGCAACAGCGCCCAGAGTGCTGTGCGTGTCGGCTCACCAAAAAATCCTGATAGGTGCTTGCCTCTAAATATGAACTACGAGACAGTCTACCAAAAACAAACAAACATAAAGACGCTCAACAACACAAACAACAGCACAAACAACATTTGGTAAACGAATAAGGGCTCTTTCACACGGAGGTCCGTTCAGGTCCGCCTGTCAGTTTTTTAGGCGGACCTGAAACGGATCCTCCATGTACCCCTATGGAAGCACGGATGTCAGCGGAGACATGTCCGCTGACATCCGCTCCGCTCCACTCCGCCAAAGTGTGACGGAGGAAAACCCTATTTTTCCTTCCGTCGGCGGAGCGGATCGGATGACAACGGACTCTACGGTCCGTCGTCATCCGATTCCCCATAGGGGAGAGCGGCGCTCTGACAGGGCGGTCCCTGCACAGTGTGCGGGGACCGCCCAGTCATCCGTCGGCTCAGCGGGGATCAACGGAGCGATCCCCGCTGAGCAAGCGGAGCTTCACGGGGCGGATCTGCACGGATCCGCCCCGTGTGAAAGGGGCCTTAGAGGAAAAGTAAAAAACTTTTAATATAAATCTTTCCCAATTTTTGCTAAAAGATCAAGAATATATTGCAAGCGACAGATCAAAGATGAAGTGCAATCCTTAATTGTCTGCAGTTCCGCACAGCACTGCAACAATGCAGATGACATATGACCAACTGTGGATGCGTTGAAATCTTGTTCTGGAAAAAGGTATAATAAACAAAATGTATATTCTATGAACTACACAGGTGTAAAACAAATATTGTAATTTCTGGGTTAGGCAACCTGGAGAGGTGGACATCTACCTGAACAACACGAGAGAAGTAAAAGATCACTGGGCCTAGTGCTGCCCCCTCACACCTAATTGATGGTCTACCGTGTTGGTAATGTGTGCTTTGTATGTCAAATCTAGGGTTTATATCAGGTGCTGAGAAGGGAACCTATCGCCTTCTCACCACCTAACACACAAGGATCGCTTTTCACAGGAGCAGTACTTGCTCAAGCTGCTAAAACAGCAGAATATAATAGAAGTGTATTATGCCGTGTATACACGACCGTTTTTAATGTCATTGAAAAAAACGACGTTTTTCTCGACGTGATTCTTCTCAAGCCTGCCTTGCCTACACACGATCATGAAAAAAAATGCTTGAGCAAAGCGCGGTGACGTACGAAATGTACGACGGCACTATAAAGGGGAAGTTCCATTCGGATGGCGCCACCCTTTGGGCTGCTTTTGCTGATCCTTGTGTTAGTAAAGTTTGGTGAGAGACGATTCGCGCTTTTCAGCCTTGTGCTCTTCAGTCCGTTACATTGTGACGAATGTGTTATCTCCATTACGAACGCTAGTTTTACCAGAACGATCGCTCCCGTCTCATCACTTGCTTCTGAGCATGCACGTTTTTTTCACGTCGTTAAAGCCTACACACGGCCGTTTTTCATGACGAGAAAAACGACGACGTGAAAAACGACGAGAAAAATTAGAGCATGTTCCAAATTTTTGATTGCCATTTTGTCGTGAAAAATGCTCTGGAGCCCACACACGATCGTTTTTAATGACCAAATAAAAAAATTGCATTTTTCTCGTCATGAAAAACGGTCGTGTGTACGCGGCATAAGAATCTATGGCAAGTGCAGCAAACCCGCAGGAAAGCTGCAGGTACACCACTGTTTCCCCTCTTCTAGGATCCCCAAAAGGCCTTCCTGGCACATCCCTTCAGTAAAGTACTTGATTAGAACTCCCACTGGTGTGTCAACATATGAGGAAGAGTGCAAGAAGAATTGATGTGCACAATATATGTAATTTATATAATAATCATCTAACATATAATAAAATCTATAAATAACGTGCACAAGAGCCTCATTCAATTGTGGACTCTCCCTCATTTTGTATGCAGCATCGCCTCCAGTCACCAATAAACCTTAGCTATCTAGGTACTTTACAGTGAGCTTAAAAATTAAAGGTCAACAGCTACACATACTGTACCCAGGGGCGGACTGACCATTCGATGACTCGTGGCCGCCCGAGGGCCCCGTGGTGGGGGGGGCCCGGGCCGGCTCAGTCCGCCCCTGGAGGTGCCCGCAGCCGCAGCTCATCATGCAGTCCCGAATCACTGCTCCTTGCTAAGAGACTGCAGTGTAAACAGACCTCTTGTGATGCGCGCCTCCCGCCGGCCCCTCCTTCCCTCCGGTCCACCCCAGGTGCTTGTATTTGTCATCACCTCGGATGGACGACAAGAGAGGAGGGGCTGGCGGGGAGGAGCGCATCATGAGAGGTATGTTTACAGCCGCTTTCCGCGCTACTCTGCATCTAGGAAGGAAAGTGCAGCAGCTTGTATACTGTCCTGTGTGAGATCTATGTGCCCCAGCATCCTGCCCTGTGTCCCTCTATGTGCCCCAGCATCCTGCTCTGTGTCCCTCTATGTGCCCCAGCATCCTGCCCTGTGTCCGTCTATGTGCCCCAGCATCCTGCCCTGTGTCCCTCTATGTGCCCCAGCATCCTGCCCTGTGTCCCTCTATGTGCCCCAGCATCCTGCCTGTGTCCCTCTATGTGCCCCAGCATCCTGCCCTGTGTCCCTGTATGTGCCCCAGCATCCTGCTCTGTGTCCCTCTATGTGCCCCAGCATCCTGCCCTGTGTCCCTGTATGTGCCCCAGCATCCTGCTCTGTGACCCTCTATGTGCCCCAGCATCCTGCTCTGTGCCTCTCTATGTGCCCTAGCATCCTGCTCTGTGCCCCTCTATGTTCCCCAGCATCCTGCTCTGTGACCCTCTATGTGCTCCAGCATCCTGCTCTGTGACCCTCTATGTGCCCCAGCATCCTGCTCTGTGACCCTCTATGTGCCCCAGCATCCTGCTCTGTGACCCTCTATGTGCCCCAGCATCCTGCTCTGTGCCTCTCTATGTGCCCTAGCATCCTGCTCTGTGCCCCTCTATGTTCCCCAGCATCCTGCTCTGTGACCCTCTATGTGCCCCAGCATCCTGCTCTGTGACCCTCTATGTGCCCCAGCATCCTGCTCTGTGACCCTCTATGTGCCCCAGCATCCTGCTCTGTGACCCTCTATGTGCCCCAGCATCCTGCTCTGTGACCCTCTATGTGCCCCAGCATCCTGCTCTGTGACCCTCTATGTGCCCCAGCATCCTGCTCTGTGCCCCAGCATCCTGCTCTGTACCCCTCTATGTGCCCCAGCATCCTGCTCTGTGCCCCTCTATGTGCCCCAGCATCCTGCTCTGTGCCCCTCTATGTGCCCCAGCATCCTGCTCTGTGCCCCTCTATGTGCCCCAGCATCCTGCTCGGTGCCCCTCTACGTGCCCCAGCATCCTGCTCTGTGCCCCTCTAGGTGCAGAGCATCATGCTCTGTGCCCCAAAGCCCTGAACGCTGCCCCATGCCCTATAGTCTGCCCATACCCTGCTCTCTGCCCCCATGCCCCTCTATGTGCCCCAGCATCCTGCTCTGTGCTGCCCCTCTATGTGCCCCAGCATCCTGCTCTGTGCCCCTCTATGTGCCCCAGCATCCTGCTCTGTGCCCCTCTATGTGCCCCAGCATCCTGCTCTGTGCCCCTCTATGTGCCCAGCATCATGCTCTGTGCCCCAAAGCCCTGAACGCTGCCCCATGCCCTATAGTCTGCCCATACCATGCTCTCTGCCCCATGCCCTGATATCTGCCCCATGCCCTGATGTCTGCCCATGCCTTGCTCTTTGCCCCCATGCTCTGATGTGTACCCCCCCATGCCCTGGTGAATGCCCCATGCTCTGCTCTGTGCCCCCATGCCCTGATGTCTACCCCATGCTCTGATGTCTACCCAATGCCATGCTCTGGGCCCCCTTGCCCTGCTCTGTGCCTCCATGCCCTGCTGTCCACCATATGCTCTGATGTCTACCCCATGCTATGCTCTGTGCCCCCTTGCCCTGCTCTGTGGCCCCATGCCCTGCTCTCTGCCCCATGCCCTGATATCTGCCCATGCCCTGCTGTCTGCCCCATGCCTTGTACTTTGCCCCCATGCTCTGATGTGTGCCCCCATGCCCTGCTGTCTGCCTCATGCCCTGCTCTGTGCCCCAATGTCTGCCCCATGCTCTGATGTCTACCCCATGCCATGCTCTGTGTCCCCTTGCCCTGCTGTCTGCCCCATGCCCTGCTGTCTACCCCCATGCCCTGCTCTGTGCCCCATTCCCTGCTCTGTGCCCCATTCCCTGCTCTTTTCCCCCATTGCTCTGATGTGTGCCCCCATTGCTCTGATGGGTGCCCTCATTGCTCTGATGTGTGCCCCCATGCCCTGCTCTTTGCCCTCATGTCCTGGTCTGTGCCCCCATGCCCTGGTCTGTATGCCCATGCCCTGATGTCTGCCCCACACCCTGCTCTGTGACCCATGCCCAGCTGTCTGTCCCCATGCCCTGCTGCCTGCCCCCATGCCCTGCTGTGTGCCCCCATGATGTGCCCTGTTATGTGTCCCATGACCTACTGTGTGCACTGTGATATGCCCTACTGTGTGCCCCATGATGTGCTCTAATGCGTGCAATTGTGGTGTGCCCCATGATGTGTCATACTGTGTGCCCCATACTCTACTATGTGCCCCACTGTGTGCCCAATTCCCTCCTGTGGGCCTTGTGATGTGTCCTGAGCCCTACTGTATGCCCCATGATGTGCCCTGTACCCTGCTGTGTGCCATATGATGTGCCCTGCTGTGTGCCCCTTGATGCATCATTCAGTGCCCCGTAGTGTGCATCATACTGTGCCCTATATGTTCCCCTCTTGCTCCATGTAATATCCCCTGCTGTGCCCCATAATGTATCCTCTTGCCCCCATGTAATATGCCCTGCTATGCCTCATAATGTGCCCTGCTGTGCCCCATAATATGAGATTTTATCCCTCCTAATTTGCTCTGCTGTGCCCCTAATGTGCCCTCATGCCCCCATGTAATATGCCCTGCTGTGTCCCATTATATGCCCTCTTGTCCTCATGTAATATGCCCCATAATGTGCTCTGTTGTGCCCCATAATGTGCCCTCATGCCCCTATGTAATATACTCTGCTGTACCCCATAATGTGCCCTCCTGCCCCATGTAATGTTCCATGCTGTGCCCCTCTGCCTCCCCCCATGTAATGTGCCCTATTATGTTCTCGCTGCCCCGCCATGTAATGTGTCCTACTGTGCCCCCCAACCTGTAATGTTCCCTGGTGTGCCCCATAATGTGCCCTGCTGCTCTCCATGTAGTGTGCCCTCCTGCCCTCCACACACACATATTGTGTCCTCCTGACCCCCTGTGCTATGACCTGCTGACTTCTATACTTTGACATGATTCCCCCATGCTCTGCCCTGCTGCCCCCTGTGCACTGTTTATCTCAGGTTCAACCTAGAATTGAGGCGTCCACGCAGTGCAAGCTGGGGGGGTGGGGCTTTGTGTGGGTGTGGCTTGAGTGTGGGCGGGGGCACAGGGGGCCCCATGATCTCCTGTTGCCCGGGGGCCCCACGAGTTGTCAGTCCGCCCCTGACTGTATCTGCTGACTTTTAATATTAGGACACTTACCTGTCCTGGAGTCCAGTAATGTCGACACTGCAAATGATGTTTCCGTCAGCTGTCGGGTTCTTCAACCACCATTACCTGTAAGGAGAACAAGCAGTGTAGCCTTTTGGCTTCATGACCGGGTCCACCTTTGGGTGGAACTATGCTTGAAGCTCCATAACTCAATTTTTACCTATAGGTTTTACATACATTTAGAAAATAAATTACTGTATATACCCGAGTATAAGCCGAGTTTTTCAGCACATTTTTTTATGCTGAAAATGCCCCCCTCGGCTTATACTCGAGTCTGTGTCCATCTTCAAATTTGTGCGCCTGATCCTGGCTAGCCGTAGGTCCCCTGGACCCCAAACTTGGCACACATGTTGCCCCACTCTTCATCTACAAGTGTGTAAAGTTTGTTGTCCAGGGGACCTACGGTCGGGGAGCACCGATTTTTCAAAGCCGGGCACCCCTTCCATAGACTACCATGTTAAACATCAATCTAGTCACACAGCGCCGGAGATCAGGTAGGGAGATTGGGCACAGTGAGGCATGGACACAGTGAGGCATGGGCACAGTGAGGCATGGGCACAGTAAGGCACAGTGAGGCATGGACACAGTGTGGCACAGTGAGGCATGCACATGGACACAGTGAGGCAAAGTGAGGCACAGTGAAGCATGCAGATGGACACCCTAGGCTTATACTCGAGTCAATACGTTTTCCCATTTTTTTGTGGTAAAATTAGGTGCCTCGGCTTATACTCGAGTATATACGGTACTAAGATACTTGATTGTACATTACGTGAATGTGATAAGATCTTCAGGATTGTTGGTGCACATTGTACCATCACCATCACTAGGGATGAGCTTCGTGTTCGAGTCGAACATACGTTCGACTCGAACATCGGCTGTTCGATCGTTCGACGAAGATCGAACGATTTGGGCCGTTCGCGCCAAATTCGAGTGACGCGAACGGCCCACAATGCACTACGCCATCGCAGTGTCATCCAGGCGCTGTGATTGGCCAAGCATGCACTGTGACCCCGCATGCTTGGCCAATCACAGCGCCGGCAGCGAGGAGAGCAATGATTGGCCACAGGCAGGATGCCTGTGGCCAATTATTGCTGAGGGTGTTTAGTACACACCCCACACTATAAAAGGCCGCCAGCACGGCGGCCTAGTGTAGTGTGTTCCGGAGCAGGGAAAGACAAGCATAGGCAGGGACAGTGACATTTATTTCTTTCTTGCTTAACCTGGATTCCTTTAGTTTAGGGAAAGAGAAGGATAGGTAGGGAGAGTGTCAGTTTCTTTCACTGTGCCAGTCCTTGTTTCTAGGGACAAAGAAGGAAAGTGAGGGGAATTCTCCTTGTGCTATAGTGTGCTTTAAAAAAACATTTTTTCTAGGGACAGAAAACTCTAGGTAGGGAGAGTGTCAGTTTCTTTCACTGTGCCAGTCCTTGTTTCTAGGGACAAAGAAGGAAAGTGAGGGGAATTCTCCTTGTGCTATAGTGTGCTTTAAAAAAACATTTTTTTCTAGGGACAGAAAACTGTAGGTAGGGAGAGTGTCAGTTTCTTTCACTGTGCCAGTCCTTGTTTCTAGGGACAAAGAAGGAAAGTGAGGGGAATTCTCCTTGTGCTATAGTGTGCTTTAAAAAAACATTTTTTCTAGGGACAGAAAACTGTAGGTAGGGAGAGTGTCAGTTTCTTTCACTGTGCCAGTCCTTGTTTCTAGGGACAAAGAAGGAAAGTGAGGGGAATTCTCATTGTGCTATAGTGTGCTTTAAAAAAAACATTTTTTCTAGGGACAGAAAACTCTAGGTAGGGAGAGTGTCAGTTTCTTTCACTGTGCCAGTCCTTGTTTCTAGGGACAAAGAAGGAAAGTGAGGGGAATTCTCCTTGTGCTATAGTGTGCTTTAAAAAAACATTTTTTCTAGGGACAGAAAACTCTAGGTAGGGAGAGTGTCAGTTTCTTTCACTGTGCCAGTCCTTGTTTCTAGGGACAAAGAAGGAAAGTGAGGGGAATTCTCCTTGTGCTATAGTGTGCTTTAAAAAAACATTTTTTCTAGGGACAGAAAACTCTAGGTAGGGAGAGTGTCAGTTTCTTTCACTGTGCCAGTCCTTGTTTCTAGGGACAAAGAAGGAAAGTGATGGGAATTCTCCTTGTGCTATAGTGTGCTTTAAAAAAACATTTTTTTTCTAGGGACAGAAAACTCTAGGTAGGGAGAGTGTCAGTTTCTTTCACTGTGCCAGTCCTTGTTTCTAGGGACAAAGAAGGAAAGTGAGGGGAATTCTCCTTGTGCTATAGTGTGCTTTAAAAAAACATTTTTTTCTAGGGACAGAAAACTCTAGGTAGGGAGAGTGTCAGTTTCTTTCACTGTGCCAGTCCTTGTTTCTAGGGACAAAGAAGGAAAGTGAGGGGAATTCTCCTTGTGCTATAGTGTGCTTTAAAAAAACATTTTTTCTAGGGACAGAAAACTCTAGGTAGGGAGAGTGTCAGTTTCTTTCACTGTGCCAGTCCTTGTTTCTAGGGACAAAGAAGGAAAGTGAGGGGAATTCTCCTTGTGCTATAGTGTGCTTTAAAAAAACATTTTTTCTAGGGACAGAAAACTCTAGGTAGGGAGAGTGTCAGTTTCTTTCACTGTGCCAGTCCTTGTTTCTAGGGACAAAGAAGGAAAGTGAGGGGAATTCTCCTTGTGCTATAGTGTGCTTTAAAAAAACATTTTTTTCTAGGGACAGAAAACTCTAGGTAGGGAGAGTGTCAGTTTCTTTCACTGTGCCAGTCCTTGTTTCTAGGGACAAAGAAGGAAAGTGAGGGGAATTCTCCTTGTGCTATAGTGTGCTTTAAAAAAACATTTTTTCTAGGGACAGAAAACTCTAGGTAGGGAGAGTGTCAGTTTCTTTCACTGTGCCAGTCCTTGTTTCTAGGGACAAAGAAGGAAAGTGAGGGGAATTCTCCTTGTGCTATAGTGTGCTTTAAAAAAACATTTTTTTCTAGGGACAGAAAACTCTAGGTAGGGAGAGTGTCAGTTTCTTTCACTGTGCCAGTCCTTGTTTCTAGGGACAAAGAAGGAAAGTGAGGGGAATTCTCCTTGTGCTATAGTGTGCTTTAAAAAAACATTTTTTCTAGGGACAGAAAACTGTAGGTAGGGAGAGTGTCAGTTTCTTTCACTGTGCCAGTCCTTGTTTCTAGGGACAAAGAAGGAAAGTGAGGGGAATTCTCCTTGTGCTATAGTGTGCCAAAGCATTCCTCATCAACCATCTTTGAAATCCTTGTTTTTTGGACAGTCAGGGAAATTGTCGTTGTGCTATTCTGTGCAAAAGCAATAATCCTCAACCATATTTAGAAATCCTTAAGTAAAGGGACAGAGAAGGACACCTGAAGGTATCCCTTATTGCTTTTTTCCCATCTCCCTGCAGGCCATCTATTAGAATGTCTGGAAGGCAAACAAGGAGAGGCAGACAGTCAGGAGGCAATAAAAGAGGGCAAGCAGGCTCTGTGTCTGGGGGCAACAGTGCTGGTCGTGGACGCGGTGCATTGTCATCAGCACATGGCCATGGGACACGCTTGTCCTTCTTTTCGGCAGCTGGACATGTTGAGCCACATCATGCCGAAGACTTGGTAGAGTGGATGACCAAGCCCTCCTCCTCCTCCTCATCCTCTCTCACCCAGGCTCAGGGTACTGGCAAAGCAGCTGCCAAAGCGTCCTCTTCCCTGGTATCAATGTCAGACTCATCATCAGTCACTCCTTCCCTAGACCCACCATGTCCTCCTCCTGAGGAGTCCCCCGAACTGTTTGAGCACAGTGTTGGGTACATGCTCCAGGAGGATGCCCAGCGTTTCGAAGGGTCTGATGATGAAACCCAGCTACAGGAAGGCAGTAGCGTGAGAGCAGACAGAGGGGATGCTCAAGAAGGACACCAATCTGGCAGTCATGTTCCAGCAGCTGCAGCATACTGCCAGATTGGCTCCAGTGATGAGGAGGGAGGGGATGATGAGGTCACTGACTCCACGTGGGTGCCTAATAGGAGAGAGGAGGAGGAGGAGGATGAGGAGGAGGCACATCTCCAACGAGGCAGGATGCCCTTTGGTGGCCAGCGTAAGGGCAGTACACCGACGGAATCACACCGCAGAGCTCCGCCTGTGCAGGGCGCAGCCTCTGCCCGTCATTCAAAAAGTTCCTTGGTGTGGGCCTTTTTTGAGGCTAGTGCATCAGATCGCACAGCTGCTGTTTGCAACATATGTCTCAAGCGTATATCGCGTGGCCAAAACATCAGCCGCTTGGGTACCACATGCCTGACCAGACATATGTTGACCTGCCATGCAGCTCGTTGGCAAGCCTACCTCAAAGACCCACACCAAAGAACAAAGCGGACCTCTCCTTGCACCGCATCAGCTGGGATCTCCAACCCCACTATAACTTCAGTCCTCTCTGAAACATGCACTGAGAGGAATGAAGGTGTAGAATTAGGTGTGTCACAGCCAAGTACTTGCGGCCACTCTGCTAGCAGTACACCGACGTCCGATTCTAGCAGGCAAATTTCCCTGCCCCAGCTGCTGGACCGTCGAAAGAAGTTCACTCCCAGCCATCCACATGCCCAGCGGTTGAATGCTAGCTTGGCTAAATTGCTAGCGCTTCAACTGCTGCCTTTTCAGTTGGTAGACTCGGCCCCCTTCCGTGAGTTTGTGCAATGTGCGGTTCCTCAGTGGCAGGTTCCCAAACGCCACTTTTTCTCACGGAAGGCTATTCCGGCTCTCTACCGGCATGTGGAAGGCAATGTCTTGGCCTCGCTGGACAGGGCGGTCAGCGGTAAGGTGCATATTACCGCTGACTCATGGTCCAGCAGGCATGGACAGGGACGTTACCTTTCTTTCACGGCCCATTGGGTCACTCTTTTGGCAGCTGGGAAGGATGCAGGACAAGGTGCAGTAGTGTTGGAGGTTGTTCCACCGCCACGCCTCCAAAATGCTACTACTGGTTGTGACACACCTCTCTCCTCCACCCCCTCCTCTTCTTCTTCCTCCATGGCCTCTTCCTGTGGTTTGTCCTATGAACCAGCGGTGCTCCGTAGCCGTTCACGGGGCTACGCAAGTACGCAGGCAAAAAGATGCCATGCCGTGCTTGCGCTGGTGTGTTTGGGGGACAGAAGCCACACTGGGGCAGAGGTCCTGTCTGCTCTGCAGGGCCAGGCCGAGAGGTGGTTGACGCCACGCCAGCTTAAGCCAGGAATGGTGGTTTGCGACAATGGCACCAACCTCCTCTCCGCCCTCCGACAGGGACAACTGACCCATGTGCCCTGTGTGGCTCACGTCCTTAACCTGGTGGTGCAGCGGTTCTTGGGCAGGTACCCGGGCTTACAGGATGTCCTGAGGCAGGCCAGGAAAGTCTGTGTGCATTTCCGCAGATCTTATAATGCCAGTGCTCGCCTGGCTGAGCTGCAAAAGGAGTTGAACCTGCCCAAGAACCGCCTTATATGTGACATGCCCACCAGGTGGAACTCAACGTTGGCCATGCTGCAGCGGCTGCACACGCAGCAGAGGGCCATCAATGAGTACCTGTGCGACTACGGCACCAGGACAGGGTCAGGGGAGCTTGGTTTTTTTTCTCCACGCCAGTGGGGCATGATCAGGGATGCATGCACTGTCCTGGCACCATTTGAGGAGGCCACGAGGATGGTGAGCAGTGACAGTGCATGCATCAGTGACACTGTACCTCTTGTCCACCTGTTGGAGCACACGCTGCGTGGAATAATGGACAGGGCACTTGAGGCAGAACAGAGGCAGGAAGAGGAGGACTTCCTTGCCTCTCAAGGCCCCCTTTACCCAGACAGTGTTCCTTCTGTCCCACCCATCGCACAGGAAGAGGAAGAGGAGGAGGAGGAGGAGGAGGATTGTGTCAGCATGGAGGTGGAGGCTGGCACTCAGCATCATCAGCAGCAGTCTTTTAGGGATGATTTACAGTCCCAAGAAACCAGTGGACTTGTACGTGGCTGGGAGGAGGTGGCTGCGGATCATGTCGTCCTTAGTGACCCAGAGGACTCCGGAGCGAATGCCTCAGCAAACCTACGCTGCATGGCCTCCCTGATCCTGCAAAGTCTGCGGAAGGATCCTCGTATTCTTCGGATCAAGGAGAGGGACCATTACTGGCTGGCCACTCTCCTTGATCCACGGTACAAGGGTAAGGTTGCGGACCTTATGTTACCTTCGCAGAGGGAGCAGAGGATGAGACAACTCCGGGAGGCCTTGCAGAAAGGTCTGTGCAACGCGTTCCCAGAGACTGGGAGGTTACAAACTCCTGGTCCTGGACAACGAGTTGCTGAGGCTTCGGCCAGTCAAAGAAGGAGCGGTGGGGAAGGTGGCCGTCTGACCGATTCGTTCAGACAATTCTTTAGTCCGCAGCCCCAAAGTATGATCGGTTCCAGCAACCATCGCCAGCGTCTGATAAACATGGTGCAGGAATATCTAGGGGCAAGGTCAGACTTGGACACCTTCCCCACCGAAAATCCTCTGGCTTACTGGGTCTTGAGGATGGATCATTGGCCAGAGCTTGCACAGTATGCAATTGAGCTACTGGCCTGTCCTGCATCCAGCGTTCTTTCGGAACGCACATTCAGTGCTGCTGGAGGATTTGTCACGGATCACAGGGTGCGCCTGTCCACCGACTCGGTTGATCGACTGACTTTCATCAAGATGAACCAGTCTTGGATCACCACCAGCTACCACACACCTGATGCTGATATAACAGACTAATTGATTTTAACATGTCACATCCCTTCAAGACTGATGCTGATGCTGAGTGCCTGTGCTGTTATGTTGACTGGCTATCCTCCTCCTCCGAGTCCTCAATGATACGATTGATGATGATAGCTTGGAAGATCATTTTTGTTTATGGGTGCCGCCACCAGTGGCTAAGGCCCAATTTTTCAGCCCCTGTTTTACAGGGGCGTGTAATTACAATTTTTTTAGCAATAATTTGCCATAGGGCTCATTGCTGTGCTCCAAGTACAGTATCTGTGAGGGGTTGGAGTGTTGTGGCACCAGTGCCTAAGGCCCAATTTTTCAGCCCCTGTTTAACAGGGGCGTGTCATTACAATTTTTGAAGCAATACTTTGCAACAGGGCTCATTGCTGTGCTCCAAGTACAGTATCTGTGAGGGGTTGTAGTGTTGTGCCACCAGTGCCTAAGGCCCAATTTTTCAGCCCCTGTTCAACAGGGGCATGTAATTACAATTCTTGATCTAATAATTCACAGCAGGGCCCATTGCTGCACCCACCAAGAGTAACTCTGAGGGCTTACAGTGTTGTGGCAACGCCACCACCACCACCACCACCACGAAAGGCCCAATTTTTCAGCCCCTGTTCAAAAGGGGCATGTAATTACAATTCTTGATCTAATAATTCACAGCAGGGCCCATTCCTGCACCCACCAAGAGTAACTCTGAGGGCTTACAGTGTTGTGGCAACACCACCACCACCACCACCACCACGAAAGGCCCAATTTTTCAGCCCCTGTTCAACAGGGGCATGCAATTACAATTCTTGATCTAATAATTCACAGCAGGGCCCATTGCTGCACCCACCAAGAGTAACTGTCAGGGCTTACAGTGTTGTGGCACCAGCACCACCATCAAAGGCCCAATTTTTACTACCACTGTTCAACAATTATATGTAATGAAAATTCCTGATATAATAGTTGACAGCAGGGCGTTCCAGCACCAACCAAGAGTAACTGTGAGTGCTTACAGTGTTGTGCCAACACCAACAACTAAGGGGCCTATTTCTGCAGAGTATATACGGCAGGTCCCTACTTTCAAACATCCAACTTACAAACGACTCCTACTTGCAAACGCAAGAAGACAACAGGAAGTGAGAGGAAATCTACCACTAGGAAGGAAAATTCTCTCCTGTAAGAATAAATATGGGAGAAAGGTGTCTCCTCTGTACTGATGCTTTATCAGCAATCCTTGTTTCAAGAAAAACACCACATTTCAAAAACAGTTGTCATTGGGACGGAAAAAGGGATTTTTATAACAGCTTACCTGTAAAATCCTTTTCTTGGAGTACATCACGGGACACAGAGCGACTTAGTCATTACTAATGGGTTATATAGATTACCTTCAGGTGTTGGCACTGGCCAATTCCAAACCGGAAGTACCCTCCCCTATATAAGCCCCTCCCACCCGGGAGCACCTCAGTTTTGTAGCCAAGCAATAAGTGTCCCAAAAAGAGGGGTGGGAGCTCTGTGTCCCGTGATGTACTCCAAGAAAAGGATTTTACAGGTAAGCTGTTATAAAAATCCCTTTTTCTTTTTCGTACATCACGGGACACAGAGCGACTTAGTCATTACTAATGGGACGTCCCAAAGCAATGCCAAATGAGGGGAGGGATACATAAGCTGGGCGCCATCAGGCATGAGGATCTTTTGCGGCCTGCAACACACTGCGCCCAAAGGCGACATCCTCCTGACTTCTAACGTCTACCTGGTAGAACCTAGTAAACGTGTGTACCGAAGACCATGTTGCGGCCTTACATACTTGAGCCAGGGAGGCCTGGTGATGCACTGCCCATGAAGTTCCAACTGCTCTTGTGGAGTGCGCCCTAACTTTGAACGGAGGCGGTCTCTTTCTCAAGCCATAGGCTTGTATTATGACCTGTCGAATCCACTTGGCTAAAGTAGATTTTGATGCTGCCTGACCCTTTCTGGGGCCTTCCGGCAGAACAAATAAAGAATCCGTTCTGCGAATCTGAGCAGTGGCTTTTAGATAAGCTTTAACTGCTCTTACTACATCCAAAGAATGTAATAACCTTTCCTCTACCGAGCTAGGTTTGGGGAAAAAAGAAGGAAGAACCACATCTTGGTTCAAATGAAACCTCGATACCACCTTAGGAAGAAAGGCTGGATGAGGACGTAATACTACTCTGTCCTTATGGACAACCAGATATGGCTCCTTACAGGACAAGGCGGCTAATTCCGATACTCTTTTAGCCGAACAAACGGCTACTAAGAAAATCAATTTCCTGGTGAGAAGAACCAAGGAAATGTGTTGTAATGGTTCAAACGGTTGTTTCTGTAGAACCGACAGAACCAGGTTTAGGTCCCAAGGACATATGGGAATACTAACCGGAGGGCTAATACGCATCACTGCTTGTATAAAGGCTTTGACTAGTGAATGCGAAGCCAAGGGCCTTTGAAAAAATATTGACAAGGCCGAAATCTGACCCTTGATAGTACTCAAGGCAAGCTTCCTATCTACAGCCCACTGTAGGAAGTCCAAAATCCTCCCTATCACGTACTTACGTGGATGCCATTTCTTGGCCTCACACCACGTAATGTATGCTTTCCAGATCCTATAATAGATCTGCCTGGATACCGGTTTCCTGGCATTGATCATGGTAGATACCACAGAATTAGAGAGCCCTCTCTTTTTCAGAATGTGGGCTTCAATAGCCAGGCCGTCAAACCTAGGGCTGGTAAGGAAGGGTGGTATATCGGTCCCTGCGACAGCAGGTCCGGACGATGTGGGAGGGTCCAAGGACTCCTCACTGACATTTTTACAATCTCCGCGTACCATGCCCTTCGGGGCCACGCTGGAGCCACCAGAATCACTGGTTTCTTTTCTACCCTGATTCTGCGGAGTAATCGCGGTAACAATTGTGGCGGTGGGAATGCATATATCAGCTTGAACTGATCCCAAGGGAACACTAGGGCATCCGAGCCGCAAGCTAGGGGATCCCTTGTGCGAGACACAAATCTGTCCACCTTTGCGTTGAATCTGGATGCTAGCAGATCTACATCCGGTGTTCCCCACCGCTGGCATATTGCCTGGAAAACCTCGGGGTGAAGAGACCATTCCCCCGGGCATAATTGTTGGCGACTTAGAAAGTCCGCTCTCCAATTTTCCACTCCTGGGATGAAAACCGCGGATATGGCTGGGACATATTTTTCTGCCCACTCCAGGATGCAATTTGCTTCCCTCTGGGCTGCACGACTCTTGGTGCCACCCTGGTGATTGATATATGCCACTGCCGTGGCATTGTCTGATTGAATTCTGACAGGGGACCCTTGGAGTTTGGATGTCCATGCTACTAGGGCATACCGGGCTGCTCGTATCTCTAAGAGAGTGATGGGCAGGGCCTTCTCTGCTTCTGACCACTTGCCCTGGAGAGACCATTGCTCCAGTACTGCCCCCCAGCCTATGAGGCTGGCATCTGTAGTGACCACCTTCCAAGAAACCGGACTGAAGGGTTTCCCTCTTTCCAGATTCTGGGGCACCAACCACCAATGGAGGCTCTTGCGAACGGAAGGGGACAGGGACATTGGTAAGTCTAAAGCCTGAACTTTTTTGTTCCAGGCTGACAGTATGGCCCTTTGCAAATTCCTTGAATGGAATTGACCGTAGGGTACCGCTTCGAATGAAGCCACCATCTTTCCCAGCAGCCTCATGCAGAGGCGTATGGATGGTTTTCTTTTTGTACCCACTAAGTGGGTCAAATCTTTTAAAGACGACACCTTCTCTGGAGGTAAGAAAATCTTTCTCTGATTTGAATCCAGCCTTAGCCCTAAGTATTCCAGACTTTTGACTGGTCTTAGAGCTGACTTGTCCCGGTTGATAATCCAACCGTGATATTCCAGATACTCGATTGTCTTGTGAATAGCTACTTCCAGCTTTTCCACTGAGTGGTCTATTAGTAGCAGGTCGTCTAGATATGCCATTATCGTTACACCCTGTGTTCTTAGATTGGCCAATAATGGGGCCAGAATTTTTGTGAACACTCGTGGTGCTGTGGCCAGACCGAAAGGTAAAGCTCTGAACTGAAAATGGCGCCCTTCTACTGCAAAGCGTAGAAATTTCTGGTGGGCCGGAAAGATGGGAATATGCAGATAAGCATCCTTTATGTCGATCGAGGCTAGCCATTCCTGCCCTTGTAGGGCGGTGGCCACCGATCGGATCGACTCCATCCGAAAAGTCCTGATATTTAGGAACTTGTTTAGCCCTTTTAGATTTAATATGGGCCTCACGTCCCCATTTGGTTTGGGGACTGTGAAAAGGTTCGAGTAAAACCCGAATCCGCTTTCTTCCAGGGGAACCTTCATGATTACACCTTGGAGCAATAGTTGTTCTAGTGCCAGAAGGAGGGATCCTCTCTTTTGGGGATCTCTTGGCACGTTTGACCTCATAAATTGGGCAGGAGGAGTGCCTTTTAACTCCAGCTTGTATCCCAGACTTACTGCGGAGAGCACCCATCTGTCTCTGATGGTGTCCCGCCAGGTCTCTGTGAACAACTGAAGTCTTCCCCCCACCCGATTGAGTGGGGGCAACGCTTCATGCCTTGGGGGGAGGTTTTGTACCTCTCTTGATCCAGGGCTTCTTGTTACCCTGTGATTGTCCCTGATTTCTGCCCCCTGAATTTGACCGCGGAGGCCGTCGGAACTGCTTCATAGCCGATGTGCCTGGGACTGGAGAAGTAGGCCTCTTAAAAGAAGGACTTCTACCCTTGTTCTTAACCGGTAAGAGTGAACTTTTACCGGCAGAAATTTTCTGGATATATTTGTCCAGATCTTCTCCAATAAGCGTTCTCCATGAAATGGGAAGCTAACCAGCAGTTTTTTACAGGGAGCTTCAGCAGACCAGTTTTTGAGCCACAGAAGCCTACGCATATGTACTATAGACAGCGTAAAGCGGGAGGCCTGTTGGATTGTATCCTTTATGGCGTCCACCGCAAAACACAAGGCTCTAGGCAGGTCAGCTAGGGCAAGAGCCTGCTGATCTGGTAAGTCCCTTAAGACTTGTTTCAACTGATCTTTCACTGCTTGGCAGACTCCAATCGCTGCTACCGCAGGTTGTGTCACCAAACTTGCTGTAGAGAAAGCAGATTTTAGTAAAGACTCCAATTTTTTATCTATTGGGTCTTTGAACATTGGAACATTATCTACTGGACATGTCTGTGATTTGTTAACAGAAGAGATGGCTGCGTCCACTGTAGGGACCCTCCATTTTCTTATGAACTTATCCTCCATGGGATAGATCACCGGAAATCTCTTGGGGGGAGCAAATATTTTATCAGGATGCTCCCAATCCTGGTAAATAAGCCCTTCTAATAAAGGGTGGATTGGGAAGGAACAGACAGCCTGGGGAGCTTTTAGCGACCCCAGCGAGGAAACCGTAGTGGATGGTGGTTCCGCCAGAGGCATTTTAAATGCTGATCGGACCATATTAGTCAGAGACTGAACCCATAATCTTTCAGCCTGAGAAGCTGAGAAAGGTTCTTCCACTGTTGATTCCTCCATAACTGAATCAACCTCATCCTGATCCCCTTCAGGTAGGTCGATCTCTGTGTGGGGCTGTTCCTCCACTAACAGGCACTCTGAAGGAGGAGACGGAGATCGGACGCGCTTTTCCTGAGACAGGGAAGCAGCGATCAATGCTGTTAATCTCTCTTCCAATCCTCCCAGAGTTGAGGATAAAACCTCCTCTGTTATATATACAGGAGCAGGTGGACTGGGGACAGCCGCAGCACCAGGCATTCCTGCGGGGTTTCTACGGCTACTGACCTCTGAATTCTCAGGGGAGATTGGTGCAGTACAAGCATGCCCAATATCCTCAGAGCCCGATGGAGACCCCTTTGGCTTCCTGGAAGATCTATTTCCGGAGCGTCTGGACGACATATCCTTTAAGCACAAAGCTGAGGTATTCCCGTCGTCATACACCAATTTTGCTGGTAATAGTCTAACACAGGTGCTGCTATATACCAGCTGGTGTCCACTAAAGTGCCTTTCTATGGGGATGCCTGCATCAACCGCCTCTGTGTGCCACTGTTTGTTGCTATCTCTGTTTGCATGCAGCTGACACTTGTACTGTGTCTTTTAACCATGCTGGGACGCCCGCACATGCGCAGAAGCGCCGCGGCGCGCATCGAGCGTCATCCACCCGCCCCGCCCCTTTTTTTTTATAGGAGGCGCGTGCACGCGCCCGCGCGCGCGCCCGTGCGCCATTGGCGCCCTTTTCGAAATCAAACAGGGGACTAGGAGCCAGGGCCCTTTTTGCTGGAGGGCCTGTGCGGTGGATGAGCACAGCAACAGGGCAGAGGAAGTGGATTCCCACAGAGAAACTTACCAGCTGCCTGGATCTTTTGACTTGAGAAAACCAAAGATCCACATGACAAGAAAAATGGACTACAGCGGCCTCTAGTGGTTTAACACAGGTACCGCGGTCCCTGTTTTTTTTTTTTTTTTTCTTGACTACTATTAAAATTTTACATTTTCAGTAGTTATAGGCAAACACAGATATTTAGCGGGAATACCGTTAGGTAACAGACAGAAAGACAAATTAGGCTTGGGGGTCCCCCAATAGAACCAAGTTCCTGGGGGCCCCCACTTACCTGATCCCCGCCGCAGGACTTTGTTTGGTCCACAGAAGTCCAAACTTCACCTATCACGGCAGGCATTGTAATTAAACCTTCAGGGACCGGGTTCCCAAGGATTCCACTCCCCTGGACCTGTATAGCACCCTGCACAGACAACATCTTGGTCGTGGGTATGACCAGAGCTCTGGATCCCAGGGTCCAGCCCTCCTAAGAGAAGCATTACAGGCAAAACCTTGCTCTTCTGCTGCAAGGCCCGGGTACCGACCGTTTAGCTATGAAGCTTTTTTGGTGGGATCCGGAACAGCTTACTAAGGCCCAAAAGAACCTGTACGCAAGCCCAGTGAAAAACACATGTTACTCTTTGGCCAACACCTTAGACACTGGCAAAAAACTGAGGTGCTCCCGGGTGGGAGGGGCTTATATAGGGGAGGGTACTTCCGGTTTGGAATTGGCCAGTGCCAACACCTGAAGGTAATCTATATAACCCATTAGTAATGACTAAGTCGCTCTGTGTCCCGTGATGTACGAAAAAGAAAGTGAGGTGAAATGTTCTGAACAGGGGCACAGACAGCAAAACAAATGTTACAGGGGTGATAACCCTTACCTATGTTTTCCAAAAAGTTTAAAAATAGATTTTTGGGCTGGAGCTACACTTCAACAATGTACCTGTTCAAAATTACAAACAGATTCTACATAAGAACAAACCTACAGTCCCTGTCTTGTATGCACCGCCTGTATACGGCTGTTCAGGGTATATAGGGCCTTTTTTATTTTATGTGCGGGGTTCCCCTTAATATCCATACAAGACCCAAAGGGGCTGGTAATGGGCTGGGGTAGGGGGGGGGGGGGTCATGGGGTAGCTATGCCATTTTTATTAAAGATTTTCATCCATATTACCGGGACCAGACATTACATTAAAGCCGCAAGCAGTTTTAAATGGCTTTTTTTTCCTTTAGAAGTGTCATTTTGTGCAGGGACAGTTCTAAACACGGGAAACACGTGGCACTTCACAGGCATACTTTAGACACCCCCCAGGTACGATATTTAAAGGAATATTTGACTTTTTTTTTTTCACTTTATGCATCATTAAAATGACTGCTCCCGAAAAACGATCGTTTTTAAAACTTCTTTTTGCATTGATACATGTCCCCTGGTGCAGAACCCGGGTTCCCAAACCCTTTTTAGGACAATAACATGCATAATAGTTGTTATAATTAGCACTTTAGAATTCGAACGTTCGCATCCATTGTATTTAATAGGGTTCTAATGTTCGTACAAACTTTCGGTCCGTTCGCGGGTTCTGGTGCGAACCAAACCCGGGGGTGTTCGGCTCATCACTAACCATCACTATGTACATCTTTAAATTGCTGATTATCTTGAACGAATGATATTTCATCTGAAAAGACAACAACATAAGTTTTAATATTCAACATGTCATCAATTATTATATTCCTATACTTTACATGCAATCTCTATTGTAAAGGATTTATCCCGTAACTGATGTTAGATTTCTGAAATTCTAACAAATCCAAAGACATAAAGAGAATGAAATAGCTTAACTGCTGCAAGTCATGTAATCACTAATACCCATATTGATTGATTTTTTTACTGTTACAAGTTAAAGGAGAAGTCCAGCCTGAGATTTTTAGGATGGGCTTCTTTTCTGGGTCATAGGGTGCAATTAGTTTTTAGCTGAGAGCGGTCTGCCATCAGTCGGGACAGCACGTCATCCCGACTTCCAAGTCTGGATCTGCCAGCTGCCCTGATTGATGGGAGTCTCAGCAAGCTGCTGAGATGCTGACACGGCCGCCCCTTGCCCCTCCACTGCTCAGCGCTCCAATGAGCGCGGAGAAGTAGAGCAGAAGCTATGCTGACTGAAAGTCAGCATCGCTCTGCTCGGGGGGGAGTGAGAACCGAGCCATTGGCGAAGTTCGGTGGCTCGGTCCTTAGTGCAGAGACGCCAGGGGACAGATGCAGCATCAGCCTGATGCTACATCCACCGAGGTAAGTATGAATAAAGAAAAAAAAATATCATACTTCTCTTTTAATAGAACATAATTATATATCCATTATCGATTATGTATCCATAATGCAAGACATACCTTGTTCGGGTAGATCAAGATTAGACGATTCCTCAAAGGTCATGTGACCACTGTCTTCCTATGTAATGTGGTCTTTGTCAACAGCAATAGAGGGCCCCTGGCTTGATAGGTAAATTACCACATCTGCGTCCATATCCACTTTTCTCTTTTTGCTAGGACCTGTCCAGATTATAAAGGAATACATTAGGTAAATCAACTGTAAATTTAAAAAATAAAACATTACACAGCACTTTTATTTGCAACCATTATTAACTAGTGTACAGTAGTACCTGGAGGAGTTGTTGGTTGACCATGATCTTCAGGACGGTCTCCATGCTCACTATCTCCATGCTCTGTGGCTTGTACACATGATGTACTTGCATGCTGGCCATGTATTCTTCTAAGGGTTTTTTTTTCTTTGATAACTTAATTTTCCTTCCTGTCAAAAATAATGTGATAGAAAGTGTTAAAAATGCACTACAGAAAAATACATATTTGAATTCAGTAAGGACTCTGGTGGTGTGAGGTTCCTTGGGGTCCCTGGGTGGAGCTGTTGCCTTGGGCCGGAGTGAACTCACACCGCAAACTGTGCCTTTTTGTCCTCCCCTGGAGCTGGTACAGCGGGGCGGGGAACCCGCTGTGATGCAAAGGGAGAGGTCATAAAAGGGGCGGACGCCCTGATTTTGGGGAGAGAGTCGGAGGACGTGGCCGCACCCAGGCACCTTCAGCTTGGGTGCTGGCGTTCCGGTGTTCCAGGCCTAGGCGCCCTTGGCCTAGCTGGAGCGGAGATGGAGTCCATCTCAGGCACCTTTAGCCTGGGGTGAGGTACTATGGCGGATGCCTGGGGCTCAGTACCTTCGACTGAGTTCCGCGAGGGTGGAGGAATCCGAGGGGGCCCTAACTCCTTGGGTGCCCGTGTCTGAGTTCGTGAGGACTGGTGCGCAGTAACTTCTCCGAAGAGTCCCGCGCAGCATCGCTGGTGACGGAGAGGCCTCCACTTCTCCCTTGGACGGATTTCTTCCTCTGACAGGGGCAAAGTGAGCGAAGGTAAATTCACGTTCTATATTACCTAGTCAGTGGCAGTGACTATTCACCACTGGTGACAGCACAGTGGGCAGCAGCAAGAAGGGAAAGGATTGTGCCTCGATCTGTCCCCCATGTTCCAAAGGAGAAAGACTGTTTTATTGCTTGGCAAGAAGAATAAAACTGAGTTGTACCTACTCACTGTGTGGAACTTGGGTTACTAAGCAAAGGAGTCAGGGACGAAGGACTGGACTTGGCTCTAGGACACCTACACCAAAGCCCAATCTCTGGCCTTCACCTCCTAGTTACGGGAGGACATGGGCCGTGGTATGTATCATCTCTCTCTCCCAGGTATCCCTAGACAACAGCCATACAACCGATAAAGCAAGGGAGAGGGGTGAGGCCGCTACACGTGGGGGCATCATATCCGGGATATGTGTATGGTGTCTGAATTTGAACTTTGCTGCCCAGAGGAGTCCCGAGTAGGTCGGCCATATTGGCCAACGCGCCGCGAGGCAACCCACAACAGCGTAGTTCGTGGGCGGGGCAAGGGAAAAGCCAGCGAACAAGTGCAGAACGTGGGAGGAGTCCAGCCACGTGGACTTACGCACGTGGAGATTCCAGCGCGGGTGGGTCAGTCCGCAATGGAGCAGCAAAGAGAGAGGATGGCTTTAAGTGCTCCGTGGATTTCTGTTCCTTCCTTCGCGGATATGTCTTCTCTAGCTGCTCCGATTATGCATACGGGGATAAGACTAAGGCCCCGAGGGCGATTGGCTCTCTTTACCTGTAGAGACATGGAAGCCCTTGGTGTGATCTGTCCCGGCTGTTCGGGACTGGTGGTCCAGCTGAAGCCGTTTGGGCGCTGTGAGGTCTGCAAAGAATTCCTCTTCGAGGTGGAACCATCCACAGAAAAGCCTTGGGCTTTCCACCTCAACTACCT
Source organism: Rana muscosa (assembly GCA_029206835.1). NCBI lineage: Eukaryota > Metazoa > Chordata > Amphibia > Anura > Ranidae > Rana > Rana muscosa. The sequence goes on along the minus strand of CM055116.1, from coordinate 592,849,697 downwards.
CACAGGGACTGCCACTCCGGAGGGAGAGATCGATGCTGGTGCGTTCCCCGTGCACGCTGATCCGGGCGAAGGGACTGCCCAAACAGAGGTAAAAAGAGAAAAATCAGAGGATGCTGCCTCGGTCACCAGCAGCTCCCTGCTCCGGCCGCCGAAGAGGAAAGTCGGCCTAGTGATGGCCTTGTGTGGTCGTGGAAGAGCTTCGCCCCACTGCTTGCCTGGCCTGGATGGCTCCGGTAGGAAAAGTCCTGGACATCCCTGTTCTTCAAGAGGCCCAGGTGAGCCAGGGGTTGGGACTGTCTGTGTGGTTGAAAGTGGCGGTAGTCCACAGTCGGTAGAGGCCGTCAAGGGGGATAGTTCCGTGACTGGGAATTATCTGCCCGCGGAGTGCTACGACACCTCTGACCTGGATTCATTGTCTGACAATGGCGATGATGGGGAGATAGACGAAATCTTCCACCAGAAGGGATGGGACAGAATGAAGTTACCCTCGGCCCGTGTTACAAGGGACCCACCTATGTCTACTGGGGATAGTACACCCCGGGTGGAGGCCCCGGCGCCTAGGGAAGAATCTGGCTCTCTGTCTGAAGTTCCCCTTCTGGATTCAACCTCCATTTCACCTACTCCTGTTGCGGGAGTGCAACGTCAGTCACTGTGGGCTCCTAGGCCCATGTCTACCGAGGTGGTGAACGCACCTCGCCACCCAGAAGCGATTGTTCCACCTGGAGAGGGAGACCGAGCCACTGTGCCACCTTTGTCAAGGCTACAGCGTCTTTTTGGCCAGAAGGTTGCTCAAGAGTATGGGTGGGAATACCCGTATCTGCCTCGGGAACTGCTATGAGGTGGAGGTCTTTCGGCAAAGATGGTATGATACCTTTGTGTGGGACAAACTGAAAGTACAGCAAGCACGGCGGTACCTTTCCTGTTCACCAACGGTCACCAAGAAGTTTCAGGACTGTAAAGCTAAGTGGATGCTGGGAAGACACATTCATGCGGACAAAGTGGTGATCTGCCGCAAAGAAGGAAAGAGTGTTGAGTACCATGTGGAGGCTTTTGATGACCGTTTGAAGCCTATATCATTACCTCATCCAAGGTTTTATCTGTAAGAGAAGAAGAGAGAAAAAGACTCTCGGTTGCTTTCTTTTCTATTCCTGGTTGAACTTTTCAGAGTGCCTTTTCCAGAACACAGAGACTGTGCCCTAGTTTTTTTTTGTATTTGGGCGATTCTACTCTTTGGAGATATGGGAGCTGTTTTTGTTTGTTCTCCCTTTCTTCTTCTGACGCTCACAAGAAATCAGTGACTTTGGGTTTTAGATAGTGCAGGGTCACAGAGAAAAAATGTTCAAGCGGCAAGTTCATCTGGAAGTAATGAGTGTCTTGACCGCGGCACTGTCACCAGGTGGCAGTGTTGCACAACGATTGTTGTTGTTTTTTTTACATTATGCAGCACTTATTGGAGTAAATGGGTTTCTCCTAGGATAGACTCATTAATTTTAAGAAAACACACATGTTGGTAGGATATATGTTTTTTTTCTTTCCCTCTGCAGGAGATTCGTCTGTCAAGACTACAGAGAATGGGTGGTTTTTAGATAGACAGAGGGAGGAATGTAAATGTGTGAAATATTTAAAGTGTTTTATTGAAAAGTTTTATAGTTGTATCCCTTTCCCATTCAGGTCGTGGCACAATTCAGGGTTAAATTGTGTAGTTGGTTTCTGGGCTGAACTTATGACACCACCTTTTGTGGGGAGTGAGTTTGTATCAGACACTGGGGACCAGTGTCAAATCACCAGGGGGAGAGTGTAGCGGGTATTTGAATTCTGTAAGGACTCTGGCGGTGTGAGGTTCCTTGGGGTCCCTGGGTGGCGCTGTTGCCTTGGGCCGGAGTGAACTCACACCGCAAACTGTGCCTTTTTGTCCTCCACTGGAGCTGGTACAGCGGGGCGGGGAACCCGCTGTGATGCAAAGGGAGAGGTCATAAAAGGGGCGGACGCCCTGATTTTGGGGAGAGAGTCGGAGGACATGGCCGCACCCAGGCACCTTCAGCTTTGGTGCTGGCGTTCCGGTGTTCCAGGCCTAGGCGCCCTTGGCCTAGCTGGAGCGGAGATGGAGTCCATCTCAGGCACCTTTAGCCTGGGGTGAGGTACTATGGCGGATGCCTGAGGCTCAGTACCTTCGACTGAGTTCCGCGAGGGTGGAGGAATCCGAGGGGGCCCTAACTCCTTGGGTGCCCGTGTCTGAGTTCGTGAGGACTGGTGCGCAGCAACGCTGGTGACGGAGAGGCCTCCACTTCTCCCTTGGACGGATTTCTTCCTCTGACAGGGGCAAAGTGAGCGAAGGTAAATTCACATTCTATATTACCTAGTCAGTGGCAGTGACTATTCACCACTGGTGACAGCACAGTGGGCAGCAGCAAGAAGGGAAAGGATTGTGCCTCGATCTGTCCCCCATGTTCCAAAGGAGAAAGACTGTTTTATTGCTTGGCAAGAAGAATAAAACTGAGTTGTACCTACTCACTGTGTGGAACTTGGGTTACTAAGCAAAGGAGTCAGGGACGAAGGACTGGACTTGGCTCTAGGACACCTACACCAAAGCCCAATCTCTGGCCTTCACCTCCTAGTTACGGGAGGACATGGGCCGTGGTGTGTATCATCTCTCTCTCCCAGGTACCCCTAGACAACAGCCATACAACCGATAAAGCAAGGGAGAGGGGTGAGGCCGCTACACATACAAAAGTATAATTTGGCAAATGCCAATAAGACCGTCGCATAATAATCTTTAATGTAAAAAAATGCTTCCTTACTTTTTTGGATGGTAACATGAATTTGCTGGAATTGCCCATGTTCTCAAAGTTTTAAGTCTGACCAGCGCTTCCTTAATTGGTCCTTTGAACGATTGACGACATGTTTCTTTTGGAGGAGTTCAATCACCTTTTCAAGAATTACAGTATATCCTTCCTGGTATTAGGCCTCACATAGTTTTTCTTCTTGCCATCATAATCATGTTTTTCAAGCATGAACACCATGTCCACCATCTCTGCTCTAGACATAGGACTTGCTTTGATCTTTATTGCAGGAGTCTGGTCTCCTCTGTCCTTCTGAATGTAACCCCTGTCGCTGTGCTTGTCCTCTTTTGCATGCTGTTTTTTGGGACTTTTCTCAAAAGCCATGTCTGTCATAGTGCCTCGTGGTCAGTTCGGTGGCTGGTGTCACAGTTGGCGCATCACAAACACGTGCACACTGCAGCCTGAATCATCAGACAGGGGCGGAGCTAGGAGCACACGGACCATCTCTTGCTTGCGGGAAGAAGGTTGAAGAATGCCATTTTGGAGAACGATCTTTCAGGCCCATTGATCTTTCAGGCCCAGCGATCTTTCAGGCCCAGCGATCTTTCATCATTGGAATCTCTAACGAAAGAAGGTAGATTCCATTCTTTATGTTACTTTTGCTTGTGTGTGATAACTATTGTTTTTGGTTGGGACAGTGTAGTGTACCATCGCCTCAGAAGAAGTCACATGACGAAACGCGTCAGGTGATTGGTCCTTCACGTCGACACGTCACTTCCGGTTGTATGGATCCGAGCAGTGGAGCGCACGCCGCTGCCCCGGCTGATCTCAGACCACTAGTGCGGGACTTTTAAATTATTTTACTACTCGCATGTATTAGACAGCGGTTTGTTTGTTTTTATCCTTTATTTTTAATTTTAAATAAAACCTACTGGATTACGCTATGGTGGCCCATGTTCTTTTGGTATCTTGAGGAATACCGCAGCAGGCTTGTATAGCAAGCCCAGGAGACGGATAGGAACCTCTGGGAATCGAGTGGAGGACAGGAGAAGGAGCCCACGCCGATCCGAGGAACCAAACCACTCACTTTGTGTGCCTGATACCTCTGCAGGGGTTTCTACTTCTGGTGAGTGGGGAACCTTGAGGGGGAGCACAAGTGTCACCTGGAGACTGCTAGGAACCATAAGGATTTGCACAAAAGTCACCTTTTACCCACAGTTATTCACTGTTTGAACTGTCTGAAACCATAAGTTATATTTGTTGCTACTTTTTGTCTTGGACATTTACAACCTCATTGCAGCGGGTCTCTGAGACTGGAATTGATGTTGGGATCTAATACCTTGCTGCTGAGATTTAATACCCTGATTGCTTAATTTATTTTATGTACAATATTTACCTGTTAAGTCTACCTTGGATTGGTTGTGCACTGCACTTGGTGGTAGTATTGGAATAAGGCCTACACAGGTTGGGTCTATATTCCCACATATAAGTACCACTGGTTCATATGACTGTTTAATTGACCATTCAACACTGGCCTTTCTTTGCACATTGTACTAGTGCACTTAGCACTTTTCATTACCTAGGGGTAGCCCCTGCACCAAGGAGCGCCCCTCACAGATACTGCTTTGCACATCTATATTTTGTTTAGTTACTTGTCCTTTATTATTTATTTCATTCCCCCACCTGGGGATTTAACACTTTGTATTATACAAATTTTGGAGTATACACACACTTCACTTGGGCAGCGCCATTCACCCCACCCACAGAACATACAGTGTAGTGACAGCTGCCTGCACATCAAATATATACAGTTGCAATAAAAAGTATGTGAACCCTTTTGGAATGATATGGATTTCTGCACAAATTGGTCATAAAATGTGATCTGATCTTCATCTAAGTCACAACAATAGAAAACCACAGTCTGCTTAAACTAATAACACACAAAGAATTAAATGTTACCATGTTTTTATTGAACACACCATGTGAACATTCACAGTGCAGGTGGAAAAGGTATGTGAACCCCTGGATTTAATAACTAGTTGAACCTCCTTTGGCAGCAATAACTTCAACCAAATGTTTCCTGTAGTTGCAGATCAGACATGCACAACGGTCAGGAGTCATTCCTGACCATTCCTCTTAACAGAACTGTTTCAGTTCAGAAATATTCTTGGAATGTCTGGTGTGAATCACATTCTTGAGGTCATGACACAACATCTCAATCGGGTTGAGGTCAGGACTCTGACTGGGCCACTCCAGAAGGCGGTTTTTCTTCTGTTTAAGCCATTCTGTTGTTGGTTTACTTCTATGTTTTGGGTTGTTGTCCTGTTGCAACACCCATCTTCTGTTGAGCTTCAGCTGGTGGACAGATGGCCTTAAGTTCTCCTGCAATACCTTGCACGTGTTCAGTCACTATACCAAACAGGCAAGGCCTATCTGATTCCCGCTCAAAGTTCCTTCCTCAAATGGAGTCTTCACTAGCCGCCGTTGGTGCACAAGTTAATTTGTAATCCAAAGGGTTTTAACAAGATATTGTAGTCATCAATCTCTAATCACAGTCTCACATAAAATACACTAGGCCAAAATCTGTGGCGCGATAGGTGGAGTGTGGCTGGCACTAACTAAGTCCCTTTTATCTAAGGTAGCAGTCAATTCTGGGCAGATGCCCTTCTCACCAAACAGGCCCGGCTTCCGGATATTCTCCTCTGGCTTATCCCGGTCACACTTCTGCTGCAGTCTCCAGCCTCCGTCACTAACAGCGCAAGGTGATGGTGATGGACGACTCCGGTCTCTGCTAGGCAACAACAGGACACCGTGGAAGATCCTCTACTGAAAATCACTCGGTGCACTGGCGTACTTTAGGCCCAGGCTTTCGGCCGAACACTCCGGAAGCAGGCCTCAGTGCCAGCTTCCTGCTTGGTTCAGAACAGAGTCCAGAGAGAGAGAAGATGGCCCCTCCCCTCTTTTAAATAGTCTGTCCAGAAGGCTTTGTGGTCTTGCAGTGCACCCTGGTAACACAGCTGCACCGTGGGTAGTGTAGTCTGTCTACTACTAAAAGTAACAGAGTCTTTTCTCCTTGCTGCTGTATGTTCCAGGGTGCATTAAACTATATCCATATGCATTAATTGCATTGTAACACTTACACCACCGGAGGGAGCTGGATTCCTTCTTTTAAATGTCAAATGGTAGTCTTTATCTACATTGCATATGGGAATCCCGCTACACTCATTATTTGCAATAATCTTAAATCATTACTACCGGTAATTAATAATTACTTAATTATAACTTAATCTTAAGTTTAATAAAGTTGTGTGTGTATAATTATTAATATTGTTTTGACATATTGCTGGTATACGAATATATAACCGGTTATATAAAGCATTATATTATAAAATCATATGTATATATGAGGGAACAGGTGTGTCAAGAATATTATATTGCATTCTAGCCTTGTTTAACAAGGGAAATATTTTTTTTTTTCTTGGTTATGACTTCTCCTTATGAAATGTACTTTGTGCTCATGTGCTCTTACTTCTACTTCTGTACACATATGTGATCAAACACCGCCTCATTAGTGTGACCTATAAGTGCCCATCAGTGCTGCAAATCAGTGCCATCATCAGTTGCCATCAGTGCCACCTCATCTGTTTCAGCCAGTCCTACCCAGCAATCTACTGCCACTAGTCATCCTCTCTCTCTGAAATGATTGTGAACATCGCCTCTCTGCCCACAAACAGTGCACACACCGCTCTAGCTTCCTATTGGCGGTCGGTCCTCGGGACACTGTGCCGCTTCCAGTTAGTGTTTCTCTGCTGTTCCAGGGATAGGTGTGCTGCTCTACCCCACATGTAATTAGGTTTGCCAGCTGTCCAGGATTCACTGGTACAGTTCGGGTTTGGAATCATGTGTCCGGGTTTCTCACCTTACAGTGTAAGTGAACTCTGCGGATTCAGATGTAAAAGGGGAACTTTGCGGATTCAGATGTAAAGGGGGACTCTTGTGATTAACTTCATATGATAAGAAATGTTATTTAATTGCAAAATATATGTATAGTTTATACTATAAAAAAAATAGCTGTGCGCTGCTAAAGTGTTCGGGTTTGACTTCAAGAAAGGTGGCAACCCTACCTGTAATGGACATGCCCGGTAATCAGTACTCCAGGTAAACCAAGTGCACTGTGGTATATGACACTCAACATGCACAGAACAGTCACACAGAGCACACTGCATGTATACCCAGAACATCACCCCCCCACACTGATCCCGAATGTCCCCCTCTCTCCACACTGATCCCTAATGTCCCCCTCTCTAATATAAAGATATATTATACACTGATATTCTGCTCAAGTACCACGCATGTTGTAAAATTGTTTTTATGTCAGATAGCAATGGAAAAGAAGAGCCTGTCAGCAGCCGCGGGGGAATTCTCCCTCCCTCTCCTCACTGAACTCTCGGTATGCGCATGGCACTCGCGGGGACTCAGCTGGCCATTCTGCTACCTTCCCTGCCTCCTCATTCCCACAGTCAGTCACAGTCAGTCACAGAGCAGCTGCGGCAAAGTATTCTGGGACATGTAGTCCCCAACACAGGCGGCCCCATTGTAATCTCCTGGGGGAAGACTACAAACCCCAGCATGCCCAGGAGGAAAGGACACCAGGAGGCTTCAGGATTTTAGGGAGGCAGACTGGCCTACATCAAGCAACCTCTGTTCCCATTTTATGCCTGAGCACATAGGCCACACCTGAGTCATTTCAAGCCGTTGAACGGTATTGCTTTATAATCTGTCTGTGCTCTTATAGATATACAGTTTATATCACATTTTACAAGTCTTTATTACTCAGTGTCTTTATTACTGTTGTGTTATTACCAAAGCCGCTCAGTAAAAACACTTCTGGTTTACTATTATTTGTGTTATTTCAGGGGCGCCCGTCCATTAGGGGCGCCTGGGTGCTGCCCCCTCACTCCAGGCCACCCCCTATATGCATAGCATGAATCTATCCATGGCCACTGTGGCCACCCCTTATTCATGCGTTCGGCCCCTTTTAGGGCACCCGGGCACATGAATTACAGCGGCCAGGGTTTTTTTTTTTAAGCACCTGATTAGAGGCAGAGGCTCTAATAGGCTTCAAAATAGGGTGGGCTTGGGTCGCCGAGGATGCATCCGGAGCCCACCCAGAACAGCGAATGAATATTCGCTGTTGCCACACTGATCCCCCTTTTGGCCAATCGGGAAGCGGGTCTGATACCCGTCACCCGATTGGCTGAAGGACAGGCGATCCTATTGGACACCTAGGAGGAGGGGACGAGATGCCTGGATGCCCGATTCCCACCACCGCTCCTCGGGTGCCTGATCCTCGCCGCTGCACCGCCGATGCCCGCCTCCTAGATGGGGTAAGTGCAGGCGGACAGCAGGGGGAAGGGGTTTGAGTTGCTGGGGGGGGGGGGGTGGGGGGGGTTCGGTTGTTTGCCGTTCCCAAACAAAAAAATACCACCTGCCACTGGTCTGTTTACTGTTGTGCTGTAGTGACTTTGCGTATTAGGTGTGCCAGAGGGGTTCGAGACTGTTCTTGCGGTTGAGAGGCAGAGTACACAGGGCCGGATTAACATAGGGGCTATTAGAGCTGCAGCTCCAGGCCCCTTACCTTAAGATAGGCCCATTTGCCCCAAAAAAAAATAATAAAAAAATAAGAATAATAATGATTAAAAAAAACGATCGATTTTGAGCGTCGTGGCTCGGTGACCAGGGGTCACAGAGACGCCATATTTAGGGGGTATGTAGCTGAAGGCCTACTCCACCATTGGGGCTCCTATGACCTATGGTTCCGGAGATACTGGGCTCCTTGCGCAGCCTTTCAGAAGCTACATACAGAGCGGCAGGGGCAGATTGGGGGGGGCAATGGGTCAATTGCCCCCCCCCCCTGAGAAAATAGTGAGCAAGCTGTGATGATGCAGGTGTTGTGACACCTGAAATGACCCCCGTCGAATAATGCCCGCCCTGTACTGCGCAGGCGCAGCGCTTGCGCAGTATGGAGGACAAAGGAGCCGCCGAAAGTCTCCAAACATGAACAGCTGTTGATCAGCTGTACACGGCGCCTGCGCAATTAAGACTACATTCTGCCACATGCTCCCGCACGCTCAGAGCTGCAGCTGCGGGGGATTTTCACCCCTCCTTCTCCTTGAGCCAAGCATTCACCTGGCAATGCCCGCTCCTATTGGTTACATTCAGAGCTAATGGCTGGTTAACTAGATCCTAGAGGATTATGGGGCATGTAGTCCCGGATACCAGCAGGCCCCAGGATGATTCCCTGAGAGGACTGCAGCCCCCAACATGCCGAGCTGGAGCAGTAGGAGGGGAGAGGAAGAGAGGAGAAGAGAGACCATGAGGCTGTCGGGTGGAGGGAGCCAGAGATTCTATGATTATCGCCCAAGGTAAGAACTTATCTCCCCTCTACCTGGCTGCAACCACCCTGTCGTCTCCTACACCTGGCTGCAACCACCCTTTCCTCCCCTCCACCTGGCTGCAACCACCCTGTCCTCCCATCCACCTGGCTGCAACCACCCTTTCCCCCCTCCACCTGGCTGCATCCACCCTGCCCTCCCCTCCACCTGGCTGCAACCACTCTGTCCTCCCCTCCACCTGGCTGCATTCACCCTGTCCTCCCCTCCACCTGGCTGCATCCACCCTGTCCTCCCCTCCACCTGGCTGCAACCACCCTGTCCTCCCTTCCACCTGGCTGCTCCAACCCTGTAATAATAGAAATATTTGCGCTTCAATCTTCCTGACACCATATTAATCATGGTGCCATGATGATTGAAGCGCCAACACCAGCCATTGCCCCTACAAATTGCCTGCAGAAATTTTGTCAGTGCCCCTCCCGAGAATAGACTCTGGATCCACCCCTGCAGAGCGGTCAGTTTAAATACAAGCTGGCACACTCTGTAGCAGACTGAGAGGATGAGCTCACAGTGCCTCTTCTCACTTCTTGTCAGAGGCACTGAGCTCAATGGACCACTGCTGACAGACCTCTCTCCCCAGCTTGTCCCCACACACCCTCTCACCTGCTGACCTGTGGATAGGGGAATCACTCCTACCGTGCTATTGTGTTCTGCCAGTGGGGAGCCTTCCCTACCCACACAATACAATGATCAGTTTTGCTAACTATAGCTGGCAGCACTGATTGTTTTGGGAAAAACCTGGCAGGCTGGTTGTACTCAAGTCGATTAATAGATTGACTTGTGTACAACCAGTTAGCCCATACATAGATTGACTATGGCTGGTCTATGCTTAATTGGCTTAATTTCAATTCATGTATGGCCTGCTTAATCACTAAACCTCCTTCCACAAACCTTTAAATTGTTCCTTCCTAGATTCCTTCATCCTCCTCACCTGTACATAGTGCCCGCTGTCATTTTATTTTTTTATTTTTTTTTGTAACCACTCAGACTTTATCACAACGAGAGACTTTCTCATGGTATTATTCCTTAATATCGTCTCTACTTTGGATTCGCATCATATGTGGTTCTCCAAATTTTTAAAATTTGTTTCTTTATTGCATTCCGTACAAACATAAAAATCAATACAATCCCCTTCCTACAATCCCCTCCCCCCCTTATCCCCTCTCCCCCTTCCCCCAGTCCCCTGACCTCGTTCTTCTAAATTTATCTACTTCTTCATTCACCATCTCAAAAAAATTATTATTATCTGTTTTAATGATTATATTATATTATGTTATGTTATTCACCCATTATTTCTGCAAAACCCAATGTGTATTTGAAAGCCGTCCACACCTTCCACTTTTCTTCAAATGCATCAAATGAGTCCCTGTCACAAGATCTTAAGTATTCCAAATTAAAAATTTTGTCTACTCTATTGCACCATCCCTTCTGGTTAGGGCTATCCGGTTCTTGCCAGTATTTAGGGATTTGGCTCTTAGCTGCGTTTAATAAGTGTGGAATCAAACTTTTAAGGTATAATTTGTTCGACATCCGGATTCCATGTAATAAGCATCCCCACTGATCATCCGGTATTTCTATATTAGTTATGTCTCTGATGGTTCTCCTTATCTCTGTCCAGTATTTTAAAAATTTTGGATAAGTCCACCATATGTGGGCCATTGTCCCAATTTCCTGGCACCCACGCCAACATAGCTGTGATTTTTCCGTTGTAAACCTATGTATAGGGATGAGCCGAACACCCCCGGGTTCGGTTCGCAGCAGAACCCGCGAACGGACCGAAAGTTCGCACGAACGTTAGAGCCCTATTAAATACAATGGATGCGAACGTTTGAAATCTAAAGTGCTAATTATAACGACTATTATGCATGTTATTGTCCTGAAAAGGGTTTGGGGACCCGGGTTCTTCACCAGTTCTTGCATACTGTGCAAGCTCTGGCCAGTGATCCATCCTCAAGACCCAGTAAGCCAGAGGATTTTCGGTGGGGAAGGTGTCCAAGTCTGACCTTGCCCCTAGGTATTCCTGCACCATGTATATCAGACGCTGGCGATGGTTGCTGGAACCGATCATACCTTGGGGCTGCGGACTAAAGAATTGTCTGAACGCATCGGTCAGACGGCCACCTTCCCCACCGCTCCTTCTTTGACTGATCGAAGCCTCAGCAACTTGTTGTCCAGGACCAGGAGTTTGTAACCTCCCAGTCTCTGGGAACGCGTTGCACAGACCTTTCTGCAAGGCCTCCCGGAGTTGTCTCATCCTCTGCTCCCTCTGCGACGGTAAGATAAGGTCCCCAACCTTACCCTTGTACCGTGGATCAAGGAGAGTGGCCAGCCAGTAATGGTCCCTCTCCTTGATCCGAAGAATACGAGGATCCTTCCGCAGACTTTGCAGGATCAGGGAGGCCATGCAGCGTAGGTTAGCTGAGGCATTCGGTCCGGAGTCCTCTGGGTCACTAAGGACGACATGATCCGCAGCCACCTCCTCCCAGCCACGTACAAGTCCACGGGTTTCTTGGGACTGTAAATCATCCCTAAAAGACTGCTGCTGATGATGCTGAGTGCCAGGCTCCACCTCCATGCTGACACAATCCTCCTCCTCCTCTTCCTGTGCGATGGGTGGGACAGAAGGAACACTGTCTGGGTAAAGGGGGCCTTGAGAGGCAAGGAAGTCCTCCTCTTCCTGCCTCTGTTCTGCCTCAAGTGCCCTGTCCATTATTCCATGCAGCGTATGTTCCAACAGGTGGACAAGAGGTACAGTGTCACTGATGCATGCACTGTCACTGCTCACCATCCTCGTGGCCTCCTCAAATGGTGCCAGGACAGTGTATGCATCCCTGATCATGCCCCACTGGCGTGGTGAAAAAAAACCGAGCTCCCCTGACCCTGTCATGGTGCCGTAGTCGCACAGGTACTCATTGATGGCCCTCTGCTGCGCGTGCAGCCGCTGCAGCATGGCCAACGTTGAGTTCCACCTGGTGAGCATGTCACATATAAGGCGGTTCTTGGGCAGGTTCAACTCAGCCAGGCGAGCACTGGCATTATAAGATCTGCGGAAATGCACACAGACTTTCCTGGCCTGCCTCAGGACATCCTGTAAGCCCGGGTACCTGCCCAAGAACCGCTGCACCACCAGGTTAAGGACGTGAGCCACACAGGGCACATGGGTCAGTTGTCCCTGTCGGAGGGCGGAGAGGAGGTTGGTACTATTGTCGCAAACCACCATTCCTGGCTTAAGCTGGCGTGGCGTCAACCACCTCTCGGCCTGCCCCTGCAGAGCAGACAGAGCCTCTGCCCCAGTGTGGCTCCTGTCCCCCAAACACACCAGCGCAAGCACAGCATGGCATCTTTTTGCCTGCGTACTTGCGTAGCCCCTTGAACGCCTACGGAGCACCGCTGGTTCTGAGGACAAAGCACAGGAAGAGGCCATGGAGGAAGAAGAAGAGGAGGGGGTGGAGGAGAGAGGTGTGTCACAACCAGTAGTAGCATTTTGGAGGCGTGGCGGCAGAACAACCTCCAACACTACTGCACCTTGTCCTGCATCCTTCCCAGCTGCCAAAAGAGTGACCCAATGGGCCGTGAAAGAAAGTTAATGTCCCTGTCCATGCCTGCTGGACCATGAGTCAGCGGTAATATGCACCTTACCGCTGACCGCCCTGTCCAGCGAGGCATGGACATTGCCTTCCACATGCCGGTAGAGAGCCGGAATCGCCTTCCGTGAGAAAAAGTGGCGTTTGGGAACCTGCCACTGAGGAACCGCACATTGCACAAACTCACGGAAGGGGGCCGAGTCTACCAACTGAAAAGGCAGCAGTTGAAGCACTAGCAATTTAGCCAAGCTAGCATTCAACCGCTGGGCATGTGGATGGCTGGGAGTGAACTTCTTTCGACGGTCCAGCAGCTGGGGCAGGGAAATTTGCCTGCTAGAATCAGACGTCGGTGTACTGCTAGCAGAGTGCCCGCAAGTACTTGGCTGTGACACACCTAATTCTACACCTTCATTTCTCTCAGTGCAGGTTTCAGAGAGGACTGAACGTATAGTGGGGTTGGAGATCCCAGCTGATGCGGTGCAAGGAGAGGTCCGCTTTGTTCTTGGTGTGGGTCTTTAAGGTAGGCTTGCCAACGAGCTGCATGGCAGGTCAACATATGTCTGGTCAAGCATGTGGTGCCCAAGCGGCTGATGTTTTGGCCACGCGATATACGCTTGAGACATATGTTGCAAACAGCAGCTGTGCGGTCTGATGCACTCGACCCAAAAAAGGCCCACACCAAAGAACTTTTTGAATAACGGGCAGAGGCAGCGCCCTGCACAGGCGGAGCTCTGCGGTGTGATTCAGTCGGTGTGCTGCCCTTACGCTGGCCCCCCGAGGGCATCCTGCCTTGTTGGAGATGTGCCTCCTCCTCATCCTCCTCCTCCTCCTCTCTCCTATTAGGCACCCACGTGGAGTCAGTGACCTCATCATCCCCTCCCTCCTCATCACTGGAGCCAATCTGGCAGTATGCTGTAGCTGCTGGAACATGACTGCCAGATTGGTGTCCTTCTATCTTGAGCATCCCCTCTCTCTGCTCTCACGCTACTGCCTTCCTCTAGCTGGGTATCATCATCAGACCCTTCGAAACGCTGGGCATCCTCCTGGAGCATGTACCCAACACTGTGCTCAAACAGTTCAGGGGACTCCTCAGGAGGACATGGTGGGTCTAGGGAAGGAGTGACTGATGATGACATTGATACCAGGGAAGAGGACGCTTTGGCAGCTGCTTTGCCAGTACCCTGAGCCTGGGTGAGAGAGGAAGAGGAGGATGAGGAGGGCTTGGTCATCCACTCTACCAAGTCTTCGGCATGATGCGGCTCAACACGTCCAGCTGCCGAAAAGAAGGACAAGCGTGTCCCATGGCCACGTGCTGATGACGATGCACCGCGTCCACGACCAGCACTGTTGTCTCTAGACACAGAGCCTGCTTGCCCTCTTTTATTGGCTCCTGACTGTCTGCCTCTCCTTGTTTGCCTTTCAGACATTCTAATGGCCTGCAGGGAGATGGGAAAACCAGCAATAAGGGGTAGCTTCAGGTGTATATTTTGCAGGAATCACACTACGCCTGCTGTAAGTGCTGCAAATGCCTGTTAGTGTAACACACTAGGAAAACACAGCAATAAGGCCTAGATTCAGAAATATATTTTGCAGGAATCACACTACGCCTGCTGTAAGTGCTGCAAATGCCTGTTAGTGTAACACACCAGGAAAACACAGCAATACGGGCTAGCTTCTGGTGTATAATGTGCAGGAGGCACACTCCGGCCACTGTAAGTGCTGCAAATGCCTGTTAGTGTAACACACCAGGAAAACACAGCAATACGGGCTAGCTTCAGGTGTATAATGTGCAGGAGGCACACTCCGGCCGCTGTAAGTGCTGCAAATTCCTGTTAGTGTAACACACTAGGAAAACACAGCAATAAGGCCTAGCTTCAGGAGTATATTTTGCAGGAATCACACTACGCCTGCTGTAAGTGCTGCAAATGCCTGTTAGTGTAACACACCAGGAAAACACAGCAATACGGGCTAGCTTCAGGTGTATATTTTGCAGGAATCACACTACGCCTGCTGTAAGTGCTGCAAATGCCTGTTAGTGTAACACACTAGGAAAACACAGCAATAAGGCCTAGCTTCAGGAGTATATTTTGCAGGAATCACACTACGCCTGCTGTAAGTGCTGCAAATGCCTGTTAGTGTAACACACCAGGAAAACACAGCAATACGGGCTAGCTTCAGGTGTATATTTTGCAGGAAGCACACTACGCCTGCTGTAAGTGCTGCAAATGCCTGTTAGTGTAACACACTAGGAAAACACAGCAATAAGGCCTAGCTTCAGGAGTATATTTTGCAGGAATCACACTACGCCTGCTGTAAGTGCTGCAAATGCCTGTTAGTGTAACACACCATGAAAACACAGCAGTACGGGCTATTTTCAGGTGTATATTTCGCAGGAATCACACTACGCCTGCTGTAAGTGCTGCAAATGCCTGTTAGTGTAACACACTAGGAAAACACAGCAATAAGGCCTAGCTTCAGGAGTATATTTTGCAGGAATCACACTACGCCTGCTGTAAGTGCTGCAAATGCCTGTTAGTGTAACACACCAGGAAAACACAGCAATACGGGCTAGCTTCAGGTGTATAATGTGCAGGAGGCACACTCCCCGCGCTGTAAGTGCTGCAAATGCCTGTTAGTGTAACACACCAGGAAAACACAGCAATACGGGCTAACTTCAGGTGTATATTTTGCAGGAATCACACTACGCCTGCTGTAAGTGCTGCAAATGCCTGTTAGTGTAACACACTAGGAAAACACTGCAATAAGGCCTAGCTTCAGGAGTATATTTTGCAGGAATCACACTACGCCTGCTGTAAGTGCTGAAAATGCCTGTTAGTGTAACACACCAGGAAAACACAGCAATACGGGCTAGCTTCAGGTGTATATTTTGCAGGAATCACACTACGCCTGCTGTAAGTGCTGCAAATGCCTGTTAGTGTAACACACCAGGAAAACACAGCAATACGGGCTAGCTTCAGGTGTATAATATGCAGGAGGCACACTCCGGCCGCTGTAAGTGCTGCAAATGCCTGTTAGTGTAACACACTAGGAAAACACAGTAATAAGGCCTAGCTTCAGGAGAATATTTTGCAGGAATCACACTACGCCTGCTGTAAGTGCTGCAAATGCCTGTTAGTGTAACACACCAGGAAAACACAGCAATACGGGCTAGCTTCAGGTGTATATTTTGCAGGAATCACACTACGCCTGCTGTAAGTGCTGCAAATGCCTGTTAGTGTAACACACTAGGAAAACACAGCAATAAGGCCTAGCTTCAGGAGTATATTTTGCAGGAATCACACTACGCCTGCTGTAAGTGCTGCAAATGCCTGTTAGAGTAACACACTAGGAAAACACAGCAATACGGGCTAGCTTCAGGTGTATATTTTGCAGGAATCACACTACGCCTGCTGTAAGTGCTGCAAATGCCTGTTAGTGTAACACACTAGGAAAACACAGCAATAAGGCCTAGCTTCAGGAGTATATTTTGCAGGAATCACACTACGCCTGCTGTAAGTGCTGCAAATGCATGTTAGTGTAACACACCAGGAAAACACAGCAATACGGGCTAGCTTCAGGTGTATATTTTGCAGGAATCACACTACGCCTGCTGTAAGTGCTGCAAATGCCTGTTAGTGTAACACACTAGGAAAACACAGCAATAAGGCCTAGCTTCAGGAGTATATTTTGCAGGAATCACACTACGCCTGCTGTAAGTGCTGCAAATGCCTGTTAGTGTAACACACCATGAAAACACAGCAATACGGGCTATTTTCAGGTGTATATTTTGCAGGAATCACACTACGCCTGCTGTAAGTGCTGCAAATGCCTGTTAGTGTAACACACCAGGAAAACACAGCAATAAGGGCTAGCTTCAGGTGTATACTGTGCAGGAGGCTTAGCAACAATGACACTGACACTGTCCCCTGCCTATCCTTCTCTCTCCCTGCACACAAGGTTTATCAAAGAATATGACACTGACACTCTCCCTGCCTATCCTTCTCTCTCCCTGCACACAAGGTTTAGCAAAGAATATGACACTGACACTGTCCCCTGACTATCCTTCTCTCTCCCTGCACACAAGGTTTAGCAAAGAATATGACACTGACACTCTGCCTACCTATCCTTCTCTCTCCCTGCACACAAGGTTTAGCAAAGAATATGACACTGACACTCTCCCTGCCTATCCTTCTCTCTCCCTGCACACAAGGGTTAGCAAAGAATATGACACTGACACTGTCCCCTGCCTATCCTTCTCTCTCCCTGCACACAAGGTTTAGCAAAGAATATGACACTGACACTCTCCCTGCCTATCCTTCTCTCTCCCTACACACAAGAATAGCACAAAGAATAGCACACTGTCCCTGCCTATCCTTCTCTTTCCCTGCGCCGGAACACACTACACAAGGCCGCCGCGCTGGCGGCCTTTTATAGTGTGGTGCGTGTGCTAAACCCCCTGAGCTATAATTGGCCACAGGCAACCTGCCTGTGGCCAATTATGGCTCTTCTAGCTGCCGGCGCTGTGATTGGCCAAGCATGCGGGGTCACAGTGCATGCTTGGCCAATCACAGCGCCGGGATTGCACTGCAATGGCGCAGTGTATTGTGGGCCGTTCGCGTCACTCGAATTTGGCGCAAACGGCCCAAATCGGCCCGATCGAACACCGAGCTCATCCCTACCTATGTACCCTATCCGGCGTTAAATACCATCTGACGAGGCATTTATAATTAGTTTCAACTATGTTACAGTTCACAGAAGTTGAATGAACCCTGTTAATTATTTGTTTAATCTCACTCTCTCGTACTTGTGTTCCCAATTCCTCTTCCCACTTCTTAATAAATGTAAATTTCTCAGTTTTTCTTTGGTTATTGTTTAAGACCTTATAAATCTTAGACATAACTCCTTTCATCTTTTTTTCCTCACATATTCTCTCCAGTGGCCTTAAATTGTCTTTAGCTCTAATAGGTTTAGGTAGATTTTCTAAAAAATGTTTTAACCGAATATACCGCCATTCATCGATCAATCTCCACTCCATATTTTTTTTAAATTCCTGATAAGTAATTAATTTATTTTGGACCATAACATCTTTTAATTGTGCATTTTCTTTTAAAATCCATTTCCCAAAAATATTTTCCCTTCCTGGTGTAAAATAACTTGTGTCCTTTAATGGTATAAGAGGCAAATTATATTGCTAATTTTCTTTTTTGTGAATCCGGTCCCAAATTTTTTGTGCATTTCTAGTGATCTCATGTGTATTTGTACCCAATTCTCGATGTTGTGGCGGTATCCATATAATCTTCCCTAATGACACATTACTAATTCTACTCTCCATTTTCACCCAACTCTTCTCCGTGCTATCATTAGCCCATTCCATTATCCGCGCTGTTACTATCAAATTATAATAATTTCTAATATTGGGTGCCCCTAATCCTCCCTGGCCCTTCTCTTTTGTAAGTGTCGTCCACTTGGTGCGTGTTTTTTTCCCACACCACGTCAAAATCGAGAACAATGATTCTAATTTTTCTAAGAAGACCTGAGATAATGGGATCGGAAGCATCTGCATTTTATAGATTATTTTTGGAAGAATGATCATCTTCAAAATTCCTATTCTCCCAATCCATGATAGTTGCTGTAATGCTTTTGCGTCTATCTATTAAGTTCTTGTGGTAAAACCAAGGAAGCTTAAACTTCTGTAGTGTATCAATGCTTTACTAAACAAGGAAAAATATGCACATACAACTGTAGGATGCACAACACAACACAATTCATAGCTTACAAAATATATGCCTACAAATATATATATTGTACAATATGTACACATAAAGTAAACTAAATATGTACTCAACTTAGAGGTCAAGATGTAATGTCCATAGTTCCTTGCTCAGTCTAACTCCCAAAAGCGTCTCCAAAGTTATCCAGCTTCAGGCAGCCATGTCTACTTCCTTTGTCCTTCCAAACACCAACTCCTTCCTTTGTCCTTCCAAACACCAACTGTTGTCCCAACACACGTCTCTCCCAACCCCTTTTCAAGCCCCTCCCACCTATTTCCTGCTTCCTGCAAGGAACGTCCAGACATATCAATGGAGGGGGGGAAGGGTCACTGTAACTAAACCTAAACTCTATATTATTATCATAAAGTCACTATAGAAATTGCCATAGCAACACAGTTGCCCCCGTGCGATTTTATTCAGTTCTACACTAATTTCATTCAATAGAGGGATATAATTCTCTCTGTAGATTGTCTCATATCAACGGCTAATTTAACTCCAAGATACGAAAGTGCTCTATTCCCCCATTTAAATGAATAAGCTTTTTGGTATTCATTCCTATCTATCTTATTAATATTCATACTCAATGTTTCCGATTTGGTCCGATTTATTTTAAAATTAGACATCTCCCCAAACTCATTAAGGGTTTTTAGGATCTTGGGTAGGGTTAGTTTAGGGTGAGTGATGAAAAATAAGACATCGTCAGCATAAGCTGCAAGCTTATGCTCTTCCCCCACCCCTATCCCACTTATCTCCGGATCCTGCCTGATTTTCCTTAATAAGGGTTCCAATGCTAACACAAATAGTAGCGGTGACAGAAGACACCCCTGTCGGGTACCATTCTTCATCTGGAACGGTGCGGATAGTGTCCCATTTACTTTCACCCTCGCTGCTGGATTATTGTACAAGGATTTAATCCAAATGCTCATTCTGGGTCCTAGACCTATTGCCTCCAATGTGGAGTGCATGAAGCCCCAGTCCAACCTGTCAAAGGCCTTCTCAGCGTCAATTGACAGGAGTAGTCCTGGGGCCCCACTTTCTTTAATTTTCTTAATAGCCAGGAGCGATATTATTCCATTGTCTTTACACTCCCTTCCTGGGATAAATCCTACTTGATCTGGGTGTATGACATCTTTCATAATCGTTTTCAACCGGTTTGCTAGGATCTTAGAGAAAATCTTAGTGTCTATATTTAGGAGTGAGATTGGTCTATAACTGGAGCATAATGTAGTATCTTTACCCTCCTTGGGAATTATAGTTATTATGGCTTCTAATGCCTCCTTCCTCATCTCCCAATTTACACCTATCCCATTCATATAAGAGCACATTTTCGGGGTTAGAAGATCTATGTACTTTTTATAATCGAGTATCGTCAGACCGTCTGGCCCAGGACTTTTCCCATTTGGTAATGCGTGAATAATTTTTTTAATCTCCTCTTCTCTTATGGGTGCTTCTAAGAAGTCTAATTTATCCTCAGGGATTTTATCTAAAGCGGTCTCCTTAATATAGGTTTTAATTTCTCCCTTTTTTGTTTGATCTCTACCTTTGTATCCTGGGCATTAAGTGAATACAATTGGCTGTAATATTCTTGGAAGGATTTGGCTATTTCCGATGTTTTATATCTAAGTTCCCCTGTCTTATTTTGTATTTTCTCTATATAATTAAAAAAATATATATTTTTTAGTATTTTCGTCAAATACTTCCCTGGTTTATTACCTCATAGATAACTCTCTTTCTTAGTTTGATTATAGACTATCCGGTTTTCTTGTTCATAGACCTCTCTTAATTCCTTTCTTTTAATATTGAGACGTAATAGTTTCCCTTTCCCCTTGGTTTTTTTGTGTTGCTGTTCTCTGAGATCTCTTTCATTAGTAACGTTTTTTTTTCCGTAATTCCTTCTCTTTTTAACCGCACCCTCCTTTATTAATATCCCTCTAATATATACTTTGTGAGTTTCCCAGACTATGGCCTCTGACATACCCTCAGTACTATTCTCCTTAAAATATTGATCTAATTCTACTTTTATTCTCTGGCCTATATTTTTATCCAATAACAATTCTTCGTTCAACCTCCAGTTATTGTTACTTTTTTGTGCTTCCCCCATATTCCATTGGAGTGTGATTGGTGCATGATCAGAGAATGTTGTAATACCAATATCAGTTTCTACTGTATCCAGTAGCCGATGTTCTACTAAAAAATAATCAATTCTCGAGTACGTCCCATGCACGGGGGAGTGGAAAGTAAAATCCTGTTGCTTTTAGATGTTGTGTTCTCCAAGCATCCACTAGTTGATGTTGGTGCATTTTTTTCTTTAATTTAATCCTCTGGGCCCTTCCAAACCCCCTTGCATGTGACATACTGTCGATTGTTGGCTCAAAACATGCATGGAAATCTCCGGCTATTATGACCCCCCCTTCCTGAAATCCATAAATTCAGCTATGATCTTCATTAAGTATTGGATTGTTTTTTTATTTGGTCCATACACGTTTGCAAGTGAGACCTCGGCCCCATTCAGTTCTCCTTTTAAAAATAAATATCTCCCCTCTGGGTCCTCCTTCTTCTCATCTAAGGTGAACCTGGTCCCCCTGGCAAACCCTATGGCCACACCTTTAGCCCTACTTATAGGTGAGTCCCCATAGTACCACAAGGGGTATTCCTTTGAGATAATTTGACGATTTAAACTAACCCGAAAATGAGTCTCCTGTAAGAAAACTACATCCGCCTTCAGTGTGATTAATTCCCCTTACATTATATGAAATTATGTTTATTTTAGGCATTTGATGTTCCTAGGGTGAGCAAACTAAAGAGACTTAAACTAATTCTCTCAAGATTCTTGCCTAGAGGTCCCCCCTCCCCCAACACCCCCCCACCCCCCCATCCTTCACAGCCCCCCTCCTTCTCCACCACCATCCCACCCCCCCACCCACCCCTCTCCCCTCCTTCCCCCCTCCTTCCTCCCTCCCTGTTGGGGGTATGAAGCCTCGTCGAGGCCCCGTAATCCGTAGCCCTCCTTCTCCATCTGCTCCTATGAATTTCTTCCCCTTAAGGTTGAGCTCTGACTGCAGGCGCGGGATACAGGGCAGCCACTCCCCACTATGGGGAAAGCTCCTGAGCCCGTTCCACTCCCCTAATTACTAGAGTTCTTCAGTTGTTGTCCCCTCTCCGTACCACCCCCCAGCTTCCCCCTCCCCCTCTCCTTCTCCCCTGGTCTTCCCCATTCCTTCCTCAAATTTTTACTCAAAATTATTTTTTCCTCGATTTCGAGGACCAGGGTTGTTTATCTGAAGTCTTCTGCCTATGCTCTCTTTCCCACCATCCTGGGATATAAATTTCAGGGATATCCAGTCTTTTACAGAAGTTAGGGGTGTCTTCAGGGAATCTCAGGGTAGCTGAACGTCCTTCCTTTCGACCCACTAGACACGCTGGGAAACCCCAAGAGTATTGAATCTCCTGACTCTTGAGTTGTTCTAAGAGTGGTTTTAAAATTCTTCTTCTGTTCAATGTCTCTCCTGCTAAATCTGGGAATATCTGCAACGTGGTGTCCTCATACTTTGCGGGGACCTTAGATTTTAAACTTTGTTGAATCTGTACTTTGTCTTGATAGTTATGAAATCGTGCGATTATATCTCTTGGGATTTCTCCCATTAGTCCCGAGGGTTTCCTGATCCTATGGATTCTTTCAAATTTTATCTTTTCTGTGGCCTTTTTACTTAGCATATGTCCAAAAATGTTATACATTTTTTCCTGTAGGTCTTCTATTTGTTGGTCTGGTAATCCACGTATCCTCAATTTTTTTCTCCTGTTACGGTTTTCCTGGTCTTCGAGTCTGTATTTCATATACATTTGCTCCTTCTGTATATCTTCCAATTGCCCTTTTAATTCCCTGACTTCCACTGCTTGCGCATCCATTTTTTCTTTTGTTTCCTCCACTCTCCTCAGTAAGTGATTCAGGTCCTCCTGTATTATCGACATTTCCCCTTTAATCGATTTCTCCATTCTGTACATGACTGTTTCCATTCTAGCGAACATCTCCACTATTTCTCCCTTAGTAGGTAGTTTGTCTTTTTGTCTAATCTCAACGATATCTTCCTCTTCTTCTTTCGCTGTAATAGGGTTTTCGGTCTCTGTATATTCTGAGTGTCTTCTCGTGACTGTTTTCTGTGAGCCCTCAGATGTCCTCCTGTTTAGCGGTGTTACTTTCCCTGGGCTGTCTTTAGATATTTCTTGTGTCATGTATTATTTTTTAATAGTACTCGGGCTTTCACTCATTTTTGGGGTTTTTGCTGTTGCACCCCTTAGCTGCCTCCCCCTCATCATTCTTTCTCGTGTCTCTGCGTCTAGTAAATGTATCTATATCTTACTCTGCCTATGCGCTCTATGTGAGATCCCTCCTAGTTGTTTTGAAACCACAATGTTGCTTGATTTTATGTAATCTATTGGTTTCTCCTATGCTACTGTTTATTCTACTTGTCCGTTTGTTCCTGATATCAGTAGCGGATCCACTTGTCGAGGACCTCTTTAACCACGCAAATGTGTGCTTCTCTTATATTTCAAATCCTGTATGAACTAGCTCACCCGTTGGTTGCTTGGATTAGTTTGGTTTGCCGTGTTTGGTTTCTTATTTGAATTCTGATTTCTTATTTCTAACGTCACTTATGATGATTGTTATAGTCATGGCGTTAAACCAGATCCTATTTCTGAGGGTAATGATTGTTATAGTTATAGTTTCCTCTGAATCTTTACTTAGCTGGTAGTCAAAGTTCTTTATTTTATTTTGTTTTGCGTTCTTTTCTATATATTTTCCTGCTAATGCTATGACGCTCTGTTACTGTAGTTCTTATGAGTAGTGCACAGCAAATGGAAATTAACGGGATATTGGGACAAGAAGAAAGGGCTCATATACATCAAACTCAGTCCAAAGTTATTTTAAATACTAGAAGATCAGCAGATCAGAAGACTAAAAGACCAGAGGGTAAGAGTGTTCAATTGCCGGAGGGTAGTTAATTCCAGATACCTCTGCTCGCCTCTGCTCAATACTGCCGGCGTCCCCCCTTATCTTGTCCACTTCCACCTCTGCCACCCCACGACTCTCCTTTCTCCTCCACTCCTTTTCCTCCTATCTCCTTTTTTTTTTCCACTTCTTCTTTTAATTTCCGCCTGGTCCCTGTATTTTCTCTGCTATCGCAGTATCGCAGTATTGCAGATTCAGCGCGTGGCCATTGCCATTGCTATTATTGCCATTGCTAATTTGCATATACTGGCATGTCTATTATTTTGATTGCTTTAATTTCTTCTTATTATTTCTTTTTTCTTATATCTTCATTTATTTCTTATACCTCCTGTCTTTCGTGTTTCTCATTGCCTCAATGCGTCCACCAGCTATAGCCGCCTGCAGTCCCTCAAGCTTTCCCCCCTCTCCACACCACCGACTCTCTCACTCCGCCTTCCGCTTTGCCTCCCCTCTTGTCAGGCAAAAGACTCCAGGGGATGGAAAGGGAGGGGGGGGCGAGAAGGGGGAGCGTCCGCTAGAACTCCTAGCGACCTGGCGCAGCTCAGCTCAACCCGATCACCCGGCGGACCTCTCCTCAGGCCTCAAAACATACACCCCAGGGGCAGCGTATAACCCCTGAGCGCCAAGCCACAGGTAAGCAGGTCGGATGAGCGGGCGGGCGAGCGGGCAGATAAGTGGGCGAATGGCCGCGGCGGGCGGGCGGGTGGGCGGACTAACAGAGCCAACAAACACTACTGCCAAGACCAGTCTGCTCACACCGGTAAGATGGCTCAAAAGCGGGAGTGCGGTAGTTCAATAATGAATACCGTCGTGAGGCGATGGTAAAAGTTTAGTAGTAGTAGGATTTTGAGAAAAAAAAAAAGAGAGGTTTGACAAGGCTACAGCAGCTGCAACATTTGCATTATATCACATTGTATCACTTCCTTGTATTACCATGTGCCAGGAGAGTCTAGGAGAGTCAAGGAGAGTCAGGACTTTTCAGGGGGTTGGGAGATATTCTTACGTTCCTGTTGCAAGGGAGCTCGCTAGGGAAAGATCCAGGGAGATCCAGGAAGAGGTCCAGGGAGTTGATCACATCTTGCTTTTCATGCTCAGGGAGCTTTGCGGGCTTCACGGAGCTAGCAGCTGTTCCTGCTCTCCGCCCCCATCAGCAGCAGCTCCTCCCTCCATGCCCACTGTCATAACCTCCACACTCCTCTCCCGTACATACTGCCCACTGTCTTACACTCCACACTTCTCTCCTATACATAGTGCCCCCTGTCAACCATCCACAATCCTCTCCTGTACATACCACCCACTGTGATACCTTCCACACTCCTCTCCTGTACATACTGCCCACTGTCATATCCTCCACACTCATCTCCTGTTCATACTGCCCACTGTCTTACCCTCCACACTCCTCTTTTGTACATACTGCCCTCTGTCATACCCTCCACACTTCTCTCCTGTATATACTGCCCTCTGTCATACCCCCACACTCCTCTCCTGTACATACTGCCCACTGTCATACCCTTCACACTCCTCTCCTTTAAATACTTGCCACTATCATACTGTCTGTTGCGGAACTCCAATGTCCGCTGGGAAATCCTTGAAGCTGAGGAAGTACTAACTTATTCAAGGCAACCTTTTATCCCAGTAACTGGACGACACACAATTCTGGGAGTAAATCAACACTTTATTTTGCCACAGCTGGCTTTTTATATCATTCCCCATGCAAGGGGTTTCTTAACTCATTTTCCAGGGGCATTCTCTTCAGCAACTAACAGATGACAGTGATTTAATTC
Organism: Rana muscosa; assembly: GCA_029206835.1. Classification (NCBI taxonomy): domain Eukaryota; kingdom Metazoa; phylum Chordata; class Amphibia; order Anura; family Ranidae; genus Rana; species Rana muscosa. The sequence continues at coordinate 592,824,318 of CM055116.1, read as the reverse complement.
CCTGGAACTATTTCTAACAACTTGGTATGCCTGAGACGTTTGTCTCCACATATTTACTCATAACAATGAAACCGTGCCAGACACATTACTAGGGGTGTAATTACATCCCGTAGCAGATAATAGGTGGGGTCATTAACACACTGACAATAGATGAATGGAAAGCTACCTCAGACCCCAATTAACCCAATTTACTTATTCAGACATCAGTAGACATTCTATCTCTACATTTCCTGGAATGAATATTTACTGTCCCCTTTGAAGTGATCCCCACCATATTCTCAGTTTCAGTATTTTGCTACACTGCTCCCCCTTACCCACAAGCCGGCATACACAGTTTGATCCTTAACGGATCGGCTTGGGGATGTCCGGAGAGTACTCACGGATCACTTTTCCGGTTCAGTTTGCCGCGATAATCCGTCAGCATTGCTGTTCTGTTTCCCGGGGCTGTAGCTGATGGTGACGTTGTAAGGTTGCAGGGCGAATAATGGAATTCAGTTTTGGAACAGTCACTTGCTTTGCTCTCTCAATGGCTCCCAAAACTTGTTGCTGATGCTCTTGGGAGAGGTAAGGCAAAACCTGGGCGCAAATCCCATTTAACCTTTTGACAATTTCAGCCTGTTTGTGCATTTCAATGTTCAAGCCATGGGACATCTCATAATACATGACGTAGTGTCGTCGCATCTCCGATTTCTCACGGGCCAACTTGTCACATTCCAACTTTAGACTGTGATATTGTGCCTGATCTAAGGTACATGTTGGGGGAGATATTCTTACCCGGGTCTCAGCAGCACGCGGATCAGTTCCAGCAACACGGGTCTGGGCACAGGTAGTCACTGGGTGGGCTTCAGCGGGGCCCATCGGGGCGTAAGCCGAAGCGAGGGGGACAAATCATTCCCCAGTAGTACCTCCGCTGGCAAATCCTTCATCACCCCCACATTCACGTGTCCCGAACCAACCCCCCAATCCAGGTGAACACGGGCAACGGGTAGCTGGAAGACGGTGCCTCCCGCTACTCTTACGGCTACAGTGTCTCCGGTGTGTTGGCTCTCTTGGATGAGGTTCTTCTGTAGTAGGGTCATGGTGGCGCCAGTATCACGTAGGCCGTTGGCTACCTTTCCATTGACCCAGACAGTCTGCCTGTGTTGCTGCCTGTTGTCTCGGGCAGCTGCTTGTATTGGATCAGCCTCGTGCAGGACGCCCCAATGTTCCTCCAATTCTTCAGCTCCGCAGTTGTCTGGGGCCGCTTCCGTGTGATAGCAATGAGCGGCTGCCCCTGCTGGAGGGGGCGGCCCTGGTCGAATCTATGCAGCTTAATCCTGGTTCCGAGTGCAGTCTCTCTGATAGTGCCCAAATTCCTTGCACGCATGGCACTGCACTCCCTTGCGCCCGAGGTATCGATTTGCAGGGGAGTTAGGGATTAGCCCGGGTCGTTGTGTAGCTGGTGGCCCTGGGTTATTGTTCAGCGGTCTGGTGTTTGGTCGGAAGCTAGTCTGTGATGGCCTGCGGGCATCTTGATATTCATCAGCTTGCCTGGCCGCTTCCGAGAGAGTGGTAGGTTTGCAGTCCCTAACCCACTCCTGCACCTCTGGGTTTAGTCCATTAAAGAATTGCTCCAGTAAAATCAGCTGGGTGATCGTGTCTGCTGTGGTTGCTTGACTGGCTTGTAGCCAAGCTAGGGCTGCCCTCTGCATTCGGCAAGCCCATTTGGTGTGGGAGTCCTTCTGCTGTTTCTTTGTTTCCCTGAAGCGTCTCCTGTATGCTTCTGGGTTGATGGCATATCTTGCCAAAATAACTTCCTTTACCCGACTATAGCTTGCGATTTCCTCCTCTGGCACGGCTCTGTAGGCTTCTGCTGCACGGCCTGACAGCTTACCAGCTAAGATCCATACCCAGTCTGTCTGGAGTACTTGGTACAGCTTGCATTGCCGTTCAAAATCTTGCAGGAAGCTATTGATCTCTTCCTCTGCTTCCACAAACTTTTTAAAGGCATCATGGGGTACTTTTAGTTTTGTCTCTGGTGCCGGTGTAGTTGTTAGCAGCCTCTCAGAGGTACGCTGTTCCGCCAGCCGGAGTTGGGTCTCCCGTTCTTCTCTCGCCGTGATAAAGGCATCCACTTGGGCTAACGTTGCCTGTACCAGCTCTGTCAAGGGGTTTTCTCCATAAAACGCTAGCCTGCGTTTCACTTCTTGCTCAAACTCGGTCTCCATGGCTTCTGTAGCCATACTGTGTGCCCAATCTCCCTTGGTCAGTTCTGCAATCAGCTCGGCTTTGGTTTTATTGCTGGCGCTCTTCCCTCTTGCTTCCAGCAAATTCTTTAACGTCGCTCGTTTTAATCCAGAATAGTTTGTCTCCATTCACACTTCCATTTGTGTAACCGAATTTGCATGAACGCTGCTTACTCTTGCTGCATGGCTTTAATCCCACCGCTGCCAACCAGTGTTGCGGAACTTCAAAGTCCACTGGGAAATCCTTGAAGCTGAGGAAGTACTAACTTATCCAAGGCAACCTGTTACCCCCACAGTAACTGGACGACACACAGTTCTGAGAGTAAATCAACACTTTATTTTGCCACAGCTGGCTTTTTATATCATACCCCATGCAATTCTTAACTCATTTTCCAGAGGCATTCCCTTCAGCAACTAACAGATGACAGTGATTTAATTACCTGGAACTATTTCTAACAACTTGGTATGCGTGAGACGTTTGTCTCCACATATTTACTCATAACAATGAAACCGTGCCAGACACATTACTAGGGGTGTAATTACATCCCGTGGCAGATAATAGGTGGGGTCATTAACACACTGACAATAGATGAATGGAAAGCTACCTCAGACCCCAATTAACCCAATTTACTTATTCAGACATCAATAGACATTCTGTCTCTACATTTCCTGTAATGAATATTTACTGTCCCCTTTGAAGTGATCCCCACCATATTCTCAGTTTCAGTATTTTGCTACACTGTCCACACTCCTCTCCTGTACATACCACCCACTGTGATACCCTCCACACTCCTCTCCTGTTCATACTGCCCACTGTCATATCCTCCACACTCCTCTCCTGTACATACTGCAAACTGTCATACCCTCCACACTCCTCTCCTGTACATACTGACCACTGGCATACCCTCTACACTCCTCTCCTGTACATAGTGCCCACTGTCAACTCTCCACACTCCTCTCCTGTACATACTGCCAACTGTCATACCCTCCACACTCCTCTCCTATACATAGTGCCCCCTGTCAACCCTCCACACTATACTACTGTGTATAGTGCCCACTGCCATACCCTCCACACTCCTCTCCTGTACAGAGTGCCCACTGTTATACGCTCCACATTCCTCTCCCTCACCTGCACATACTTTCCACTTTTATATCATCCATACTCCTCCCCTATGCCTCTTCAACTAAAGGAAATCTTCTCAGTCCTCATATTTGTTCTGCCCATTATTAGTACTTATTTAATTTTGTGATTACTACTGTGATGTATAGAGGAACATAGGGGATGTCAGCTACTCTAAATATAGCACTTGTAAAAAAAAGTGTCCCTGAAAATATTTTTGAAACTATGCACTTGGGCACTGCCCAAGGGCCACCGGGTCAGTAGGGGGCCCCATGAGAGGCTCCTGGGATCCTGTGATATTAAAGCGGTAGTAAACTTCACTAACATTAGTCCTTTTTGGAGGCCCTGAGGTACGTTATGCCATAATGTACAAGTATGCACAGCATATTAGCACATTAGGGTACACTTACCTGTCAGACTGAGCCCTTCAGCGATGCGATCAATCCGGCGGGACCCGGGTGCTTCCATCTTCACCCAGTCTTCCTTCTGGGTTCTGTGCCTTTGTTCACTTGCCTTGGCCGAGCTGCGTTGCTGTCACTCCCACGCATGCTCATGCGCATCCTCTCTCTCTCTCATCCCCCCTCTCTCTCTCATCCTCCCTCCCTTACTCCTCACCTCTCTCTCATCCACTTTCTCTCTCTCTCTCTCTCTCTCTCTCATCCTCCCGCTCTCTATTTAATTTAATTTGTTAACAAAAAAATTTGGCATTTTATTTTTTATAAAAGGCCCGCCAAAATCCTCAGCACCAGGCCCATGATGGTCTTAATCTGGCCCTGATGCCGCATACACACGACCATTTTTTATGACGAGAAAATGCAGTTTTTTAAATTGGTCATTAACCACTTAAGCCCTGGACCAATATGCAGCATAAAGACCAGGCCCCTTTTTGCGATTGGGCACTGCGTCGCTTTAACTGACAATTGCGCGGTCGTGCGACGTGGCTCCCAAACAAAATTGACATCCTTTTTTTCCCACAAATAGAGCTTTCTTTTGGTGGTATTTGATCACCTCTGCAGTTTTTATTTTTTGCGCTATAAACAAAAATAGAGCTACAATTTTGGAAAAAAAAATGAAATATTTTTTACTTTTTGCTATAATAAATATCCCCAAAAAATATATATAAAAAACTATTTTTTCCTCAGTTTAGGTCGATACGTATTCTTCTGCATATTTTTGGTAAAAAAATCGCAATCTGCGTTTATTGATTGGTTTGCGCAAAAGTTATAGCGTTTACAAAATAGGGGATAGTTTTCTGGCATTTTTATAAAAAAAAGATTTTTTACTTTACTGGCGGCGATCAGCGATTTTTTTCGTGACTGTGACATTATAGCGGACACTTCGGACACTTTTGACACATTTTTGGGACCATTGTCATTTTTACAGCGATCAGTGCTATAAAAATGCACTGGTTACTGTAAAAATGACACTGGCAGTGAAGGGGTTAACCACTAGGGGCGCTGAAGGGGTTAAGTTTGTCTAAGGGAGTGATTCTCACTGTTAGGGGGCGTGGCTACGAGTGACACATCACTGATCTCCGCTCTGATTACACAGAGCGGAGATCGGTGACAGTGTCAGTAGGCGAGCAGGGAGATATTGTTTTTACACTAACATCTCCCCACTCCATCCCTCCGCGAGAAGATCGCGGGGATCTCTTTAAATGACAATTGCGCAGTCATGCTACACTGTCCCCAAATGAAATTTTTATCATTTTCTTCCAACAAATAGAGCTTTTGGTGGTATTTGATCACCTCTGCGGTTTAAAATTTTTGCGCTATAAACGAAAGAAGAGCGAAAATTTTGAAAAAAAACCTGATGGGCACTGATGGGCGGCACTGATAGGCGGCACTGATGGGCACTGATAGGCAGCACTGATGGGTACTGATAGGCGGCACTGGTGGGCACTGATGGGCACTGATAGGTGGCACTGGATAGGAAGCACTGATGAGGAGCTACTGACAGGCTTTTCTGAGTGGCACTGATTGGCACTTTGATGGGGCACTGACAGACATTACTGATGGGGTACTGATTGGCGCTTTTTGGGCACTGTTGTGGGCACTTATCTGCATGGATATGGGCACTGACAGGCTTTATATAGGGGCACAGGCTGGCATGTGATGGGCATTTATTTTTAACTGATTGGCACATTTTTCTGGGGCTGTGGTGATAATCAATGCCGATTGGCTCTCCCTGTCAGCATGAACCGAGGAGAGCCGTTTACCGGCACTTCTTGGTTCACGCGATGATCAGCTATCATTGGTCACAGCTGATCATGTGGTATGAAGCCTCTGTCAGAGGCTTCATACCACGATCGGAGTTGCTGTGTGTCAGACTGACACACAGCACCCCCAATCACCGCACTGCGCGCCTCCATGGGCGCGCGCCGGCAGTGATATCCTGATCACGTCATATGACGTCCAGTCAGGATATCACAACCACTTTGCCGTCGTCATTCTGCTATATGGCAGGCGGCAAGTGGTTAAAGGCATGAAGATGGATCCTGTCGATGTGAGCCCAAAAAGTTAGGGCCAAGCAGCCCTGTCTGAAGAGGCTACTTTACTGACACCTAAAGCCATGATTGAGACAGAGTTCATAACAGCCTTGGGAGAGATCATAGTCAAATTCTTAAAGAGCTCCCCCACATGCATGGGGATTCAGCATCGAAATTTAAGACCCTCCTCTGGGAAACGACTGGTGCTAGCCGGGAAAGAAGAGTATGAAACTTGGATGGAGCAAGCTGTGCAGGCACTCGAAGAGTGGAATGAACCAGAAGCCCAAAAGCGCATCAGTGAAACTTTGTGGGGAGCCGCTGCAGAAGCCATCAGAAACCTGAAGTTCAGATTAACGACCTCGCTATGCTACAGGAGGAGTTTGGACCAATGGAGACAGCAGCATACTTAATTTACCAGTTCGAGCATGCTCTCCAATGCAAAGATTAACACCTGTCTGAATACATTAAACGCTTGAATAAGATGCTGTACCAGATCGTGTTAAAGAAAGGGATGCAGGGGCGTGGTTTAGCAATGGAAGCGTGAGGACGGTCTTTCTGGAGCTCTGCATGGGAGAGACCTGAGAACCTCCCGCTGGATTGTGAGAGCGAGCCGCGGTTACATGCCAGGGGACTGTAAGCATCCACTGATCACGGGGCAGCAGAGGGGACCCGAAATCACCCACTATTTCCTGCGGCAACACATCCTCTTCAAGCGACTGGCTGTGGTCGGCCAGCTTCGCCTGTGTGACTTTTTGGAGCCCAACGGCCAACTCTCCTCCGAAACTGGGGTGTCTGCCACGGATCCCCCCTGGACTTCTGGAGCAGCCTGCAGTTGCCTAACTTCCACCGCAGATGCCTACGGTCAACGGGCATTTCCCGTCAGCTTATTGAACTAGAACGCATTTGTCATCACGGGGAGCCAGTTCTTCACAGTCTTTCACTGATCTACTCCTCTTTGACTCGAACAGCGGAAAGATACATTCCCCCGTTCCTCTCTAAGTAGGAGACGGACCTCGGCACCCAATTTACTGACTCACAGAGGGAGAAGATTCTCCACTTTGCCCAGAAGTCCTCCATAGCCACGAGAGTGGAAGAGACTTGTTACAAAATCATGACCCGTTGGTATAGGGTGCCCACTACTCTGCACCATTTCTTCCCGCAAGCCCCAAGTCTGTGTTGATGCTGTGGTACTGCAGAGGGAACGATGCTACACATTTTCTGGGACTGTCCCAAACTCGGACCCTTTTGACTCTGGAGGGGAACCCCGTGGCCTATTTTCTCCACCTTTCAGAGCAGCCCATCAAGAAATACAAAGCCTCCCTCACCATCCAGCTGCTGAATGCTGCCAAGGATTACATCCCCCTCTATTGGAGAACGGAGAACCCGCCGGCAAAATCCCTGTGGTTTTCTAAAGTGAACGAACTAAGAGATATGGAAGATCTCACCGCCACCTTGCACAACAGGGAGAAGACCTTTTGGGGGACCTGGAGACCTTGTCAACACTTTATATATGCAGACCACTACCTTTGTGAGGTCGCGCAGTCTGACTTACCTATTGGGTCTGCTTTGCTCCCCAGTCAAGGGGCGCTACCCTACTCTACTCCACTCTGCCTCACCTCGCTACTCCTCTTTCTTTCTACACCCCCCATCTCTCATTTCTCTATCACCCCCCCTGGCCTTTACCCCCCTCTCTTTCTGAGAGTTGCCTGATATACGACCCTCTCTCCCCCTCTGTATGTACCCTGTCCTCAGTTTTTTACCCAGCCATGGGCTGTTTTAATCAGATATTGTGAATATCCTAGTGTACATTACCCAAGTCATGTGTAGCAAGGTTCTACTACTATATCTAAATATGCGTTGTATTATTGTTTAAAGGTTTGGCTCCCTCTGGTGTCCACTTGATTTAGTACATTAAAACTTTTGTTTGGGTTCGTTAAACCACAAAGTACTGCATGGTGGGTAATGTAGTGAACGAGGAAGTGACTCTATTGACGTGAGCGGAGGAAAGGCTAGAAGTACCCAGAATGCCACGGTGTTACCAGAATGCAATGTGAAAGCGCACAGCCTGCTGGGGGAGGGGATAAAAGAGGAGACGGGGCCGGTGCTCTCTCTCTCTGGATGCCATCTTTCAACGTTGCAAGAGGCCTATGTGAGTAGGCCCAGGGCTGAGAGAGCCTGGGCCTAGATTTGAAGAGCAGATCGCCTGACAGAGGGATCCTTGTGGACAGCCTGGCTGATCGAGCAGGCGGATCGACCCGCGCTTCATAGCATTGAAGCAACCCATTCACCAGCACTCTGTAAGGGGCCGCACTGTGAACCGGCACCATCGCCCACCCCAGAGACATCTGCCAGGGAGTTCTAGATGGAGCATACCAGTGGGCTGAGAACTCGTATCAGTGAGAAGGCACTTGCCTTCTAAGTTGTGACTGAGTTTATAGAAGTGTTTCCTGTTACCCAGTACTGCACTGGCTGAAACCTGTGGTGCCACAGCTAGGAATTCATTACACTTGAGTGTGGTATATCCGGATTGACTGTGTAGTAGACATGTGCACACTGAAATATTTTGTTTCGGAATTTCGTTTTCGTTCGAAAAATAAATTTATTTAGTTACTCCCGAAATAAATTTTTATTTATTTAGTTTTTCGTTAAAAATTGCATTCGTCCGAAAATCCGAAATAATTAAGGTCGAATCTGTCATTGAAGGCTTATATGGTGTGTGTGTGTTCTAAGAAGATTTGACGGAGCAGCTAAACTATTCGACGCAGCAATCGTACATTTCCGGTCGAATGTTCCGCCTACAAGCTAGCTATAGTAGAATTCTAATGTTGTATGACTAGTAATAATTATATTTATTAATTATTATTACTAGTCATTCAACATTAGAATTTTTCTATAGCCCATGAGCGGATGCATTTAACCGGAAATGTACGATTGCAGGCAGCATCGTACAGTGAGTTTAACTGCACCGTCGAATCAACTTAGAACTTTTGACAGACACCATAAGCCACAGATTCGACGTTTGTATGTGTAGCGGGGTCCTCAAATTGATGGGATACACCTGGGCAATAGTGTAACCCAGGTGTATAATTGTGTTAGGATTCAGACCCCTTTTTGTTTCGTGGAGGATTGGAGGATGTAATATTCTCCTTTGCCTGTGGGTGGCGTAGTACCCACAGGCTTCAGGTAGAATCATCCCCTGCAGTGCTCCCTGTTTGGTCTCTTCCCGGAGATGGTATGGCTGGGGCGGGGAACCCGCCGGGCCATTGATGGGAGGAGATAAAAGGGGGAGACGCCCTTGCCACGAGGTTCTTGCGGAGAAGGAGGTCCTCGGAGGAGGAGGGTTGCGGTCTGCACCCAGGGCCCTTAGGCCTGGGTGCGGGAGATCCAGGAGTCTGGTCCAGGTGCCCATGGCCTGGTCCGGAGTCATGTTGGCGTCCATCCCAGGCACCTTTAGCCTGGGGTGAGGTACTATCGAGGAGGCCTGGGGCCCAGTACCTTCGACTGGGTCCCGCTAGGGTGGACTGTCCGAGGGTCCCTGAGCGGAGGGACTCGTACCTGAGGTGAGGAGGCCGGGGAGGTTACCCACTGGAGACCCGGAGCAGCACCAACCCGGTGACAGTGGGCCTCTGGGAACTCTCTTGGGAGGACACATCCCCCTGATAGGGGCCACAGCGCATCGAAGAGGGCTCCATTGCTGTTCATAGGGGTTGCTGGAAGAGACCCCATCCTTCCTGTTCTGTAACAGCCGGATTGGCTTAGGCGCCGCTGGTCATAGTACAGTGGCATAGAACTGAAACGTTAGGAAGTGCCTTGATCTGCTCATCCCACCGTTGGCAAGGTTATAGGTCCCAACCAGTCTGCTGTTAAAAGAACTGTTTATCGTGCTTTGCTATTGGAGTGCCAAATAAACAAGTGTTGGACCTTTCTTCGGTGTGTGAACTCCGGTTACTGGAAACAGATGGAAGGCTGGTGAGCTTGTAAGTACAGACTCGGTACATTCGCAGAACACATTGGCCCGAGGAAACATCAGGAAGTGGCCTTCACCTCCCTATTGTAATGGGGAGGACATGGGCCGTGGCGCATCTCACTCTCACAACTCAGAAACCCCTAGACATGAGTTGGTGTGTAACAGATGAAGAAGTTGGAGAGAGGGTGAGGCCGCTACATATGTTTTTCGATGCTTTGTCGAATCTTCGTCGAATCTTCGTCGTTCATGTTGAATGGATGGTCTATCCCAACAGTCAGCTAACTACTTTCACATTCGTTTGTGCACGTCCTCCGACGTTGTGTCAGTGTCGGATAATATGGCGACCCATTTCGACCACATGGAGGACGTTCCTGGGCCTTCTATGGAGGCAGCAGCAGCAACATCCCATTCCCCATCATCCAAAAAGCGGCGCTTGGGGACACAAGCTGCAACCAGCAGGAAGCGTAACCTTATGTGGACTCACATTGAGTCCCAGGTCCTTGTAAAGGAAACGCTTCCTTACTGGATACAGCTGTGTGGCCCCCGCTCCAGGGATACCACTCAGGAGTGGAAGCGGGAGAAGTGGGAGGAGATCTCCAAAAAAGTTCAAGGGATGTATCGCCATCGGCGTGACCCAACTGCCTGTCGGAAAAAATTCAGCGACATTAAGCGGTAAGTAACATGTCTGATTATTATTTTTTTTACATTTTAACCACTTCAGCCCCAGGGGATTTGGCTGCCAAATGACCAGGCCACTTTTTGCGATTCGGCACTGCGTTCTTTTTTTCCCCACAAATAGAGATTTCTTTTGGTGGTATTTGATAATCTCTGGGTTTTTTTTTTTTTGCGCTATAAACAAAAAAAGAGCGACAATTGTGAAAAAAAACACAATTATTTTTTTACTTTTTGCTATAATAAATATCCCCAAAAAATATATAAAAAAACAACTTTTTTCCTCAGTTTAGGCCGATACGTATTCTTCTACATATTTTTGGTAACAAAAATTGCAATAAGCGTTTATTGATTGGTTTGCGCAAAAGTTATAGCGTCTACAAAATAGGGATAGTTTTATAGCATTTTTATTATTATTATTTTTTTACTAGTAATGGCGGCGATCAGCGATTTTTATCGTGACTGCGACATTATGGCGGACACATCGGACACTTTTGATGCCATTTTGTGACCATTGTCATTTATAGAACAATCAGTGCTCTAAAAATGTACTGATTTTACACCATACACAGTTCACACAAGTGCATAATTAGAAAGGTGGACTGGACATCTATATTTTATCAGCACAATCCCAATCCTTTCTTTTATATTTTATTGTGCACCAAAAAAGCATACGTTTTTCTTAAAATAAATTTGGTTAATAAAAAAATGTGCAAATCTTGTGCTACGTGAAAAAATGCGCCTAATCCAAAAATTCCATTTGCATTGTTTCATTCTACGGGTTCATTCTACATTTGTTTCATGTGTTGATGTAATTTTCAGATTACAATTGTAGTTTAATTATGGAACCTGTTTCTCTTCTCTTTTTGTTTTGCAGTTCCATAGCGCGTAAATGCCGGCAGTTGGGGCGCAGAGGGAAGCAGGTGCCTCTCCTCCCCCATGAAGCAGAGCTTTTAGCGGGTATAGGGGAGGATGAGATCACCCATCTCCTGGCTCATCAGGGTTGGTGTCAGCATTGCATTGTGCAGGACATTTTTTTTGTCAAGCATCCGACATTTACCATATTGTGTTTGATTTTATTTAAAGATCGCATCCAGTCCCAGCGCCGCCGGAGGTGGAGGGCGGAGGAGCAGGAGTCCTCCATGTCATCAACGCCCAGTAAGTAGTGTAGTAGTGACACTAATACAGTGGGTCCTTTTCCATTTGTCCAGCCTTCCATTGTCGATTCCTGTGTCATTGCTTCTCGCTCAAGCAGTGACAGGTAGAGCCTCTGCAACCTTCTGTCAGGTAACGCAACTGCTTGCGTAACTTACGCAATCTGACAGAACGTCGCTGCTCTGAACTGAGGCACCTGATCAGTGGCGGTGCACCTAGCACTCGCCGCTGGAACCAGGACAGGTAAGTGCCTCGTTTTTTTTTTTTAGAGATTTTTTCTAAATGGTTGAATGCATGTCCCTGCCTTGTAGATAAACGTTAGTGACCTGACCTGTATTGCCATGCTAATGGATAATTAATTTTATCTATATACAGTATTTATTTATAGTAATTTGAAGCTTGAACATTGTAACGTTCATCATTTCTCCTTTATATTAAATAGGTGTCATCCAATCAGAGGGGGAGACTCAGGAGGAGGAGGCTGAGGCGGCAACGCCCACATGTAAGTTAGTATAATCTTGCTGGTGTCTGCTGAGTGATCATACATGTTTCAATGTTCTTGTACTAATGTGTGAGATTGTTGTACACTGCAGATTGTAATGTTCTTTTCTATATTAATCATAATCAACAGCTGCTGAGGCTGAGCAGGAGGTGGAGGAGACCTGCACTGTAGAGGCTGCTGGGGATGCGGAAGCTGGTGAACAGCCAGACCCGGCAGATCCAGGGAGTAAGTATAACTTTTTTTGTATTTTCCAGGCAAATATAGTATTTTAAATATGAAATGCTGATGGCAAACCTTGTCTAGAAATGGTTGTGATTTATTCTCCAAGGCTTCGGTTTAGCTGGAATTATTAATTATTAGTCCCCCTTTGCAGCTGATTCCAGTCTTCCCGTTAGCGTGACCTGTGCTTGTTATTTCCTCAATGTCACTTCCCTGATCACGCCAGCTTCTTGCTGCAGTTCAGGTTCCCAGTCTGAGCCAATCACTGTTAACCACTTAACGACCGCCCACTGTAAATATACGTCAGCAGAATGGCACCGACAGGCAGAATCACGTACATATACGTGATTGCCTTTGTATAGTTGGGGGGTCCCCCCTCCTTACAGTGGGTGGTCGTTTTACCTTCGGGAGCGATCCGGCATGAGGGGACGGCCGTTCGATTCCGGCCCCCCCCTCTCGATCGCTCCCGGCGAATGAGAGCTTCCCCTGCCTGTGTACTGTTTACATAGGCGGGAGGAAGTGATGTCATCTCTCCTGCGGCGCTCACATATACCGAGCGCCGTACAGGAGAAGATGCAGGTTAGTGCACACAACACTACACTACACTGACACCAGGACACATAGGCACATAAATCGCCCCCCCAGGCCCCCCCAGATCACCCCCCAGATCACCCCCCAGCCCCCAGTCACAGTGTCACTGATTGCAGTAACCATTTATTTAGTGATCACTGCAATCAGTGACATTTGTGACTGTAAAAGTGTCAGTACATTCAGTTTTAGGTCCAGTGTAGCCCCCTAACCCCCCCCCCTAATAAAGGTTTAACCCCCTGATCACCCCCCAGATAACCCTTTCACCCCCTAGCACCGCCGTCGCTAAGCGATCATTTTTCTGATCGATGTCTTAGCGTCGGTGATGCTGATCGGTAGCCAGTAATTTTTTTTAGGTTCGCCGCAGGTTTTTATAGCGTCAGGTACCCCCATATATTACCTAATAAAGGTTTAACCCCCTTGATTGCCCCCAGGTAACCCTTTCACCCCCTATCACCACTGTCACTAAGCGATAATTTTTCTGATCGATGTCTTAGCGTCGGCGATGCAGATCGGTAGCCAGTAATTTTTTTTAGGTTCGCTGCAGGTTTTTATAGCGTCGGGTACCCCCATATATTACCTAATAAAGGTTTAACCCCCTTGATCACCCCCCAGGTAATCCTTTCACCCCCTAGCACCACCGTCACTAAGCGATCATTTTTCTGATCGATGTCTTATGCCCCATACACACGATCGTTTTTCATGCCGTTAAAAATGCCATTAAAAAAAATGGCCATTAAAAATGATCGTGTGTAGGCTCCAGAGCATTTTTAACGAAAAACTGGCATTAAAAATTTCGAACATGCTCTCTTTTTTCACGTCGTTTTTCATGTCGTTTTTTTTAACGACGTGAAAAACGATAGTGTGTATGCTTTAACGACGTGAAAAAAAATGCGCATGCTCAGAATCAAGTATGAGACAGGAGCGCTCGTTCTGGTAAAACTAGCGTTCGTAATGGAGATAGCACATTCGTCACGCAGTCACGGACTGAAAAGCACGAGACTGAAAAGAGCGAATCGTCGCTCAACAAACTTTACTAACATGAAGGGTGGCCCCATTCGAACGGAACTTCCCCTTTATAGTGCCGTCGTACGTGTTGTACGTCACTGCGCTTTGCTTGATCGTTTTTTAAAATGATCGTGTGTACGCAAGACAGGCTTGAGAGGAAACATGAAAAAAAACGACGTGAAAAACGGCAAGAAAACAAATGGCAAGAAAAACGATCGTGTGTATGGGGCATTAGCGTCGGTGATGCTGATCGGTAGCCAGTAATTTTTTTTAGGTTCGCCGCAGGTTTTTATAGCGTCGGGTACCCCCATTTATTACCTAATAAAGGTTTTAACCCCCTAATTGCCCCTAGTTAACCCTTTCACCAGTGATCATCATATAAGTGTTACGGGTGACGCTGGTTAGTTAGTTTGCTTTTTATAGTGTCAGGGCACCCGCCGTATATAACCCAATAAAGGTTTAACCCCCTGATCGCCCGGCGGGTGATATCAATTAGGTTTTAGTGTCAGAGAGGGTCTGCGTCACACCCCAGGCAGTGTCAGGTTAGTGCCAGTAACGCTAACACCCACGCGTGAAGCATACACCTCCCTTAGTGGTATAGTATCTGAACAGATCAATATCTGATCTGATCAGATCTATACTAGCGTCCCCAGCAGTTTAGGGTTCCCAAAAACACAGTGTTAGCGGGATCAGCCCAGATACCTGCTAGCACCTGCGTTTTGCCCCTCCGTCCAGCCCAGGCCACCCAAGTGCAGTATCGATCGATCATTGTCACTTGCAAAACACAACACACATAACTGCAGCGTTCGCAGAGACAGGCCTGATCCCTGCGACTCCAATGCTGTAGGAGGTGATTTCGCCACCACAGTTAAAAAAGAAGCATATATGCTGAAGCATTGGGGCAGCAGGAGCAGAGGAGCGATTTTGCTCCTAATGCCGCGTACATAAGGTCGAAATTCTGACGGAGGCTTGCCCGTGGAAAAGTCTGACCATGTGTACGCGGCATAACTTTTGCGGGAAGATGCCCCCATGCTTCGGCATATATAAATGGTGCATGTATGCCCATCATTAGAAGTGGGTGGATGAAGGGCGGTATTCTAATGGTGGGCATACCCACCGATCAAACTTTTTTTTTCGTTCAACCAACAGGCTGCATGAAAAAAAAGATTACAATACATGTCCAACAAGGACCAGCAATGTACTGGTATGTTGCTGGACTTTGAATGTTTATACCAGAATGATGCCTGCGGGTTTAGGTATCATCTTGGTATCATTCCCAACCTCCACTATTTTACATCCACCCAAACCTTTTAGACTCCGTTCGCGGAAATTTCCAGACTTAATGACATGTCCCGCTATCTGGGCATTTGTACAGGCCACTATTCGTGATCTTAAAAGACAGAAATGGCAGAATATACCTTCTAACCTTACGCAGGGGCAGACCAAAGCTTTGAAAATGTTACAGAAATCTCCAGATCTGGTAATAAAAAACTCAGACAAAGGAGGGAACATTGTTCTAATGACACACGAGTTCTACCAGAACATGTGTCTCTCAATTAGTGATGAGCCGAACACCCCCGGGTTCGGTTCGCACCAGAACCCGCGAACGGACCGAAAGTTCGTACGAACATTAGAACCCTATTAAATACAATGGATGCGAACGTTCGAATTCTAAAGTGCTAATTATAACAACTATTATGCATGTTATTGTCCTAAAAAGGGTTTGGGAACCCGGGTTCTGCACCAGGGGACATGTATCAATGCAAAAAGAAGTTTTAAAAACGGTCGTTTTTCGGGAGCAGTCATTTTAATGATGCATAAAGTGAAAAAAAAAAAGTCAAATATTCCTTTAAATATCGTACCTGGGGGGTGTCTAAAGTATGCCTGTGAAGTGCCACGTGTTTCCCGTGTTTAGAACTGTCCCTGCACAAAATGACACTTCTAAAGGAAAAAAAAGCCATTTAAAACTGCTTGCGGCTTTAATGTAATGTCTGGTCCCGGTAATATGGATGAAAATCTTTAAGAAAAATGGCATAGCTACCCCATGACCCCCCCCCCCCCCCCTACCCCAGCCCATTACCAGCCCCTTTGGGTCTTGTATGGATATTAAGGGGAACCCCGCACATAAAATAAAAAAGGCCCTATATACTCTGAACAGCCGTATACAGGCGGTGCATACAAGACAGGGACTGTAGGTTTGTTCTTATGTAGAATGTGTTTGTAATTTTGAACAGGTACATTGTTGAAGTGTAGCTCCAGCCCAAAAATCTATTTTTAAACTTTGTGGAAAACATAGGTAAGGGTTATCACCCCTGTAACATTTGTTTTGCTGTCTGTGCCCCTGTTCAGAACATTTCACCTCACTTTCCGTCCCAATGACAACTGTTTTTGAAATGTGGTGTTTTTCTTGAAACAAGGATTGCTGATAAAGCATCAGTACAGAGGAGACACCTTTCTCCCATATTTATTCTTACAGGAGAGAATTTTCCTTCCTAGTGGTAGATTTCCTCTCACTTCCTGTTGTCTTCTTGCGTTTGCAAGTAGGAGTCGTTTGTAAGTTGGATGTTTGAAAGTAGGGACCTGCCGTATATACTCTGCAGAAATAGGCCCCTTAGTTGTTGGTGTTGGCACAACACTGTAAGCACTCACAGTTACTCTTGGTTGGTGCTGGAACGCCCTGCTGTCAACTATTATATCAGGAATTTTAATTACATATAATTGTTGAACAGTGGTAGTAAAAATTGGGCCTTTGATGGTGGTGCTGGTGCCACAACACTGTAAGCCCTGACAGTTACTCTTGGTGGGTGCAGCAATGGGCCCTGCTGTGAATTATTAGATCAAGAATTGTAATTGCAGGCCCCTGTTGAACAGGGGCTGAAAAATTGGGCCTTTCGTGGTGGTGGTGGTGGTGGTGGTGTTGCCACAACACTGTAAGCCCTCAGAGTTACTCTTGGTGGGTGCAGGAATGGGCCCTGCTGTGAATTATTAGATCAAGAATTGTAATTACATGCCCCTTTTGAACAGGGGCTGAAAAATTGGGCCTTTCGTGGTGGTGGTGGTGGTGGCGTTGCCACAACACTGTAAGCCCTCAGAGTTACTCTTGGTGGGTGCAGCAATGGGCCCTGCTGTGAATTATTAGATCAAGAATTGTAATTGCATGCCCCTGTTGAACAGGGGCTGAAAAATTGGGCCTTAGGCACTGGTGGCACAACACTACAACCCCTCACAGATACTGTACTTGGAGCACAGCAATGAGCCCTGTTGCAAAGTATTGCTTCAAAAATTGTAATGACACGCCCCTGTTAAACAGGGGCTGAAAAATTGGGCCTTAGGCACTGGTGGCACAACACTACAACCCCTCACAGATACTGTACTTGGAGCACAGCAATGAGCCCTGTTGCAAAGTATTGCTTCAAAAATTGTAATGACACGCCCCTTTAAACAGGGGCTGAAAAATTGGGCCTTAGGCACTGGTGGCACAACACTACAACCCCTCACAGATACTGTACTTGGAGCACAGCAATGAGCCCTGTTGCAAAGTATTGCTTCAAAAATTGTAATGACACGCCCCTTTTAAACAGGGGCTGAAAAATTGGGCCTTAGGCACTGGTGCCACAACACTCCAACCCCTCACAGATACTGTACTTGGAGCACAGCAATGAGCCCTATGGCAAATTATTGCTAAAAAAATTGTAATTACACGCCCCTGTAAAACAGGGGCTGAAAAATTGGGCCTTAGCCACTGGTGGCGGCACCCATAAACAAAAATGATCTTCCAAGCTATCATCATCAATCGTATCATTGAGGACTCGGAGGAGGAGGATAGCCAGTCAACATAACAGCACAGGCACTCAGCATCAGCATCAGTCTTGAAGGGATGTGACATGTTAAAATCAATTAGTCTGTTATATCAGCATCAGGTGTGTGGTAGCTGGTGGTGATCCAAGACTGGTTCATCTTGATGAAAGTCAGTCGATCAACCGAGTCGGTGGACAGGCGCACCCTGTGATCCGTGACAAATCCTCCAGCAGCACTGAATGTGCGTTCCGAAAGAACGCTGGATGCAGGACAGGCCAGTAGCTCAATTGCATACTGTGCAAGCTCTGGCCAGTGATCCATCCTCAAGACCCAGTAAGCCAGAGGATTTTCGGTGGGGAAGGTGTCCAAGTCTGACCTTGCCCCTAGATATTCCTGCACCATGTTTATCAGACGCTGGCGATGGTTGCTGGAACCGATCATACTTTGGGGCTGCGGACTAAAGAATTGTCTGAACGCATCGGTCAGACGGCCACCTTCTCCACCGCTCCTTCTTTGACTGGCCGAAGCCTCAGCAACTCGTTGTCCAGGACCAGGAGTTTGTAACCTCCCAGTCTCTGGGAACGCGTTGCACAGACCTTTCTGCAAGGCCTCCCGGAGTTCTCTCATCCTCTGCTCCCTCTGCGAAGGTAACATAAGGTCCGCAACCTTACCCTTGTACCGTGGATCAAGGAGAGTGGCCAGCCAGTAATGGTCCCTCTCCTTGATCCGAAGAATACGAGGATCCTTCCGCAGACTTTGCAGGATCAGGGAGGCCATGCAGCGTAGGTTTGCTGAGGCATTCGCTCCGGAGTCCTCTGGGTCACTAAGGACGACATGATCCGCAGCCACCTCCTCCCAGCCACGTACAAGTCCACTGGTTTCTTGGGACTGTAAATCATCCCTAAAAGACTGCTGCTGATGATGCTGAGTGCCAGCCTCCACCTCCATGCTGACACAATCCTCCTCCTCCTCCTCCTCCTCTTCCTGTGCGATGGGTGGGACAGAAGGAACACTGTCTGGGTAAAGGGGGCCTTGAGAGGCAAGGAAGTCCTCCTCTTCCTGCCTCTGTTCTGCCTCAAGTGCCCTGTCCATTATTCCACGCAGCGTGTGCTCCAACAGGTGGACAAGAGGTACAGTGTCACTGATGCATGCACTGTCACTGCTCACCATCCTCGTGGCCTCCTCAAATGGTGCCAGGACAGTGCATGCATCCCTGATCATGCCCCACTGGCGTGGAGAAAAAAAACCAAGCTCCCCTGACCCTGTCCTGGTGCCGTAGTCGCACAGGTACTCATTGATGGCCCTCTGCTGCGTGTGCAGCCGCTGCAGCATGGCCAACGTTGAGTTCCACCTGGTGGGCATGTCACATATAAGGCGGTTCTTGGGCAGGTTCAACTCCTTTTGCAGCTCAGCCAGGCGAGCACTGGCATTATAAGATCTGCGGAAATGCACACAGACTTTCCTGGCCTGCCTCAGGACATCCTGTAAGCCCGGGTACCTGCCCAAGAACCGCTGCACCACCAGGTTAAGGACGTGAGTAGGGATGAGCTTCGTGTTCGAGTCGAACATATGTTCGACTCGAACATCGGCTGTTTGATCGTTCGACGAAGATCGAACGATTTGGGCCGTTCGCGCCAAATTCGAGTGACGCGAACGGCCCACAATGCACTACGCCATCGCAGTGTCATCCAGGCGCTGTGATTGGCCAAGCATGCACTGTGACCCCGCATGCTTGGCCAATCACAGCGCCGGCAGCGAGGAGAGCAATGATTGGCCACAGGCAGGATGCCTGTGGCCAATTATTGCTGAGGGTGTTTAGTACACGCCCCACACTATAAAAGGCCGCCAGCACGGCGGCCTAGTGTAGTGTGTTCCGGAGCAGGGATAGAGCAGCATAGGCAGGGACAGTGACTTTTATTTCTTTCTTGCTTAACCTGGATTCCTTTAGTTTAGGGAAAGAAAAGGATAGGTAGGGAGAGTGTCAGTGTGTTTTGTGCTTGTGCTATATTGTGCTTAAAAAAAACATTTTTTCTAGGGACAGAAAACTGTAGGTAGGGAGAGTGTGTCAGTTTCTTTCACTGTCAAAGTCCTTGTTTCCAGGGACCTGGAAGGACAGTGAGTGAATTCTCCTTGTGCTAAATTGTGCTTAAAAAAAACATTTTTTCTAGGGACAGAAAACTGTAGGTAGGGAGAGTGTGTCAGTTTCTTTCACTGTCAAAGTCCTTGTTTCCAGGGACCTGGAAGGACAGTGAGTGAATTCTCCTTGTGCTAAATTGTGCTTAAAAAAACATTTTTTCTAGGGACAGAAAACTGTAGGTAGGGAGAGTGTGTCAGTTTCTTTCACTGTCAAAGTCCTTGTTTCCAGGGACCTGGAAGGACAGTGAGTGAATTCTCCTTGTGCTAAATTGTGCTTAAAAAAAACATTTTTTCTAGGGACAGAAAACTGTAGGTAGGGAGAGTGTGTCAGTTTCTTTCACTGTCAAAGTCCTTGTTTCCAGGGACCTGGAAGGACAGTGAGTGAATTCTCCTTGTGCTAAATTGTGCTTAAAAAAAACATTTTTTCTAGGGACAGAAAACTGTAGGTAGGGAGAGTGTGTCAGTTTCTTTCACTGTCAAAGTCCTTGTTTCCAGGGACCTGGAAGGACAGTGAGTGAATTCTCCTTGTGCTAAATTGTGCTTAAAAAAAACATTTTTTCTAGGGACAGAAAACTGTAGGTAGGGAGAGTGTGTCAGTTTCTTTCACTGTCAAAGTCCTTGTTTCCAGGGACCTGGAAGGACAGTGAGTGAATTCTCCTTGTGCTAAATTGTGCTTAAAAAAAACATTTTTTCTAGGGACAGAAAACTGTAGGTAGGGAGAGTGTGTCAGTTTCTTTCACTGTCAAAGTCCTTGTTTCCAGGGACCTGGAAGGACAGTGAGTGAATTCTCCTTGTGCTAAATTGTGCTTAAAAAAAACATTTTTTCTAGGGACAGAAAACTGTAGGTAGGGAGAGTGTGTCAGTTTCTTTCACTGTCAAAGTCCTTGTTTCCAGGGACCTGGAAGGACAGTGAGTGAATTCTCCTTGTGCTAAATTGTGCTTAAAAAAAACATTTTTTCTAGGGACAGAAAACTGTAGGTAGGGAGAGTGTGTCAGTTTCTTTCACTGTCAAAGTCCTTGTTTCCAGGGACCTGGAAGGACAGTGAGTGAATTCTCCTTGTGCTAAATTGTGCTTAAAAAAAACATTTTTTCTAGGGACAGAAAACTGTAGGTAGGGAGAGTGTGTCAGTTTCTTTCACTGTCAAAGTCCTTGTTTCCAGGGACCTGGAAGGACAGTGAGTGAATTCTCCTTGTGCTAAATTGTGCTTAAAAAAAACATTTTTTCTAGGGACAGAAAACTGTAGGTAGGGAGAGTGTGTCAGTTTCTTTCACTGTCAAAGTCCTTGTTTCCAGGGACCTGGAAGGACAGTGAGTGAATTCTCCTTGTGCTAAATTGTGCTTAAAAAAACATTTTTTCTAGGGACAGAAAACTGTAGGTAGGGAGAGTGTGTCAGTTTCTTTCACTGTCAAAGTCCTTGTTTCCAGGGACCTGGAAGGACAGTGAGTGAATTCTCCTTGTGCTAAATTGTGCTTAAAAAAAACATTTTTTCTAGGGACAGAAAACTGTAGGTAGGGAGAGTGTGTCAGTTTCTTTCACTGTCAAAGTCCTTGTTTCCAGGGACCTGGAAGGACAGTGAGTGAATTCTCCTTGTGCTAAATTGTGCTTAAAAAAAACATTTTTTCTAGGGACAGAAAACTGTAGGTAGGGAGAGTGTGTCAGTTTCTTTCACTGTCAAAGTCCTTGTTTCCAGGGACCTGGAAGGACAGTGAGTGAATTCTCCTTGTGCTAAATTGTGCTTAAAAAAAACATTTTTTCTAGGGACAGAAAACTGTAGGTAGGGAGAGTGTGTCAGTTTCTTTCACTGTCAAAGTCCTTGTTTCCAGGGACCTGGAAGGACAGTGAGTGAATTCTCCTTGTGCTAAATTGTGCTTAAAAAAAACATTTTTTCTAGGGACAGAAAACTGTAGGTAGGGAGAGTGTGTCAGTTTCTTTCACTGTCAAAGTCCTTGTTTCCAGGGACCTGGAAGGACAGTGAGTGAATTCTCCTTGTGCTAAATTGTGCTTAAAAAAAACATTTTTTCTAGGGACAGAAAACTGTAGGTAGGGAGAGTGTGTCAGTTTCTTTCACTGTCAAAGTCCTTGTTTCCAGGGACCTGGAAGGACAGTGAGTGAATTCTCCTTGTGCTAAATTGTGCTTAAAAAAAACATTTTTTCTAGGGACAGAAAACTGTAGGTAGGGAGAGTGTGTCAGTTTCTTTCACTGTCAAAGTCCTTGTTTCCAGGGACCTGGAAGGACAGTGAGTGAATTCTCCTTGTGCTAAATTGTGCTTAAAAAAAACATTTTTTCTAGGGACAGAAAACTGTAGGTAGGGAGAGTGTGTCAGTTTCTTTCACTGTCAAAGTCCTTGTTTCCAGGGACCTGGAAGGACAGTGAGTGAATTCTCCTTGTGCTAAATTGTGCTTAAAAAAAACATTTTTTCTAGGGACAGAAAACTGTAGGTAGGGAGAGTGTGTCAGTTTCTTTCACTGTCAAAGTCCTTGTTTCCAGGGACCTGGAAGGACAGTGAGTGAATTCTCCTTGTGCTAAATTGTGCTTAAAAAAAACATTTTTTCTAGGGACAGAAAACTGTAGGTAGGGAGAGTGTGTCAGTTTCTTTCACTGTCAAAGTCCTTGTTTCCAGGGACCTGGAAGGACAGTGAGTGAATTCTCCTTGTGCTAATTTGTGCTTAAAAAAAACATTTTTTCTAGGGACAGAAAACTGTAGGTAGGGAGAGTGTGTCAGTTTCTTTCACTGTCAAAGTCCTTGTTTCAAGGGACAGAGAAGGACACCTGAAGGTAGCCCTTATTGCTTTTTTCCCATCTCCCTGCAGGCCATCTATTAGAATGTCTGGAAGGCAAACAAGGAGAGGCAGACAGTCAGGAGGCAATAAAAGAGGGCAAGCAGGCTCTGTGTCTGGGGGCAACAGTGCTGGTCGTGGACGCGGTGCATTGTCATCAGCACATGGCCATGGGACACGCTTGTCCTTCTTTTCGGCAGCTGGACATGTTGAGCCACATCATGCCGAAGACTTGGTAGAGTGGATGACCAAGCCCTCCTCCTCCTCCTCATCCTCTCTCACCCAGGCTCAGGGTACTGGAAAAGCAGCTGCCAAAGCGTCCTCTTCCCTGGTATCAATGTCAGACTCATCATCAGTCACTCCTTCCCTAGACCCACCATGTCCTCCTCCTGAGGAGTCCCCCGAACTGTTTCAGCACAGTGTTGGGTACATGCTCCAGGAGGATGCCCAGCGTTTCGAAGGGTCTGATGATGAAACCCAGCTAGAGGAAGGCAGTAGCGTGAGAGCAGACAGAGGGGATGCTCAAGAAGGACACCAATCTAGCAGTCATGTTCCAGCAGCTGCAGCATACTGCCAGATTGGCTCCAGTGATGAGGAGGGAGGTGATGATGAGGTCACTGACTCCACGTGGGTGCCTAATAGGAGAGAGGAGGAGGAGGAGGATGAGGAGGAGGCACATCTCCAACGAGGCAGGATGCCCTTTGGTGGCCAGCGTAAGGGCAGTACACCGACGGAATCACACCGCAGAGCTCCGCCTGTGCAGGGCGCTGCCTCTGCCCGTCATTCAAAAAGTTCTTTGGTGTGGGCCTTTTTTGAGGCTAGTGCATCAGATCGCACAGCTGCTGTTTGCAACATATGTCTCAAGCGTATATCGCGTGGCCAAAACATCAGCCGCTTGGGTACCACATGCCTGACCAGACATATGTTGACCTGCCATGCAGCTCGTTGGCAAGCCTACTTCAAAGACCCACACCAAAGAACAAAGCGGACCTCTCCTTGCACCGCATCAGCTGGGATCTCCAACCCCACTATAACTTCAGTCCTCTCTGAAACATGCACTGAGAGGAATGAAGGTGTAGAATTAGGTGTGTCACAGCCAAGTACTTGCGGCCACTCTGCTAGCAGTACACCGACGTCCGATTCTAGCAGGCAAATTTCCCTGCCCCAGCTGCTGGACCGTCGAAAGAAGTTCACTCCCAGCCATCCACATGCCCAGCGGTTGAATGCTAGCTTGGCTAAATTGCTAGCGCTTCAACTGCTGCCTTTTCAGTTGGTAGACTCGGCCCCCTTCCGTGAGTTTGTGCAATGTGCGGTTCCTCAGTGGCAGGTTCCCAAACGCCACTTTTTCTCACGGAAGGCTATTCCGGCTCTCTACCGGCATGTGGAAGGCAATGTCTTGGCCTCGCTGGACAGGGCGGTCAGCGGTAAGGTGCATATTACCGCTGACTCATGGTCCAGCAGGCATGGACAGGGACGTTACCTTTCTTTCACGGCCCATTGGGTCACTCTTTTGGCAGCTGGGAAGGATGCAGGACAAGGTGCAGTAGTGTTGGAGGTTGTCCCACCGCCACGCCTCCAAAATGCTACTACTGGTTGTGACACACCTCTCTCCTCCACCCCCTCCTCTTCTTCTTCCTCCATGGCCTCTTCCTGTGGTTTGTCCTATGAACCAGCGGTGCTCCGTAGCCGTTCACGGGGCTACGCAAGTACGCAGGCAAAAAGATGCCATGCCGTGCTTGCGCTGGTGTGTTTGGGGGACAGAAGCCACACTGGGGCAGAGGTCCTGTCTGCTCTGCAGGGCCAGGCCGAGAGGTGGTTGACGCCACGCCAGGTTAAGCCAGGAATGGTGGTTTGCGACAATGGCACCAACCTCCTCTCCGCCCTCCGACAGGGACAACTGACCCATGTGCCCTGTGTGGCTCACGTCCTTAACCTGGTGGTGCAGCGGTTCTTGGGCAGGTACCCGGGCTTACAGGATGTCCTGAGGCAGGCCAGGAAAGTCTGTGTGCATTTCCGCAGATCTTATAATGCCAGTGCTCGCCTGGCTGAGCTGCAAAAGGAGTTGAACCTGCCCAAGAACCGCCTTATATGTGACATGCCCACCAGGTGGAACTCAACGTTGGCCATGCTGCAGCGGCTGCACACGCAGCAGAGGGCCATCAATGAGTACCTGTGCGACTACGGCACCAGGACAGGGTCAGGGGAGCTTGGTTTTTTTTCTCCACGCCAGTGGGGCATGATCAGGGATGCATGCACTGTCCTGGCACCATTTGAGGAGGCCACGAGGATGGTGAGCAGTGACAGTGCATGCATCAGTGACACTGTACCTCTTGTCCACCTGTTGGAGCACACGCTGCGTGGAATAATGGACAGGGCACTTGAGGCAGAACAGAGGCAGGAAGAGGAGGACTTCCTTGCCTCTCAAGGCCCCCTTTACCCAGACAGTGTTCCTTCTGTCCCACCCATCGCACAGGAAGAGGAGGAGGAGGAGGAGGAGGAGGAGGATTGTGTCAGCATGGAGGTGGAGGCTGGCACTCAGCATCATCAGCATCACTCTTTTAGGGATGATTTACAGTCCCAAGAAACCAGTGGACTTGTACGTGGCTGGGAGGAGGTGGCTGCGGATCATGTCGTCCTTAGTGACCCAGAGGACTCCGGAGCGAATGCCTCAGCAAACCTACGCTGCATGGCCTCCCTGATCCTGCAAAGTCTGCGGAAGGATCCTCGTATTCTTCGGATCAAGGAGAGGGACCATTACTGGCTGGCCACTCTCCTTGATCCACGGTACAAGGGTAAGGTTGCGGACCTTATGTTACCGTCGCAGAGGGAGCAGAGGATGAGAGAACTCCGGGAGGCCTTGCAGAAAGGTCTGTGCAACGCGTTCCCAGAGACTGGGAGGTTACAAACTCCTGGTCCTGGACAACGAGTTGCTGAGGCTTCGGCCAGTCAAAGAAGGAGCGGTGGGGAAGGTGGCCGTCTGACCGATGCGTTCAGACAATTCTTTAGTCCGCAGCCCCAAAGTATGATCGGTTCCAGCAACCATCGCCAGCGTCTGATAAACATGGTGCAGGAATATCTAGGGGCAAGGTCAGACTTGGACACCTTCCCCACCGAAAATCCTCTGGCTTACTGGGTCTTGAGGATGGATCACTGGCCAGAGCTTGCACAGTATGCAATTGAGCTACTGGCCTGTCCTGCATCCAGCGTTCTTTCGGAACGCACATTCAGTGCTGCTGGAGGATTTGTCACGGATCACAGGGTGCGCCTGTCCACCGACTCGGTTGATCGACTGACTTTCATCAAGATGAACCAGTGTTGGATCACCACCAGCTACCACACACCTGATGCTGATATAACAGACTAATTGATTTTAACATGTCACATCCCTTCAAGACTGATGCTGATGCTGAGTGCCTGTGCTGTTATGTTGACTGGCTATCCTCCTCCTCCGAGTCCTCAATGATACGATTGATGATGATAGCTTGGAAGATCATTTTTGTTTATGGGTGCCGCCACCAGTGGCTAAGGCCCAATTTTTCAGCCCCTGTTTTACAGGGGCGTGTAATTACAATTTTTTTAGCAATAATTTGCCATAGGGCTCATTGCTGTGCTCCAAGTACAGTATCTGTGAGGGGTTGGAGTGTTGTGGCACCAGTGCCTAAGGCCCAATTTTTCAGCCCCTGTTTAACAGGGGCGTGTCATTACAATTTTTGAAGCAATACTTTGCAACAGGGCTCATTGCTGTGCTCCAAGTACAGTATCTGTGAGGGGTTGTAGTGTTGTGCCACCAGTGCCTAAGGCCCAATTTTTCAGCCCCTGTTCAACAGGGGCATGCAATTACAATTCTTGATCTAATAATTCACAGCAGGGTCCATTGCTGCACCCACCAAGAGTAACTCTGAGGGCTTACAGTCTTGTGGCAACGCCACCACCACCACCACCACGAAAGGCCCAATTTTTCAGCCCCTGTTCAAAAGGGGCATGTAATTACAATTCTTGATCTAATAATTCACAGCAGGGCCCATTGCTGCACCCACCAAGAGTAACTGTCAGGGCTTACAGTGTTGTGGCACCAGCACCACCATCAAAGCCCCAATTTTTACTACCACTGTTCAACAATTATATGTAATTAAAATTCCTGATATAATAGTTGACAGCAGGGCGTTCCAGCACCAACCAAGAGTAACTGAGTGCTTACAGTGTTGTGCCAACACCAACAACTAAGGGGCCTATTTCTGCAGAGTATATACGGCAGGTCCCTACTTTCAAACATCCAACTTACAAACGACTCCTACTTGCAAACGAAAGAAGACAACAGGAAGTGAGAGGAAATCTACCCCTAGAAAGGAAAATTCTCTCCTGTAAGAATAAATATGGGAGAAAGGGGTCTCATCTGTACTGATGCTTTATCAGCAATCCTTGTTTCAAGAAAAACACCACATTTCAAAAACAGTTGTCATTGGGACGGAAAGTGAGGTGAAATGTTCTGAACAGGGGCACAGACAGCAAAACAAATGTTACAGGGGTGATAACCCTTACCTATGTTTCCCAAAAAGTTTAAAAATAGATTTTTGGGCTGGAGCTACACTTCAACAATGTACCTGTTCAAAATTACAAACAGATTCTACATAAGAACAAACCTACAGTCCCTGTCTTGTATGCACCGCCTGTATACGGCTGTTCAGAGTATATAGGGCCTTTTTTATTTTATGTGCGGGGTTCCCCTTAATATCCATACAAGACCCAAAGGGGCTGGTAATGGGCTGGGGTAGGGGGGGGGGGGGTCATGGGGTAGCTATGCCATTTTTCTTAAAGAATTTCATCCATATTACCGGGACCAGACATTACATTAAAGCCGCAAGCAGTTTTAAATGGCTTTTTTTTCCTTTAGAAGTGTCATTTTGTGCAGGGACAGTTCTAAACACGGGAAACACGTGGCACTTCACAGGCATACTTTAGACACCCCCCAGGTATGATATTTAAAGGAATATTTGACTTTTTTTTTTTCACTTTATGCATCATTAAAATGACTGCTCCCGAAAAACGACCGTTTTTAAAACTTCTTTTTGCATTGATACATGTCCCCTGGTGCAGAACCCGGGTTCCCAAACCCTATTTATGACAATAACATGCATAATAGTTGTTATAATTAGCACTTTAGAATTCGAACGTTCGCATCCATTGTATTTAATAGGGTTCTAATGTTCGTTCGAACTTTCGGTCCGTTCGCGGGTTCTGGTGCGAACCGAACCCGGGGGTGTTCGGCTCATCACTAGACGTGAGCCACACAGGGCACATGGGTCAGTTGTCCCTGTCGGAGGGCGGAGAGGAGGTTGGTGCCATTGTCGCAAACCACCATTCCTGGCTTAAGCTGGCGTGGCGTCAACCACCTCTCGGCCTGGCCCTGCAGAGCAGACAGGACCTCTGCCCCAGTGTGGCTTCTGTCCCCCAAACACACCAGCGCAAGCACGGCATGGCATCTTTTTGCCTGCGTACTTGCGTAGCCCCGTGAACGGCTACGGAGCACCGCTGGTTCATAGGACAAACCACAGGAAGAGGCCATGGAGGAAGAAGAAGAGGAGGGGGTGGAGGAGAGAGGTGTGTCACAACCAGTAGTAGCATTTTGGAGGCGTGGCGGTGGAACAACCTCCAACACTACTGCACCTTGTCCTGCATCCTTCCCAGCTGCCAAAAGAGTGACCCAATGGGCCGTGAAAGAAAGGTAACGTCCCTGTCCATGCCTGCTGGACCATGAGTCAGCGGTAATATGCACCTTACCGCTGACCGCCCTGTCCAGCGAGGCCAAGACATTGCCTTCCACATGCCGGTAGAGAGCCGGAATAGCCTTCCGTGAGAAAAAGTGGCGTTTGGGAACCTGCCACTGAGGAACCGCACATTGCACAAACTCACGGAAGGGGGCCGAGTCTACCAACTGAAAAGGCAGCAGTTGAAGCGCTAGCAATTTAGCCAAGCTAGCATTCAACCGCTGGGCATGTGGATGGCTGGGAGTGAACTTCTTTCGACGGTCCAGCAGCTGGGGCAGGGAAATTTGCCTGCTAGAATCGGACGTCGGTGTACTGCTAGCAGAGTGGCCGCAAGTACTTGGCTGTGACACACCTAATTCTACACCTTCATTCCTCTCAGTGCATGTTTCAGAGAGGACTGAAGTTATAGTGGGGTTGGAGATCCCAGCTGATGCGGTGCAAGGAGAGGTCCGCTTTGTTCTTTGGTGTGGGTCTTTGAGGTAGGCTTGCCAACGAGCTGCATGGCAGGTCAACATATGTCTGGTCAGGCATGTGGTACCCAAGCGGCTGATGTTTTGGCCACGCGATATACGCTTGAGACATATGTTGCAAACAGCAGCTGTGCGATCTGATGCACTAGCCTCAAAAAAGGCCCACACCAAGGAACTTTTTGAATGACGGGCAGAGGCAGCGCCCTGCACAGGCGGAGCTCTGCGGTGTGATTCCGTCGGTGTACTGCCCTTACGCTGGCCACCAAAGGGCATCCTGCCTCGTTGGAGATGTGCCTCCTCCTCATCCTCCTCCTCCTCCTCTCTCCTATTAGGCACCCACGTGGAGTCAGTGACCTCATCATCCCCTCCCTCCTCATCACTGGAGCCAATCTGGCAGTATGCTGCAGCTGCTGGAACATGACTGCCAGATTGGTGTCCTTCTTGAGCATCCCCTCTGTCTGCTCTCACGCTACTGCCTTCCTGTAGCTGGGTTTCATCATCAGACCCTTCGAAACGCTGGGCATCCTCCTGGAGCATGTACCCAACACTGTGCTCAAACAGTTCGGGGGACTCCTCAGGAGGAGGACATGGTGGGTCTAGGGAAGGAGTGACTGATGATGAGTCTGACATTGATACCAGGGAAGAGGACGCTTTGGCAGCTGCTTTGCCAGTACCCTGAGCCTGGGTGAGAGAGGATGAGGAGGAGGAGGAGGGCTTGGTCATCCACTCTACCAAGTCTTCGGCATGATGTGGCTCAACATGTCCAGCTGCCGAAAAGAAGGACAAGCGTGTCCCATGGCCATGTGCTGATGACAATGCACCGCGTCCACGACCAGCACTGTTGCCCCCAGACACAGAGCCTGCTTGCCCTCTTTTATTGCCTCCTGACTGTCTGCCTCTCCTTGTTTGCCTTCCAGACATTCTAATAGATGGCCTGCAGGGAGATGGGAAAAAAGCAATAAGGGCTACCTTCAGGTGTCCTTCTCTGTCCCTTTACTTAAGGATTTCTAAAAATGGTTGAGGATGATTGCTTTTGCACAGAATAGCACAACGACAATTTCCCTGACTGTCTAAAAAACAAGGATTTCAAAGATGGTTGATGAGGAATGCTTTAGCACACTATAGCACAAGGAGAATTCCCCTCACTTTCCTTCTTTGTCACTAGAAACAAGGACTCGCACAGTGAAAGAAACTGACACTCTCCCTACCTAGAGTTTTCTGTCCCTAGAAAAAATGTTTTTTTAAAGCACACTATAGCACAAGGAGAATTCCCCTCACTTTCCTTCTTTGTCCCTAGAAACAAGGACTCGCACAGTAAAAGACACTGACACTCTCCCTACCTAGAGTTTTCTGTCCCTAGAAAAAATGTTTTTTTAAAGCACACTATAGCACAAGGAGAATTCCCCTCACTTTCCTTCTTTGTCCCTAGAAACAAGGACTCGCACAGTGAAAGAAACTGACACTCTCCCTACCTAGAGTTTTCTGTCCCTAGAAAAAATGTTTTTTTAAAGCACACTATAGCACAAGGAGAATTCCCCTCACTTTCCTTCTTTGTCCCTAGAAACAAGGACTCGCACAGTAAAAGACACTGACACTCTCCCTACCTAGAGTTTTCTGTCCCTAGAAAAAATGTTTTTTTTAAAGCACACTATAGCACAAGGAGAATTCCCCTCACTTTCCTTCTTTGTCCCTAGAAACAAGGACTCGCACAGTGAAAGAAACTGACACTCTCCCTACCTAGAGTTTTCTGTCCGTAGAAAAAATGTTTTTTTAAAGCACACTATAGCACAAGGAGAATTCCCCTCACTTTCCTTCTTTGTCCCTAGAAACAAGGACTCGCACAGTAAAAGACACTGACACTCTCCCTACCTAGAGTTTTCTGTCCCTAGAAAAAATGTTTTTTTAAAGCACACTATAGCACAAGGAGAATTCCCCTCACTTTCCTTCTTTGTCCCTAGAAACAAGGACTCGCACAGTAAAAGACACTGACACTCTCCCTACCTAGAGTTTTCTGTCCCTAGAAAAAATGTTTTTTTTAAAGCACACTATAGCACAAGGAGAATTCCCCTCACTTTCCTTCTTTGTCCCTAGAAACAAGGACTCGCACAGTGAAAGAAACTGACACTCTCCCTACCTAGAGTTTTCTGTCCCTAGAAAAAATGTTTTTTTAAAGCACACTATAGCACAAGGAGAATTCCCCTCACTTTCCTTCTTTCTCCCTAGAAACAAGGACTCGCACAGTGAAAGAAACTGACACTCTCCCTACCTAGAGTTTTCTGTCCCTAGAAAAAATGTTTTTTTAAAGCACACTATAGCACAAGGAGAATTCCCCTCACTTTCCTTCTTTGTCCCTAGAAACAAGGACTCGCACAGTAAAAGACACTGACACTCTCCCTACCTAGCGTTTTCTGTCCCTAGAAAAAATGTTTTTTTAAAGCACACTATAGCACAAGGAGAATTCCCCTCACTTTCCTTCTTTGTCCCTAGAAACAAGGACTCGCACAGTGAAAGAAACTGACACTCTCCCTACCTAGAGTTTTCTGTCCCTAGAAAAAATGTTTTTTTAAAGCACACTATAGCACAAGGAGAATTCCCCTCACTTTCCTTCTTTGTCCCTAGAAACAAGGACTCGCACAGTGAAAGAAACTGACACTCTCCCTACCTAGAGTTTTCTGTCCCTAGAAAAAATGTTTTTTTAAAGCACACTATAGCACAAGGAGAATTCCCCTCACTTTCCTTGTTTGTCCCTAGAAACAAGGACTCGCACAGTGAAAGAAACTGACACTCTCCCTACCTAGAGTTTTCTGTCCCTAGAAAAAATGTTTTTTTAAAGCACACTATAGCACAAGGAGAATTCCCCTCACTTTCCTTCTTTGTCCCTAGAAACAAGGACTCGCACAGTGAAAGAAACTGACACTCTCCCTACCTAGAGTTTTCTGTCCCTAGAAAAAATGTTTTTTTAAAGCACACTATAGCACAAGGAGAATTTCCCTCACTTTCCTTCTTTGTCCCTAGAAACAAGGACTCGCACAGTGAAAGAAACTGACACTCTCCCTACCTAGAGTTTTCTGTCCGTAGAAAAAATGTGTTTTTAAAGCACACTATAGCACAAGGAGAATTCCCTTCACTTTCCTTCTTTGTCCCTAGAAACAAGGACTCGCACAGTGAAAGAAACTGACACTCTCCCTACCTAGAGTTTTCTGTCCCTAGAAAAAATGTTTTTTTAAAGCACACTATAGCACAAGGAGAATTCCCCTCACTTTCCTTCTTTGTCCCTAGAAACAAGGACTCGCACAGTGAAAGAAACTGACACTCTCCCTACCTAGAGTTTTCTGTCCCTAGAAAAATTTTTTTTTAAAGCACACTATAGCACAAGGAGAATTCCCCTCACTTTCCTTCTTTGTCCCTAGAAACAAGGACTCGCACAGTGAAAGAAACTGACACTCTCCCTACCTAGAGTTTTCTGTCCCTAGAAAAAATGTTTTTTTTAAAGCACACTATAGCACAAGGAGAATTCCCCTCACTTTCCTTCTTTGTCCCTAGAAACAAGGACTCGCACAGTGAAAGAAACTGACACTCTCCCTACCTAGAGTTTTCTGTCCGTAGAAAAAATGTTTTTTTAAAGCACACTATAGCACAAGGAGAATTCCCCTCACTTTCCTTCTTTGTCCCTAGAAACAAGGACTCGCACAGTGAAAGAAACTGACACTCTCCCTACCTAGAGTTTTCTGTCCCTAGAAAAAATGTTTTTTTAAAGCACACTATAGCACAAGGAGAATTCCCCTCACTTTCCTTCTTTGTCCCTAGAAACAAGGACTCGCACAGTGAAAGAAACTGACACTCTCCCTACCTAGAGTTTTCTGTCCCTAGAAAAAATGTTTTTTTAAAGCACACTATAGCACAAGGAGAATTCCCCTCACTTTCCTTCTTTGTCCCTAGAAACAAGGACTCGCACAGTGAAAGAAACTGACACTCTCCCTACCTAGAGTTTTCTGTCCCTAGAAAAAATGTTTTTTTAAAGCACACTATAGCACAAGGAGAATTCCCCTCACTTTCCTTCTTTGTCCCTAGAAACAAGGACTCGCACAGTGAAAGAAACTGACACTCTCCCTACCTAGAGTTTTCTGTCCCTAGAAAAAATGTTTTTTTAAAGCACACTATAGCGCAAGGAGAATTCCCCTCACTTTCCTTCTTTGTCCCTAGAAACAAGGACTCGCACAGTAAAAGACACTGACACTCTCCCTACCTAGAGTTTTCTGTCCCTAGAAAAAATGTTTTTTTAAAGCACACTATAGCACAAGGAGAATTCCCCTCACTTTCCTTCTTTGTCCCTAGAAACAAGGACTCGCACAGTAAAAGACACTGACACTCTCCCTACCTAGAGTTTTCTGTCCCTAGAAAAAATGTTTTTTTAAAGCACACTATAGCACAAGGAGAATTCCCCTCACTTTCCTTCTTTGTCCCTAGAAACAAGGACTCGCACAGTGAAAGAAACTGACACTCTCCCTACCTAGAGTTTTCTGTCCCTAGAAAAAATGTTTTTTTAAAGCACACTATAGCACAAGGAGAATTCCCCTCACTTTCCTTCTTTGTCCCTAGAAACAAGGACTCGCACAGTGAAAGAAACTGACACTCTCCCTACCTAGAGTTTTCTGTCCCTAGAAAAAATGTTTTTTTAAAGCACACTATAGCACAAGGAGAATTCCCCTCACTTTCCTTCTTTGTCCCTAGAAACAAGGACTCGCACAGTGAAAGAAACTGACACTCTCCCTACCTAGAGTTTTCTGTCCCTAGAAAAAATGTTTTTTTAAAGCACACTATAGCACAAGGAGAATTCCCCTCACTTTCCTTCTTTGTCCCTAGAAACAAGGATTCGCACAGTAAAACACACTGACACTCTCCCTACCTATCCTTCTCTTTCCCTAAACTAAAGGAATCCAGGTTAAGCAAGAAAGAAATAAATGTCACTGTCCCTGCCTATGCTTGTCTTTCCCTGCTCCGGAACACACTACACTAGGCCGCCGTGCTGGCGGCCTTTTATAGTGTGGGGCGTGTACTAAACACCCTCAGCAATAATTGGCCACAGGCATCCTGCCTGTGGCCAATCATTGCTCTCCTCGCTGCCGGCGCTGTGATTGGCCAAGCATGCGGGGTCACAGTGCATGCTTGGCCAATCACAGCGCCTGGATGACACTGCGATGGCGTAGTGCATTGTGGGCCGTTCGCGTCACTCGAATTTGGCGCGAACGGCCCAAATCGTTCGATCTTCGTCGAACGATCGAACAGCCGATGTTCGAGTCAAACGTATGTTCGACTCGAACACGAAGCTCATCCCTACTCTCAATTCTCCAAAATGTCAATTGGTACTGTCCCATTTCTCATGCTGCCATTTCTTCCTTTTCCACACAACTGCATATCCTTTGCACTGAGGCCTTCCACTTGGGCCTCATTGAGAAGGATACTTTAGAATTTCTTCTCCCCAAATTTCCCCGTATACCCACCTTCTATGCCTTGCCTAAAACCCACAAAAATATAAGCAATCCCCCAGGCCGCCCAATTGTCTCTGGAATTGGATCCCTTACTGATAATGCCAGTAAGTTCGCTGACGCCTTTTTGATGCCGCACGTCAGCAGTTTGCCTTCGTACATCAAGGATACTTCTGACTTGCTGCGTCACATTGAGGGTATCCGGGTCCCCCCGGACGCCCTGCTCGTGGCCATAGATGTCGAGGCATTATACTCGAGCATCCCCCACGAGCGGGGCGTCCGGGTGGCCGGTTCTTTTTTACACGAACAGGAGCGGACCTCTTGGCCACTCAATGAGTTCATTCTTGATTTGTTGTATTTCATTTTGACTAAAAATTATTTTCTCTTTAATGATCAACTTTTTTTACAAACACAGGGGGTCGCAATAGGGACTTCTTGCGCCCCCGCCTACGCCAATCTTTATTTGGGTGGGTGGGAGCGCTCTATTAATGCAGACGAACAATACACGGAAATGCTTGAGCATGCGTTGGTTTGGTATCGTTATATTGACGATCTTTTTCTGGTCTGGACGGGGACCAGTACACAATTAGAACAATTTATGGATTTACTAAATTGTAATGATTTCAACTTGACCTTCACAGTATATTTTGATGATACTCAGGTCCCATTCTTGGACCTGACTGTCATGAAACAACCAGACGGTACGTTAAGTACCAACCTTTATCGTAAACCGACTGCCGGTAACACTTTACTTTACGCCACCAGCGCCCATCCAAAGCCATTGATACGTAGTATCCCATTTGCGCAATATCTACGCATACGTAGAAATTGTGCTTCAGAAAGTGACTTTAAAATTCAAGCTAACGCTTTACGTGAACGTTTATTACTAAGAGGTTATTCTCGCTCCAACCTGAGAAAGGCCTATAATAAGGCCCGCCTTCGCTCCAGGCAATCTCTGCTTTACCCCCCCCCCCCCCCTAGACTGAAACCTATTCAAGAATCAGTCAGATTTGTTACTACCTTTTCGGGTCATCATCGCACACTTCGAAATATCCTCAATGAACACTGGCATTTGCTCACCGAACATAATACCTTGCAAAAACACCTTAGACCTTATCCAGAATTGGTGTTCCGCAGAGCTCACTCTTTACGGGACCGCCTAACTCAGAGTCACTACATTCCCTATAGTGTCCCGCAACAGGGACCCAACGGCACCTACCAATGTGGAGAATGTCCCCGTTGCCCTTGGGTCCTGGAGGGCCGGAACTTTACTCTCCCTAATGGGGAGCATTTCCGCTCCTCTGCATATGCCAACTGTGGCACCAAGGGGGTTATTTACCTTATGGTTTGCTCTTGCAAGGCTTTTTACGTGGGTAAAACCATCAGAGAGCTCAGACAACGTATAGGAGATCACATATACTATTCTGGCAATGGGAAATTGACCACCATTGGACGACACATAGGTCTATACCAACGTTATGACCTATCTGCCGTGCGGTTTTTCATCTTGGAAGTTGTTAAACCGAGCCCCAGGGGTGGCGATTGGGATAGAACTATCCTACAGAGGGAAACCCTGTGGATAGAACACCTCAATGCCACAATTCCCCCTGGAATTAATGAGATGAACTCCTATAAATCCTTTTTATAAGTTAATTTTATTATTCATCTATCTATTTTTCTTCTCCCTTCCCCCCTCCCTTCCTCCTTTCCTTCCCCCCTCCCGCTTTCCCCCCCTCCTTCCCCCCCCCCTTTCCCCCCTTCCCCCCCCCTTTCCCCCCCCCTCTCCTCTTCCGAAATATGGCCTTTTTATAAGTCTATATCCAACCTTACTTGCCATCAACGTGACACATTCCTGTAAATGTGCTGTTTTTCTTTCCAATCCCTTAAATTGTATATTGGTGATTTCTGTCAAACATATTGTTATTGATAGGTACCATTAATCATCTATTAAAAGCCCTATACTGCTATTATATGTATATTGTTACTGTATTACACCTTATTGTTTTTGGTCTCTGGCTGCTGACGTTACATGCGATGCGGCGGCTCCCTATTCCTACCCCATTGGCGGATCAGTTCTCTTCCTGGTCGGGATGA
The DNA here is from genome assembly GCA_029206835.1 of Rana muscosa. Classification (NCBI taxonomy): domain Eukaryota; kingdom Metazoa; phylum Chordata; class Amphibia; order Anura; family Ranidae; genus Rana; species Rana muscosa. The sequence goes on along the minus strand of CM055116.1, from coordinate 592,787,846 downwards.
CTATGTCATCCCGTACTTGCGTCGTTTGACCTGGCCCCACGGCCTTGGGTTAATTGACGCGCACTTGCACGTTAGGTGTGCACAGTGCGGAAGGGATGACCCCGTGACGTCACGCGCCGCACGTCACTTGCGGCGCGTCTGACGGCGGGGTCGGGGAACACACATAAGCGGCTTGTTCGCAAGCCCTTGGTGTGAGTGGTGCATGCACACTCCCCCTGGAAAACCATATGTGAGGAACAGACATGCCGAGGTGAGTGCTCTATATAGCAACAAGGCGCTTAGTTGCCTTTCAATCTGTTTAAAATTGCTGTTTTTTTTTTTATATGCAACTTTTTGGTTTCATATACAGCCTATAACCTTGTCCCTCTACCTCGCCGGACTTTGGGCTCTAAATCTGGTCTATCATAACCCTCTGGCTGTCTAGATCCTCCTTAGGTTTTCCTCATCACTGCAAAAATGTTTGAATATTGGTAAGAGCCTATTACATGTGCTGGCTATATAGTCCAGTCTTTACCCCAAGTGCCCTAATTTTTTCCCTTCCCTCCCCCCCCCCTTCCCTCCCCTTCCCCTCTGGGTTCCTTGGTCTGTCTCCCCTCCCTCCCTGGTTTGTATCTGCTGGACACAGTGGTTTGGTGTCTGTTGGTGTTTCCAGTACATTGGGGGTCGAGGTCGGCTCCTTTCGTATTAGAACTTTTCCCCCCTCCCCCCCTTCCCCCGCCCTCCACCCCCCCTTCCTCCCCCCCCATTTCTCCCTTCCCTTCCTTCCTTCCCCCCCTCTCTCCCCCTTCCTAACCCCCCCTTCCCTTCCCCCCCCTTTTTTCTTCACCTCCCTTTCCCTCTCCCTTTCAATCGTTCCCCTTCCTCCAATAATTTCCTTCCCTCCCTCTCTCCCCCTTCCCTCTCTCTCTCTCTCTCTTTCCCCCCTCCCTCTTCCCCCCCCCCTCTCCCCATGTTCCTTTCACTTCCCCTTTCCCCCCCTCTTCCCCCCCCTTTTCCCTCCCTTTTCGCCCCTTCCCTTCCCTCGTTATCCCCTCCCTTCCCCACCTTCGTTTCCTCCTTCTCCCTCTCCCTCCCCTTCCTTTCCTCTCCCCTCCCCTCCCTTCTCTCCCCCCCCCCTTTTTTTCCCCTTCCCCCCCCCCTTCCCCCCACTATCAGCACTGGGTGTCCCATGTTAAATTGGCTCAAATATAAATTATCTAATTCAATATTATTTTAATCATTACTATTAGATTGTATCAATCTGCACCATATACGTTTTTTCCCCCTCATCCGCCGCGGGGGGTTACCTGGGCAGTCGCTGCACCTCTGAACGTCTCTACGGTGAGCAGTCCACATACCTTGACTTTTTGATTATATTGTCGATATTAAATACGTTCTATAATTGTATTAACACATTGCTAGAGTATTTATTATGTATATTATGTCTTGTACAGACCCTCCTGAAGAAGTGGTTTTTCTGCCGCGAAACCGGTTGAGGCTTGGCCTGCTCCACTTTGATAGATTGTATACGGCTGTTTTGTCACCGACTCATGCTGTTCTATACTGTGGGGTTTGGTCTTTGTTTTTTAAATATTATTGTCCTTTTTTTGTTTATACACATCAATAAATATTTTTTATGTAATATTTGTATGTTGTCATATCAGTGCCTGAGAAAGTCCATTAAACCTTTAATCCTGAGTGACTATTAGGGGAAGATGACCCTAGCAACCACTACCCTATGTCTGATGGATTCCCTCCTCATTCTTTTCAGCCAGCGGCCGGCTTTCATGTAAAAGCAATCCTAGTGGCTAATTAGCCTCTGGACTGCTTTTACAAGCAGTGGGAGGGAATGTCCCCCCCCCCCGGATATAAAAAGCGCCATTGGGAAATTGGGAAAGCATTTTATCACACCGATCTTGGTGTGGTCAGATGCTTTGAGGGCAGAGGAAAGATCTAGGGTCCAATAGACCCCAGTTTTTTCAAAAAAGAGTACCTGTCATTACCTATAGCTATCATTGGGGATATTTACATTCCCTGAGATAACAATAAAAATGATAAAAAAAATAAAAATATGGAAGCAACAGTTTAAAAATAAAATAAAAAAGCAAAATTTATAATAAAAAAAATAAATAAAAAAAGCACCCCTGTCCTGCCCTGCTCTTGCCCAATGGCGAACGCAAGCGCCGGTCTGGCGTCATATGTAAACAGCAATTGCACCATGCATGTGAGGTATCACCGCGAAGGTCAGATCGAGGGCAGTAATTTTAGCAGTAGACCTCCTCTGTAAATCTAACGGGGTAACCTGTAAAGGCTTTTAAAGGCTTTTAAAAATGTATGTAGTTTGTCGCCAATGCGCGTTTGTGCGAAATTTTAAAGCATGTCGTGTTTGGTATCTATGTACTCGGCCTAAGATCATCTTTTTTATTTCATCAAACATTTGGGCAATATAGTGTGTTTTAGTGCATTAAAATTAAAAAAAGTGTATTTTTTCCCAAAAAAATGCGTTTGAAAAATCGCTGCGCAAATACTGTGTAGAAAAAAAAATGCAACACCCACCATTTTATTCTGTAGGGCCTTTGCTTTAAAAATATATATAATGTTTGGGGGTTCAACATAATTTTCTTGCAAAAAAAAATATGTTTTCATGTAAACAAAAAGTGTCAAAAAGGGCTTTGTCTTCAAGTGGTTAGAAGAGTGGATGTAAGCTTCCTAATTGTGTATAAAATGCCAGAACAGTTCAAAACCCCCCCCAAATGACCCTATTTTGGAAAGTAGACACCCCAAGCTATATACTGAGAGGCATGTCGAGTCCATGGAATATTTTATATGTTGACACAAGTTGCGGAAAAAAGACAATTTTTTTTTTTTTGTCATTATTCAATCACTTGGGACAAAAAAAAAAATATTCAATGGGCTCAACAGGCCTCTCAGCAATTTCCTTGGGGTGTCTACTTTCTAAAATGGGGTCATTTGGGGGGGTTTTGTGCTATTTTGGCATTTTATGGCCTTCAAAACTGTGATAGGTAGTGAGGAGTGAAATCAAAAATTTGCGCCCTTAGAAATCCTGAAGGCGGTGCTTGGTTTCCGGGGTCCCGTACGTGGCTAGGCTCCTAAAAAGTCCCACACATGTGGTATCCCCGTACTCAGGAGAAGCAGCAGAATGTATTTTGGGGTGCAATTCCACATATAACCATGGCATATGTGAGCAATATATCATTTAGTGACAACTTTTTGTAATTTATTTATTTTTGTCATTATTCAATCACTTGGGACAAAAAAAAAAAAATATTCAATGGGCTCAACATGCCTCTCAGCAATTTCCTTGGGGTGTCTACTTTCTAAAATGGGGTCATTTGGGGGGGGTTTGTACTGCCCTGCCATTTTAGCACCTCAAGAAATGAGATAGGCAGTCATAAATTTAAAGCTGTGTAAATTCCAGAAAATGTACCCTAGTTTGTAAACGCTATAACTTTTGCGCAAACCAATAAATATACGCTTATTGACATTTTTTGTACTAAAGACATGTGGCTGAATACGTTTTGGCCTAAATGTATGACTAAAATTGACTTTATTCGATTTTTCTTATAACAAAAAGTAGAAAATATCATTTTTTTAAAAAAAATTCGGTCTTTTTCCGTTTATATCGCAAAAAATAAAAATCGCAGAGGCAATCAAATACCATTAAAAGAAAGCTCTATTTGTGGGAAGAAAAGGACGCAAATTTCGTTTGGGTACAACATTGCATGTCCGCACAATTTACAGTTAAAGCAGCGCAGTGCAAAATTCTGAATTCACCTCTGGTCCTTTAGCTACCAAATGGTCCGGGGCTTAAGTGGTTAATCATCGTGAATAACACAGCAGGCTGGAAGGGGTGTGTCAGACAAGAATCTCCAGCTATTGGCTGGCAGTCCCTGGACATGGTCAATCTCCGGCATGCATTAACACTTTCCTCATGATGTCTGGTGCCTCCTCTTTGGCATCATCTAAAGCAGGGGTCTCCAAACTGCGGCCCGAGGGCCAGATGTGGCCCTTTGGTAGCTTTTATCCGGCCCTTGGGGCACTAATTCTCCCACTCACACCAACAATGGGGCATTTTTTTCTTCTATGGATAGTAATGATGGGATACTATTCCTCCTACTAATAGGGGCACCACTCCTATTGACCACCAACCCTGAGGCCATATTTATTTTCACTGATGATGGGCCCATGACATTTTCTGCCCCTGTTGGCCACAATCCGGCCCCCCTAGAGTCTGGAGGAAAATAAACTGGCCCTTTTTTTGAAAAGTTTGGAGACCCCTGATATAAAGCAAAAAATTGTAAATGACCTCGTAGATCTTTGTGCAGGCAAATATCTATAAGAAGTTGAGTCTTGCATAGGTCTTGAAGGCTCAGGGAGAGACCAGACCACTGCAGTAGCAGAGGGGAGCAGATGAAGCACCGGATATCGAAGGTTCAGTAATTGTAAATTCTCTGTTATACCTCCTAGCCTAGACCAGGAGTGAGTAACCTACCTAGCCTAGAACAGAAGTGGGGCTTATTCAATCAGTGGCTATATAAAATTATCAACTTTAAAAAGTAGCCTGCTATATTTTATTAAACAACTTTTTGTTAGGTCATCCCTAATGCAATGGCTTGAATGGCTTCTCTTTGGTGAGTGTAATGTTAATAGCTGGTATAGCTGATATGTTTTTCTGCAAGTGCAACTGATCTTCCATATTTGCGACAGTCAATCAGTTTGGATGAGGTAGAGTAGTTAGTGGTCAGTGTGACGGATCTCAGATACCCCAGGTGGGAACATCCGCCAGACCTGTGTCTCCTGTCCTCCAAATGCACCTGCAGCCTGCAGATTCGACATAACCAGCCCTTAACCCCTCAATCACGAGACAATCCATACAGGTGTTGAGGGTTAAACATGCAGAGCATCCACAGTTTATTAAATCCAAAACATACACTTTTACACACAGTTAGGGACACTCCCCTTAGCCTTGTCATAGAGGGGGGACAAGGAAGAACCAATGGGAACTGAACATTGAAACAGAGACTGCAGTTAAACATAAAGGGATTATGGTAAGCAGGCAGCCCTTCAATACACATCCCCTGCGGAGAGATGTCTGCAGTCCAGACCATTGTCTATGTGCCATGAACCAACACAATTAAGCACAGCAACAAGAGGGGGGGATGGGGGGGAGAAGGGATGTAGCATTACATTACATTTTCTCAATACCAGCTTTCCCCAAGTCTCTCAGTCTCTTCTGGGCCATAATCTGTGGGTAAGAGGCCAGCCCTCAGTCCCTTCCAAAACACACAGTGACAGTGGGTTCTGTCACAGTCAGCACTTAGGCATCCATTACACCTTAAGATTTTCTCAAGCCGGCCGTGCGACCAAGCGGATAAAATCTTTGGGAGATTCTCCTTTACACTGCTTGATGTGTAGAGGGGAATCCCTTTGTACTCTGGCCGGGGAGGACACTCAGCTCCGCCCCGGTCAGAGTACAGTAAAGTACTACACCTTCCTGCACAGCTCAGCAAACCTGGGATGACGCAGCAAATTGACACAGACACCACTATCTCCTACACACAAATTGATTAGGTGCATCTCACTGAATATCAAAAATGGAAAACTGGTATGTAGAAGTGAAAACATCTCAAGATGTTACATGATTGTCTACAAGCGTTTTGAGATAATTGTCTTTATATAATGTGTGAGGGGGTTAGCTCGGCAGCGGGTGTGTGTGACCCCCGGGATGGGCTCCCCACACAAAAACAGGCCCAGCAAACGGAGGTTGTGGTTTTCAAAATCAAAAAGGTGCGGTTTATTTTCTATTTACAGTGACAAAACACAGCAAAGCAAAAGAAACATAAATAAAATAAATCCTGGTCAACTTGACCTCTGACTAAACATACAGGTTTCCTAACTAACAACTGGGATCAGCCTAGTGCTGTCCTAGTCCCTAAGTCCCTGATTTTAAATGTCCAAGCAAATAGCCACACAGGCTTTGTCTCACCGCACAGGGGTTCACTCTCCCTAGACAGTCCACACAGGTCTGGGTCCAGGCATGAGCAAACACCTAATGAATCTGGGAGTTCTTATAGAGGCCTAAATGAGCTGACAAGCTTCAGCTGGTCTCATCAACTCCCTGTCTGCACGACGCCCCACACTCTCCCTAGAGGTATGAGTCATCCATGAGCCCACTAGCCTCAGCTGGGCTTATACAACTCTCCACCTAGTTGTATAAGTCGGCGTAAAGCCTGAATCTGGGCGAAATATATCTACCCCCCTGGATGCAACCAGGTGACTTTACCTTCCTGCTGTCACATACCCCCCCTCTTGTTTTAACCTCAGGGTTGGAACACCAGCAATCAGGCATTCATGTACTCGAGACAAAGCATCCACATTCCCCATTTGAACGCCAGGGCGATGCTTTACTGTGAAGTTGAATTCCTGGAGGGCCAGGAACCACCTATTCACTCTTCTATTTGTTTCCTTGTTTTGAGCCATCCACTTTAACGGAGCGTGATCCGTAACCATGTCAAAGTGCCTACCTAGCAGGTAGTACCGAAGGGAATCTAGAGCCCACTTCACCGCTAAACACTCCTTTTCAACGGTGGCGTAATTTACCTCATGGGACTTCAACTTCCTGCTGAGGTAAATGACTGGGTGCTCTTCCCCGTTCCAGACCTGGGACAATACTGCTCCTAACCCCACATCTGACGCATCACTTTGTACGACAAAGTCTTTAGAGAAGTCGGGTGAGTACAACACTGGCTGGCTACATAAGGCTTGTTTCAAGAATTGGAATGCTGCCTCAGCCTCGGGGGTCCATTTAATCATGACCGACCCTTTCCCCTTCGTCAGGTTGGTTAGGGGCACAGCCTTAGAAGCAAAGTGGGGAATGAATCGCCGATAATACCCAGCGATTCCCAGAAAGGCTCGTACTTGCTTCTTGCTGTTGGGACGTGGCCAACTCTGGATGGCCTCGACTTTGTTGAGTTGGGGTTTTATTACTCCCCTCCCAATGGTGTACCCAAGATATTTGGCCTCCTCCTGCCCAATGGTACACTTCTTGGGGTTAGCCGTAAACCCCGCTTCCCGAACAGAGTCCAGGACTGCTTGCACTTTTGGCAGATGTGAGGCCCAATCTGTGCTATGGACAATTACGTCATCCAGGTAAGCCGCAGCATACTTCCGATGGGGCCTCAGCATCTGGTCCATTTTCCGCTGGAATGTGGCCGGCGCATTCTGTAACCCGAACGGCATTCTTTTATATTGGAACGCCCCGTCTGGGGTTACAAATGCGGTTTTCTCTTTGGCCGACTTGGCCAGGGGGATTTGCCAATACCCTTTTGTGAGGTCAAGAGTCGTCATGTATCGGGCTGTTCCCAGCCGGTCGATCAACTCATCTATACGTGGCATGGGGTAGGTGTCAAATTTTGTAACTTTGTTCAACTGATGAAAATCGTTACAAAATCGCCAGCTCCCATCCGGTTTAGGCACCAACACAATGGGACTAGACCAATCACTTTGGGACTCCTCTATCACCCCTAAGTTCAGCATTTTCTGTACTTCCTCCCGTATTGCCTCCCGTCGGGCCTCTGGGATCCGATAGGGTTTTAACTTCACCCTTTCACCGGGCGGGGTAATGATGTCATGCTCTACCCCAGATGTTTGTCCCGGCAGCTCAGAGAATACCTCCTCGTTGCGAAGCACAAACTCCTTAACCTCCTGTTGTTGGGGTTGTGACAAGGTGGCTGCTATTCCAACCTCAGGAATCACGCAACCAGTTTGAGCTGGTGACCAAGTGTCTGCGACTAGGGACTCTCTATCCCTCCAGGCTTTCAACAGATTAACGTGATAGATCTGTTCGGGCTTTCGCCTTCCTGGTTGTCTGACCTTGTAATTCACTTCGCTCACTTTTTCCATTATCTCATAGGGGCCTTGCCATTTGGCAAGGAATTTACTTTCAACCGTAGGGACAAGTACCAGTATCCTATCCCCCGGGGAAAAGGTACGGGTCTTGGCTCCACGGTTGTACACTCTCTGCTGTGCTAACTGCGCTTGGGCCAAATGTTCCTTCACGATGGGCATTACCTGTGCAATTCGGTCTTGCATCAGGGCGACATGCTCAATCACACTCCTGTGGGGAGAACTCTCACTTTCCCAAGTTTCCTTGGCAATATCCAACAGCCCTCTTGGATGTCTCCCATACAGTAACTCAAAGGGGGAGAATCCCGTAGAGGATTGGGGCACCTCCCTAATAGCAAACATCAGATAAGGAAGTAGACAGTCCCAATCCTTTCCATCTCTATCCACCACTTTCTTCAACATTTGTTTTAGGGTTTTGTTGAATCTTTCAACCAGCCCATCGGTTTGGGGGTGATACACAGATGTACGTAATTGCGTCACTTTGAACAATTTACACAGCTCCTTCATAACCCGGGACATAAAGGGTGTACCTTGGTCCGTAAGCAGTTCTTTACAAATACCCACCCGGCTAAACACAAGAGATAGCTCTTTGGCTATGGTTTTGGCCGAGGTATTTCGGAGAGGGATCGCTTCTGGATAACGGGTGGCATAGTCCATTATAACTAATATGTACTGGTGCCCCCTAGCGGACTTGATTATAGGCCCTACCAAATCCATGGCGATCCTTTCAAACGGGACCTCAATGATGGGTAGAGGGACCAGCGGGCTACGGAAATGTGGCATCGGGGCCGACCTCTGACACACAGGGCAGGAGGAACAATAATTTTCTATGTCCCTCATCACCCCCGGCCAATAGAATCTCTGTAATACCCTCTCTCGGGTTTTCTCTGTCCCCAGATGACCTCCAAGAATGTGCCCATGGGCCAACTCCAACACCAACTTCCTGTAAGGTTTGGGCACCACAAGCTGCTCAACGGTTTCTTCTGCCCTTTTTGCCACCCGATACAGTAGGTCCTTCTCTACGCTGAAGTATGGGTAAGTGCAGGTATTATCTGGGTTCACTAACTCGCCATCTATTTTCACTACGTTTTCCCGTGCCTTTATTAGGGCGGGGTCTTTCAACTGTTCTGTGGCAAAGTTTTCCCTGTGAACCTCAAGATCAGAAAACTCCACAGACGGTAGGTTTTCGTCTGAGGAGGTGGGCTCCTCTCCAGTTTCTTGAGTCTCCCCTGCCAATACTGATAAGGGAAATTCCGGAGAGTCCTCACCACTCTCAGGGGAGTTCTGGCTATCACATTCCTGGTACATAGGGGCACCAGTGGGGGGCTCAGGATCATCCCACAGTTCCCAGAACTTCGGAAAATCCCTTCCCACAATGGCGTCATGCGGTAACTGAGATACTAAGCCCACTGGATGAGAGAGGGTACCTTTGGGGGTCTCGAAACACACTGTAGTCACTGGATACTCTCGGGTGTCCCCATGCACACAAATAACAGCTACCTTGCTATTCCCAAAGACCTCTGTTTTAACTAACTCAGCCTTTATCAGGGTCACAAGGCTACCTGAATCCAGCAATACCACAACATTTCTACCATTAACACACATTTTGCATAAATGTTTCTCAGTTCCTCGAATGGCAGTGCATGCGACTGTCGCACACAGCGACTGACGTCTGCCCGTCAGAAAGTCACACTGCATGGGTTCCTCCACAACCGGGCAATTGGCTGCAATATGTCCCGCTTGCCGGCAGCGGTAGCAAACGATCCTTCTTGCCGCCTCTTGAGCCGCTGATTTCCCAGGCTGTTCTCGCCAAACTTGGGGTAGAGCTCCCACCCTCTCACTCTCTCCACCCTCACCCCTTGGAATCCTCTTATCCGCCCCTGGGGATGGTCTGGTCTTAGGGTGGAAAGTCCGAGTGTCTCTGGAAGAGGCCGTCAGGTTCTCTGTAGCCAAGTATTTCTCCACACGATCCACAAGACCATCGGCCGTCTCTGGGTCTCCATGGCTTACCCACTTTTGGATGGCAGTAGGAAGAGCTCTCAAAAACCGATCCATTACAACACGTTCCACAATCTTTGGTGCGGACAAAGTCTCTGGCTGTAGCCACTTTCTGCTCAGGTGAATGAGATCATACATTTGAGACCTGGGGGGTTTTCCAAGCTGGAAAGTCCAGTTATGCACACGCTGAGCCCGGACAGCCTGGGTGACACCCAGCCTTGCCAAAATTTCAGCTTTTAGCATCACATAGTCTTTTGCTTGGTTAGGCTCTAGGTCATAGTAAGCTTTCTGCGATTCACCAGTTAACAGAGGAGCCACCAGTCCAGCCCACTGCTCCTCAGGCCACTTTTCTCTTTCAGCGGTCCTTTCAAATGTGGTCAAAAATACCTCTGGATCATCCTCTCCAGTCATTTTTGTCAATAAACGACTCACCCCAAAGGACGCGGTATTAGTGGGACGGCTTTCCTCACTGGTCTGCAGACGTTGCTGCATTACTGCTTCCATCTGTTGTTGTAGTCTCTGCTCTTGCTTCTGCAACAGGTCTATGAAGCGGGCCTCAGATTGCTGCTGGGCTTGTTGCTGAGCCTCCAGACTCTGTTGCAAAGTTGCGTTTGTCTGCTGCTGGGCTGCAAGGCTCTGTTGATGAGCTTGCTGCTGGGCTGCGAAGTTCTGTTGTTGAGCTGCAAGGCTCTGTTGATGAGCTGCAAGGCTCTTTTGCAAACCTGCATTTGTCTGCTGTTGATTGGCATTTGCTAGAGCCAGCTGCTTCAGTATCTCCTCCATGCTGGCTTAAAAAAAAACTACCTGCATTCTCCACCAACTGTGAGGGGGTTAGCTCGGCAGCGGGTGTGTGTGACCCCCGGGATGGGCTCCCCACACAAAAACAGGCCCAGCAAACGGAGGTTGTGGTTTTCAAAATCAAAAAGGTGCGGTTTATTTTCTATTTACAGTGACAAAACACAGCAAAGCAAAAGAAACATAAATAAAATAAATCCTGGTCAACTTGACCTCTGACTAAACATACAGGTTTCCTAACTAACAACTGGGATCAGCCTAGTGCTGTCCTAGTCCCTAAGTCCCTGATTTTAAATGTCCAAGCAAATAGCCACACAGGCTTTGTCTCACCGCACAGGGGTTCACTCTCCCTAGACAGTCCACACAGGTCTGGGTCCAGGCATGAGCAAACACCTAATGAATCTGGGAGTTCTTATAGAGGCCTAAATGAGCTGACAAGCTTCAGCTGGTCTCATCAACTCCCTGTCTGCACGACGCCCCACACTCTCCCTAGAGGTATGAGTCATCCATGAGCCCACTAGCCTCAGCTGGGCTTATACAACTCTCCACCTAGTTGTATAAGTCGGCGTAAAGCCTGAATCTGGGCGAAATATATCTACCCCCCTGGATGCAACCAGGTGACTTTACCTTCCTGCTGTCACAAATGTTAGGGTGAAGAAGTCATGTGTATTGTATTATCTATCTAATGTATTTTCTTTTCTTCACAGGTGAAGTCTTCATCCTTCACCTCCACCCGGTGAACGAAGGCCTGGACCTGCCCGCGTCTGGTGATTGTCCTTCCTCCCCAGCGGTTTCTCCGGCGCATGTTCTCCTCCACCCTTCACTATCCCCCCACCTGGACACACCCATTAGTGCCTCCTCCCCAGTGCGTCCTGGTGAGGATTCTCCAGCCGCTCCAGTACACATCCCCCCTCCAGAGCCACATGTGAATGCGTATCTGCGACGCATTGTGGAGGTCCAAGAGAGACAATATGCCGAAACCAGGAGGCTATGTCACTCTTTGGCCCTCCACAATCGCCGGCAGCTCCGTCACTATGTGGCTCTGGAGAGGTACCAACGCAGCCTTAGGAGCCAACTGGAGGCTACTAGGTACCTCGGTGAACAGATGGCTGGCATCAATATGTCCCTACAGCGACTGGTCACCAGGTTGGGGGAGAATATTTTTTCATAATTTATTTTATTTTATTTTTTATTTATGTTTAAAATAAAAATGTTTTTGTTCAGAACTAATTGTTTTCTTGAATCTTGCTTTCCTTGTTAGGTTCATTAATCATTATGTGATGTTTATCTAAATGAACTAGTCCATTTATTGTTACTAACTTACTAGAGGCCTTATAATTGTCTTTTCTACATTTAACCATCAGGCTAAACTTAGAAAATTTAAGAGATTTCTTTCTACACTATTTCAATGTGCAAAGGGTAATTCCATTTATCTTGTGTCCAGTCACGCCGTTCAGCTTTCCCCCCACCAGAATACTAGGGATGAGCCGAACACCCCCCGGTTCGGTTCGCACCAGAACCCGCGAACGGACCGAAAGTTCGCACTAACGTTAGAACCCTATTAAATACAATGGATGCGAACGTTCTAAATCTAAAGTGCTAATTATAATGACTAATATGCATGGTATTGTCCTAAAAAGGGGTTGGGAACCCAGGTTCTCCCCCAGGGGACATGTATCAATGGAAAACGAAGTTTTAAAAACGGCCGTTTTTCGGGAGCAGTCATTTTAATGATGCATAAAGTGAGAAAAAAAAAGTCAAATATTCCTTTATATATCGTACCTGGGGGGTGTCTAAAGTATGCCTGTGAAGTGGCATGTGTTTCCCGTGTTTAGAACTGTCCCTGCACAAAATGACATTTGTAAAGGAAAAAAGGGCCATTTAAAACTGCTTGCGGCTTTAATGTAATGTCTGGTCCCGGTAATATGGATGAAAATCTTTAAGAAAAATGGCATGGCTACCCCATTCCCCTACCCCAGCCCATTACCAGCCCCTTTGGGTCTTGTATGGATATTAAGGGGAACCCCGCACACAAAATAAAAAAGGCCCTATATACTCTGAACAAGTAGAATCTGTTTGTAATTTTGAACAGTATTATTATAGAACAGCAATGACGGGTATATACAGGTGTATACTGTGCCACTAACTCCTGCAGATGCCTGTATTTGAGAACAGCAATGACGGATATACAGGTGTATACTGTGCAGAAGGCTCAGCAAAAATGACACTGACACTGTCCCCTGCCTATACTTCTCTGTCCCTGTATACCAACACACTGTAAATGCACAAGGTTTAGAAAAGAATATCACTGACACTGTCCCTGCCTATCCTTCTCTCTCCCTGCACGCCAACACACTACACAAGGCCGCCGCGCTAGCGGGCTTTGATAGTGTGGGGCGTGTACTAAACCCCCCTGAGCTATAATTGGCCACAGGCATCCTGCCTGTGGCCAATTATGGCTCTCCTCACTGCCGGCGCTGTGATTGGCCAAGCATGCGGGGTCACAGTGCATGCTTGGCCAATCACAGCGCCGGGATTGCACTGCGATGGCGCAGTGTATTGTGGGCCGTTCGCGTCACTCAAATTTGTCGCGAACGGCCCAAAAAGTTCTATCTTCGGCGAACGATCGAACAGCCGATGTTCGAGTCAAACGTATGTTCGACTCGAACACGAAGCTCATCCCTACAGAATACACAGCAAATAGTAACAGCAGGGGTTAACCATACAGTCCTCAACAGTTCACAGGGCATAGGTTGCAGGCTTGCAATCATGAGGGCAACAGTTAACCGGACAGAGGTTCCCAGGCGAGCGCAATCACAAGGGGCAACAGTTCAAAGGGCAGTCATCATTTCCAGGGCTTGAGTAACATGGCAGCAGGGTAGATTACTCACACTGGTGACTTCGGACAATTGCAGATGGTCATGAAACAGGTGGAGGATCAGAGAGGGCCCTGGTGTCCCCAGGGTCAGAGATGGCAAATGGGAGGGGTCCTGGGCATCTGGATGCAGTTCAGCAGTGACCAACTAGTCTATCTTGCATAGAATCACGTTTCCAGCTGTATGCTTCTTTGTAACAAATTCTGATCCTTGAGTTGACAGTCTCTCCATCAAGAGGAACTGTCATGCTGTTGAGGTCATCTTTAATCATTGTCTCTTATTTCCAGACCATCATACAAAAATGGTTAAATTAGCACACGTTGCTATTTGTATTTACAAAGACAGCAACACGTGAGCAGTAGCGCCACGTCAAGGCTTCAACCCTTGCTACTGTCCATTCACACAACATTCATTCATACAATCACGCACACTCTAGTCACTCTACACAACACTCATTACAAAAAAGGGTGATGGAAGGAATAAAGGGAAAAATTTGGATTGCTTAAAACAATATAATTCTATTTAAATCTTGGGGTCACACTAAAGACAACTGCTATTGTCAAGTGGTAAGAAAAAAAAAAGTATTTTCCTCAACATTTGGATGGTTCCTCTGAGTCCCATCTATCTTCACATGGTGATAATGATTCAGGTCTCACAAGTTAAGGGTAGGGTAACAAAGCTTGGGGAGGTTAAATTTCAGGAAAGTTATTTGTTCCATCAAATGGGGTGTCAGTTGTGCACGGTGTGGATTAAGGATGTTCCCAGTAATAGAGAAAACTCTCTCACTTTGCACAGTGGTTGGAGGACAGGATAGTAGTTGCTGGGCAACCAGACAAAGACCAGGCCACAAACTTTTCTTACTATCCCAATAGGTCAAAGGGTCCTCTGAAGGAAGCAAAGGTGCTTCATATAGGTAGGCCCTGACCATTTCAGAGGCACTGCTCTCTTCTCGATTACCTGCTGCTTGACCTGCATCCACCAGATTGTCAAGTGCCTCTACCCAACATGCAGATGCTCCACTTGGTTGTTTTTGAGTGATGGTGCCAGGTCTTGGAATAGCAGACATGGCAGGTGAATCTTCCAAACTGGCCTCATCCGGCATACATCTCTGTTGCTGCAAATTACGGACCCTTTCAATCAATTTTTCTTTCCAGTAGGAGAGGCTGTTGTCTCTGAGTGCCAGTTTACCTTTGATCCTGGGATCACATAGGGAAGCCAGCATGAGTTCAGGACTTTTGCGGACACGATCATTTAGCCGATCTTTTAAGTTGGCTTGTAGTTTTCTGATGAAAGACGCTACATCAGCATGAAGTGGGCTGCCACAAAGAGGCTCACTGTTTTCTAGGAACGATCCCATCTTATCTATGAGATAGGTAAACAAGGGTATGACCTGTCCTAGGCTGGCATTGCTCTGACTCAAGTTTTCCGTCACATTCCGAAAGGGTTTTAAGACAGAAACGAGCTGCCCAATTATACACCAGTCATCACGTCCCAGTGTGGAATCAATCCCAATGCTGTGGCGGGATGATAGATTGTGGTGTGGATGGTTGTCTTTTGCTCCAAAATGCGTTCCAGCATTTCCAGGGTATAGTTCCACCGGGTGCTGACATCTTGTTTCAGTCGATGTATGGGGAGCCCTGATTGTTCTTGCTCCTCCCTCAACAGTTGACTAGCCCCTACACTGCGGTGGAAATGCCCTGCAATCTTCCTGCAAAGGTCCAAGATTTGAGCAATCTTGTTGTTTTTCTCCACTGGGATTGCACCCTTGACCACTAAATGCAGTATGTGTGCAGAACAGCGGACACCGACAAAAGATCCATCTTGGAGCGCTTTAACCATGTTTGAACCTCCGTCTGTCACTATGAACCCAACAGAAACATTGGTTACTGCCAGCTCTCCAAACCAATTGGCCAACATTGATCTAATTGCTCGCAATATGTTGGCAGAGCTGTGTTTGTCATCACGGACTTCTGTGTGGAGCAGGAAAGCTTGATAACCCTGCTGGTCTTGCGCTGCAGACCGTCCTGATGAAGTTTGAACACTTACACTAGTGCCACCACCAACAGGCACAGTGGCCTGCCACCAGTGTGCAGTCAAAGACAGGAAAGCGTGTTGACCGCTGGGAGCTGTCCACAAATCAGTGGTCAAATTAATTGTCTGACCCTCGGCTTTGGCCATTTTTTCCTTCAATACTGCAACGCACGAATGGTATAGTGCTGGAATAATCTTTCTGCTGAAAGTTGTTTGTGCAGGAACAACGTATCGTGGAGCAAGGGCATGCATGAGCTGTTTAAACGGCTCCCCTTCAATCATGCGAAAAGAGGCTCCTCCAACAGCAATGAATTGGCCAATGAGGCGGGTGATCTTGTTGGCCTGCTGTTTTGACATGCCCTTGGAACTAAAGCCAACAAAACTATCTAGGGTAGGCTGATGATGTCCTTGGGAGGATGAGGAGCCTGATTGGGTCTGCAGTGGAACTACTGCACGTGGACGGCTTGTCTTAAACGAACCCTCTCTATTGGCTGTGCTCTGAGTAAGTGGTGTGGTTGAAGAGGTACCACCAGTACAGTCAGAGTCCGTTATGCTGCTTCCTGCGCTACCATCTTCTTTTTCTGCCTCTGCCCGCAGTAAAGTAGAGTGGTGGTAATTTTTAATGTGTAGGTTCATACCAGCATTGGTTAAATGTCCCAACTTTTTACCCCTACTCACTTGCTTCCCACACAATTTGCACTTTGCAAAGAACCCGCCTTCCAATGTTTGAAAGTATTTCCAAACGTTGCTGCGGCGGGATAAAGCCCCTTGACCCTGTTGATCTCTAGTATGGGCTGATATAGCTGCAGCAGGTAGCACACCAGTGGTGGAAGCTGTTGCCACTACAGTTACACTTGGTGAACTAGTGCTAATGTCAGGGGTGCTGGGGAGGTCGGTGTTATCATCACAGGATTCTTCCTCTATAATAACAGAGGGAGAAGGGGAGTTAGCAGCAGATGAAAAAAGTGAACTGCTCCCTGTCCTACTCCTCACAGAAAATCCCTCTTGCACTTTCTCTAAGTCATGCTGTAACTCTTGTGGGGTAAGACTGTATAAAACGTCTGCAGTGGTTGGGGAAAGAGGAGCATCACATTCAAAATCATTCTCTTGGGGCAATGAAGAAAACGTCTCACACTCTGTCTCTGCTGATGTCTCCCTCAATTGCTTCTTTGGGGAGCTGGGCAGTGGCACTGGCAGTGGCACTGGCAGTGTCATTGGTGGTGGTGATTGTATCGGCAACTCCACTTGTTTTATACTATGTTTCTTGCCTATCCCATAAAAATAGGACGCCATGACACCTGTAGAAGAAGGCGCTGCACTGGCAGTGGAAGCGGCAGCAGATGTTGGTGGTCTGGCAGGAGGAAAACTAATAGTAGAACTGGTGGTGGTGGAACTAGCTTTGCTGGTGGCAGTGGTGGTGACATCCACTGTTGTGGATAGCATGTTTGTGGCGGCAGAAGTGTCAGAGACACTAGTAGCAGAGACCTTGCCACTTTTTTTAGCAAGGGGTCCACCACGAC
The DNA here is from genome assembly GCA_029206835.1 of Rana muscosa. Classification (NCBI taxonomy): domain Eukaryota; kingdom Metazoa; phylum Chordata; class Amphibia; order Anura; family Ranidae; genus Rana; species Rana muscosa. Next base: position 592,770,721 of record CM055116.1, on the reverse strand, counting down.
CGCGACCATTACCTCTACCTGCCTTCACTTTTCTCATAGAATGGTACATTGTTGTTGCTGTATATAGTTCAAATAGAAAATGGACTGGTGATAGTGATCACTGATCAGACAGGTAACAAGATAGGGTATATAGAACTTATATAGAATCTCAATCTATAATATAGAATCTATAATAATAAACCCCCTCCCCCTCCACAACATGGGCAGCCTCTGAGGCTATCACAATACTAGCAAGTTCACTAGTAGTTCACAACACTAACACAATAGCAGCAGATTATTATGAAAAAGTGAACTTGATCTGTAGCTTGTGCTTATGCTTAATTGCTAATAATTCAGGTTCTCTGAAAAACGGACCAGCAAGATTAACTGTCTTCTGAAATGATTCAGCGTGTGTGTCTCTCTCTGCTAGCAATCGTAAGTGAAAGTAAGTTGGCTGTACATGTGTACTTAGTTCTAGCTATTTTACTGCTCCTCCTCTTTGGTTACAATCAGCCAATAACATTCATCATCATCATCATTTTTATTTTACTTCCCCCACCCAATTCCAGCAGCAAATTATCTTTTTTCCCTATATCGAATCTTTTCTCTCTATAATGTCAAATCTATTCTCTATAATGTCGAATCTATTCTCTCTATAATGTCAAATCCTTTCTCTCTATGTCGAATCTTTTCTCTCTATAATGTCGAATCTATTCTCTATAATGTCTAATCTATTCTCTCTATAATGTCGAATCCTTTCTCTCTATGTCGAATCTTTTCTCTCTATAATGTCGAATCTATTCTCTATAATGTCGAATCTATTCTCTCTATAATGTCGAATCCTTTCTCTCTATGTCGAATCTTTTCTCTCTATGTCGAATCTTTTCTCTCTATGTAGATTAATCTTGGAAGTTAAGGTTAGGCACATTCGACCACAGGTTCGATAGATACAGATTGTTATTGTTAGCGTCGTGTCGAATCTCCTATCTATATCGAACTGTTGTCGCAACGAAAACGAAAATAAAGCATTTGTTTATGTCGGATCTTTCGGTTTTCGTATTCTGTGCTTTCGTTTTCGTTTGTTAAAACGATAACGAAAATACCTGAAATTCGGACGAAAATGCATTCGGACGAAAACGAATGCACATGTCTACTGTGTAGCGGTTCTTTTGCAACCACGCTACATCTTTATAGTTGTTACTCTATTTCACCTTACTTGGATTACAAATAAGTGCACCAACAGAGCTAGCTGAAGACGGATTGAACTTAAAGGAACAGTCATCGCTTTGCTATTCCAAAAGCTTGTCGAACAGGGATACTACAAGGTGGAACTGTCCTCCAGAGGGAGCCATTTAGCAGCATAGACTCTTAGTACTTAATGTGACTATTGCATTGTTATTATTATTCTGTTATTCTGGTGCGTGTGTGTGGGACTTAGTGGGGAGGTGTTCCAATACAGACGTATAGTATTGGGAAGTTCTCCCACTGTACACCTACTCACATCCACCCCTCCTCAGGTTATAGTATTGGGGTTTAATGCTAAGAAAATCACTAATTAATTGTGTTTATATGGCCTTTACAGGGATCTGTGCATAGCCATATGTGTTGTACCATAACTGTTTTCATTCTTATCAAGTAAACATTATACAACTGATCTAGTTACACTGGTATGAGACTCTAGCTCTGGCTACAGCGGGTAAAGTGACAGGAGCCAAGGTGACGGTAATTATACAGTACTGTGTGATCTTACTGTTTCCATCTCCCATTTGTGTTTTACACTAATATTGCTGTACAGTTGTGCCAAGGGGGTCGAGCCAATTTTCTGGGGTTGAAAGGCAGAGTGCAGGCCCAAAATTCTCAGCAGCTCCTTTGGGGGTAGTGCCACACGTGGGGGCTCATCCGGGATTCCTGCGATTCTGCAATCAACCCTCCCCCAGAAGGCACCCTTAAGGGCACCAAGATGGACCCTGCTGCTGCTATCCAGTGGTGTGAGGAAGAAGGTGCCCGCACAGAATCGAGCGTGGTGATCGGACTTCAAGGAGAAGACTGGACTGAGGAACAAATCAGCCAGGCTGTGAAGACACTATCGCCTGACAGGAAGGCGTGGGTGTTTGCTGTCAAAGCAGACCATGGGACTTCACACACCTATGCATTACTGGAGTGGAGACAAGGAATTCCTGACAACTTCCAAGGTGCCAGTGTACAATTGGCCAACAAGACGGAACTTTGTGTAATCCATTTGAAGGTCCCAGAAGAGGGCCCTACCTCATCCAGTAAAGCTAAACCAAGTAAAAAAGAAGTTCCCGCCCCATCACCTCTGACCACGATGGGACCAGAACTCTTTGCTGCCCTTGGGGACTTTGTTTCAAAATGTCAGAGAGACTCTCCAACATACTCAGCAACTGGATATAGAAAGCTCAGGGCATTCTCTGGAAGACAGCCAGTACCTACTGCAGAGGACAGCTTTGAAGAGTGGCTGGACCAGGCCACACAAGCCTTGAATGAATGGGACATCCCAGAGGCTCACAAGAAACAGAGGATCACGGAAAGCTTGAAAGGACCTGCCTTGGAAGCCATCCGCAATCTGAAACTCAGCAAGCAAGACTGTATTGCCCAGGACTATCTGAGAATCCTGCATGACGTGTTTGGGCACACCGAAAAAGTCTCTGATCTTATTTACCAGTTGGAGCACTCTTACCAAAATGAGGGAGAGAAGTTGTCGGAGTCAATGAGACGTTTGGACAGGATTATACACCAGGTCTTGCTGAAGAATGGCCTAGACCCTCGGAAGGTGGATGAGATCAGAGCCCAGCAAGTTTTGAGGGGTGCTCGGCCCTGGGACCCTATCATCCTCTTGTTGAGAACCCAGCAGGATGGTGGCATTCTGAAGTATCTAGACCTGGTCCGGATTGTGAAGGAGGAGGAAGCCATGCTGGACAACAAAAAGAAAGGCCAGAAGCCAGAATCGGTTGTCGGGGTCCGGATGCTGAACGCAGCTGATGGTGACCCTCAAGTCGAGCTTCTGAAGACCCAAGTGTCGCAGCTGATAGAGATGATGGCTCTGTTGACCGCCAAACCAATGGTTCTACCCAGCGATTAAATACCAGAGGGGCCCAAGAAATCTTTAAGTTCTACGGTTGCTCAGGTGCAGAAGCCAACGAACCAAGTGATTTTTTTTAACTATCGACAATAATTTTTGATAACAGAACACAAACACTCCTGCGCACAAGTGGATCATCCAGCAGTCAATCTTGCACAATGGTAACACCGGCTTTGCAGCCCTTCATGGACAGGGGTGTCCTAATACCAAATAGAAAAAGAGAAACAAGGGTGCACCAGCCTAGTGTATTATCATTTAGGATAGATTTTATTAAAAAGAACATCAATACTACTCACAAGTGTAGCGGAAAAAATCGCAGTGCAATGATGTTTCATGTAGATGGCAGCTGAAAGTTGAGCTCGAAACCACACTCCACAGAAGCACCGAGGATATGATAAAGGCCACTGCATTCAGCTTCTTCCTCAGAGGAAGGCTGGGAAGGCTAAGACCTTTGACACTTTGGCGGTGGTCTGTCCTCGCCCACCGGGGGCTCGTAAAAATTCCCTCATTATCGGGACTAATACTGACCTTGTCAGGAGACTGCTAACACCTCTGGCCCAGGGACAGAACACGTCAACTACAGGTGTACACCCCATGTTGAAACAAGCTTATCAGCGCCTGGTGCAAGAACAGAAGGTCCCAGCTGAGGGAGTGGGAAAGATCTGGCGCCTGGACCGGAGTGAGAGAGTGCTGCAGCCAGGGGAAGTGGTTTGTCTGAAAGCGTCAGTCAAGCCTAACTAGAAGCAACCAGGCCCTTTCATCGTTCTTGAAGCTGACAGGCAGAGAGGAGACAAGGGAGAGGAGATAATTCCTGAAGTGGTTCCAACTAAGGCGATGCAGAGAAGTCATGGGAAGGTCTCAGTGAGTGTTCGCAACATAACCACCTCACCTGTGAAGATGCCAGCTCGGATGTTTTTGGGCCAAGTGAACATGGCCACCCCAGTCTCACCGTCTGACTTGGTGGGGAGAGAAAAGGATGGGATACCTGTGGAGAAGTTCTATCCGAAGAACGCGTCCCTCTCCCCGGAATGGAAAGAAAGAGCCAAAACTCAGCTCTTGAGGTTGCAGGCCGCATTCTCTAAGAGTGAATTCGATGTGGGGTGTGCAAAGAGCGCTCACCACCGGATCCGTCTACAAGAGGACAAGCCGTTTAGAGAGAGAGTCAGACGGATTCCTTTAGGGGACTTGGAAGACCTGCGTGAGCAATTGGCAGAACTGAAGAGAACAGGCATCATCCGAGAGTCCCGGAGTCCATACGCGTCCCCGATAGTGGTGGTACGGAAAAAAATGGGTCGCTGAGGCTTTGTGTCGATTACAGAACGTTGAAAAGGCAAACCATTCCTGACCAGTACACCACACCACGGATAAAGGACGCTTTGCAGAGCTTGTCAGGGGCCAAGTGGTTCAGTGTACTGGACCTGAAGAGCGGGTACTATCAAATCCCCATGCATCCTGAGGATAGAGAGAAGACTGCCTTTATTACCCCAGTGGGGTTTTTTGAGTTTGACCGCATGCCTCAGGGATTGTCCGGTGCCCCAGCCACTTTCCAGAGGCTCATGGAGAAGACTGTGGGTGACATGAACTTGATCGAAGTGTTGGTGTACCTGGATGACATCATAGTGTTTGGCAGGACTTTAGAGGAACATGAAGAGCGTCTGGAGAAGGTCCTGAAGAGACTCCATGATGAAGGTTTTAAGCTCTCCGTAGAGAAGTGCTAGTTTTATCAATCTTCAGTCAACTATCTTGGCCACATCATGTCTGCAGATGGAGTGTCCACAGACCCTCAGAAGTTGGAAGCTGTCACCTCCTGGCCGAGGCCCACTAATGTGAAGGAGCTTAGGTCATTCCTGGGGTTTTGCTCCTATTACCGGAAATTTGTAGAGGGGTTCGCGAAAATAGCTCGCCTGCTCAATGAGGTACTAAGCATGGATTGCTTTTCAGAGGAACAGCATTTTTTTGCTGGTACTATGAACAAGTAAGAAAAAAATCAGTTCTGATTGTACAAATATAGTGGGTCAGGATTAAAAGTGCATACATAAAATGTGCATATATACATGTAAACACACACATACATACACATATATAAACACATACACATATACTGTATATATATATATATATATATATATATATATATATATATATATATATTGTGGTAGTGTGGTACCCCACCAGTGTAGTGACCCAGAATTCTCAACTGGACGGGTTGAGGGGCTCCAGGGAGCTTGTAATGTACAGAGGAAACTGGCGTTTCGGTTTCCTCATTATTTAATAAAGTCCACTTTGGGACCTGGAGCCCGGGGATATCTTAGAGATCCGGGTGGGATGAAATCCCCAGTCCTGGGTCCGGGTTTTGAGATTTACCAGCACACTGACTGGTCAGGTGTGTGCTGGCCTATTTGTAGACACCTGACCATGGTTCTGGGCTCCACCCTCCCGAGGAGTCCAGGCTTGCAAGGGAGAACCCAGAGTGTGCAGGTGTCCACTGAAGTAGCTAGAGAAGCTAGAGAGTGCAGGCTGCACTGTGAAACCCAGAGACCTGAGTCTGAGGTTGCTGACAAGTGTCAGGAGGGCTCCATGCGGGAGCCTGAACAGTGGTGCTGCTGCTGAAGAGAGCCAGGCGGCTCAATATTTTCATTTGCACTTTTGCATGTGTGAGCCAGGAGGCTGAACATACAACCGTTTAATGTTGATGGTGAAAACCCCCTGCGAGGGAAACCACATTTGTTTTCATTTCTGGAACTTTGTTTGATTCTTTTTAATAAAAGTGGGCCAACAAGCCCTCAAAAGGAAACATTTGTGTGGGACTGTTCTTGCTAGTGGGTGCTACACATGAGCTAACAACCCCCAAACATTACAATATATATATATATATATATATATATATATATATATATATATATACATACATACATACATACATACATACATACACATATATATACACACAACATACTGTATAAACACATGCGCACACACACATACATACATACATGTAAACACACACATACACATGTATAAACACACACACATAATACACACACACATATATATATAAATGCACATATGCACACACATATAAACACATACACACACACACATACATACATACATGCACATACACATACATGCACACACATACATACATACATATACACATGCATGCACACACATGTACATGCACACACGCACACACACGCATATATGCACACACACACACATACATACATGCACACGCACACACATACATGCACACACACACATACATGCACACACATATAAACACACTTACAGTAGATAGATAGCCTTATAAAAAACGGCAGTCATTTACCTTACCTCTTCCTGTCATGTACTGCACTGTAGGGGGAGACAAAGAGCACAGCACACACTGTGCTTTCACTTCAGGTCAAATTAATGTGAGTAGCTCCCTGCAGTGTCAATTACAGTTTGGCTTAGGATCGGGGAGCTCGGTCTCAGGCGCCCTTGCCGCTCCTCCTATCAAGGTATACAGGGGGCACTCGGGGGCACTCGGGGGCCCTCCCTTTTTTCAGGAACAGTGATTTTAATAATGCTTAAAGTGAAACAATAAAAATTCAATATTCCTTTAAATATCGTGCCTGGGGGTCCCCTTTAGTCTACCTGTAAAGTGGCGCATCTGTGTGATGTGTAGCACAATGCCGTAGCAATAATGAAATTTCTTCAGGAAATTTGCTCGCGGCTGTAATGTATTGCCAGCTCCCGGCAATATAGATGAAAAATCATAGATATAGAGTATAGATATTTCCGCGCTACCAGAGAAAGAAAAAAAATCACTAGCTGCTGCAAACACTGAAATGGTCAATCCATAGCCACAAGAAAAAAATATATAAAGTGAATGGTGCTGCGCTGTAAGTGATAATGATCTGGTACAATGTAGCAACAATATATAAATAAACAGAGAATTGCAAAAACATAGATAAAGTGTTGCGTGCTTGAAGTGACAATATAAAACGTGATAAAGTCCAAAAATATATCAAATAGAGGTTTGCAAGAACGTAGATAAAGTGCTACGTGCTAAAAGTGATAATATGAAATGTGATAAAATCCAAATATAGACAAATGTCCTAAATCGATGAATGTGTGATAGAGGGGGAGTGAAAACAAGTGCTGGATTCCCTCTAAAGCCTCGTACACACGACCGGTTTTCTCTGTTGGGAGAGCTTTCTTGCCGAGAAAAATGTTCGTGTGTATGGTTTCTCGTCGAGAAAACTCCTGGGAATCTTGACGAGAAAAATAGAGAACCTGCTCTCTATTTTCTCGTCAGGATTCTCGTTGGGATTCTCGTCGGCCTGTTTCCCGACGAGAAAACCCCCCTCTGTGTACGCTTTTCTGAGTCTTAAAAAATCACGCATGCTCAGAATCAAGTATAAAACGGGAGCGCTTCCTCTGGTAAAACTAGCGTTCGTAATGGAGATAGCACATTCGTCACGCTAAAACGAACTGAAAGCACGAAGACTGAAAAGCGCGAATCGTCTCTCCTCAAACTTTTACTAACACGTGGTAACACGAGATCAGCAAAAGCAGCCCAAGGGAATCGCCATTGGAATCGAACTTCTCCTTTTTACTGCCGTCGTACGTGTAGTACGTGACCGCGCTTTACAACAACGAGATTTGGAATTGACAGTGTGTATGCAAGGAAAGCTTGACAAGAATCTCGTCAAGCTTGACAAGAATCTCGTCAAGCTTGACAAGAATCTCGTCAAGAATAACAAGGTGTTTTTTTTTTTTTTTACGAGATTCTCGGTCGTGTGTACGAGGCTTAACACTCTGTGCAAATAAGGGCAGTATATATGGCTTTTCCTATTCTGTGCAATAACACCTCAGTGCAGGGTGGCCCCTTACCTTACAGCTGTAAGGTAACAGCATATGAGGATAATAATGGAGATCCTGGATGGTAAAGTGAATCGCGCTATGGGCTTCTAATAGATGGCGTATAATTGAAATCATCTAGGGGACTTCTTTATCCTGATAGATGGTTCTCACAACGATACAATATGTAAGCTTCCTTTGTGCCAGTAGGTGACGATGGTATCCCTCTCAGGTTGGTCCCTATATCATATGGAGGAAAAAAAAGGGGTTCCAAATAGTGTAGTATGTAAAAACAAGATACTTTATTATAAAAACAGCTATGGTACTCACATCACAAACAAAGGTAACAGCTATTCACCACGAGCGGCGAGCTCGCTTGCTGACATCACTTTCTGTCTGTTCCAGCACATAGCGTCACGCCCACGTGACTTCATCAGGGTGCCCCCCCTCCTGAACGATACCAGGCCACATGCCCTCAACATGGGAGGGGTGAGTGCTTTGGGGCGGGGGGGTTCTGTGACCCTTCACCCCAAAGAACCTTGTCCCTATGTTGATGGGGACAAGGGCCTCTTCCCGACAACCCTGGGTTGTGGTTGTCGGGGTCTGCAGGTAGGGAGCTTAGGGGAATCTGGAAGCCCTCTTTGACAAGGGGGCCCCCAGATCCCGCCCCCTATGTGAATGGGTATCGGGTACATTTTACCCCTACCCATTCACCAAAAAAAGTGTCAAAAATTAAAAACCACAAGAGACAGTTTTTGACAATTTCGTTTAATAACCACTTCAGCCCCGGAAGGATTTGCCCCCCTAATGATCAGGCCATTTTTTGCGATACAGCACTGTGTCATTTAACTGACAATTGCGTGGTCGTGCTACGCTGTACCCAAACAAAATTGACGTCCTTTTTTCCCACAAATAGAGCTTTCTTTTGGTGGTATTTGATCACCTCACCAAACTATGGAAAAGATTTAGGGCCTTTTATTTATTTTTTATTGTTTTTACTGGTAAAATCTGTGATTTTTAGCGGGACTGCAAAATTGCGGCGGACATATCTGACCCCAAATTAAACTTTTTGGGGACCAGTGACATTATTACATTGATCAGTGCTTTAAAAATGCACTAATTAATGTAAAAATTGCACAGGCAGGGAAGGGGTTAACACTAGGGGATGATTGAGGGGTTAAGTGTGATCCCTGGGTGTGTTCTAACTGTAGGGGGGATGGGCTACCAGGGACATGACGGAGATCGCTGTTTTCCGATCACTGGGAACAGAAGATCTCTGACATATTATCTGGCAGAATGGGGAATCGCCTTGTGTACATATGTTCTGCCTCTGTACACCTCAATTGCAGGTCGCCGGTGGACATCGAGTCCCCCAGGCCCACTATCTCCTGTGCAAAGACCTATGTACACCTATGGCAGTTTGTGCAGGAGAGCCGACCTGCCGCAGTATAATGACGGTGGCTGGTCGGCAAGAGGTTAAAAAAGAAAAAAAAAGTGTCCCGCGATGTAAATCCATTGTCAATCATGCTGCCCGACGGATCAGAAAAATAGAAAAAACTAAAAAAACTCTGCCTCCATGGCGACTGCTGTCTTTTCGCTTTGACAGTTCTTATATAGACGGGGCCACCTGCTGACGTAACCGGGTGACCCCGCCCCCCTCTGACATCACATGACTTCAGAAGGGGGCGGGATCACACGGTTACGTCACCAGGTGGCCCCGCCCTTGCCTATATAACAGCTGTCAAAGCCAAAAGACATCAGTCCCTGGGAGGCATCTCATGGAGGACATCGCGGGACCCTAAGGGCCTGGTATGGACTGGGGGGGGGGGGACCCACACCATTTTTTTTATTGATATTTTGGGGGGACCCCAAGCACTTTAAAAAACAATGTTGGCGTAGAGTTCCCCTTAAAATTGATGCCAGACCCGAAGGGCCTGGTATGGATTTTGGGGGGGGACCCCACGCTATATTTTTTTTTACATTTTGGCATGGAGTTCCCCTTAAACTCTATACCAGTTCCATAGGGCCTGGTATGGATCTTGGGGAGACCCCACACCATTTATTTTCTTAACTCTGTCATAGGGTTCCCCTTAACTACTTCAATACACTGTATTATATACTCTGCACTATATACCCTGCACTGTATTATATATACTACACTGACTTCACTATATATTCTCAACCGTATTATATATACACTACACTGATGGCACTATATACTCTCCACTGTATTATATATACTACACTAATGGCACTATATACTCTGAACTGTATTATATATACTACACTAATGGCACTTTATACTTCTGGATAGGCCCTCACACAGCCTAGCAGCCAGATGCCCCCGGGATAGGCCCAATCTCTGGCCTAGCAGCCCGGGGCACATAACACACTTTCACCCAGACAGCCGTCCAGGTGGCACAGAACATAGATCACCTGACTCCACCCAAATATACAGGCTCTTCCAGCAGGCCAATGGATGTAAGAAAACCCCTGCCCATTGGCTGAGATCCCCCATATACCCATAACCTGACCTTGAGTTGTCCTTCTCATATCTAGTACCACCAAGTGCCCGGCCACCTAGTGGTAGAAGAGAAAAGTACAACCAGGCCAAGCTTAGGGAGAAATCAATGGATCTCTAACAATTGACCAGGTTAAATCGGAGTTCCACCCAAAAGTGGAACTTCCGCTTTAAGCACTCCTCGCCCCCTTTCATGACAAATTTGGCATGTAATTTTTTTTGGGGGGGGGGAGTGGGGGCTTCGGTAGGAGTGGGACTTCCTGTCCCACTTCCTACTTCTACCTAGGGACCGCCTAGGCGACGCCTCCTTTTCTGCCCCTAGGTAGCCCCTCCCTCCAGGCCAGGGGTGTCCAAACCTTTTTCAAAGAGGGCCAGATTTGATGAAGTGAACATGCTTGAGGGCCGACCATTTTGCCTGACATTCTTTAAACCATTAAAATTCGGTCTAAGTGCGTGTGTTCGAGCACTAATACACTGTCCAACAAGAATTCTCTTGCCTTTGTGACTGTGTGGGAACAAAGCCGTGCCCAAAAATTAAGCTTTATTAGTTTGAAATTTTGCCGCAGAGATAGAGCCGGATGTCCTGTGTATTCGAGTGTACTCGGCTTCTCTCGCAGTCCCGCCCCTTGGCCCGGCTTCTATGGTGCACATAACACACGTCCAATGGCGGGACTGGGCAGGACTGCGAGCGGAGCTGAGCCTAGCCGCGTACACAGGACACTTGGCTCGGGCTATTTCGGTGGCGCTCGCTCCTCTTCCCCTCACAGGCAGCAGGGATCGGCGTATAACACGCACCCCTGATTTTAGGGGGGGGGAAAGTTTGTGTTATACGCCGATAAATACGGCATATCTTTTGTGGCCCCGGCGCTGGGAGATCGTTGGGGGCCACAAAAGATATATATGTGTAGATAACCAGGCGGGCCGTTCAAAACTGGACCACGGGCCGCGATTGGACCGTGGGCCAGACTTTGGACATGCCAGCTCTAGGCGATCTCCTGGGACACGTGACATGTCCCAGGAGATCGTCTGTCCATTCCGGGAGCGCAGCGCGACTCGCACATGCACAGTGCGTGCCCGGCAGTGTAGCCGAAAGCTGTCACGGCCAGGTGCCCAGAATGTGAATGGAGGCGCAGAGGAGAGGAGCGGGGAGAGGAGCGACGCTCCGTGCGGCCGAATCGCTGGACCGTGGAACAGGTAAGTGTCTGTTTATTAAAAGTCAGCAGCTATACTTTTTGTAGCTGCTGACTTTTAATAAACATTAAAAGGCTGGAACTTCGCTTTAACTACTCCTGGCAAGTAAATTTGCGAGGGGCATCCCTGACTAAACCCTAGGGTGCTACATATATATTTATCTGACAAATAACAATAATCACATATTTAATTTTAGTCCTTATCATAATAAAGAAAAAAAAAACGTATGAAAACAATATATACAAAATCAATTCTCTTTAAGAGAAAAAGCCCCCTGCCATTTTGAAGTTAGTAGTCTCGAAAACTTTGTTAAAATGGGTTCATATAAGCACTTTACATTTTTAAGAGAGAGAATTATATTTTTATTGGTTTGAAGTTTGTTCCACAGACATTGTTTGGAAATGACACAGACTTATACCATAAAACCAAGAACAAGGCCAATGTGCTGTGTATTTTTACTAACTCTATAATTCCATTGTCATATCATAAATTCAGGTGTTTTGAAACTCACTTTGTTGACTTAAGGGGGTGAGGTGACCATGTGCTATTCCAATACAAGCTGTAAACGTGATAAAAAATGATAAGAAACTGAACATCCTGGAATTCAGGAGCAGCACCAGAACAAGGTAGCTTCAATTCTCCCTGGTATACATTCATTGAATCTATCTTAGTAGACATACTACAGATATAAAAATGAATAATGGAACTGCATGACCTAGGACAAGAAGATTATTAATCCAATTATTGTACACCTAACAAGAGATTGCACGTTTTGTTCATTTCAGCCACTGCTTGAATTGGTTCTGCAATGCCAGCAAAATGCCCTGGACGACACTGCACACTGGTAATTTTTTTACTTTTTGCGGTGGGAGGCACAGTTATTTACTGTAAAGAACACAAATAAGTACGTATTAAACATATCTGGATTTGATTTATAGAGGTCAGTTTACTAAAAGAGTAGGGACTTCTCACACAACAAAGTGGTTGATAACTTAGCTTAGTAGATAATATGATGCTGTATCTACTCTTATTAGTTATGTGCAACGAAAAAAAAAAAAAAAAGAATTTTTGCTTGCACTTGATTGAAATATTGAAGTGAACACATATTCACCTCATTCGCTAAAAGTAAATATTCTCTTTACAAAGTTAACATTTCCACACTCTACTCCTAATAAATCAATCCCAGAGTATACAGGTATTAAATATCTTATTTGAAAGGCCAGTTCTGAAATAAAGTAAGTACATTTTTCTATTCTTTTGTAAAAAGACCATACACTCCACAGGTGGCTTCTGTATATATTTACAACGTGGAGCTATGTTCCCTTTTTTAATCAAGTTTTGTTTTGCTAACTTGCAAATCTGAGCACAGATTTCGTTTTTTTGTTTTGCATACCTTTTGCTGGGTAAAATGTTTTAATTATGTTTTCTTTAGATTTATTTTGCAGTTGTATGGTGTAAGAAAGTATCATTCAAAGATTAAAACTAAAAAAAAAGAGTAGGGAAAGGCTAGAAACCAGGTTATTTTTGCTGCCTGTTTCCTGCTGGGGAGACTTCCCTTACACTAGGAGCCCTTTCACACTGGAGCGCCCATAGCATCGATGGTAAAACGCCGCTATTTTTACCGCCGACACTATGGGCGGATTTTCAGCGCATTGCCGGCGGTATAGCCGCGCTGCCCAATTGATTTCAATGGGCAGGAGCGGTGGAGCAGTTGTAAACACATCGCTGCTTCACCGCTCCAAAGATGCGGCTAGGAGGACTTTTTTTTACCGTCCTGCTAGCACAACGCTCCAGTGTGAAAGCCCGAGGGCTTTCACACTGGAGTAAATGGGGCAGCAGTTTAGCAGCGGTTTGCAGGCGCTATTTTTAATGCTATAGCGCCTGCAAAACGCTGCAATGTGAAAGGGGTTTAACTGTCTTGAAAATGGAAAAGGAAATGAGAATTGACCAGGATTCCCATCTTAGACAGCTGTCACCAAAATATGAGTCCCGATTGTAAGATTTTCACTCACCACCTGCTTTGGGAACAAATCACTTTGTCTGTTATAAAAGTCTTTAGAAGTTATAGAGGGGTACATTTTCCCAGCAGGGACACAGCAATAAAAAGTAGAGGGTCCATCCCCCTTATGCCCAGCCTGTGGTCCATGAGCCATATGTGGCCCTTTGGCACTTGTTGTGCAGCCCTGAGCTCCTGCAGATAATAGTCTGTGTGTTCCTTACCTAGATGCTTACTGATCCTACCATATTCTTTTGCCTGGGTCTAGTAGTTAAATGTTTTTTTTGTTTTTGTTTTTCACACTAACTTTTTTTTCATTGCTATCCATTACCTTTTCTTTTTTTTTTTCTTTTTTCCTCTGATCTTTATAAAGGATACTAAGAAATATTAAGGGTAATTTTTAGGGAGCACAAGTGTGGAAGCATTGACTTGTAAACTGGCATTACTAAGCCAGATACACACTATACAATTTTCTGTCGTTTTTTTCCTTCAGATTTACCAAAACCATAAAATATGAGGTCAAACCTTAATGCTGCGTACACACGGTCAGAATTTTCGACAGAAAAAGTCAGATAGGAGCTTTTCGTCAGATATTCCGACCGTGTGTATGCCCCATCTGACTTTATCTGTCGGAATTTTGGACGGACTTAGATAGAGAGCAGGTTGTCTATTTTTCCGTCGGAAATTCCGACTGAGGTTTTCCCGTTGGAAAGTCCGACCGTGTGTACGCGGCATTAGAGTTTCAAATTGTATGCAATCGGGCAGGCCCTTGCACTGCATGGTTTTGGTAAATCTAAAGGAAATCAGACAACAAAAGTTGTATAGTGTGTATGGGGTCTAAACGTGACCTCCATGAGTCTCATATAATGATTCTCCAGTTTATGACTGTCTCCTAAAGCATGTCCCTAGTCACTGTCTCCTATTGCATGTTTAAAGTCTTGGACTTTAAACATGCAATGATAAGAAACTAAACGTCCTGGAATTCAGGAGCAGCACCAGAACGGGGTAACTTCAATTCTCCCTGGTATACATTAATTTCAGCCTCTGCTTGAATTGTTTCTGCAATGCCAGCAAAATGCCCTGGACGACACTGCACACTGGTAATTTTTTTACTTTTTGCGGTGGGAGGCACAGTTATTTACTGTAAAGAACACAAATAAGTACGTATTAAACATATCTGGATTTGATTTATAGAGGTCAGTTTACTAAAAGAGTAGGGACTTCTCACACAACAAAGTGGTTGATAACTTAGCTTAGTAGATAATATGATGCTGTATCTACTCTTATTAGTTATGTGCAACGAAAAAAAAAAAAAAAAGAATTTTTGCTTGCACTTGATTGAAATATTGAAGTGAACACATATTCACCTCATTCGCTAAAAGTAAATATTCTCTTTACAAAGTTAACATTTCCACACTCTACTCCTAATAAATCAATCCCAGAGTATACAGGTATTAAATATCTTATTTGAAAGGCCAGTTCTGAAATAAAGTAAGTACATTTTTATATTCTTTTGTAAAAAGACCATACACTCCACAGGTGGCTTCTGTATATATTTACAACGTGGAGCTATGTTCCCTTTTTTAATCAAGTTTTGTTTTGCTAACTTGCAAATCTGAGCACAGATTTCGTTTTTTTGTTTTGCATACCTTTTGCTGGGTAAAATGTTTTAATTATGTTTTCTTTAGATTTATTTTGCAGTTGTATGGTGTAAGAAAGTATCATTCAAAGATTAAAACTAAAAAAAAAGAGTAGGGAAAGGCTAGAAACCAGGTTATTTTTGCTGCCTGTTTCCTGCTGGGGAGACTTCCCTTACACTAGGAGCCCTTTCACACTGGAGCGCCCATAGCATCGATGGTAAAACGCCGCTATTTTTACCGCCGACACTATGGGCGGATTTTCAGCGCATTGCCGGCGGTATAGCCGCGCTGCCCAATTGATTTCAATGGGCAGGAGCGGTGGAGCAGTTGTAAACACATCGCTGCTTCACCGCTCCAAAGATGCGGCTAGGAGGACTTTTTTTTACCGTCCTGCTAGCACAACGCTCCAGTGTGAAAGCCCGAGGGCTTTCACACTGGAGTAAATGGGGCAGCAGTTTAGCAGCGGTTTGCAGGCGCTATTTTTAATGCTATAGCGCCTGCAAAACGCTGCAATGTGAAAGGGGTTTAACTGTCCTGAAAATGGAAAAGGAAATGAGAATTGACCAGGATTCCCATCTTAGACAGCTGTCACCAAAATATGAGTCCCGATTGTAAGATTTTCACTCACCACCTGCTTTGGGAACAAATCACTTTGTCTGTTATAAAAGTCTTTAGAAGTTATAGAGGGGTACATTTTCCCAGCAGGGACACAGCAATAAAAAGTAGAGGGTCCATCCCCCTTATGCCCAGCCTGTGGTCCATGAGCCATATGTGGCCCTTTGGCACTTGTTGTGCAGCCCTGAGCTCCTGCAGATAATAGTCTGTGTGTTCCTTACCTAGATGCTTACTGATCCTACCATATTCTTTTGCCTGGGTCTAGTAGTTAAATGTTTTTTTTGTTTTTTTTTTTCACACTAACTTTTTTTTCATTGCTATCCATTACCTTTTCTTTTTTTTTTTCTTTTTTCCTCTGATCTTTATAAAGGATACTAAGAAATATTAAGGGTAATTTTTAGGGAGCACAAGTGTGGAAGCATTGACTTGTAAACTGGCATTACTAAGCCGGATACACACTATACAATTTTCTGTCGTTTTTTTCCTTCAGATTTACCAAAACCATAAAATATGAGGTCAAACCTTAATGCTGCGTACACACGGTCAGAATTTTCGACAGAAAAAGTCAGATAGGAGCTTTTCGTCAGATATTCCGACCGTGTGTATGCCCCATCTGACTTTATCTGTCGGAATTTTGGACGGACTTAGATAGAGAGCAGGTTGTCTATTTTTCCGTCGGAAATTCCGACTGAGGTTTTCCCGTTGGAAAGTCCGACCGTGTGTACGCGGCATTAGAGTTTCAAATTGTATGCAATCGGGCAGGCCCTTGCACTGCATGGTTTTGGTAAATCTAAAGGAAATCAGACAACAAAAGTTGTATAGTGTGTATGGGGTCTAAACGTGACCTCCATGAGTCTCATATAATGATTCTCCAGTTTATGACTGTCTCCTAAAGCATGTCCCTAGTCACTGTCTCCTATTGCATGTTTAAAGTCTTGGACTTTAAACATGCAATGATAAGAAACTAAAAGTCCTGGAATTCAGGAGCAGCACCAGAACGGGGTAACTTCAATTCTCCCTGGTATACATTAATTTCAGCCTCTGCTTGAATTGTTTCTGCAATGCCAGCAAAATGCCCTGGACGACACTGCACACTGGTAATTTGTTTACTTTTTGGGGTGGGAGGCACAGTTATTTACTGTAAAGAACACAAATAAGTACGTATTAAACATATCTGGATTTGATTTATAGAGGTCAGTTTACTAAGAGTAGAGGCTGCTCACTCAACAAAGTGGTTGATAACTTAGCTTAGTAGATAATATGATGCTGTATCTACTCTTATTAGTTATGTGCAACGGAAAAATAAAAAATAAAAGAATTTTTGCTTGCACTTGATTGAAATATTGAAGTGAACACATATTCACCTCATTCGCTAAAAGTAAATATTCTCTTTACAAAGTTAACATTTCCACACTCTACTCCTAATAAATCAATCCCAGAGTATACAGGTATTAAATATCTTATTTGAAAGGCCAGTTCTGAAATAAAGTAAGTACATTTTTCTATTCTTCTGTAAAAAGACCATACACTCCACAGGTGGCTTCTGTATATATTTACAACGTGGAGCTATGTTCCCTTTTTTAATCAAGTTTTGTTTTGCTAACTTGCAAATCTGAGCACAGATTTCGTTTTTTTGTTTCGCATACCTTTTGCTGGGTAAAATGTTTTAACCACTTAAGCCCCGGACCATTTGGTAGCTAGAGGACCAGAGGTGATTTCAGAATTTTGCACTGCGCTGCTTTAACTGTAAATTGTGCGAACATGCAATGTTGTACCCAAACGAAATTTGCGTCCTTTTCTTCCCACAAATAGAGCTTTCTTTTAATGGTATTTGATTGCCTCTGTGATTTTAATTTTTTGCGATATAAACGGAAATAGACCGAAAATTTTGAAAAAAATTATATTTTCTACTTTTTGTTATAAGAAAAATCGAATAAACTCAATTTTAGTCATACATTTAGGCCAAAATGTATTCAGCCATATGTCTTTAGTAAAAAAATGTCAATAAGCGTATATTTATTGGTTTGCGCAAAAGTTATAGTGTCTACAAACTAGGGTACATTTTCTGGAATTTACACAGCTTTAAATTTATGACTGCCTATCTCATTTCTTGAGGTGCTAAAATGGCAGGGCAGTACAAAACCCCCCAAATGACCCCATTTTGGAAAGTAGACCTCCCAAGGAAATTGCTGAGAGGCATGTTGAGCCCATTGAATATTTTTTTTTTTTGTCTCAAGTGATTGAATAATGACAAAAAAAAAAAAAGAATTACAAAAAGTTGTCACTAAATGATATATTGCTCACACATGCCATGGTTATATGTGGAATTGCACCCCAAAATACATTTTGCTGCTTCTCCTGAGTACGGGGATACCACATGTGTGGGACTTTTTGGGAGCCTAGCCGCGTACGGGCCCCCGGAAACCAAGCACCGCCTTCAGGATTTCTAAGGGCGCAAATTTTTGATTTCACTCCTCACTACCTATCACAGTTTTGAAGGCCATAAAATGCCAAAATAGCACAAAACCCCCCCAAATGACCCCATTTTAGAAAGTAGACACCCCAAGGAAATTGCTGAGAGGCCTGTTGAGCCCATTGAATATATTTTTTTTTTGTCCCAAGTGATTGAATAATGACAAAAAAAATAAAAAATTACAAAAAGTTGTCACTAAATGATATATTGCTCACACATGCCATGGTTATATGTGGAATTACACCCCAAAATACATTTTGCTGCTTCTCCTGAGTACGGGAATACCACATGTGTGGGACTTTTTAGGAGCCTAGCCGCGTACGGGACCCCGAAAACCAAGCACCGCCTTCAGGATTTCTAGGCACAAATTTTTGATTTCACTCCCCACTACCTATCACAGTTTCAAAGGCCATAAAATGCCAAAATAGCACAAAACCCCCCAAATGACCCCATTTTGGAAAGTAGACACCCCAAGCTATTTGCTGAGAGGCATGGTGAGTATTTTACAGCTCTCATTTGTTTTTGAAAATGAAGAAAGACATTTTTTTTTTTTTTTTTAATTTTCAAAACTTTGTGACAAAAAGCGAGATCTGCAAAATACTCACAATACCTCTCAGCAAATAGCTTGGGGTGTCTACTTTCCAAAATGGGGTCATTTGGGGGGGTTTTGTGCCATCTGGGCATTCCATGGCCTCTGAAACTGTGATAGGCAGTGAGAAGTGAAATCAAAAATTTACACCCTTAGAAAGCCTGAAGGCGGTGCTTGGTATTTGGGGTCCCGTACGCGGCTAGGCTCCCAAAAACTCTCACACATGTGGTATCCCCGTACTCAGGAGAAGCAGCAGAATGTATTTTGGGGTGTAATTCCACATATGCCCATGGCATGTTTGAGCAATATATCATTTAGTGACAACTTTGTGCGGAAAAAAAAAAAATTTTCTTTTTTCCGCAACTTGTGTCAACATATAAAATATTCCATGGACTCGACATGCCTCTCAGTATATAGCTTGGGGTGTCTACTTTCCAAAATGGGGTCATTTGGGGGGGTTTTGAACTGTTCTGGCATTTTATACACAACATTAGGAAGCTTACATCCACTCTTCTAACCACTTGAAGACAAAGCCCTTTTTGACACTTTTTGTTTACATGAAAACATTATTTTTTTTTGCAAGAAAATTATGTTGAACCCCCAAACATTATATATATTTTTAAAGCAAAGGCCCTACAGATTAAAATGGTGGGTGTTGCATTTTTTTTTCTACACAGTATTTGCGCAGCGATTTTTCAAACGCATTTTTTGGGGAAAAAATACACTTTTTTTTATTTTAATGCACTAAAACACACTATATTGCCCAAATGTTTGATGAAATAAAAAAGATGATCTTAGGCCGAGTACATAGATACCAAACACGACATGCTTTAAAATTTCGCACAAACGCGCATTGGCGACAAACTACATACATTTTTAAAAGCCTTTAAAAGCCTTTACAGGTTACCCCGTTAGATTTAAAGAGGAGGTCTACTGCTAAAATGACTGCCCTCGATCTGACCTTCGCGGTGATACCTCACATGCATGGTGCAATTGCTGTTTACATATGACGCCAGACCGACGCTTGCGTTCGCCATTGGGCAAGAGCAGGGCAGGACAGGGGTGCTTTTTTTTTTTTTTTATTATTAATTTTGCTTTTTTATTTTACTTTTAAATTGTTCCTTCCATATTTTTTTTTTTTTTTCATCATTTTTATTGTTATCTCAGGGAATGTAAATATCCCCTATGATAGCAATAGGTAGTGACAGGTACTCTTTTTTGAAAAAACTTGGGTCTTCCAGACCCTAGATTTTTCCTCTACCCTCAAAGCATCTGACCACACCAAGATCGGTGTGATAAAATGCTTTCCCAATTTCCCAATGGCGCTTTTTATATCCGGGGGGGGGGGACATTCCCTCCCACTGCTTGTAAAAGCAGTCCAGAGGCTAATTAGCCACTAGGATTGCTTTTACATGAAAGCCGGCCGCTGGCTGAAAAGAATGATACCAAGATGATACCTAAACACGCAGGCATCATTCTGGTATAAACATTCAAAGTCCAGCAACATACCAGTACGTTGCTGGTCCTTGTTGGACATGTATTGTAATCTTTTTTTTTCATGCAGCCAGTTGGCTGAACGAAAAAAGAGATTGATCGGTGGGTATGCCCACCATTAGAATACCGCCCTTCATTCACCCACTTCTAATGATGGGCATACATGCACCATTTATATATGCTGAAGCATGGGGGCATCCTCCCGCAAAAAAGTTATGCCGCACACACATGGTCGGACTTTTCCACGGGCAAGCCTCTGTCGGAATTTCGACCGTATGTACGCGGCATTAGGAGCAAAATCGCTCCTCCGCACCTGCTGCCCCCATGCTTCGGTATATATGCTTCTTTTTTTTTTAACTGTGGTGGTGAAATCACCTCCTACAGCACTGGAGTCGCAGGGATCAGGCCTGTCTCTGCGAACGCTGCAGTTATGTGTGTTGTGTTTTGTAAGTGACAGTGATCGATCGATACTGCACTTGGGTGGCCTGGGCTGGACGGAGGGGCAAAACGCAGGTGCTAGCAGGTATCTGGGCTGATCCCGCTAACACTGCGTTTTTGGGAACCCTAAACTGCTGGGGACGCTAGTATAGATCTGATCAGATCAGATATTGATCTGATCAGATACTATACCACTAAGGGGGGTGTATGCTTCACGCGTGGGTGTTAGCGTTACTGGCACTAACCTGACGCTGCCTGGGGTGTGACGCAGACCCTCTCTGACGCTAAAACCTAATTGATATCACCCGCCGGGCGATCAGGGGGTTAAACCTTTATTGGGTTATATATACGGCGGGTGCCCTGACACTATAAAAAGCAAACTAACTAACCAGCGTCACCCGTAACACTTATATGGTGATCACTGGTGAAAGGGTTAACTAGGGGCAATTAGGGGGTTAAAACCTTTATTAGATAATATATGGGGGTACCTGACGCTATAAAAACCTGCGGCGAACCTAAAAAAAATGACTGGCTACCGATCTGCATCACCGACGCTAAGACAGCGATCAGAAAAATGATCGCTTAGCGACAGTGGTGATAGGGGGTGAAAGGGTTACCTGGGGGGCGATCAAGGGGTTAAACCTTTATTCGATAATTTATGGGGGTACCTGACGCTATAAAAACCTGCGGCGAACCTAAAAAAAATTACTGGCTACCGATCTGCATCACCGACGCTAAGATAGCGATCAGAAAAATGATCGCTTAGCGACAGTCGTGATAGGGGGTGAAAGGGTTATCTGGGGGGCGATTAAGGGGGTTAAACCTTTATTAGATAATTTATGGGGGTACCCGACGCTATAAAAACCTGCGGCGAACCTAAAAAAAATAACTGGCTACCGATCTGCATCACCGACGCTAAGACAGCGATCAGAAAAATGATCGCTTAGCAACAGTGGTGATAGGGGGTGAAAGGGTTACCTGGGGGGCGATCAAGGGGGTTAAACCTTTATTAGATAATTTATGGGGGTACCCGACGCTATAAAAACCTGCGGCGAACCTAAAAAAAATTACTGGCTACCGATCTGCATCACCGACGCTAAGACAGGGATCAGAAAAATGATCGCTTAGCGACGGCGGTGCTAGGGGGTGAAAGGGTTATCTGGGGGTGATCAGGGGGTTAAACCTTTATTAGGGGGGGTTAGGGGGCTACACTGGACCCAAAACTAAATGTAGTGACACTTTTACAGTCACAAATGTCACTGATTGCAGTGATCAGTAAATAAATGGTCACTGCAATCAGTGACACTATAACTGGGGGCTGGGGGGTGATCTGGGGGGGCGATTTGTGTGCCTATGTGTCCTGGTGTCAGTGTGCTGTTTGTGCACTAACCTTTGTGTCTTCTCTTGTACGGCGCTCGGTATATGTGAGCGCCGCATGAGAGATGACATCACTTCCTCCTGCTTCCTCTGCCTGTGTAAACATTACACAGCAGAGGGAGCATTTCCATTCGCCGGGAGCGATCGCGGGGGGGGTGGCCGGAATCGAATGGCCGCCCCCTCATGTCAGATCACTCCCAAACGAATACCAACCGCTCACTGTATAGGAGGGGGGTCCAATCGGACCCCCCAACTGTACAAAGGCAATCACGTACACTGTACGTGATTGTGCCTGTCGGTGCCATTCTGCCGACGTACATATACAGTGAGCGGTCGTTAAGTGGTTAATTATGTTTTCTTTATATTTATTTTGCAGTTGTATGGTGTAAGAAAGTATCATCCAAAGATTAAAACTAAAAAAAAAAAACATACAACTTTTTGTTTATTTTAAATAGAGTAGGGAAAGGCTAAAAACCAGGTTATTTTTGCTGCCCGTTTCCTGCTGGGGAAACTTCCCTTACACTAGGAGCCCTTTCACACTGGAGCGCCCATAGCATCGACGGTAAAACGCCGCTATTTTTACCGCCGACACTATGGGCGGATTTTCAGCGCATTGCCGGCGGTATAGCCGCGCTGCCCAATTTATTTCAATGGGCAGGAGCGGTGGTAAACACACTGCTGCTTCACCGCTCCAAAGATGCGGCTAGGAGGACTTTTTTTTACCGTCCTGCTAGCGCAACTAGGGCTTTCACACTGGAGTAAATGGGGCAGCAGTTTAGCAGCGGTTTGCAGGCGCTATTTTTAATGCTATAGCGCCTGCAAAACGCTGCAATGTGAAAGGGGTCTAACTGTCCTGAAAATGGAAAAGGAAATGAGAATTGACCAGGATTCCCATCTTAGACAGCTGTCACCAAAATATGAGTCCCGATTGTAAGATTTTCACTCACCACCTGCTTTGGGAACAAATCACTTTGTCTGTTATAAAAGTCTTTAGAAGTTATAGAGGGGTACATTTTCCCAGCAGGGACACAGCAATAAAAAGTAGAGGGTCCATCCCCCTTATGCCCAGCCTGTGGTCCATGAGCCATATGTGGCCCTTTGGCACTTGTTGTGCAGCCCTGAGCTCCTGCAGATAATAGTCTGTGTGTTCCTTACCTAGATGCTTACTGATCCTACCATATTCTTTTGCCTGGGTCTAGTAGTTAAATGTTTTTTTTTTGTTTTTTTCACACTAACTTTTTTTTCATTGCTATCCATTACCTTTTCTTTTTTTTTCTTTTTTCCTCTGATCTTTATAAAGGATATTAAGAAATATTAAGGGTAATTTTTAGGGAGCACAAGTGTGGAAGCATTGACATGTAAACTGGCATTACTAAGCCGGATACACACTATACAATTTTCTGTCGTTTTTTTCCTTCAGATTTACCAAAACCATAAAATATGAGGTCAAACCTTAATGCTGCGTACACGCGGTCAGAATTTCGGACAGAAAAAGTCAGATAGGAGCTTTTCATCAGATATTCCGACCGTGTGTATGCCCCATCTGACTTTATCTGTCGGAATTTTCGACGGACTTAGCAGGTTGTCTATTTTACCGTCGGAAATTCCGACTGAGGTTTTCCCATTGGAAAGTCCGACCATGTGTACGCGGCATTAGAGTTTCAAATTGTATGCAATCGGGCAGGCCCTTGCACTGCATGGTTTTGGTAAATCTAAAGGAAATCAGACAACAAAAGTTGTATAGTGTGTATGGGGTCTAAACGTGACCTCCATGAGTCTCATATACTGATTCTCCAGTTTATGACTGTCTCCTAAAGCATGTCCCTAGTCACTGACTCCTATTGCATGTTTAAAGTCTTGGACTTTAAGCATGCAATGATAAGAAACTAAACGTCCTGGAATTCAGGAGCAGCACCAGAACAGGGTAACTTCAATTCTCCCTGGTATACATTAATTTCAGCCTCTGCTTGAATTGTTTCTGCAATGCCAGCAAAATGCCCTGGACGACACTGCACACTGGTAATTTGTTTACTTTTTGGGGTGGAAGGTACAGTTATTTACTGTGAAGAACACAAATGAGTACGTATTAAACATATCTGGATTTGATTTATAGAGGTCAGTTTACTAAAGAAATAGGGGCTGCTCACTCAACAAAGTGGTTGATAACATTATGGTGTGTCTACTTTTATTAGTTAAAAAAAAAAACAGGATTTTTGCTTGCACATGATTGAAATATTGAAGTGAACACATATTCACCTCATTCGCTAAACCAAGTAAATATTCTCTTTACAAAGTTAACATTTCCACCCTCCACTCCTAATAAATCAATCCCAGAGTTTAGGGTTATTAAATATCTGCAATACCACCAATTAAAAACATACATTGCAACAAATATAGAATTACCCTTAATAAACAGACCCAAAACTAAATTTGAACAAATCTTAATAGACGAACAAAAATCAACTAAAAAACTAGCCAAGATATATGGTTTATTACTTACGTCTGGACCCCTTAGAGAACTAACAGGAATGAAAAAATGGGAAAAGGAAATAGGGAGGTCAATATCAGAGTTAGAATGGGAGAAAATATTTTTTATAATTCATAAAACATCTTTAGCGACCAAGTACCAAGAAAGAAACTATAAAATAGCAATGAGATGGTATTGGAGCCCAGTAGCGCTAAATAAAATAAATAGTGGACAAACAGATATATGTTGGAGATGTAGGGCCGAAAGGGGGACTATGTACCACATTTGGTATAGTTGTCATTTGGTGAGAAATTTTTGGGAAAAAGTTCATGAGATATATTGGAAAGTGTCGGGAGTAAAGATGAACTTAAACATAGACATTTCCTTGTTATCCTTAATTTCAGACTCAATAAAGAGTATTAAAAAATATATTTTTACATCATATGATAACGGCAGCGAGAACAATAATAGCGCGCAAATGGAGAGAAAATAGAAGACCAAATATAGTAGAATGGATATGTGAAATGAACGAAATACAATATATGGAAAGACAGATAAGAAGGATATATAATAGTCAAATGCCAGAAATATGGCAAATATGGGATGAATTTCGGCTCTCGGAAGGAATGAAAGAATATATATAATTGGAAAATAAGGAGAAATACGAAGGGGAAAAATGAATGAAAGGAAAATGGTAGAGGAGAAAGGGGGAGATGGGGCGGGAGTGGGAATTAAATGTTTTTTTATTATTATTTCTGGTGTGAATGAATGTTAGGACAAATGGATATGGAAGATAAAAGGACCAATGTAGTTGATTGATGGAAGGTATATTGTGGTTTTAAATGATAAGTAACTTATGTAGCGTGGTCTCCTTTAAGGCCCCGGGACTACGTTGCCCATAACCTCGTTCGGCACCCAGGGTGCAGTTGAGCCACCACAGAGACTCATGGGTGGGACTATTTAAGAGGAGGGCGAGGCTGAGCTCGGCCTCTTTGGACACCGCGCTGCTATCAACAGGTCTTCCCGTGCGGATCTGCGGCAGTACAAGGCCTGAAGCCAGGGCCTTGCACAACTTCCAGAGAGCCTTCCACCCCACTGCGAGCCCAGGTGGCGTATGACTTCTCCAAGTTGCGGACATCAGTTCGACCGGGGACCCGGCCGTTGCAGACGCTGTGTGCGGAGACACAGTCGGTGGAAGTCCCGGACTGGGGTCCGGAGTGGTGAGCGAGCACCTGCTCAATCAAAAAGAGAAATACTTTAATTTGATTAGGCCTAGAGACTGCCTTGGCCCACCAAGTTTGTCTGTTGTTCCAGGGCTCTGCAGACAATATATGTGTTATGTGTTAATCTATGCCTTTTACACAGAAGTAAACTAGTTATACTTTAACACTTTGCCCTCAGTGTGTTATCATTGTGCATATATTGCTAGATTGTGATAAGATAATAACCCTTAGACTAACTGTGCCAGAGTGGGTCGAGTAGATTGCCGGGGGTTGGCGGTGCTGTATTCAGGGCCCGAAACAAATTCAGCGGCTCTCTTAACTGGGGGTAGCGCTACATGTGGGGGCTCCGAGTCCGGGATCCTGATACAGCAAGCAACGCGCCAAAGTACCGGCATGGACCCATTAGAAGTGGAACGGTGGTGCGCGTTGGCTGGCACCAATTCAGCCGAGGCAGTAGTTATTGAACTCCCGGGGATCTGGCAAGAAGTAGCGGTAAAGCAGCTAATAATGTCGCTGTCCCCAAACCAGAAAGCATGGGTCATGGATGTCAGGTCGAATTCTTTGCTGACCAACGCACTAATAGAATGGAAGAATGAAATCCCAGAGCATTTCAAATGTCCAAGTATAACAGCAATGGATGATAAGACCTATAACTTAATGCATGCGCTGCCAGTCAGGGGAGGATGGTTTCAGACACCAATTCTATCACCTACACAGATATCTCCAGTGCAGTCCCCAAAAGCAGGAAGGCATAAGAAAGAGAGTCCCGGATCACCACCAGCCACCCTCAGCGCAGAATTATGCGCGGTCCTGGGGGAGATTGTAGCCCAGTGCAAGAAGGATCCTACAGACTACCCGATGTCGGAGTACAGAAAACTTAGGATATTTTCTGGAAAGAAGACTGTACCTTCGGGGGAAGAGGGATTTGAGGAGTGGCTAGATGGTGCCACTCAGTCTTTAGAAGAATGGGAAGTCCCAGAACACCAGAAGAAACAGAGAATCACAGAGAGTCTGAAGGGGCCTGCCTTGGAGGCCATACGCAACCTCAAGCTGAGCAAGGAAGACTGTGATGCACAGGATTATCTGGACATTTTGCAGAATGTGTTCGGTGGAACAGAGAAAGTCACTGAGCTCACTTACCAGCTGGAGCACTGCTATCAGAAGACAGGAGAGAAACTGTCAGAGTTCATGAGGCGTCTGGATAAGATCCTGCATAAAATTATACTGAAGAAGGGAATTTATCCAAGGAAGGTGGATGAGGCCCGTGTTCAGCAGGTGTTGCGGGGAGCTCAGCCCCTAGACCCCATCGCATTGGCGTTACGCACTCGACCGGACTGGAAGAGCCTGGAGTATCCCGACCTAATCCGAGTGGTCAGAGAAGAAGAGGCTATGTTGGAAGACAAAAGGAGGAACCAATCAGTCGAGCCAAC
Source organism: Rana muscosa (assembly GCA_029206835.1). NCBI lineage: Eukaryota > Metazoa > Chordata > Amphibia > Anura > Ranidae > Rana > Rana muscosa. The sequence goes on along the minus strand of CM055116.1, from coordinate 592,743,340 downwards.
CAATCCTCCAGCAGTGATGGTCAGGACGGCCATGACCCTCGAGAGAGACTCAGAGGTGGATACCTTGAAGGCACAGATGTCCCAAGTATTGGGGATGCTGACCTCTATGATGGCCAATGATCAAGGGGTACCGGAGAGGGAAAGCCCAAAGAAGGAACTGTTTCCAAACATCTCAGCACCCGCATCCTTGCAAGATTGGGGGGATGTGATTTGTTTCAACTGTAGAGGAGCTGGCCATGTCGCCAAAGTGTGTTCTAGCCTGAAGAAAAAAAGATGAATAACCGCAAGCCGGCGGAAAACTTCAGAGGGCCCCGGTGAAGGAGTCAACCGGGTGCCCATCATCTCCAGTGAGCTCCAAACTGAATGAGAAGCACAGGAAAAGAGTGGACAAAACCCCTTAGAAGAAGCACAGGGTTCCTCAGTGGGAACGTACACCAAAGAAAGAGAATAACGTCCCTCAGCGGATAGTTACATCCGTGAAGAGGAGGGAGGTCAATGCATACCAGGCCCAAGAGAGACTTAAGTCCAAAGGAAAATGGAAAAAAGAGAGTCCAAAAGGGAAACGCAAAGATCCAAAGAAAGAGACCCCTTTGAAGCGGTATCCAGAGAAGCTGGTAGGCCCCTCCCCGATAGTACCTGTCCAAGTGGAGGGAGTCTACACCAGAGCCATATTGGATACTGGGGCACAAGTGACCCTGTTGTACCGGGACTTTTATGACAAGCATCTAAGTCACCTACCCATCCAGAAGATTGAAGAGCTAGAAATATGGGGGATTGGGATTGAGAGTTTCCCTTATGATGGCTATCTGCCTATAAAACTGACTTTTGACCCGTCCATAGCCGGGAAGGCCGAAGTGTTCGATACCTTGGCTGTGGTATGCCCCCGACCGCCTGGAGCTAACAAGAGTTCTCTAATAATAGGGACTAACACGGATCTGGTCCGAAGATTCTTGGCCCCTCTGACAAGAAGAAAAGACTCCACAGTCACCAAGGTCCACCCAATGCTGAAGACAGCCTATCAGTGACTGATCTTGGAACAGAAGGCCCCAGAAGAGGGGGTAGGAAAGGTCTGGAGGCTGGGAAGAAGAGGAATAGTGCTGCAGCCTGGTGAAGTACCCTTTTTCAAAGCCACTGTGAAACTCACTTAGGAGCAGCCTGGGCCCTTTGTCATGTTGGAACCCGACCCAAGGGGAGAACACTCGGGCTTAGAAGTAGTCCCCGAAGTGGTCCCGTTGAGGGCCCTGAAGAAGGCACACTGTAAGGTACCTGTGAGTGTCAGGAATACTACGGATGGCCCCATGGAGATCCCAGCCAGGATGTTGCTGGGCCAGGTGAGCCCTGCTACCCCAGTTGCCTTGTCGGGCATGGAGAAGACAGAGGGAGAAAGGACTGTGTGGGAGAAACTTTCCGTGGAGAACCCAAACCTGCCCAGGGCTAGGAAAGAGAGAGCCAAGGCCCAGTTGACCAGGTGGAAAAAGATCTTCTCCCAAGATGAGTTCGATGTGGGGTGTGCAAAGAGTGCCACCCATCGAATCCGCCTCCAGGAAGACAAGCCCTTCAGGGAGAGGGTTAGGCGAGTTCTGCTAGCAGACCTCGAAGACTTGAGGGAACAGCTCGCCGAGCTCAAGCGAACTGGTGTGATTCGAGAGTATGCCCTACAGTGTTTGTCTGGAGCCAAGTGGTTCAGCGTCATGGACCTCAAGAGCGGGTACTATCAGATCCCTATGCATCCAGAAGACAAGGAGAAGACAGCTTTCATAACCCCAGTGGGGTTCTTTGAATTCAACCGGATGCCCCAAGGTCTGTCTGGAGCCCCGGCCACCTTCCAACATCTCATGGAAAAGACTGTAGGGGACATGAAACTCATCGAAGTCCTTGTATACTTGGATGACATCATTGTCTTCGGGAGAACCTTGGAAGAACATGAAGAGAGGCTGGAGAAAGTTTTGAGAAGACTCGGTGAGGAGGGACTCAAGCTCTCACCTGAAAAGTGCCAGTTCTATCAGTCATCAGTTAACTATCTGGGACACATAGTGTCCGAGGATTGGGTAGCCAGAGACCCCGGAAAGTTGGAGGCAGTCACCTCCTGGCCAAGACCCACCACTGTGACAGAACTCAGATCCTTTTTGGGATTCTGTTCGTATTATAGGAGGTTCGTGGAAGGGTTTGCTCGGATAGCAAGGCCTCTGAATGAACTGCTCAAGACAGAGGAGGAAGAGGATGACTCGGGTCCCAGGAAGCCAGGGGAGTCAGTTAAGGACCAGTGGAACGAGAAGTGTGAGGAGGCCTTCCAGATGTTGAAGAAGAGTCTAACCACTGCCCCTGTCCTGGCCTACGCAGACCCAAAGAAGCCTTATAAACTCCACGTAGATGCCAGTCATGATGGTCTGGGAGGAGTGCTTTATCAGGAGCACGAAGGGCAATTGAGACCTGTTGCGTATGTGAGCAGAAGTCTGACCCCCTCTGAAAAGAACTACCCTACTCATAAGTTGGAATTCCTGGCCCTCAAGTGGGCGGTAGTTGACAAACTCCGAGACTATCTGTATGGGGCAGAGTTCACCGTGAAAACCGACAACAACCCTCTTACCTATCTTTTCACCACAGCAAAGCTGGATACCACAGGACATAGGTGGCTGGCGGCACTGTCTGCCTTCAATTTCAGCCTAAAATACAGGCCTGGGGCTGGAAATCGAGATGCAGACGCTTTGTCCAGAAGATCTCATGTCCCCATCAGCAGTACAGAAGACTGGACCTAAGTGGCACCCGACGGGGTGCGGGCCCTCTGTCAGGGGGCTGAACTCCAGGCGGGTGGCGGCTCAAGAGCAGAAGAAATAGGGGTCACTGTAGTAGGGGTCCCCAAACAGTACTGTGGGGTGACCCAGTTGGAGGAAGATAACTTGCCAAAACTGTCAAAGAGGGAGTTGAGATGTGACCAATTAGAAGACCCGATGGGGAGGTTGGTCTTGGAAGCCTTGGAGAGGCAGGACCCCGATAGACTCTTGCGTCACCCTTCAAAGGAAGCTCGCCTGTTGAGGAAGGAGTGGGACAGGTTACATGTGCATCAGGGAGTGGTCTACCGAAGGGGCCCCTCTGATGACCTGGAAGACAAATGGCAATGGTTTCTGCCCGAGAAGCACCGAGAGACTTTCATGGTTGCTCTGCATGACAACCATGGCCACTTGGGGCCGGAAAGGACCTTCCAACTCGTTAGGGACCATTTCTATTGGCCCTGCATGAGGGCCGAAGTTGAAGAATACTGTCACTCATGTGCACGCTGCATCCAGAGAAAGACTTTACCCCATCACGCTGCCCCAATGGGCCATCTGCAAAGTCAAGGCCCATTAGATTTGGTATGCATTGATTTCCTCTGCCTCGAACCCGACTTGAGTGGGCTAGGAAATGTTCTGGTAGTAACCGACCATTTCACCCGGTATGCCCAGGCCTTCCCAACCAAAGACCAGAAGGCGTCCACTGTAGCAAAAGTACTTGTGGAGAAATACTTCGTACACTACGGGCTACCACAACGGCTTCACTCAGATCAGGGAAGGGACTTTGAAAGTCGGCTGATCCGGAAGCTCCTGGATTCCTTGGGGATCAAGAAGACACGAACTACCCCCTACCATCCACAAGGTGATGCTCAGCCGGAGAGGTTCAACCGAACCCTGCTAAACATGCTGGGGACCTTAAGCAGTGAAAAGAAGCAGTATTGGAGCAACCACACAGCAGCAGTTGTGCATGCATACAACAGCACTACAAGTGACGCTACAGGGTACTCACCATATCGACTTATGTTCGGAAGAGAAGCAAGACTACCGGTAGATCTGGCCTTTGGCACCTCCATAGACCATTGTTCTGCCACTTCTCACAAAGGATATGTAGATAGACTCAGACACAATTTAAAATTGGCCTATGAGCAGGCCCAAGCAGCCTCAGAACAAAGGGGGGCTCGCAACAAGAAAAACTTTGATCTGAAAGTTCGGATTCAAGATTTACAACCTGGAGACAGAGTGTTGCTACGGAACTTGGGGGTCCCTGGAAAACACAAGCTTGCAGACAGATGGAGACCTGAACCCTATGTTATTTGTAAAAAACTACCGGGCCTACCTGTTTACAGACTAAAGCCAGAAGGGAAGGTGGGGCCCTTAAAGACTTGGCATCGGAACCACCTACTCCCACTAGCTGAAGCAGTTCGGATTCCCCCTGCGATGGATTCCCCTGAGCCAACTTCCATCCTGGATACTCCCAGGCCGAACATTCGGTCCCAGACCCCTCAGATTGGGGATACAGAGACCTCGGAGCTAAGTGAAGATGAGGGAGAAGAACTTGATTGGCTTTGGCCTTCCCAGACCCCAGAAACTTCTGCTATTGATCTTACACCTCATGAAGACACCATAGACAGTACACTGAATGCAGAAGCTACTGAGTTCATCCCGTCCAGTCCTTTGTCAGATTCTGGGGAAGATGCCTTTGACTTACTCGAAGAGGAGGACCCAAGAGATTCCATGTATCTCCCTGCTCCTGAGTCAAGTGTCCCAGAACCAGTGGAAACTCCCTAGTCGGTTCCAGAAGAGGAACCTGTATTGTCTGAACCAGAAATCCTGAGAGAACAAGGAGTCATACGCATCTTTGTCTCATGTTGTGCGTAGTATGTGTTAACAGTTATCTTTGGGGACCAAAGAGTTTAAGTGGGGGGAGTGTGTAGCAGGGTCTCCTTTAAGGCCCTCGGACTACGTTACCCATAACCCCGTTCGGCACCCAGGGTGCAGTTGAGCCGCCGCAGAGACTCATGGGTGGGACTATTTAAGAGGAGGGCGAGGCTGAGCTCGGCCTCTTTGGACACCGCGCTGCTATCAACAGGTCTTCCCGTGCGGATCTGCGGCAGTACAAGGCCTGAAGCCAGGGCCTTGCACAACTTCCAGAGAGCCTTCCACCCCACTGCGAGCCCGGGTGGCGTCTGACTTCTCCAAGTTGCGGACATCAGTTCGACCGGGGACCCGGCCGTTGCAGACGCTGTGTGCGGAGACACAGTCGGTGGAAGTCCCGGACTGGGATCGCGTCCGGAGTGGTGAGCGAGCACCTGCTCAATCAAAAAGAGAAATACTTTACTTTGATTAGGCCTAGAGACTGCCTTGGCCCACCAAGTTTGTCTGTTGTTCCACCGGAGACTAGTAGCAGAACTGGGTCGTGCAGTCTCCGGTGAAGTGTTCTTCTATTACCTATCGTGTGGATTACAAATACTGTTCTTTCTATATGTGCACCACCGTTCAAGTTGCATGCAAAGAAATTGTTCCCCAAGAGACTAAGTTATATCTGAGTCAGGCCTGACCAGGAGTTAGAACTTTTTGTTGCTGCGCCATAAGGGCGCATAGATAGGGATAGCTGCACTTGGCGCGTAATCGCCAGTATCCTCAGTGTGTACTATACCTACCGTTGCAGGGCTCTGCAGACAATATATGTGTGATGTGTTAATCTATGCCTTTTACACAGAAGTAAACTAGTTATACTTTAACACTTTGCCCTCAGTGTGTTATCAATGTGCATATATTGCTAGATTGTGATAAGATAATAACCCTAATGCCCCGTACACACGATTGTTTTTAATGTCATTTTTTAAACCAACGTTTTTCTCCTCGTTTTTTTTCATGTTTCCTCTCAAGCCTGCCTTGCGTACACACCATCATTAAAAAAAACGATCAAGCAAAGCGCAGTGACGTTCAACACGTACGACGGCACTATAAAGGGGAAGTTCCGTTCGAATGGCGCCACCCTTCATGTTAGTAAAGTTTGTTGAGCGACGATTCGCGCTTTTCAGTCCGTTACTGTGTAATGAATGTGCTATCTCCATTACGAACGCTAGTTTTACCAGAACGAGCGCTCCCGTCTCATACTTGATTCTGAGCATGCGCGTTTGTATGTGTGTATGCGTCGTTAAAGCATACACACTATCGTTTTTCACGTCGTTAAAAAAAACGACATGAAAAACGACGTGAAAAAAGAGAGCATGTCCGGAATTTTTAATGGCCGTTTTTCATGTCGTTAAAAATGCTCTGGAGCATACACACGATCATTTTTCAGGGCCATTTTTTAAAATGGCAGTTTTAACGGCATGAAAAACGATCGTGTGTACGGGGCATTAGACTAACTGTGCCAGAGTGGATCGAGTAGATTGCCGGGGGTTGGCGGTGCTGTATTCAGGGCCCGAAACAAATTCAGCGGCTCTCTTAACTGGGGGTAGCGCTACACTTATATATATCAACATTCGGTATATCGAATAATTAATGGGAACAATGTATTTGTAAGTGAATCTTGTATAAATGTAAAAGTTTTTTTGTATTTGAAAAAAGATAAATAAATATCTTATTTGAAAATCCAGTTCTGATATACAGTAAGTACATTTTTGCTATCCTTTTGTAAAAAGAACTTCTTCAACACAGACACAGGGTGGATCCAGCCAGGCACAATGGCATATGCATATGGCAGAGTCCAGTTCATCCATCATTACCCCAAACTATGTTTCACATGTATCACTTGTTGTCCACCCCAACAACAGAATGTCCATTTGGGTTTGGTATTCTTCTTAAGCAAAAAAGGAATCGGTACCTCTGTTCAATAGGAAATAGAACAGTGATTCTCAACCTTTTAAGTGCCGTGACCCCTTGATAAAATTTCCCAAGTTGTGGGGACCCCTAACAGTAAAATTATTTTCGTAGCCTGGGTTGTCAGCACCTAAGGCAAGACAAGTAATTTGCGCCCCTAACCCATGGACATTTAGCGCCTCCTGAGTCCCTTCCACTCGTACAGTATTAAAACCCCTTATGGTACATTTTAGGATGTACCACTCTTTCTCTTTCTTCTCCTTTCTTTCCCTTTTATCTCTCTATCCTAATTTCTTGTTTTTTTCCCCCCATCCCTCCTCTCTAGCCGTATTTCTTGTTCTTTCTCTCCCTTTTACTTTGTCCCTCCCCCTCTTTTCCTCTCCCTTCCATGTATTCTCTGTTTTTACTCCTTCTCTTACTCCTTGGTTGGGGTAATGGGATGACTGGCAGTGCTGGCGGGGAGTTGGGATGAGTGGCAGTGCTGGTGGGGGGTGGGATCAGTGGCAGTACTGGGGGAGTTCTGATCTGCCAACTTTGATGCTCTTGATCAAGGTCATCTGCTGATCTGAGAACTGTAGTGGGGACTTTTAATGGCGACTCAAATCACAGGTAGTGTTACTCACTGTGTCTCCAGCTTCACTGTGTCTCCAGCTTCACTGTGTCTTAGACTTTGTGGTGTCTCGCAACAGTGACACTTATGCCGAAATCAGGAGATAGGGTCTCCTCCATCCCCTCCCACTTCACATTCCTCACTAGTCAGCTGACTTCTAGTCTCTGCCCCCCAGCCATGCTGTGAACTGAATGGGCAGCTGCGAAGAGGCTGAGTGGGCGGCCGTGGGCTCCAGGAACAGCTCAGCTGGGCGGCTGCAAAGAGGCTGAGAGAGTGGTGCGGGCTTCAGGAACAGCCCAGGATTCGGTGACCCCTAGCAAATCGTTATTCGACCCCCGAGGGGGTCCCGACCCCCAGGTTGGGAACCACTGAAATAGAAGAAACAGTAATTTCAGTAATAAAACAAGGTTATCCACCCCTGTGGCAAAAGGTTCTATTCAACATGGTGTTTTTTTTCATAGGTATATGTGGTGCTCAAATATTCTCCTCTGAATTCACATAATTTAGCTTGAATCTCTCCCAGGAAGGGCTTTCTTCTCCTCTCCTCAATGGAGCACAAACACTCCTTTACAAAGATTCCCAAACTGGACAACTTACTCAGTATTCACCAGTCTATCTCTCCTCCTACTGATGGGGATTCCTCCTCCATTCCCCACTCTTCCACACTCTATCCAAAACAAACAAAAAAAACTTTTTCCTTTGCATACAATTGAAAGGGAATTTTATACTTTCAGAAAAAAATTAAGTGCTGTCACAGGAGAATTATGTAGACTGTTGTTGGACTCCTCAAAATGCTAGCTGCCTGGCTGTTCCTGGCTTCATAAAGTCTAAATGACTGCCTTAGAACAAGCATGCCAGTGTAGCAGGTATACACTTTTCTGTGTATTTAAAACTGGCAGAGACACCAGTGATGTGCAGTTCCCTGCAGCCCAGCGGGTGGCGCTGTCGCCTTGGGCTGGGGTTGAACCATTGCTGTGTGCCGTGCTCCCTTTTTTGTCCTTCCTCAGCAGCGGTATGGTGGGGCGGGGAACCCGCCGTGCTTGCTGGGAGAGGGTATAAAGGGGCCAGCCATCTTTGTCATGGGGTCGAGTCCTCTAGGCGGCCTAGGCCTAGAGGACGTTCGAGGTCGTGTTCCATCCCAGGCACCTTTAGTCTGGGGTGAGGCACTTGGATGGAGGTCTGGAGCTCAGTGCCCAACACTGAGTTCCACGAGGGAAGGAGATCCTAGGGGACCCCGGGAGTGGGTACCTGAATCCGGAGGGCGTAATGGACTGGTGGGAGATACTTGCTTGAAGACCTGGTGCAGCATATTGCCAGTGACAGGTGAGCCTTCCATCGGAGACCGCCTGGAAGGAAATCCCCCCTCGCTCGGAGACCGCAACCCACTTTCAGGAAGGAAAGTGGAGAGTTCATTGTGCCTGGGCCTACTCGCATCCACACCCCCCTGTCTGTTCTGTTCGTTGAGGGAGTCCAACTGTCTGTGCATTACTCTGTTATCGGAAGAATAAAGGAGTGTTGGACTTTAGTGGTGTGGGGCTTATTTACTGGCAGACACTGTTCGAGAAAACCAGGAGGAGGTCTCCAGATGCAGGACACCGACCCGAAGGTAAAAGAGGATTGTCTCTCACTGCACATACTCTGCAGGGGGACTTGGCGTGGTGACCCCGCACTCTCTCCTTCAGAGTACCCCTAGACAAAAAGCCAGAGCAAGAAGAATAGAGAGGAGAGAGTGGAGGCAGCTACACGTGGGGGCTCGTCCGGGATGGTGTTCGTGCTACTACGGAGTTTGAACGTGTCTGCCCGGAGGAGTTCCGAGTAGGTCGGCCATATTATTGGCCAAAGTGCATCCCTACTCGAAGTCGTGGACATGACCCAGTGAAGGGAAAGGCCCGCGCAGAAGAGCGAGGAAAGGGGGGAGCTCAGCCGCGTGAAGGACTACACGTGGGGCGTTGCCGCAAAACTTTGCAGTGCGCGATGGACCAGCAGAAAGTAACCATGTTCGGACAAACAGCGTGGGTTCCACTTCATCCTTCCACCACGTCTTTGACTGCTGCTGCTCCGGTGACCGATACAGGGATTCGGCTAAAGCCAAGGGGACGATTTGCCCTGTATTCATGCATGGACGTTGAGGCCCTGGGTGTGATTTGTCCCGGCTGCTCGGGACTGGTGTGTCATCTGAAGCCATTCGGGCGATGCGAAGTCTGTGGGGAGTTCCCATTCGAGGTAGATACAGTCATTGAGAAGCCAAGAACCATCTACCCCGGCCGTACCACAGGCAGCACCACTCAAGTTGGAGGAATCACTGCTTTGACAGCCATCCCTGTGCGCACTGCAGCGACCGCGGAGGAGGTCGGGAGTACTCAACGGGAGAAATCCGAGGATGCTGACTCGGTCACCACTGTCTCACAGCGTCCACCGCCGAAGAGAAAGACCGGTATGGTAGCCCCGTCCAGCGGTTGCGGTGGACCATCTCGTCTGCCTACGCCCGGGCCGGATGAATCCGGTAAGAAGAGTTCCGGACGTCCTGCCTCTAGAAAAGGCAGAGGTAAGCCAGGCGGAGGGACTTGGTGTGTGGGCGGAGGTGTCAGGGATCCACAACCCTGTGTGTCTGTGGGGGGTGGTAGTCCCGTTTCCACTACAGGCTACATACCCGCGGAGGAGTGTGACACCTCCGACCTAGAGTCGCTCTCCGATCTGGGAGACGATATCGCCATAGACGAACTGTTTGCTCAAAAGGGCTGGGACAAAGTACCTTTCGCCTCGTCCCGCAGAACCAGGGACCCACCCATGTCTACAGGGGATAGTACACCCCGGGTGGAGGCACCAGTGCCTGAGGAGGGGTCCCGTCCCCAGCCTACTCTTGCCTTCCCGGTGCCTTCTGCACCTAATGCCGGGGAAAAGAGACTGTTGTTGCGGGCACCTATGCCCAGACCAGATGTAATTAAGGTCCCTCGCCACCCAAACTCAATAGTTTTGCCTGGCGAAGGGGACAAAGCCACTATGCCTCCTCTGGCGAGACTACAACGCCTATTTGGCCAGAAGGTTGCTGCTGAGTATGGATGGGAGTACCCGTACTTGTCCAAGGAGTTATTGTATGAAGTGGAAGTTTGCCGGGAGCGCTGGTACAATGACTTTGTGTGGACCCACCATCAGGTTCCACACGCCCGCAGGTACCTTGCGTGTTCCCCCAAGGCCTCTCAGCGCTTTAAAGATTGCAAAGCAGAATGGATGCTGGGACGACATATCCACGCGGACAAGGTGCTGATCCGACGCAAGGAAGGGGAAGATGTCGAGTACCATCTGGAGACCATGGATCAGCACTTGAAGTCACTTGTCCTGCCGCACCCTCGATTCTATCTATAGGCGAAAAGAGACTCCATTCTTGTTCTTTATGCTGCTGAACTTTCTGGGGTTGTTGTTCTTGTTACCCAGAGGAATGAAGGACTGTTCCTGTTTGTTCTTCAATTCTCCAGCAAGAAATCATGGACTCTGGGGTAGATAGGGCGCAAGAGAAGAAGGAAAGTTCCACGAGTGCAGTTACTGCGATGCTGTCACCAGGTGGCAGTGTTGCGCATCGATATCACTGTTCACACACACACTTTTATGAAGGAAAGAATTTCTCTGCGGAGAAGTTTTTTCATTCTCACACGAATACATGTGTCAGGGTTTATGTGTGTTAACTTTCTTTTCCCCTCTGCAGGAGAGCATCCCATCAAGACCACTGAGTATGGGGTGGGTCTTAGTCAGGATGGGTGGGGAAAAGTGTAATGTGAAAATGTGATTTCAAGGTTGTTGTTAAGTGTTGTTGTTTCTCTTTCCCTCCCGTTTCATGTGAGGCTCAGGCACAACTGCTCTAGCTAGTTTTAGTTTTCTAAAGTTTTTGGATTTTTTTACAATTTTCAGTCGGTTTCTGCATTGGACTATGTCAGCCCTTGAGGGCATGGTTTATCCCAGACACTGGGGCCCAGTGTCAAATCACCAGGGGGAGTGTAGCCGGTATACACTTTTCTGTGTATTTAAAACTGGCAGAGACACCAGTGATGTGCAGTTCCCTGCAGCCCAGCGGGTGGCGCTGTCGCCTTGGGCTGGGGTTGAACCATTGCTGTGTGCCGTGCTCCCTTATTTGTCCTTCCTCGGCAGCGGTATGGTGGGGCGGGGAACCCGCCATGCTTGCTGGGAGAGGGTATAAAGGGGCCGGCCATCTTTGTCACGGGGTCGAGTCCTCTAGGCGGCCTAGGCCTAGAGTACGTTCGAGGTCGTGTTCCATCCCAGGCACCTTTAGCCTGGGGTGAGGTACTCGGATGGAGGTCTGGAGCTCAGTGCCCAACACTGAGTTCCACGAGGGAAGTAGATCCTAGGGGACCCCGGGAGTGGGTACCCGAATCCGGAGGGCGTAATGGACCGGTGGGAGATACTTGCTTGAAGACCTGGTGCAGCATATTGCCAGTGACAGGTGAGCCTTCCATCGGAGACCGCCTGGAAGGAAATCCCCCCTCGCTCGGAGACCGCAGCCCACTTTCAGGAAGGAAAGTGGAGAGTTCATTGTGCCTGGGCCTACTCGCATCCACACCCCCCCTGTCTGTTCTGTTCGTTGAGGGAGTCCAACTGTCTGTGTATTACTCTGTTATCGGAAGAATAAAGGAGTGTTGGACTTTAGTGGTGTGGGGCTCATTTACTGGCAGACACTGTTCGAGAAAACCAGGAGGAGGTCTCCAGATGCAGGACACCGACCCGAAGGTAAAAGAGGATTGTCTCTCACTGCACATACTCTGCAGGAGGACTTGGCGTGGTGACCCCGCACTCTCTCCTTCAGAGTACCCCTAGACAAAAAGCCAGAGCAAGAAGAATAGAGAGGAGAGAGTGGAGGCCGCTACACCAGTAAAACCATATACAAATTAGAATTCATTATCATTATATTTGCTTGCTTTCTATAACTCAAAAGGGTATTGAAAACACAGCATGGCCTAGTATTTTTAGGAGAAGTTAGTAATGACAGCCAACGTCTTTCTTTCATTACAGGTTTCATTTAATGGGTTGGACTTGATGGACTTGTGTCTTTTTTCAATCTCACCTACTATGTAACTATGTAACCCTAGTGTATTTCCTTCAAATCATTCTTTACAATTTTCACATTTTATAGGTATGTTATGTATCTGAAAATGTAATTCTGTCAGTAGTCCTACTTGTCTTCATCATCTTTTACTATATAGAACACTTTATGGTAACTAGGGATGGGAGAGTTGATTTGGCCATACAGTAAATCTGGCTGTTTTGCTGAAAGTGGATGATGGATAATGACCAATACATGTCACCACTGTAATATACCTCAAACACACGGGATGTTTTAATCCATGCCCTGTGCAGGGCTGTGTTTTACTGGCACAGAAATGCACAAGTGTTGTGTGAATCCCTGTGCAGGCAGACCCATTGCTGTCTATTGGGATGTAGTGGCTGCACAGACACAGCTAATGCTCCCAATATGACATCCATGCAGGTGTGGGTGCATGACCCCTAAATGAGTTTGCTCTGTATCTGTTTATGACCCTCAGTTATTGCCAAGGCTAAAACTGTTTGACATACATTGATGTTAAAGTATAAGTGAACCCTCACCTTGTTAAACTATCCATTCAGTTTAAAATAGAAATGTAAGGCAATTTTCTTGTTAAAAAAAAGAAATGTAAGGCAAAACGCGTGTGTGTGTGTGTGTGTATACATTATAAATAACAGTATATTTTTGTTTTTTTTATAAGGCCGGGTTCACACCTATGCAGATTGGTTGCGGCTTACACCGCATCGAATTTGCATAACATTATAAAATACATTAATTTCAATGAGGCTGGTTCACATATGTGTGATGCATTCGCACTGCGCATTGCCCAAAAAATGTGTGCGTTCTCCAGGCATTGCAGTGCGGCTCAGGTGCGAATTCAGGCCCATTATGTTCTATGGGCACGCATCTGATTCGCACATGTGTTGCGTTCTGAACGGGGATCTTGAGCGGGAACTCCACGCCAAATTTTAAATAAAAAACCGGCATGGGTTCCCCTCCAGGAGCATACCAGGCCGTTAGGTCTGGTATGGACTTTAACGGGAACCCCTACGCCGAAAAAAAACGGCATGGGGGTCCCCCCAAAATCCATAGCAGACCCTTGTCCGAGCACGCAGCCCGGCCGGTCAGGAAAGGGGGTGGGGACGAGCGAGCGCCCCCCCCTCCTGAACCGTACCAGGCCGCATGCCCTCAACATGGGGGGGTGGGTGCTTTGGGGCAGGGGGCGCCCTGCGGCCCCCCCACCCCAAAGCACCCTGCCCCCATATTGATGAAGACAGGGCCTCTTCCCGACAACCCTGGCCATTGGTTGTCGGGGTATGCGGGCGGGGGGCTTATCGGAATCCGGGAGCCCCCTTTAATAAGGGGGCTCCCAGATCCCCGCCCCCACCCTATGTGAATGAGTATGGGGTACATCGTACCCCTACCCATTCACCTGGTGGAAAAAAAATGTCAATAAAAACACTACACAGGTTTTTAAAGTAATTTATTAGGCAGCTCCGGGGGTCTTCTTCCGACTTTGGGGGTCTCTTCTGACTCAGGGGGTCTCCGGTGTCGTCTCCGCGCTCTCCAGTTCTTCTCTCGCTCTCCGGTTCTTTCTTTCTTCTGCCGGGCCTCCGCTATCTTCTTCCAGCTCTTTTGCTAGGGGGGGGGGGGGCGGTCTTCTTCGTCGCCTTCTTCCCTCTTCTCTCCTGGAGATGTTGACTCGTCGATGTCTCCGGTTGTAATGCCGTGTGCGCGGAGCGCATTCACTTACATAGGCATGAGCGTGGTCACCAGGTGATGCCACCCGGTGACCCCGCCCCCATATGAAGTCACAGTCCCATCATTCCCCGGGACTGTCATACAGATATTAGGGATGAGCTCCGTGTTCGAGTCGAACATACGTATTGCTGTGTTTCCCTGGTGCGTTACACTAACAGGCATTTGCAGCACTTACAGCGGGCGTAGTGTGCCTCCTGCACATTATACACCTGAAGCTATCCCGTATTGCTGTGTTTTCCTGGTGTGTTACACTAACAGGCATTTGCAGCACTTACAGCGGGCGTAGTGTGATTCCTGCTAAATATACTCCTGAAGCTAGCCCGTATTTCTGTGTTTTCCTGGTGTGTTACACTAACAGGCATTTGCAGCACTTACAGCGGGTGTAGTGTGCTTCCTGCTAAATATACTCCTGAAGCTAGCCCGTATTGCTGTGTTTTCCTGGTGTGTTACACTAACAGGCATTTGCAGCACTTACAGCGGGCGTAGTGTGCTTCCTGCTAAATATACTCCTGAAGCTAGGCCTTATTGCTGTGTTTTCCTAGTGTGTTACACTAACAGGCATTTGCAGCACTTACAGCGGGCGTAGTGTGCTTCCTGCTAAATATACTCCTGAAGCTAGCCCGTATTGCTGTGTTTTCCTAGTGTGTTACACTAACAGGCATTTGCAGCACTTACAGCGGGCGTAGTGTGCTTCCTGCTAAATATACTCCTGAGGCTAGCCCGTATTTCTGTGTTTTCCTGGTGTGTTACACTAACAGGCATTTACAGCACATACAGCGGGCATAGTGTGCTTCCTGCTAAATATACTCCAGAAGCTAGCCCGTATTGCTGTGTTTTCCTGGTGTGTTACACTAACAGGCATTTGCAGCACTTACAGCGGGCGTAGTGTGCTTCCTGCTAAATATACTCCTGAAGCTAGGCCTTATTGCTGTGTTTTCCTAGTGTGTTACACTAACAGGCATTTGCAGCACTTACAGCGGGCGTAGTGTGCTTCCTGCTAAATATACTCCTGAAGCTAGCCCGTATTGCTGTGTTTTCCTAGTGTGTTACACTAACAGGCATTTGCAGCACTTACAGCGGGCGTAGTGTGCTTCCTGCTAAATATACTCCTGAAGCTAGCCCGTATTGCTGTGTTTTCCTGGTGTGTTACACTAACAGGCATTTGCAGCACTTACAGCGGGCGTAGTGTGCTTCCTGCTAAATATACTCCTGAAGCTAGGCCTTATTGCTGTGTTTTCCTAGTGTGTTACACTAACAGGCATTTGCAGCACTTACAGCGGGCGTAGTGTGCTTCCTGCTAAATATACTCCTGAAGCTAGCCAGTATTGCTGTGTTTTCCTAGTGTGTACACTAACAGGCATTTGCAGCACTTACAGCGGGCGTAGTGTGCTTCCTGCTAAATATACTCCTGATGCTAGCCCGTATTTCTGTGTTTTCCTGGTGTGTTACACTAACAGGCATTTACAGCACATACAGCGGGCATAGTGTGCTTCCTGCTAAATATACTCCAGAAGCTAGCCCGTATTGCTGTGTTTTCCTGGTGTGTTACACTAACAGGCATTTGCAGCACTTACAGCGGGCGTAGTGTGCTTCCTGCTAAATATACTCCTGAAGCTAGGCCTTATTGCTGTGTTTTCCTAGTGTGTTACACTAACAGGCATTTGCAGCACTTACATCGGGCGTAGTGTGCTTCCTGCTAAATATACTCCTGAAGCTAGCCCGTATTGCTGTGTTTTCCTAGTGTGTTACACTAACAGGCATTTGCAGCACTTACAGCGGGCGTAGTGTGCTTCCTGCTAAATATACTCCTGAGGCTAGCCCGTATTTCTGTGTTTTCCTGGTGTGTTACACTAACAGGCATTTACAGCACATACAGCGGGCATAGTGTGCTTCCTGCTAAATATACTCCAGAAGCTAGCCCGTATTGCTGTGTTTTCCTGGTGTGTTACACTAACAGGCATTTGCAGCACTTACAGCGGGCGTAGTGTGCTTCCTGCTAAATATACTCCTGAAGCTAGGCCTTATTGCTGTGTTTTCCTAGTGTGTTACACTAACAGGCATTTGCAGCACTTACAGCGGGCGTAGTGTGCTTCCTGCTAAATATACTCCTGAAGCTAGCCCGTATTGCTGTGTTTTCCTAGTGTGTTACACTAACAGGCATTTGCAGCACTTACAGCGGGCGTAGTGTGCTTCCTGCTAAATATACTCCTGAAGCTAGCCCGTATTGCTGTGTTTTCCTGGTGTGTTACACTAACAGGCATTTGCAGCACTTACAGCGGGCGTAGTGTGCTTCCTGCTAAATATACTCCTGAAGCTAGGCCTTATTGCTGTGTTTTCCCATCTCCCTGCAGGCCATTAGAATGTCTGGAAGGCAAACAAGGAGAGGCAGACAGTCAGGAGCCAATAAAAGAGGGCAAGCAGGCTCTGTGTCTAGAGACAACAGTGCTGGTCGTGGACGCGGTGCATCGTCATCAGCACGTGGCCATGGGACACGTTTGTCCTTCTTTTCGGCAGCTGGACGTGTTGAGCCGCATCATGCCGAAGACTTGGTAGAGTGGATGACCAAGCCCTCCTCATCCTCCTTATCCTCTCTCACCCAGGCTCAGGGTACTGGCAAAGCAGCTGCCATAGCGTCCTCTTCCCTGGTATCAATGTCATCATCAGTCACTCCTTCCCTAGACCCACATTCTCCAGGAGGATGCACAGCGTTTCGAAGGGTCTGATGATGATACCCAGCTAGAGGAAGGCAGTAGCGTGAGAGCAGAGAGAGGGAATGCTCAAGAAGGACACCAATCTGGCAGTCATGTTCCAGCAGCTGCAGCATACTGCCAGATTGGCTCCAGTGATGAGGAGGGAGGGGATGATGAGGTCACTGACTCCACGTGGGTGCCTAATAGGAGAGAGGAGGAGGATGAGGAGGAGGCACATCTCCAACGAGGCAGGATGCCCTCGGGGGGCCAGCGTAAGGGCAGCACACCGACTGAATCACACCGCAGAGCTCCGCCTGTGCAGGGCGTTGCCTCTGCCCGTTATTCAAAAAGTTCTTTGGTGTGGGCCTTTTTTGAGTCGAGTGCATCAGATCACACAGCTGCTGTTTGCAACATATGTCTCAAGCGTATATCGCGTGGCCAAAACATCAGCCGCTTGGGCACCACATGCTTGACCAGACATATGTTGACCTGCCATGCAGCTCGTTGGCAAGCCTACCTTAAAGACCCACACCAAAGAACAAAGCGGACCTCTCCTTGCACCGCATCAGCTGGGATCTCCAACCCCACTATACCTTCAGTCCTCTCTGAAACCTGCACTGAGAGGAATGAAGGTGTAGAATTAGGTGTGTCACAGCCAAGTACTTGCGGCCACTCTGCTAGCAGTACACCGACGTCCGATTCTAGCAGGCAAATTTCCCTGCCCCAGCTGCTGGACCGTCGAAAGAAGTTCACTCCCAGCCATCCACATGCCCAGCAGTTGAATGCTAGCTTGGCTAAATTGCTAGCGCTTCAACTGCTGCCTTTTCAGTTGGTAGACTCTGCCCCCTTCCGTGAGTTTGTGCAATGTGCGGTTCCTCAGTGGCAGGTTCCCAAACGCCACTTTTTCTCACAGAAGGCGATTCCGGCTCTCTACCGCCATGTGGAAGGCAATGTCTTGGCCTCGCTGGACAGGGCGGTCAGCGGTAAGGTGCATATTACCGCTGACTCATGGTCCAGCAGGCATGGACAGGGACGTTACCTTTCTTTCACGGCCCATTGGGTCACTCTTTTGGCAGCTGGGAAGGATGCAGGACAAGGTGCAGTAGTGTTGGAGTTGTTCCGCTGCCACGCCTCCAAAATGCTACTGACACACCTCTCTCCTCCACCCCCTCCTCTTCTTCTTCCTCCATGGCCTCTTCCTGTGCTTTGTCCTCGGAACCAGCGGTGCTCCGTAGGCGTTCAAGGGGCTACGCAAGTACGCAGGCAAAAAGATGCCATGCCGTGCTTGCGCTGGTGTGTTTGGGGGACAGGAGCCACACTGGGGCAGAGGTTCTGTCTGCTCTGCAGGGGCAGGCCGAGAGGTGGTTGACGCCACGCCAGCTTAAGGCAGGAATGGTGGTTTGCGACAATGGCACCAACCTCCTCTCCGCCCTCTGACAGGGACAACTGACCCATGTGCCCTGTGTGGCTCACGTCCTTAACCTGGTGGTGCAGCGGTTCTTGGGCAGGTACCCGGGCTTACAAGATGTCCTGAGGCAGGCCAGGAAAGTCTGTGTGCATTTCCGCAGATCTTATAATGCCAGTGCTTGCCTGGCTGAGCTGCAAAAGGAGTTGAACCTGCCCAAGAACCGCCTTATATGTGACATGCCCACCAGGTGGAACTCAACATTGGCCATGCTGCAGCGGTTGCACACGCAGCAGAGGGCCATCAATGAGTACCTGTGCGACTACGGCACCAGGACAGGGTTAGGGGAGCTCGGGTTTTTTTCACCACGCCAGTGGGGCATGATCAGGGATGCATGCACTGTCCTGGCACCATTTGAGGAGGCCACAAGGATGGTGAGCAGTGACAGTGCATGCATCAGGGACACTGTACCTCTTGTCCACCTGTTGGAGCACACGCTGCGTGGAATAATGGACAGGGCACTTGAGGCAGAACAGAGGCAGGAAGAGGAGGACTTCCTTGCCTCTCAAGGCCCCCTTTACCCAGACAGTGTTCCTTCTGTCCCACCTATCGCACAGGAAGAGGACGAGGAGGAGGAGGAGAAGGAGGATTGTGTCAGCATGGAGCAGCATCAACAGCAGCAGTCTTTTAGGGATGATTTACAGTCCCAAGAAACCAGTGGACTTGTACGTGGCTGGGAGGAGGTGGCTGAGGATCATGTCGTCCTTAGTGACCCAGAGGACTCCGGACCTAATGCCTCAGCTAACCTACGCTGCATGGCCTCCCTGATCCTGCAAAGTCTGCGGAAGGATCCTCGTATTCTTCGGATCAAGGAGAGGGACCATTACTGGCTGGCCACTCTCCTTGATCCACGGTACAAGGCTAAGGTTGCGGACCTTATCTTACCGTCGCAGAGGGAGCAGAGGATGAGACAACTCTGGGAGGCCTTGCAGAAAGGTCTGTGCAATGTGTTCCCTGGGACTGGGAGGTTACAAACTCCTGGTCTGGGACAATGAGTTGCTGAGGCTTCGGTCAGTCAAAGAAGGAGCGGTGGGGAAGGTGGCCGTCTGACCGATGTGTTCAGACAATTCTTTAGTCCGCAGTCCCAAGGTATGATCGGTTCCAGCAACCATCGCCAGCGTCTGATATACATGTTGCAGGAATACCTAGGGGCAAGGTCAGATTTGGACACCTTTCCCACCGAAAATCCTCTGGCTTACTGGGTCTTAAGGATGGATCACTGGCCAGAGCTTGCACAATATGCAATTGAGCTACTGGCCTGTCCTGCATCCAGCGTTCTTTCGGAACGCACATTCAGTGCTGCTGGAGGATTTGTCATGGATCACAGGGTGCGCCTGTCCACCGATTCGGTTGATCGACTGACCTTCATAAAGATGAACCAGTCTTGGATCACCACCAGCTACCAAGCACCTGAAGCTGATATAACAGAATAATTTATTTTCAAATGTCACATCCCTTCAAGACTGATGCTGATGCTGACTGAGTGACTGTCCTGTTATGTTGACTGACTATCCTCCTCCTCCTCAATGATCCGATTCATGATGATATCTTGGAAAAACATTTTTGTTTCTGGGTGCCGCCACCAGTGGCTAAGGCCCAATTTTTCAGCCCCTGTTTAACAGGGGCATGTAATTACAATTTTTGATGCAATGCTTTGCAACAGGGCTCATTGCTGTGCTCCAAGTACAGTATCTGTGAGGGGTTGCAGTGTTGTGGCACCAGTGGCTAAGGCCCAATTTTTCAGCCCCTGTTTAACAGGGGCGTGTAATTACAATTTTTGATGCAATACTTTGCAACAGGGCTCATTGCTGTGCTCCAAGTTCAGTATCTGTGAGGGGTTGCAGTGTTGTGGCACCAGTGGCTAAGGCCCATATTTTCAGCCCCTGTTTAACAGGGGCGTGTAATTACAATTTTTGATGCAATACTTTGCAACAGGGCTCATTGCTGTGCTCCAAGTTCAGTATCTGTGAGGGGTTGCAGTGTTGTGGCACCAGTGGCTAAGGCCCATATTTTCAGCCCCTGTTTAACAGGGGCGTGTAATTACAATTTTTGATGCAATACTTTGCAACAGGGCTCATTGCTGTGCTCCAAGTACAGTATCTGTGAGGGGTTGCAGTGTTGTGGCACCAGTGGCTAAGGCCCAATTTTTCAGCCCCTGTTTAACAGGGGCGTGTAATTACAATTTTTGATGCAATACTATGCAACAGGGCCCATTCCTGCGCTCACCAAGAGTAACTGTGAGGGCTTACAGTGTTGTGGCAAGACCACCACCACCACCACCAAAGGCCCAATTTTTCAGCCCCTGTTTAACAGGGGCATGCAATTACAATTCTTGATCTAATAATTCACAGCAGGGCCCATTCATGCGCCCACCAAGAGTAACTGTGAGGGCTTACAGTGTTGTGGCACCAGCACCACCACCAAAGGCCCAATTTTTCCTACCACTGTTCAACAATGGCATGTAAATATAATTCCTTATATAATAGTTCACAGCAGGGCGTTCCAGCGCCCACCAAGAGTAACTGTGAGGGCTCACAGTGTTGTGGCAACACCAACATGTAAGGGGCAAATTTCAGCAGAGTATATACAGCAGGCCCCTACTTTCAAACATCCATGCCATTTTTCTCAAAGATTTTCATCCATATTACCGGGACCAGACATTACATTAAAGCCGCAAGCAGTTTTAAATGGCTTTTTTTCCTTTAGAAATGTCATTTTGTGCAGGGACAGTTCTAAACACGGGAAACACGTGCCACTTCACAGGCATACTTTAGACACCCCCCAGGTACGATATTTAAAGGAATATTTGACTTTTTTTTTCACTTTATGCATCATTAAAATGACTGCTCCCGAAAAACGGCCATTTTTAAAACTTATTTTTGCATTGATACATGTCCCCTGGTGCAGAACCCGGGTTCCCGAACCCTTTTTAGGACGATAACATGCATATTAGTCGTTATAATTAGCACTTTAGATTTCGAACGTTCGCATCCATTGTATTTAATAGGGTTCTAACGTTCGTGCGAACCTTCGGTCCGTTAGCTGGTTCTGGTGCGAACCGAACCCGGGGGTGTTCGGCTCATCCCTAACAGATATCATATGTCATACAGATATCAGCAAACCACGGATTAAATCGCACTGATCAGCAACTTTGATATCGGGCTGAACTAACGCAATTTCAAAGCCGCACTAGTGTGAACCAGCGCTAAGGTAGTTGAAATTTTGAGATTCTCATAGTAAGAATTATTTCTGAGCATAATGAAGAGTCAGAAAGGCAGAGACAGCAATCCATGTGAGCCATAATGGCTATGACCCAAAATATGCCTGCATTAAAGCAGTGGTAAGGGATATATTATTTTTTATTAAAATAACAAACATGTTATATTTACCTGCTCTGTGTAATAGTATTACACAAAGCAGCCCCTGAATCTCCTCGTCTGGGGTGCCCCACTGGTACTTTTGGCTCCTCCTCCTCTCGGTGTGCCACCATAGGAAGCCTATGATTTGCACACCTCTGGGCTTGCTCCCTAGCCAGGCTGTCTCCATAGATACATACAGCACGATTTGGCCATGCCCCCGCTTCCTCCTCACAGGATTTGATTGACAGCAACCAATGGATCCCACTGCTATCACTGCAGCCTGTGAGGAAAGGAACACAGACAAGCACCACTGCAGACGGGCACAGTGCTGGATTGAGAGAGGACTCAGGTAAATATAAAGGATGCTGAGGAGGCAATACAGCTAGTGGGACATTTTTTACCTTAATGTGGGGAATGCATTAATCTTAAAATGTCTAGCCTTTAGAACAGTGGTTCTCAACTCCTGGCCTCAGGACCCACCAACAGGCCAGGTTTGCAAGATAACTGAAATACATCACAGGTGATATCATTTGCTGCTCAGTGATTGCAGTCTTCTAGTCTGCATCTCCTCAAGGTAATACTTAAAATCTGGACTGTTAGTGGGTCCTGAGGACAGGAGTTGAGAACCACTGCTTTAGAACCACTTTAATAGTTAAAGTAGAACTATAGGCAAAACTTTTTTTTTTTTTTTCATTTTGGATGAAGTAAGGGTGGGTTATAACCCCTGTCAGATTTTTTTGCCATCTGTGTCCTATTGAGGAGAATCAGCTTCACTTCCTGTGTCATAGCCAAAACGGGAAGTGAAAGAAAATCCCAAAAAATGAAGGCCTTGGAGACCCCTAGTTCACCAAAAAGTGTCCTCATTGGAAGACTTCCACTCTATTACTTTTCTAGGGACAACCCACAATTTGGGATTTTCTTTTACTTTACAGCCCAGGTTCACACAAAAGAAAACACAGACATCGCATGTGATTCGCACCCCCACTGCAGTGCAGGGGCGGATCCAGGGGGCAACAGGACAATTTCCACCCCCGATAAATTAGTTTAAGTTGCGGAATTGTGGCACCTAAAAGTCTGAGTGGGCGGTAGTTGCGGAACTTGCTGCACCTGAGAGTCTGAGCGGGCGGTAGCTGCGAAACTTGTGGCGCCTGGGAGTCTGAGCGGGCGGCTCCATGGGGTGGGTGACAGCGTGGGCTGCCGGGTGTCTCGGTGTGTGGGCGGGCGGCAAGGCAGCAAGTGAGAGTCAGAGAGTGGGTGGTCAGTTGGTCGGCTCTGTGGGTGAGCGGGTGGCTGGCCAATCAACAAGCCGGGGGAGCAGAGAGATGACATCATCTCTCACCGCGCCGCGCCTGCCCTGCATCCCTGCAGTAACTTCCGCCCTCACTGTGCAGGCAGCAGAGAGATTACATCATCTCTCATGCTGCCTGACTCTGACAAGCAAAACACCACCTTAGCAAGTGACAATCCGCAAGGTGTGGCAGGTGAGGTGGCAAGTGACAATCTGCATCTGGTGGCAGACAAGTGACATTCCGCAACTTGTGGCAAGTGACAATCCGCAACATGTGGCAAGTGACAATCCGCAACTTGTGGCAGGTGACGTGGCAAGTGACAATCCACAACATGTGGCAGGTGACGTGGCAAGTGACAATCTGCAGCTGGTGGCAGGCAAGTGACATTCCGCAACATGTGGCAGGTGATGTGGCAAGTGACAATCCGCAACGTGTGGCAGGTGACGTGGCAAGTGACAAGCTGCATCTGGTGGCAGGTGACAGGGGCACCCACTGGTTCTGCATTATTGTGAGTTGAACCATTTCATTTTATATTACAATGTAATAATATAAATAATGTGCTTCAAGCATCCTGACACCATAACAACCATGGTGCCATGATCATTGAAGTGCTAACAACAGTAATTTCCCTGATAAATTGGCCCCAAAAAAAATATATTTCCTGGTAGTGCCCCTCCCGAGACTAGACTCTGGATCCGCCCCTGCTGCAGTGCCGATCACATGTGTTGTCTGTGCAACGCGAGTTCAGCCATTCAGTTGTACGGCTGAACACACATTGGATTCGCAGGAAAATAGTACAGGGTCTTTTTTCCCTCCGCACTAGAATCAGATCACATGGGTGTTCTCACCCATGCGATCTGATTCCTGTGTGAGTTCACAGTTTGCATTGCGATCTGTGAACCAATCTGAGGGTGTCATTAACATTGTATTGACACCTGCAGCGGTTCGCAGAGGGCAGTGTGAACTGCCTGCGGGAGAAATGCGATGTGGGAACCGGCGCTGGAACCGCACTGGTTCCCGCATCGCATATATGTGAACATAGGCTCAATGATAATGATAAACAGGACAAATAGAGAGGGTAATTCTTCCTAACGGGGGCACAGACAGCAATAAAAACCCGCAGGTGATCTAATCCCTCTCCACTCTGTCCAAAACTAAAAACAAAGTTTTGCCTTTAATTATACTAACACGTCATGTGTGTTGAGCTTGTTTTTTATTGTTCATACTGTATATCTTGATATTTTTACTTTAAGGTTAAATGTTTGGTTTTATTCTTGCTAATGTATTCACATGTAGCGATACCTTCAGTTAAGAGGGCCGCAGATTTAGTTTGGGCCCTGAAGACAGCTCCGCCAACCCCCGGCAATTTACTCGACCGCCTTCTGGCACAGTTAGTCTAGGGTAATATGTGTATATCTTATGCTCTATGATTAAATTCAAACACCAATGCAGTGATAGAAGAATAACGAATTTACTTTCTACTGGCAATAAAATCAACAGTTGTAACAGATCACATGAATCTATCTGCAGAGCCCTGCAGCAATAGTCACACTATAACTATTAAGATATGGCGCACACGCGCCACGTGTAAAAGTACTTCACTATGCGCCCTATGGCGCAGCAACTAAATAAACTATCTAGATGGCCAGGCCTGACCATATAACTCAGTCTCTAGGGGGGTAAAATTCTTTGCATGCAAGTCTTTAAACGGTGGTGCACATTTCAGGAACACATTTGTAATCCAAGGGGGGGGGGTAAAAATGCCAACACAGTACACTCCACTAGAGATCCGTTTGACTCAGTTCTGCTATGGATCTCCAGTGGGGGAAACGAACTGAAATAGGAACTGGTGGGCCACGGCAGTCTGTAGGCCTAACAATGGTATACAGTATTTGTGGATTGAGCATGTGCTCGCTCACCCCTCCGGACGCGATCCCAGTCTGGGAACTTCCACCCGCTGTGTCTCCACACATAGCGTCTGCAGCGGTCTGGTCTCCGGCTCAGCAGCGGTTGAAGAAAACCGAGTCAGATGCCACCCAGCCTCGGGATGGGGTGGAAGGCTCTTTTGGGTAGCAGCGCAAGGCCCCAGGCTTCAGGCCTTGCACCACAGCGGATCCGCACAGGAAGATCTCTCCACTGAAGTCTCGTGTCCCAAAGAGACCGAGCCCAGCCTCGCCTCCTCCTTATAATACCCCTCCCATGAGTCTCTGGGGTGGAAACATTGCCGAAAGGGGTTCTGGGTAAGGTAGTCCTGGGAGTCTTAAAGGTGACCCCGCTACACACTCCCCCCACTTAAACTCTTTGGTCCCCAAAGATAATTCTAGCATACATTGCGTACAACCCTAGACAACATTGCGTATGATGTTGGCATAGGGAATTCCCACCAAAACAAAGGGGTTGAATTCCCTTGCCCACAGGTCACACTATCATGGGTGGCCTGCCTAACTGTGCCAGAGAGTGAGTGGGGGTTGCCCTCCACCAAATTAACAGTGGAGGGATCCGGATTCTCTGCACTCCTCCTGGCAGTGACCACAGAATCTTCTGAGCTCTTCCCCATTTGTGGGTAAGTCAACTTTTTGGGAGGCTGTATGACTCTTCGAGCCCTTTGCTCTCTTGGGGTTTCTGGCTCTGGTGCCACAGGCTCTTCTTCGGTAGCAGGTTCGGGCAACACGGCGGGCTCTGGAACATCTGCTTCAGGAGCCGAGGGATACATAGAGTCTCTAGGGTCCTTTTCAGAGTAAGTATCACAGGCATCTGCCCAGTAATCTGATGAAGGACTAGATGGGATGAACTCAGTGGCTTCTGCATTCAGTTGTCCATCTTTAGTGTCTTCAGTGGTTGGAAGATCTATAGCAGAAGTTCCTGGAGTTGCGGAAGGCCACAGCCAGTCAAGTTCTCTTCCTTCATCTCCACTAAGTTCAGAGGCCTCTCCATCTTCAGCCCGAGAGGTCTGGGACCGAGTGTTTGGCCTGGGGGTATCCAGAATAGAGACTGGTTCAGGGGAGTCCCTCACTGGAGGTATCCTGACTGCTTCAGCAAGTGGGAGCAGGTGGTTTCGATGCCACGTCTTCAGTGGTCCTACCTTTCCTTCTGGCTTCAACTTGTAGACAGGTAGGCCCGGCAGCTTCTTACAGATGACATAGGGTTCAGATCTCCATCTGTCTGCAAGTTTGTGTTTTCCAGGGACCCCCAGACTGCGTAGCAGTACTCGGTCCCCGGGCTGCAGGTCTTGCACCCGGACCTTCAAGTCGAAGTTTCTTTTGTTTCGAGCTCCCCTTTGATCTGAGGCCACTTGAGCTTGTTCATAGGCTACTTTCAGGCTGTGTCTGAGCCTGTCCACATATCCTTTGTGGGATGTGGCTGAGGAATGGTCTAAAGAGGTGCCAAAGGCCAGGTCCACAGGTAACCTTGCTTCTCTCCCAAACATGAGTCGATATGGGGAGTAGCCTGTAGCATCACTGGTGGTGCAGTTGTAAGCGTGTACTATAGCTGCTATGTGTTTGCTCCAATGTTGTTTCTTCTCACTATCCAGAGTTCCCAACATGTTGAGCAGGGTTCGGTTAAACCTCTCCGGCTGAGCATCTCCCTGTGGGTGATAAGGTGTGGTTCGGGTTTTCTTGATTCCTAACGAATCCAGGAGTTTCCGGATCAGCCGACTCTCAAAGTCCCTTCCTTGATCTGAATGGAGTCGCTGTGGCAGCCCATAATGGACAAAATACTTCTCCATGAATACCTTGGCTACTGTGGAAGCCTTCTGGTCTTTGGTTAGGAAAGCTTGAGCATACCGGGTGAAATGATCGGTTATCACCAGAACATTTCCTAGTCCACTCAGGTCAGGTTTGAGGCAGAGAAAATCAATACATACCAGATCCATTGGGCCTTGACTTTGTAGATGACCCATTGGGGCAGCTTGATGGGGTTAAGTCTTACTCTGGATGCAGGGTGCACATGAATGGCAGTACTCTTCTACTTCTGCCCTCATACACGGCCAATAGAACCGACTTCTGACGAGTTGAAAGGTCCTTTCCGCCCCTAGGTGGCCGTGATTGTCATGTAGGGCAATCAGAACAGTCTCTCAATGTTTTTCCGGAAGAAACAATTGCCATTTATCTTCCACGTCATCAGAGGGGCCCCTTCGGTAGACCACTCCCTGATGCACCTGTAACCTGTCCCACTCTTTACTCAACAGGCGAGCTTCCTTTGAGGAGTGGCGCAGGAGTCTGTTTGGATCCTGATTCTCCAGGGCTTCAGAACCAATTTCCCCATGGGGTCTTCTAATTGGTCGCATCTCAGTTCCTTCTTGGACAGTTTCGGCAGATGGTCTTCCTCCAGTTGGGTTACTCCACAGTATTGTTTGGGGACTCCTACCATGGTAACTCCTATCTCTTCCGCCCTTGAGCCTCCTCTGGCTTGTAATTCAGCCCCTTGACAAAGGGCCCGCACCCCGTCAGGTGCCACTTGAGTCCAGTCTTCCGTGTCACTGGTGGGGCCATGAGATCTCCTGGACAGAGCGTCTGCATCTCGATTTCCAACCCCTGGCCTGTACTTTAGGCTGAAATTGAATCCAGACAATGCGGCCAGCCACCTGTGTCCAGTGGCGTCCAGCTTTGCTGTGGTGAAAAGGTAGGTAAGGGGGTGGTTGTCGGTCTTCACAGTGAACTCTGCCCCATACAGGTAGTCTTTGAGCTTGTCTACTACCGCCCACCTAAGGGCCAGGAACTCCAGCTTGTGAGTGGGGTAGTTCTTCTCAGAGGGGGTCAGGCTCCTGCTCATGTAGGCAACAGGCCGCAGTTGTCCTTCGTGTTCTTGGTAAAGTACTCCTCCCAGACCGTCATGACTAGCATCTACATGTAGTTCATAGGGTTTGGTTGGGTCTGCGTAGGCCAAGACTGGGGCAGTGGTTAGGCTCTTCTTCAACGCCTGGAAGGCCTCTTCACACTTCTGGCTCCACTGATCTCTGACTGACTCTCCTGGCTTCCTGGGCCCTGAGTCGTCCTCTTCCCCCTCGGTCTTGAGTAGTTCATTCAATGGTCTGGCAATTCGGGCGAATCCTTCCACAAACCTCCTGTAATAGAAGCAGAACCCCAAGAAGGATCTGAGTTCTGTTACTGTGGTGGGTCGTGGCCAGGAGGTAACTGCCTCCAATTTTTTCGGGTCTGTGGCCACCCCTTCTTCAGACACTATGTGCCCCAGATAGTTCACAGAAGACTGGTATAACCGACACTTCTCAGGCGAAAGCTTGAGTCCCTCCTCACTGAGTCTTCTCAACACTTTTTCCAGCCTCTCTTCGTGTTCTTCCAGGGTTCTCCCAAAGACAATGACATCGTCCAGGTATACAAGGACTTCAATAAGGTTCATGTCTCCTACAGTCTTCTCCATGAGACGTTGGAAGGTAGCAGGAGCTCCAGACAGTCCCTGAGGCATTCGATCAAACTCGAAGAACCCCACTGGGGTTATGAAGGCTGTCTTCTCCTTGTCTTCTGGATGCATAGGGATCTGATAGTATCCACTCTTGAGATCCATAACGCTGAACCACTTGGCTCCAGACAAACTCTGTAAAGCGTCCTCTATCCTCGGAGTGGTGTACTGGTTGGGTATGGTTCTCCTGTTGAGAGTCCTGTAGTCTATACAGAGCCTCAATGACCCATTCTTCTTCCTGACCACCACTATCGGGGAGGCATAGGGGCTTCTAGACTCCCGGATCACACCAGTCCTCTTGAGTTCTGCGAGTTGTTCCCTTAGATCCTCCAGATCTGCTAGTGGGACCCGCCTGACCCTCTCTCTAAAGGGCTTGTCTTCTTGAAGGTGGATTCGATGGGTGGCACTCCTTGCACACCCCACATCAAACTCATCTTTGGAGAAGATCTTCTCCCATCTGGTCAACTGTGCCTTGGCTCTCTCTTTCCAAGCCCTGGGCAGATTCGGGTTTTCCATGGACAGCTTCTCCCAAACGTCTCCTCCTTCACCCGTCCCCTTGACTTCTGACAGGGTAACCGGGGCAGCAGGTCTCACCTGGCCCAGCAGCATCCTGGCTGGGATTTCCATGGGGCCACCTGTAGTGTTCCTAACACTCACCGGAACTCTACAATGGGCCTTCTTCAGGGCCTTCAGCGGAATCACTTCTGGTATCACTTCCAGACCGGAGGACTCTTCCCTTGGGTCGGACTCCAGCATGACAAAGGGTCCAGGCTGCTCCCAAGTAAGCTTCACAGTGGCTCTGAGACAGGTTACTTCGCCGGGCTGCAACACTACCCCTTCTCTTCCAAGTCTCCACACCTTCCCTATCCCCTCTCCAGGGGTCTTCTGCTCTAGGACCAGCCGTTGGTAGGCCGTCTTCAGCATGGGGTGGATCTTGGTGGCCGCTTGCCCCTTCTCTTTCACTAGAGGGGTCAGGAGTCTTCGGACCAGGTCCGTGTTTGTCCCTATTATAAGGGAACTCTTGTTGGCTCCTGGCGGCCGAGGGCACACAATTGCCAGGGTGTCAAACACTTCGGCCTTCCCAGCCACAGACGGGTCAAAGGTCATCTTGATGGGCAGATAGCCATCATAGGGGAAGCTCTGGGTTCCAATCCCCCATATTTCCAGTTCCTCTATCTTCTGGATGGGCAGATGACTCAAGTGCTTATCGTAGAAATCCCGGTATAATAGGGTCACTTGTGCCCCAGTATCCAAGATGGCTCTGGTGTAGACTCCCTCCACTTGAATGGGCACTATAGAAGATGGGCCTACCAGCTTCTCCTGATATGGCCTGGCAGGGGTCGCCTTATTCTGGTCCTTTCCCTTCGGACTCTCTCTCGTCCAACTCCCTTTGGACTTTAGTCTTTCTTGAGCCTGGTATGCATTGATTTCCCTCCTTTCAATGGGTGTACAGACCCGCCGAGGGATATTATTGTTTTTTTTAGGTGTGCATCCCCTCTGGGGAGTGCTGTGCCTCTTCTGAGGGGTCTTACCCCCTTTCTCTGGGGTGTATCTCTGTTGAGGAATGTTGTGTTTCCTCTGAGGTGTTTTACCTCCTCTTTCCTTCTGCTTCGCATTCAGCTTGGAGCTCACTGAAGATGATGGGCACCCGGTTGACTCTTTCACCGGGGCCCTCTGGAGTTTCCTGTCAGCTTGCGGTTATCTGTTTTCTTCTTCTTGGGACTGGAACATGTAGCTGCAATATGGCCAATTCCTCCACAGTTAAAGCAGACTATATCTCCCCATTCTTGTAAAGATGCGGGTGCTGAGGCAATTGGGAATAGTTCCTTCCTTGGTACTTCTCTCCTGGGGCCCTCTGGGTCTTTTGCTATCAGAGAGGTCAACATCTCTAACACCTTGGACATTTGTGATTTTAAAGTGTCTACCTCTGAGTCTCTTTCAGGGGTCATTACTGGGTTGACCAACACCTGTGCGGGGACAACATTTGTCTTAATCATTTGCTGGTCCTGTTGTAGTGCCTCCTCATCTCTGATGATTTTTATCAAATCAGAGTAAGTCAGTGACGTTCCTCCTCCCAAGGTTTTCAGGTGCAGCCAGACTGGATCCGAGCGCAACGCTCCCTTTAAGACTTGCTTCATTCTTGCCGCATCTGTATCTTGGGGCTTCATTCCCTTCTTCAACACAATCTTGCACAGCAACCTGTTCAGTCTCCTAACATACTCTGAAAGTTTCTCCTTCGGTTGTTGGAAAGTATGTTCAAATTGGTAGACCATCTCTGTCACCTTTTCCAATTGACCAAACTCTTCCTGTAGCATGGCTAGACAGTCTTGAGCCGTGCAGTCTGCATTCCCAAACCGAAAACTTTTCACTGCTTCTGCTGCTGCGCCTTTGAGGCTTTCTATCACTTGTTGCCTCTTCTGCGCTTCAGGCACCTCCCATGCCTCTACTGCTTGTAATGCCTGCTCCACCCAAGTATCAAAATCTTCTTCCCCTGCAGGGACAGGGAGCTTCCCTGAGAATGTCTTTAGTCTCCGGTAGCTAGTCTCTACATGTACCGTGCTTGTCGTCTGACATTTGGTTAGCAGTAGTGATGAGCCGAACACCCCCGGGTTCGGTTCGCACCAGAACCCGCGAACGGACCGAAAGTTCGAACGAACATTAGAACCCTATTAAATACAATGGATGCGAACGTTCGAATTCTAAAGTGCTAATTATAACAACTATTATGCATGTTATTGTCCTAAAAAGGGTTTGGGAACCCGGGTTCTGCACCAGGGGACATGTATCAATGCAAAAAGAAGTTTTAAAAACGGTCGTTTTTCGGGAGCAGTCATTTTAATGATGCATAAAGTGAAAAAAAAAAGTCAAATATTCCTTTAAATATCGTACCTGGGGGGTGTCTAAAGTATGCCTGTGAAGTGCCACGTGTTTCCCGTGTTTAGAACTGTCCCTGCACAAAATGACACTTCTAAAGGAAAAAAAAGCCATTTAAAACTGCTTGCGGCTTTAATGTAATGTCTGGTCCCGGTAATATGGATGAAATTCTTTAAGAAAAATGGCATAGCTACCCCATGACCCCCCCCCCCTACCCCAGCCCATTACCAGCCCCTTTGGGTCTTGTATGGATATTAAGGGGAACCCCGCACATAAAATAAAAAAGGCCCTATATACTCTGAACAGCCCTATACAGGCGGTGCATACAAGACAGGGACTGTAGGTTTGTTCTTATGTAGAATCTGTTTGTAATTTTGAACAGGTACATTGTTGAAGTGTAGCTCCAGACCAAAAATCTATTTTTAAACTTTTTGGAAAACATAGGTAAGGGTTATCACCCCTGTAACATTTGTTTTGCTGTCTGTGCCCCTGTTCAGAACATTTCACCTCACTTTCCGTCCCAATGACAACTGTTTTTGAAATGTGGTGTTTTTCTTGAAACAAGGATTGCTGATAAAGCATCAGTACAGAGGAGACACCTTTCTCCCATATTTATTCTTACAGGAGAGAATTTTCCTTCCTAGTGGTAGATTTCCTCTCACTTCCTGTTGTCTTCTTGCGTTTGCAAGTAGGAGTCGTTTGTAAGTTGGATGTTTGAAAGTAGGGACCTGCCGTATATACTCTGCAGAAATAGGCCCCTTAGTTGTTGGTGTTGGCACAACACTGTAAGCACTCACAGTTACTCTTGGTTGGTGCTGGAACGCCCTGCTGTCAACTATTATATCAGGAATTTTAATTACATATAATTGTTGAACAGTGGTAGTAAAAATTGGGCCTTTGATGGTGGTGCTGGTGCCACAACACTGTAAGCCCTGACAGTTACTCTTGGTGGGTGCAGCAATGGGCCCTGCTGTGAATTATTAGATCAAGAATTGTAATTACATGCCCCTGTTGAACAGGGGCTGAAAAATTGGGCCTTAGGCACTGGTGGCACAACACTGCAACCCCTCACAGATACTGTACTTGGAGCACAGCAATTAGCCCTGTTGCAAAGTATTGCTTCAAAAATTGTAATTACACGCCCCTGTTAAACAGGGGCTGAAAAATTGGGCGTTAGGCACTGGTGGCGGCACCCATAAACAAAAATGATCTTCCAAGCTATCATCATCAATCGTATCATTGAGGACTCGGAGGAGGAGGATAGCCAGTCAACATAACAGCACAGGCACTCAGCATCAGCATCAGTCTTGAAGGGATGTGACATGTTAAAATCAATTAGTCTGTTATATCAGCATCAGGTGTGTGGTAGCTGGTGGTGATCCAAGACTGGTTCATCTTGATGAAAGTCAGTCGATCAACCGAGTCGGTGGACAGGCGCACCCTGTGATCCGTGACAAATCCTCCAGCAGCACTGAATGTGCGTTCCGAAAGAACGCTGGATGCAGGACAGGCCAGTAGCTCAATTGCATACTGTGCAAGCTCTGGCCAGTGATCCATCCTCAAGACCCAGTAAGCCAGAGGATTTTCGGTGGGGAAGGTGTCCAAGTCTGACCTTGCCCCTAGATATTCCTGCACCATGTTTATCAGACGCTGGCGATGGTTGCTGGAACCGATCATACTTTGGGGCTGCGGACTAAAGAATTGTCTGAACGCATCGGTCAGACGGCCACCTTCCCCACCGCTCCTTCTTTGACTGGCCGAAGCCTCAGCAACTCGTTGTCCAGGACCAGGAGTTTGCAACCTCCCAGTCTCTGGGAACGCGTTGCACAGACCTTTCTGCAAGGCCTCCCGGAGTTGTCTCATCCTCTGCTCCCTCTGCGACGGTAACATAAGGTCCGCAACCTTACCCTTGTACCGTGGATCAAGGAGAGTGGCCAGCCAGTAATGGTCCCTCTCCTTGATCCGAAGAATACGAGGATCCTTCCGCAGACTTTGCAGGATCAGGGAGGCCATGCAGCGTAGGTTTGCTGAGGCATTCGCTCCGGAGTCCTCTGGGTCACTAAGGACGACATGATCCGCAGCCACCTCCTCCCAGCCACGTACAAGTCCACTGGTTTCTTGGGACTGTAAATCATCCCTAAAAGACTGCTGCTGATGATGCTGAGTGCCAGCCTCCACCTCCATGCTGACACAATCCTCCTCCTCCTCCTCCTCCTCCTCTTCCTGTGCGATGGGTGGGACAGAAGGAACACTGTCTGGGTAAAGGGGGCCTTGAGAGGCAAGGAAGTCCTCCTCTTCCTGCCTCTGTTCTGCCTCAAGTGCCCTGTCCATTATTCCACGCAGCGTGTGCTCCAACAGGTGGACAAGAGGTACAGTGTCACTGATGCATGCACTGTCACTGCTCACCATCCTCGTGGCCTCCTCAAATGGTGCCAGGACAGTGCATGCATCCCTGATCATGCCCCACTGGCGTGGAGAAAAAAAACCAAGCTCCCCTGACCCTGTCCTGGTGCCGTAGTCGCACAGGTACTCATTGATGGCCCTCTGCTGCGTGTGCAGCCGCTGCAGCATGGCCAACGTTGAGTTCCACCTGGTGGGCATGTCACATATAAGGCGGTTCTTGGGCAGGTTCAACTCCTTTTGCAGCTCAGCCAGGCGAGCACTGGCATTATAAGATCTGCGGAAATGCACACAGACTTTCCTGGCCTGCCTCAGGACATCCTGTAAGCCCGGGTACCTGCCCAAGAACCGCTGCACCACCAGGTTAAGGACGTGAGCCACACAGGGCACATGGGTCAGTTGTCCCTGTCGGAGGGCGGAGAGGAGGTTGGTGCCATTGTCGCAAACCACCATTCCTGGCTTAAGCTGGCGTGGCGTCAACCACCTCTCGGCCTGGCCCTGCAGAGCAGACAGGACCTCTGCCCCAGTGTGGCTTCTGTCCCCCAAACACACCAGCGCAAGCACGGCATGTCATCTTTTTGCCTGCGTACTTGCGTAGCCCCGTGAACGGCTACGGAGCACCGCTGGTTCATAGGACAAACCACAGGAAGAGGCCATGGAGGAAGAAGAAGAGGAGGGGGTGGAGGAGAGAGGTGTGTCACAACCAGTAGTAGCATTTTGGAGGCGTGGCGGTGGGACAACCTCCAACACTACTGCACCTTGTCCTGAATCCTTCCCAGCTGCCAAAAGAGTGACCCAATGGGCCGTGAAAGAAAGGTAACGTCCCTGTCCATGCCTGCTGGACCATGAGTCAGCGGTAATATGCACCTTACCGCTGACCGCCCTGTCCAGCGAGGCCAAGACATTGCCTTCCACATGCCGGTAGAGAGCCGGAATAGCCTTCCGTGAGAAAAAGTGGCGTTTGGGAACCTGCCACTGAGGAACCGCACATTGCACAAACTCACGGAAGGGGGCCGAGTCTACCAACTGAAAAGGCAGCAGTTGAAGCGCTAGCAATTTAGCCAAGCTAGCATTCAACCGCTGGGCATGTGGATGGCTGGGAGTGAACTTCTTTCGACGGTCCAGCAGCTGGGGCAGGGAAATTTGCCTGCTAGAATCGGACGTCGGTGTACTGCTAGCAGAGTGGGCGCAAGTACTTGGCTGTGACACACCTAATTCTACACCTTCATTCCTCTCAGTGCATGTTTCAGAGAGGACTGAAGTTATAGTGGGGTTGGAGATCCCAGCTGATGCGGTGCAAGGAGAGGTCCGCTTTGTTCTTTGGTGTGGGTCTTTGAGGTAGGCTTGCCAACGAGCTGCATGGCAGGTCAACATATGTCTGGTCAGGCATGTGGTACCCAAGCGGCTGATGTTTTGGCCACGCGATATACGCTTGAGACATATGTTGCAAACAGCAGCTGTGCGATCTGATGCACTAGCCTCAAAAAAGGCCCACACCAAAGAACTTTTTGAATGACGGGCAGAGGCAGCGCCCTGCACAGGCGGAGCTCTGCGGTGTGATTCCGTCGGTGTACTGCCCTTACGCTGGCCACCAAAGGGCATCCTGCCTCGTTGGAGATGTGCCTCCTCCTCATCCTCCTCCTCCTCCTCTCTCCTATTAGGCACCCACGTGGAGTCAGTGACCTCATCATCCCCTCCCTCCTCATCACTGGAGCCAATCTGGCAGTATGCTGCAGCTGCTGGAACATGACTGCCAGATTGGTGTCCTTCTTGAGCATCCCCTCTGTCTGCTCTCACGCTACTGCCTTCCTCTAGCTGGGTTTCATCATCAGACCCTTCGAAACGCTGGGCATCCTCCTGGAGCATGTACCCAACACTGTGCTGAAACAGTTCGGGGGACTCCTCAGGAGGAGGACATGGTGGGTCTAGGGAAGGAGTGACTGATGATTTGTCTGACATTGATACCAGGGAAGACGACGCTTTGGCAGCTGCTTTTCCAGTACCCTGAGCCTGGGTGAGAGAGGATGAGGAGGAGGAGGAGGGCTTGGTCATCCACTCTACCAAGTCTTCGGCATGATGTGGCTCAACATGTCCAGCTGCCGAAAAGAAGGACAAGCGTGTCCCATGGCCATGTGCTGATGACAATGCACCGCGTCCACGACCAGCACTGTTGCCCCCAGACACAGAGCCTGCTTGCCCTCTTTTATTGCCTCCTGACTGTCTGCCTCTCCTTGTTTGCCTTCCAGACATTCTAATAGATGGCCTGCAGGGAGATGGGAAAAAAGCAATAAGGGCTACCTTCAGGTGTCCTTCTCTGTCCCTTGAAACAAGGACTTTCACAGTGAAAGAAACTGACACTCTCCCTACCTACAGTTTTCTGTCCCTAGAATAAATGTTTTTTTTAAGCACAATATAGCACAAGGACAATTCACTCACTGTCCTTACAGGTCCCTGGAAACAAGGACTTGCAGAGTGAAAGAAAAAAAACACTCTCCCTACCTACAGTTTTCTGTCCCTAGAAAAAATGTTTTTTTTAATCACAATATAGCACAAGAACAATTCACTCACTGTCCTTACAGGTCCCTGGAAACAAGGACTTGCAGAGTGAAATAAACTGACACTCTCCCTACCTACAGTTTTCTGTCCCTAGAATAAATGTTTTTTTTAAGCACAATATAGCACAAGGAGAATTCACTCACTGTCCTTCCAGGTCCCTGGAAACAAGGACTTGCAGAGTGAAAGAAAAAAAACACTCTCCCTACCTACAGTTTTCTGTCCCTAGAAAAAATGTTTTTTTTAATCACAATATAGCACAAGGACAATTCACTCACTGTCCTTACAGGTCCCTGGAAACAAGGACTTGCAGAGTGAAATAAACTGACACTCTCCCTACCTACAGTTTTCTGTCCCTAGAATAAATGTTTTTTTTAAGCACAATATAGCACAAGGAGAATTCACTCACTGTCCTTCCAGGTCCCTGGAAACAAGGACTTGCAGAGTGAAAGAAAAAAAACACTCTCCCTACCTACAGTTTTCTGTCCCTAGAAAAAATGTTTTTTTTAATCACAATATAGCACAAGGACAATTCACTCACTGTCCTTACAGGTCCCTGGAAACAAGGACTTGCAGAGTGAAAGAAAAAAACCACTCTCCCTACCTACAGTTTTCTGTCCCTAGAAAAAATGTTTTTTTAATCACAATATAGCACAAGGACAATTCACTCACTGTCCTTACAGGTCCCTGGAAACAAGGACTTGCAGAGTGAAAGAAAAAAAACACTCTCCCTACCTACAGTTTTCTGTCCCTAGAAAAAATGTTTTTTTTAATCACAATATAGCACAAGGACAATTCACTCACTGTCCTTACAGGTCCCTGGAAACAAGGACTTGCAGAGTGAAAGAAAAAAAACACTCTCCCTACCTACAGTTTTCTGTCCCTAGAAAAAATGTTTTTTTTAATCACAATATAGCACAAGGACAATTCACTCACTGTCCTTACAGGTCCCTGGAAACAAGGACTTGCAGAGTGAAATAAACTGACACTCTCCCTACCTACAGTTTTCTGTCCCTAGAATAAATGTTTTTTTTAATCACAATATAGCACAAGGACAATTCACTCACTGTCCTTACAGGTCCCTGGAAACAAGGACTTGCAGAGTGAAAGAAAATAAACACTCTCCCTACCTACAGTTTTCTGTCCCTAGAATAAATGTTTTTTTTAAGCACAATATAGCACAAGGACAATTCACTCACTGTCCTTACAGGTCCCTGGAAACAAGGACTTGCAGAGTGAAATAAACTGACACTCTCCCTACCTACAGTTTTCTGTCCCTAGAATAAATGTTTTTTTTAAGCACAATATAGCACAAGGACAATTCACTCACTGTCCTTACAGGTCCCTGGAAACAAGGACTTGCAGAGTGAAAGAAAAAAAACACTCTCCCTACCTACAGTTTTCTGTCCCTAGAAAAAATGTTTTTTTTAATCACAATATAGCACAAGGACAATTCACTCACTGTCCTTACAGGTCCCTGGAAACAAGGACTTGCAGAGTGAAAGAAAAAAAACACTCTCCCTACCTACAGTTTTCTGTCCCTAGAAAAAATGTTTTTTTTAATCACAATATAGCACAAGGACAATTCACTCACTGTCCTTACAGGTCCCTGGAAACAAGGACTTGCAGAGTGAAATAAACTGACACTCTCCCTACCTACAGTTTTCTGTCCCTAGAATAAATGTTTTTTTTAAGCACAATATAGCACAAGGAGAATTCACTCACTGTCCTTCCAGGTCCCTGGAAACAAGGACTTGCAGAGTGAAAGAAAAAAAACACTCTCCCTACCTACAGTTTTCTGTCCCTAGAAAAAATGTTTTTTTTAATCACAATATAGCACAAGGACAATTCACTCACTGTCCTTACAGGTCCCTGGAAACAAGGACTTGCAGAGTGAAAGAAAAAAAACACTCTCCCTACCTACAGTTTTCTGTCCCTAGAAAAAATGTTTTTTTTAATCACAATATAGCACAAGGACAATTCACTCACTGTCCTTACAGGTCCCTGGAAACAAGGACTTGCAGAGTGAAATAAACTGACACTCTCCCTACCTACAGTTTTCTGTCCCTAGAATAAATGTTTTTTTTAAGCACAATATAGCACAAGGACAATTCACTCACTGTCCTTACAGGTCCCTGGAAACAAGGACTTGCAGAGTGAAATAAACTGACACTCTCCCTACCTACAGTTTTCTGTCCCTAGAATAAATGTTTTTTTTAAGCACAATATAGCACAAGGACAATTCACTCACTGTCCTTACAGGTCCCTGGAAACAAGGACTTGCAGAGTGAAAGAAAAAAAACACTCTCCCTACCTACAGTTTTCTGTCCCTAGAAAAAATGTTTTTTTTAATCACAATATAGCACAAGGACAATTCACTCACTGTCCTTACAGGTCCCTGGAAACAAGGACTTGCAGAGTGAAAGAAAAAAAACACTCTCCCTACCTACAGTTTTCTGTCCCTAGAAAAAATGTTTTTTTTAATCACAATATAGCACAAGGACAATTCACTCACTGTCCTTACAGGTCCCTGGAAACAAGGACTTGCAGAGTGAAATAAACTGACACTCTCCCTACCTACAGTTTTCTGTCCCTAGAATAAATGTTTTTTTTAAGCACAATATAGCACAAGGAGAATTCACTCACTGTCCTTCCAGGTCCCTGGAAACAAGGACTTGCAGAGTGAAAGAAAAAAAACACTCTCCCTACCTACAGTTTTCTGTCCCTAGAAAAAATGTTTTTTTTAATCACAATATAGCACAAGGACAATTCACTCACTGTCCTTACAGGTCCCTGGAAACAAGGACTTGCAGAGTGAAAGAAAAAAAACACTCTCCCTACCTACAGTTTTCTGTCCCTAGAAAAAATGTTTTTTTTAATCACAATATAGCACAAGGACAATTCACTCACTGTCCTTACAGGTCCCTGGAAACAAGGACTTGCAGAGTGAAATAAACTGACACTCTCCCTACCTACAGTTTTCTGTCCCTAGAATAAATGTTTTTTTTAAGCACAATATAGCACAAGGAGAATTCACTCACTGTCCTTCCAGGTCCCTGGAAACAAGGACTTGCAGAGTGAAAGAAAAAAAACACTCTCCCTACCTACAGTTTTCTGTCCCTAGAAAAAATGTTTTTTTTAATCACAATATAGCACAAGGACAATTCACTCACTGTCCTTACAGGTCCCTGGAAACAAGGACTTGCAGAGTGAAATAAACTGACACTCTCCCTACCTACAGTTTTCTGTCCCTAGAATAAATGTTTTTTTTAAGCACAATATAGCACAAGGACAATTCACTCACTGTCCTTACAGGTCCCTGGAAACAAGGACTTGCAGAGTGAAAGAAAAAAAACACTCTCCCTACCTACAGTTTTCTGTCCCTAGAAAAAATGTTTTTTTTAATCACAATATAGCACAAGGACAATTCACTCACTGTCCTTACAGGTCCCTGGAAACAAGGACTTGCAGAGTGAAAGAAAAAAAACACTCTCCCTACCTACAGTTTTCTGTCCCTAGAAAAAATGTTTTTTTTAATCACAATATAGCACAAGGACAATTCACTCACTGTCCTTACAGGTCCCTGGAAACAAGGACTTGCAGAGTGAAATAAACTGACACTCTCCCTACCTACAGTTTTCTGTCCCTAGAATAAATGTTTTTTTTAAGCACAATATAGCACAAGGAGAATTCACTCACTGTCCTTCCAGGTCCCTGGAAACAAGGACTTGCAGAGTGAAAGAAAAAAAACACTCTCCCTACCTACAGTTTTCTGTCCCTAGAAAAAATGTTTTTTTTAATCACAATATAGCACAAGGACAATTCACTCACTGTCCTTACAGGTCCCTGGAAACAAGGACTTGCAGAGTGAAAGAAAAAAAACACTCTCCCTACCTACAGTTTTCTGTCCCTAGAAAAAATGTTTTTTTTAATCACAATATAGCACAAGGACAATTCACTCACTGTCCTTACAGGTCCCTGGAAACAAGGACTTGCAGAGTGAAATAAACTGACACTCTCCCTACCTACAGTTTTCTGTCCCTAGAATAAATGTTTTTTTTAAGCACAATATAGCACAAGGAGAATTCACTCACTGTCCTTCCAGGTCCCTGGAAACAAGGACTTGCAGAGTGAAAGAAAAAAAACACTCTCCCTACCTACAGTTTTCTGTCCCTAGAAAAAATGTTTTTTTTAATCACAATATAGCACAAGGACAATTCACTCACTGTCCTTACAGGTCCCTGGAAACAAGGACTTGCAGAGTGAAATAAACTGACACTCTCCCTACCTACAGTTTTCTGTCCCTAGAATAAATGTTTTTTTTAAGCACAATATAGCACAAGGACAATTCACTCACTGTCCTTACAGGTCCCTGGAAACAAGGACTTGCAGAGTGAAAGAAAAAAAACACTCTCCCTACCTACAGTTTTCTGTCCCTAGAAAAAATGTTTTTTTTTAATCACAATATAGCACAAGGACAATTCACTCACTGTCCTTACAGGTCCCTGGAAACAAGGA
Organism: Rana muscosa; assembly: GCA_029206835.1. Classification (NCBI taxonomy): domain Eukaryota; kingdom Metazoa; phylum Chordata; class Amphibia; order Anura; family Ranidae; genus Rana; species Rana muscosa. Next base: position 592,702,757 of record CM055116.1, on the reverse strand, counting down.
CTTGCAGAGTGAAAGAAACTGACACTCTCCCTACCTATAGTTTTCTGTCCCTAGAATAAATGTTTTTTTTAAGCACACTATAGCACAAGCACAAAACACACTGACACTCTCCCTACCTATCCTTCTCTTTCCCTAAACTAAAGGAATCCAGGTTAAGCAAGAAAGAAATAACAGTCACTGTCCCTGCCTATGCTGCTCTATCCCTGCTCCGGAACACACTACACTAGGCCGCCGTGCTGGCGGCCTTTTATAGTGTGGGGCGTGTACTAAACACCCTCAGCAATAATTGGCCACAGGCATCCTGCCTGTGGCCAATCATTGCTCTCCTCGCTGCCGGCGCTGTGATTGGCCAAGCATGCGGGGTCACAGTGCATGCTTGGCCAATCACAGCGCCTGGATGACACTGCGATGGCGTAGTGCATTGTGGGCCGTTCGCGTCACTCGAATTTGGCGTGAACGGCCCAAATCGTTCGATCTTCGTCGAACGATCGAACAGCCGATGTTCGAGTCGAACGTATGTTCGACTCGAACACGAAGCTCATCCCTAGTTAGCAGATTCCCTATGGCATTTATCAGCTCTGGTGATATGGCCGTGACGGGTGCAGGTGCCCCCGGAGGCGTCACCCTGTCTCTTCTCTCAGGTGAGACACGGGTTGCCCCTTGCGGTGATCCCGTTGGTGATGGCTCCTTTCTTTATAGTCATGGCGTGCGTTAATCTATATGTTTTGTTGTCTGGCGTCCGCACACAGTTGTGCTTGAAAGTCTCTGGCATCCCGCCCCAGTACTCCACTAGCGCATACTGATACGAGGTATCTGGGTCTGGTTTTATCTCCGTTACCTTCGGTGTATAATCTGGGGACACGGACACCATTAGCTGCTCTACCGTCTCTGTCGACCACTCCTCTCCTGGGAGGCTGATGACTACCGACGTGTCCGGGTCTGCTCTGGATGTTTCACACCACGCTTTTACTGTTAGCGGGTCCATGCCGGTACCTCTGGGGTCTTCTGTTGCTGTATCAGGATCCCGGACGAGAACCCCTACGTGTAGCGATACCTTCAGTTAAGAGGGCCGCAGATTTAGTTTGGGCCCTGAAGACAGCTCCGCCAACCCCCGGCAATTTACTCGACCCCCTTCTGGCACAGTTAGTCTAGGGTAATATGTGTATATCTTATGCTCTGTGATTAAATTCAAACACCAATGCAGTGATAGAAGAATAACGAATTTACTTTCTACTGGCAATAAAATCAACAGTTGTAACAGATCACATGAATCTATCTGCAGAGCCCTGCAGCAAAAGTCACACCATAACTATTAAGATATGGCGCACACGCGCCACGTGTAACAGTACTTCACTATGCGCCCTATGGCGCAGCAACTAAATAAACTATCTAGATGGCCAGGCCTGACCATATAACTCAGTCTCTAGGGGGGTAAAATTCTTCGCATGCAAGTCTTTAAATGGTGGTGCACATTTCAGGAACACATTTGTAATCCAAGGGGGGGGGTAAAAATGCCAACACAGTACACTCCACTAGAGATCCGTTTGACTCAGTTCTGCTATGGATCTCCAGTGGGGGAAACAAACTGAAATAGGAACTGGTGGGCCACGGCAGTCTGTAGGCCTAACAATGGTATACAGTATTTGTGGATTGAGCATGTGCTCGCTCACCCCTCCGGACGCGATCCCAGTCCGGGAACTTCCATCCGCTGTGTCTCCACACACAGCGTCTGCAGCGGTCTGGTCTCCGGCTCAGCAGCGATTGAAGAAAACCGAGTCAGATGCCACCCAGGCTCGCGATGGGGTGGAAGGCTCTTTTGGGTAGCAGCGCAAGGCCCCAGGCTTCAGGCCTTGCACCACAGCGGATCCGCACAGGAAGATCTCTCCACTGAAGTCTCGTGTCCCTAAGAGACCGAGCCCAGCCTCGCCTCCTCCTTATATAACCCCTCCCATGAGTCTCTGGGGTGGAAACATTGCCGAAAGGGGTTCTGGGTAAGGTAGTCCTGGGAGTCTTAAAGGGGACCCCGCTACACACATATTGAGTATAATGAAATATTTGAGGAGTAGAATTTAGTATCAAAGCATAGGAAAGGAAATGGAAGAAAAGTGAAGTAACAAAAGATGATGATAGTTCGAACATAGGTCAGGAGGTCCACTTTTTGGAATTGCTCTTCCTTGTAATTTTCCTGAAACAACAGCCAGAGGCGGCTCTTTAATTAGGCAAATGAGGCGGTCGCCTAAGGCCTTGCGCTCACAGAGGCCCCGCGACCGCCTAATTTGCCTACTGAAGGGAGAGGAGCACTGGCATAGATAGCGTGGGGCAGCCGGTGGACCCGCGCTGTCCCTGGGTCCGATGACCCGGCCAGCCGCGGGAGTCAGGACTCTACTGACAGCGCTGCCTGGCTGCATTGAACAGTGAGGGGAAACTCCCGCTACCTCCGCCCGCAGGTCATGTTCTCTTTATCAGCACAGCAGCACTTGATGTCGGGCAGAGTAGAAGACTTCGCCGGACACGAGACTTTGACAGAGATGAGGCTGCGGGGAGCAATTACAGGAACCATACTCTGTATCTGTGTCCGTCCAGCAGCTGAAAGCCCTCCCACCTGCGGCCGCCCCCCTTCCCCGCAGGACGCCGCAGACACAGAGTATGGTTCCCCGCAGCCTCATCTCTGTCAAAGTCTCGTGTCAGGCGGAGTCTTCTACTCTGCCCGACATCAAGTGCTGCTGTGCTGATAAAGAGAACATGACCTGCGGGCGGAGGTAGTGGGACTCGGAAGCCCTGGGAATATGCACTGTGCACGGTGTCGGTGAGTAGAGGGCTGTGCGTGCAAGATCATAAAGGCAAAGGCTGGGCGGGACTACAATCTCCAGCATGTCTATGTAGGAGGCGCACTTAGTGTGAGGCTGGAGGTGAAAGCTGGATGGGCCGCCACTGTCTGCAATCCTACAGTAGTACAACACTGCCCACATATCCTAATTATCACATCAGCCCCTCCCCCTCTTCTCCTTCTACCTCCCCTCCTATCCTCCCGTCTATCCCCCCTTCCTCTGCCCTATAACCCTCCTATTCCCCCCATTATTTCCACCACCCCTCTGTTTCTCTTCTCTCCTCCCTTCCCACCCCCTCCTCTCTATCACCCCCCCCCCCCATGTCCTCTCTCCCCCCTCTGTCCTCGCTCTCCCCTCTGTCCTTTCTGCTCCCTCCCTCTGTCCACATTCTCCTCTCCCCTCCCTCTCTCTATCCTCTCCCCTCCCCTCTCTATCCTCTCCCTCCTCCCCTCTCCCCCCTCCCTCTCTCTATCCTCTCCCCCCTCCCTCTCTCTAGCCTCTCCCCCCTCCCTCTCTCTATCTTCTCCCCCCTCCCTCTCTCTATCCTCTCTCCCTCCCTCTCTCTATCCTCTCTCCCTCCTTCTCTCTATCCTCTCTCCCTCCTTCTCTCTATCCTCTCTCTCCCTCCTTCTCTCTATCCTCTCTCCCTCCTTCTCTCTATCCTCTATCTCCCTCCTTCTCTCTATCCTCTCTCCCTCCTTCTCTCTATCCTCTCTCTCCCTCCTTCTCTCTATCCTATCTCCTCTACCCCTCACTCTCTCTATCCCCCTTCTCTCTATCCTCTCCCCCTCCCTCTGTCTCTCTCTTCTCTCCCCTCCCTCTGTCCACTCTCTTCTCTCCCCCCTCCTTCTGTCCACTCTCTCCTCCTTCCCTCTCTATGTCCATGCCCCCTTCCTCTGTCCAGTCTCTCCTCTCCTCCCTCTCTCTCTCCTCTCCCCCTTCCTCTGTCCACTCTCTCCTCCCTCCCTCTCTCTGTCCATGCCCCCTTTCTCTCCCTCTCCCCCTCTCTCTCTCCTCTGCCCCTCCCTCTCCCTCTCCCCCTCCCTCCCCCTCTCCCTATCTCTCTCCTCTGCCCCTCCCTCTCCCCCCTCTCTCTCTCCTCTGCCCCTCCCTCTCTCTATCCTCTGCCCCTCCCTCTCTCTATCCTCTGCCCCCTCCCTCTCTCTATCCTCTGCCCCCTCCCTCTCTCTATTCTCTGCCCCCACCCTCTCTCTATTCTCTCCCCCCTCCCTCTCTCTATCCTCTCCTGCTTCCTCTGTCCACACTCTCCTCTTCCCCTCTATTCCTCTCTCCCTTCCCCCATTCTCTCTTCCCTCTCTCCCTTCCTTTCTCTGTCCTTCCTCCCTGTCCTTTGCCCCCTCCCTCTCTCTATCCTCTTCCCCTCCACCTGTCCACTCTCTCCTCCCCCCATCTCTCTATCCTCTCCCCCTCCCTCTATCTTCTCTCCCCCCTCCCTCTCTCTGTCCTCTCTCCCTCCCTTCTCTGTCTCTGTCTCTCCCCCCGTCCTTTCTCCCCTTCCCTCTCTGTTATAGCTTTGATGGATGACCTCCTTTACCAGTAGGGTGGAGAGGGTGGGCCCAAGCATTCTTCAACAGTGGCTGGTCAAGATTTGCATAATGAAGCACCCAAGGTTTAGGGGTTCTGAGGTATGTGACCTTAAAACCGCCAACAGATAGGACATGGGAACCTGTGGGTGATGTCACGCTCCAGGCTTTACCATCCATTGTCAAGCGCTCTCTCCTGTCCCCTCCAGCCACCGCTGACTGACACGGGATCATGTGACCAGACCGGAGTTAAAAGTCCATGGGTTAGGTGGCGCAAATTACTTGCCTTGCTCAAGGCGCTGGCAACCCATGCTATGTCACTGGAGGGTAGAGCCCAGCGCTGGCACTTTGAGCTGTCAATGTTATCCCTATGTGTCGCTCACAAATGGCAATATGCAGACAAGACACACCCAGGAGAGAGCAGAGCACAGCCTGGAAAAGGGAGGGATGGTCTTGGCGAGCTCGCTGGTGTGATATGATCCAATAACATGCTGGAATTCTTGAGGACTGGCTATGGGTGGATTGCCATCAGTTTATTGTACACTGTACATTGCAATGTAATATTCATTTTCTATCGCTTTAATTATTCTTCCCATTTTGGGCATGAGAGGGCCTCATGTCTAAATTTTGTCTAAGGCTTCACAAAGCCTAGAGCCGCCTCTGAATGTACAGTGTACAATAAACTGATGGCAATCCACCCATAGCCAGTCCTGAAGAATTCCAGCATGTTATTGGATCATATCACACCAGCGAGCTCGCCAAGACCATCCCTCCCTTTTCCAGGCTGTGCTCTGCTCTCTCCTGGGTGTGTCTTGTCTGCATATTGCCATTTGTGAGCGACACATAGGGATAACATTGACAGCTCAAAGTGCCAGCGCTGGGCTCTACCCTCCAGTGACATAGCATGGGTTGCCAGCGCCTTGAGCAAGGCAAGTAATTTGCGCCACCTAACCCATGGACTTTTAGCTCCGGTCTGGTAACATGATCCCCTGTGTCAGTCAGCGGTGGCTGGAGGGGAGAGGAGAGAGCGCTTGATAATGGATGGTAAAGCCTGGAGCGTGACATCACCCACAGGTTCCCATGTCCTATCTGTTGGCGGTTTTAAGGTCACATACCTCAGAACCCCTAAACCTTGGGTGCTTCATTATGCAAATCTTGACCAGCCACTGTTGAAGAATGCTTGGGCCCACCCTCTCCACCCTACTGGTAAAGGAGGTCATCCATCAAAGCTATAACAGAGAGGGAGGGGGAGAAAGGATGGGGGAGAGACAGAGACAGAGAAGGGAGGGAGAGAGGACAGAGAGAGGGAGGGGGGAGAGAAGATAGAGGGAGGGGGAGAGGATAGAGAGATGGGGGAGGAGAGAGTGGACAGGTGGAGGGGAAGAGGATAGAGAGAGGGAGGGGGCAAAGGACAGGGAGGAAGGACAGAGAAAGGAAGGGAGAGAGGGAAGAGAGAATGGGGGAAGGGAGAGAGGAATAGAGGGGAAGAGGAGAGTGTGGACAGAGGAAGCAGGAGAGGATAGAGAGAGGGAGGGGGCAGAGGATAGAGAGAGGGAGGGGCAGAGGATAGAGAGAGGGAGGGGCAGAGGAGAGAGAGAGGGGGAGAGGGAGGGGCAGAGGAGAGAGAGGGAGGGGCAGAGGAGAAAGAGAGGGAGTGGCAGAGGAGAGAGATAGGGAAAGGGGGAGGGAGAGAGGGGGAGAGGGAGGGGCAGAGGAGAGAGATAGGGAGAGGGGGAGGGAGAGAGGGGGAGAGGGAGAGGGAGGGGCAGAGGAGAGAGAGAGAGAGGGAGAGGGGGGAGAGGGAGAGAAAGGGGGCATGGACAGAGAGAGGGAGGGAGGAGAGAGTGGACAGAGGAAGGGGGAGAGGAGAGAGAGAGGGAGGAGAGGAGAGACTGGACAGAGGAAGGGGGCATGGACATAGAGAGGGAAGGAGGTGAGTGGACAGAAGGAGGGGGAGAGAAGAGAGTGGACAGAGGGAGGGGAGAGAAGAGAGAGACAGAGGGAGGGGGAGAGGATAGAGAGAAGGGGATAGAGAGAGTGAGGGGTAGAGGAGATAGGATAGAGAGAAGGAGGGAGAGAGAGGATAGAGAGAAGGAGGGAGAGAGAGGATAGAGAGGAGGGATAGAGAGGATAGAGAGAAGGAGGGAGAGAGAGGATAGAGAGAAGGAGGGAGAGAGAGGCTAGAGAGAAGGAGGGAGAAAGAGGATAGAGAGAAGGAGGGAGAGAGAGGATAGAGAGAAGGAGGGAGAGAGGATAGAGAGGAGGGAGAGAGGATAGAGAGAGGGAGGGGGAGAGGATAGAGAGAGGGAGGGGGAAGAGGATAGAGAGAGGGAGGGGGGAGAGGATAGAGAGAGGGAGGGGGGAGAGGGGAGGGGGGAGAGGATAGAGAGGGGAGAGGATAGAGAGAGGGAGGGGAGAGGATAGAGAGAGGGAGGGGAGAGGAGAATGTGGACAGAGGGAGGGAGCAGAAAGGACAGAGGGGAGAGCGAGGACAGAGGGGGGAGAGAGGACATGGGGGGGTGATAGAGAGGAGGGGGTGGGAAGGGAGGAGAGAAGAGAAACAGAGGGGTGGTGGAAATAATGGGGGGAATAGGAGGGTTATAGGGCAGAGGAAGGGGGGATAGACGGGAGGATAGGAGGGGAGGTAGAAGGAGAAGAGGGGGAGGGGCTGATGTGATAATTAGGATATGTGGGCAGTGTTGTACTACTGTAGGATTGCAGACAGTGGCGGCCCATCCAGCTTTCACCTCCAGCCTCACACTAAGTGCGCCTCCTACATAGACATGCTGGAGATTGTAGTCCCGCCCAGCCTTTGCCTTTATGATCTTGCACGCACAGCCCTCTACTCACCGACACCGTGCACAGTGCATATTCCCAGGGCTTCCGAGTCCCACTACCTCCGCCCGCAGGTCATGTTCTCTTTATCAGCACAGCAGCACTTGATGTCGGGCAGAGTAGAAGACTCCGCCTGACACGAGACTTTGACAGAGATGAGGCTGCGGGGAACCATACTCTGTGTCTGCGGCGTCCAGCGGGGAAGGGGGGCGGCCGCAGGTGGGAGGGCTTTCAGCTGCTGGACGGACACAGATAGAGTATGGTTCCTGTAATTGCTCCCCGCAGCCTCATCTCTGTCAAAGTCTCGTGTCCGGCGAAGTCTTCTACTCTGCCCGACATCAAGTGCTGCTGTGCTGATAAAGAGAACATGACCTGCGGGCGGAGGTAGCGGGAGTTCCCTCTCACTGTTCAATGCAGACAGGCAGCGCTGTCATTAAAGTCACGACTCCCGCGGCTGGCCGGGTCATCGGACCCAGGGACATCACGGGTCCACCGGCTGCCCCACGCTATCTATGCCAGTGCTCCTCTCCCTTCAGTAGGCAAATTAGACCGTCGCGGGGCCTCTGTGAGCACGAGGCCTTAGGCGACCGCCTCATTTGCCTAATTAAAGAGCCGCCTCTGCCTCCTATCCTCCCGTCTATCCCCCCTTCCTCTGCCCGATAACCCTCCTATTCCCCCCATTATTTCCACCACCCCTCTGTTTTTCTTCTCTCCCCCCTTCCCACCCCCTCCTCTCTATCATCCCCCCATGTCCTCTCTCCCCCCTCTGTCCTCGCTCCCCCCTCTGTCCTTTCTGCTCCCTCCCTCTGTCCACATTCTCCTCTCCCCTCCCCACTCTATCCTCTCCCCCCTCCCCTCTCCCCCTCCCTCTCTCTATCCTCTCCCCCCTCCCTCTCTCTATCCTCTCCCCCCTCCCTCTCTCTATCCTCTTCCCCCTCCCTCTCTCTATTAGTGAGCTCGCTGGTGTGATATGATCCAATAACATGCTGGAATTCTTCAGGACTGGCTATGGGTGGATTGCCATCAGTTTATTGTACACTGTACATTGCAATGTAGTATTAATTTTCTATCGCTTTAATTATTCTTCCCATTTTGGGCATGAGGCCTCGTACACACGGCCGAGATTCTCGTTGAAAAAAACATGTCGTTTTTTTCGACGAGATTCTTGGACAAGAAACTTGTCCCGGCCGAGTGTACACACGCTCGTTTCAAAGAACCCGCGGTTCTTTGAAAGGAGTGTACGCGGTGACGTCATCGACTACGTCGAGCATGCGCTCGTCACATTCGATGCCGTCGCCGCCATCTTGGTATACCCTACGTATGCCTAGGAAGCTACCGCGCATGCGTCAAATTCATTTCGAACATGCGCGGACTTCCCGGCGGACAGGTAAGTGTACACACACTCACTTTTCTCGTCGAGAAACATGCCGAGGAGAATCTCGACGAGAAAATAGAGAGCAGGTTCTCTATTTTCTCGTCGAGGTTTCTTGTCGTTTTTCTCGACGAGAAACCCGATAGCAGCGTACACACGACCGATTTACTCGGCAAGACCTCTCTGCCAGCAAGTTTCTTGCTGGTTCTTGCCGAGAAAATCGGTCGTGTGTACGAGGCCTCAGAGGGCCTCATGTCTAAGGCCTCGTACACACGACCGATTTTCTCGGCAAGAACCAGCAAGAAACTTGCTGGCAGAGAGGTCTTGCCGATTAAATCGGTCGTGTGTACGCTGCTAGCGGGTTTCTCGTCGAGAAAACCGACAAGAAACCTCGACGAGAACCGCGGGTTCTTTGAAACGAGCGTGTGTACACTCGGCCGGGACAAGTTTCTTGTCCAAGAATCTCGTCCAAAAAAACGACATGTTTTTTTCAACGAGAATCTCGGCCGTGTGTACGAGGCCTAAGTTTTGCCTAAGGCCTCACAAAGCCTAGAGCCGCCTCTGACAACAGCCTCTCAAGGTCCCAAGAGTTTTTATTTTATTTTGATATGTGTATTGGTACACACTGTACGAAAATCAGCCGGTTTCTGCTTTTGGTCAGCATGCATAGAAGTCTGTCCGACACTTTACCGGACTTTAAACTCATTCCCTTTTTTGTAGCCTTGTATTTTTGCAAAATAGTGACTGCACTTGTCCAAGGAATACAGAAGACATATAACAACTACCCACTTCAAAAGATAACACTGCTCTTAGAAGTGGCGAACATTTGTTAGCATTTCTTTGTTTCTTGTATCAGTAGAAATCACAGCAACTCCACCTACTTAATATGGTTATTGCCACTGTAAAACAGCATATCGTTTTACATTGTACACACTTGAATCATTACTTTATTGTCACTTTTCTGAATGACCTATTCAAGGAATTGGCAAACAGTTGCTAATATTATTTTTACTAGAGGAAGAAGCATGCTTGTTGGCTGAACATGCATTTTGTCGTTCAGCATTAGGGATGAGCCGAACACCCCCCGGTTCGGGTCGCACCAGAACCTGCGAACGGACCGAAAGTTTGCGCGAACGTTAGAACCCTATTAAATACATTGGACGCGAACGTTCGAAATCTAAAGTGCTACCGGTAATTATAACGGCTAATATGCATGTTATTGTCCTAAAAAGGGTTTGGGGACCGGGTTCTGCCCCAGGGGACATGTATCCATGTATACAAAAAATGTAGCGCTATACCTAAAAAATAAATAAACACCCAAGTGTAGTGCTCAAAGTGAATGAGTCTTGAAAAGTCTGTACAAATAAATCCAAAAAAGTAATGAAAAAGTCTCTGATGACCATTCAAAAAGTGGATAGTGTTGAAGCTTCCAAGGTATAATGGTGACTTTCAAAAAAACAAGTGACTGTAACGTGACCACCACCACTCGAAAGGAGGCTTACCAGATGAAGTGGACCCAATGGACATACGTCTATAGGGTCAACTAGGCTTGATATATGTATATCTATGGATATGGGGTCCCAGCTGGCATTGCACACATCTATATCCAAGATCCAGGATCAAATGATGTCACCAAATCTCCAAGCCCGATGGAATGGTAAAATGACTCACAGGGGGACTTTTTGAGTATCCATAGCCAGGCCCCGAAGCCCCCGCAAAGCTTTTGTAGAATAGAAGATAAAGAAGAAATGACTAGGGCTGATGAGACAGCAGCCTCAGCTCCTCCTCCTCCTCCTGATCTGCTCAGCGGCTGCTGCAGAGCTCACAGTGCAGTACCACAGAAAAGCAAGGCGACCATAGAGATGACATCATTTGATCCTAAATCTTGGATATAGATGTGTGCAATGCCAGCTGGGACCCCATATCCATAGATATACATATATCAAGCCTAGTAGACCCTATAGACGTATGTCCATTGGGTCCACTTCATCTGGTAAGCCTCCTTTCGAGTGGTGGTGGTCACGTTACAGTCACTTGTTTTTTTGAAAGTCACCATTATACCTTGGAAGCTTCAACACTATCCACTTTTTGAATGGTCATCAGAGACTTTTTCATTACTTTGTTGGATTTATTTGTACAGACTTTTCAAGACTCATTCACTTTGAGCACTACACTTGGGTGTTTATTTATTTTTTATGTATAGCGCAAAATTTTTTGTATACTGTTTGTTTTTGCTCTTTTCACAGGTATTGTAGCTGCTCATATGTGTTAGTAGCGCAAATATTTTTTTGTATTTTGACATGTATCCATGCAAAAAGAAGTTTTAAAAACCGCAGTTTTTTCAGGAGCAGTAATTTTAATGATGCATAAAGTGAAAAAAAAAAAGTGAAATATTCCTTTAAATATCGTACCTGGGGGGGTGTCTAAAGTATGCCTGTGAAGTGGCATGTGTTTCCCGTGTTCAGAACTGTGCCTGCACAAAATGACATTTCTAAAGGAAAAAAAGCCATTTAAAACTGCTTGCGGCTTTAACCACTTGACCACTGGGCACTTAAACCCCCTTAATAACCAGACCAATTTTCAGCTTTCGGTGCTCTCACATTTTGAATGACAATTACTCAGTCATACAACACTGTACCCATATGAATTTTTTGTCCTTTTTTTCACACAAATAGAGCTTTCTTTTGGTGGTATTTAATCACTGTTGGGTTTTTTATTTTTTGCGCTATAAGAGAAAAAAGACTGAAAATTTTGTAAAAAAATGATTTTTTTTCGTTTCTGTTATAAAATTTTGCAAATTACTATTTTTTCTTCATAAATTTTGGCCAAAATTTATACTGCTACATATCTTTGGTAAAAATAAGTACAAATTGGTGCATATTATTTGGTCTTTGTGAAAGTTATAGAGTCCACAAGCTATGGTGCCAATATCTGAAAATTGATCACACCTGAAGTACTGACGGCCTATCTCAATTCTTGAGACCCTAGCATGCCAGAAAAGTACAAATACCCCCCAAATGACCCCTTTTTGGAAAGAAGACATTCCAAGGTATTCAGAAAGAGGCATTGTGAGTTTTTTGAAGTTGTCATTTTTTCCCACAATTCTTTGCAAAATCAAGATTTTTTTTTTCTCTTTTTTTTTTTTTTCACACAATTGTCATATTAGCAGGTTATTTCTCACACACAGCATATGCATTCCACAAATTACACCCCAAAACACATTCTGCTATTACTCCCGAATATGGCGATACCACATGTGTGAGACTTTTACACAGCGTGGCCACATACAGAGGCCCAACATGCAGGGAGCACCTTCAGGCGTTCTGGAGCACCCAGGCCAATTCTGACATTTCTCTCCTACATGTAAAAATCATCATTTGTTTGCTAGAAAATTACATAGAACCCCAAAACATTATATATGTTTTTTTAGCAAAGACCTTAGAGAATATAATGGTGGTTGTTGCAACTTTTTATCTCGCACGATAAACTTTTTATCTCGCACGATATTTGCGCAGCAATTTTTTTAACGCGTTTTTTACGGAAAAAAATGTTTTGTGCTTAAAAAAAAAAAAACAGTAAAGTTAGCCCAATGTTTTTGCATAATGTGAAAGATGAAGTTACGCCGAGTAAATAGATACCTAACATGTCGCCCTTAAAAATTGCACACACTCGTGGAATGGCGCCAAACTTCGCTACCTAAAAAATCCCCATAGGCGACGCTTTAAATATTTTTACTGGTTACATGTTTTGAGTTACAGAGGAGGTCTAGGGCCAAAATGATTGCTCTCGCTCTAACGTTCGCAGAGATACCTCACATGTGTGGTTTGAAAACCGTTTTCATATGTGGGCGGGACTTACGTATGCGTTCGCTTCTGTATGCAAGCTCACAGGGACAGGGGCGCTTTAAAAAAAAAAAAAAAAAATTATTCTTCATTTTACTTTATTTATTTTAGTTTGACATGTTTTTCCGCCCCAAACATTTTTTTGATCACTTTTATACCTATTACAAGGAACGTAAACATCCCTTGTAATAGGAATATGGCATGACAGGTCCTCTTTACAGTGAGATATGGGGGGGGGGTGTCAATAAGACCCCACATCTCACCTCTAGGCTGGGAAGCCTGAAAAAAATAAAAAAAACAAAACAATCCTGGCTTTGATCGTAGCGGTGAGTCGGTAGAAGCACCGGAGGGCGGCGGGGGGTAAGGGGACATCCCCTCTTGCCTCCCGTAAGAATGATCAAGCGGCGGAACAGCCGCTATGATTGTTCTTATGGTGTAGGGAATCGCCGGCTGAAAAAGCTAATATCTGAATGATGCCTGTAGCTGCTCCCATCATTCAGATATCCCCGCACAAAGTCAAGGACGTCATATGACGGCCGGAGGGCGGGAAGTGGTTATTGCAGAGTATTGCCAGGCATTGCAGAGTATTGCCGGGCATTGCGGAGTATTGCCGGGCATTGCGGAGTATTGCAGGGCATTGCGGGGTATTGCGGACTATGGCAGGGTATTGCGGTGTATGGCAGGGTATTGCACGGGGTATTGCACAGGGTATTGTGGAGGGTATTGCAGAGTATTGTGGAGGGTATTGCAGAGTATTGTGGAGGGTATTGCAGAGTATTGTGGAGGGTATTGCAGAGTATTGTGGAGGGTATTGCAGAGTATTGTGCAGGGTATTGCAGAGTATTGTGCAGGGTATTGCAGAGTATTTTGCAGAGTATTGCGCAGGGTATTGCAGAGTATTGCGCAGGGTATTGCAGAGTATTGCGCAGGGTATTGCAGAGTATTGCACCAGAGTATTGCAGAGTATTGCACCAGGGTATTGCAGAGTATTGCACCAGGGTATTGCAGAGTATTTTGCAGGGTATTGCGCAGGGTATTGCAGAGTATTTTGCAGGGTATTGCGCAGGGTATTGCAGAGTATTGCGCAGGGTATTGCAGAGTATTTTGCAGGGTATTGCAGAGTATTGCGCAGGGTATTGCAGAGTATTGCACCAGGGTATTGCAGAGTATTGCACCAGGGTATTGCAGAGTATTGCACCAGGGTATTGGCAGGGTATTTTGCAGAGTATTGGCAGGGTATTTTGCAGACTATTGGCAGGGTATTTTGCAGAGTATTGGCAGGGTATTTTGCAGAGTATTGGCAGGGTATAGCACAGGGATGGCTGAGCAGGGATGGATGGATGGCTGGATCTGTGACTGCAATTGTCACAGATCCAGCCCACAGCGCTGCTGCCTTGATCTGCTCCCTCCCCTCTCCTCTCACACTGTACCGATCGGTACAGAGAGGGGAGGGAGGAACCGGCGTCATCAAATGACGCCGGTCTGTTTACAAGTGATTGCTCCGTCATTTGACGGAGCGATCACGTGGTAAACGGCCGCTATCAGCGGTGATTTACCGCGATTCGTGATCCGCCGGGTCCTCTGGACCCGGCGGTCACGGAGTTTCCCGTGTGCGCGCCCCAGGGGGCGCGCGGGAGCGCGATTCTGGGAGGACGTTATATAACGTCCTCCCAGAGTTAAGCAACCACCTTGTCGACGTTATTTGTCGGCAGGTGGTTGTTAAGTGGTTAATGTCATGTCTTGTCCTGGCAATATGGATGAAAATCTTTGAGAAAAAAAATGGGCCTTTGGTGGTGGTGCTGGTGCTACAACACTGTCAGCCCTCACAGTTACTCTTGGTGGGTGCATGAATGGGCCCTACTGTAAATTATTAGATCAAGAATTGTAATTGCATGCCCCTGTTGAAGAGGGGCAGAAAAACTGGGCCTTTGGTGGTGGTGGTGGTGTTGCCACAACACTGTAAGCCCTCACAGTTACTCTTGGTGGGCGCAGGAATGGGCCCTGCTGTGAATTATTAGATCAAGAATTGTAATTACATGCCCCTGTTGAACAGGGGCAGAAAAATTGGGCCTTTGGTGGTGGTGGTGGTGGTGGTGTTGCCACAACACTGTAAGCCCTCACAGTTACTCTTGGTGGGCGCAGGAATGGGCCTGCTGTGAATTATTAGATCAAGAATTGTAATTACATGCCCCTGTTGAACAGGGGCAGAAAAATGGGCCTTAGGCACTGGTGCCACAACACTGCAACCCCTCACAGATACTGTACTTGGAGCACAGCAATGAGCCCTGTTGCAAAGTATTGCATCAAAAATTGTAATTACATGCCCCTGTTAAACAGGGGCTAAAAAATTGGGCCTTAGCCACTGGTGCTGGTGCTACGACACTGCAACCTCTCCCAGATACTCTAGTTGGAGTGCAGGAATGAGCCCTGCTGCAAAGCATTGCATAAAAAATTGTAATTACATGCCCCTGTTAAACAGGGGCTGAAAAATTGGGCCTTAGCCACTGGTGACGGCACCCAATTCCCCAGTATGGATCCCAAAGTACTGGTTTAAGAAATTGGATAGTGTGTTCAGGGAGTTGATATGGAAAAATGGAGCGGCAAGAATCAGCCTCTGAACCCTACAACAACCTAGAGAGAAGGGGGGTCTGGCACTTCCAAACTCAAGATACTATTTTTTAGCTGCACAAATGCAACATATGCGAGGAAGTAATCTAGCGGCGGGTAGAGAGATCGGGAAGAGCTTGATATTGAATGACACCAGTCACGACACAGTAGTAGAGGCAGTGGAGGCTGATTCTTTTTGCTCTAGGAGCCCCACAGTGCAATTGATGGTGAAGTGTTGGGAGACTGTCAAGGAGATATTGGGGTATAAGGGATTCTCTGAATTCTCCCCTATATGGGATAATAGCAACTTGAAAGAGCTTAAAAATATGGGGAAATTTGAGGAATGGGACAGGTATGGTGTACATCTCTTGACGCAGCTTTTTAAGAGGGGGAGAATAAAGTTGTTTCAGGAGATTAGGGAGGAATACGGAGTCCCAAATAAATCCTTTTACAGGTATCTGCAAGTCAGGCATGCTTTGAATGCACAATTCGGTCAGAAGTCACCAGAATGGAATGAAATACCCCATCTTTGCAGATTAGTATAAATGCGGATACATCGAGCGGAATGATTTCGAAGATGTATAGATGTATAAGTGAGGCGGACCAGGAAAAGGGATCTGATATTAAGAACAAAAATAAATGGGAGAGAGATGTGGGCCTAATAACACAAGAACAGTGGAAGAGGATATTAGAAGCAGGTCCCAGAGTGTCACTCTCCCCCTCTCAAATGGTATCTCACCTGTACTTAATACACAGAGCATATTACACACCCCAAAGAATGTTTCAGTTTGGCAGGAGACCGGATGCGAAGTGTCAGAGATGTGGAAAGGATGAGGGAGACCTGATACATATGGTCTGGAGGTGCCCCAAACTGTATTGGTATTGGAAAGAGATTATAGATAGGATAAATGTTGTTTTTGGGACAACTTTACAACCAGAAGCCAGGCTATGTGTGTTGGGCCTTCTGGAGGAAGGGCGGAGAGGAGGTTGGTGCCATTGTCGCAAACCACCATTCCTGGCTTAAGCTGGCGTGGCGTCAACCACCTCTCGGCCTGCCCCTGCAGAGCTGACAGAACCTCTGCCCCAGTGTGGCTCCTGTCCCCCAAACACACCAGCGCAAGCACGGCATGGCATCTTTTTGCCTGCGTACTTGCGTAGCCCCTTGAATGCCTATGGAGCACCGCTGGTTCCGAGGATAAAGCACAGGAAGAGGCCATGGAGGAAGAAGAAGAGGAGGGGGTGGAGGAGAGAGGTGTGTTACAACCAGTAGTAGCATTTTGGAGGCGTGGCGGCGGAACAACCTCCAACACTACTGCACCTTGTCCTGCATCCTTCCCAGCTGCCAAAAGAGTGACCCAATGGGCCGTGAAAGAAAGGTAACATCCCTGTCCATGCCTGCTGGACCATGAGTCAGCGGTAATATGCACCTTACCGCTGACCGCCCTGTCCAGCGAGGCATGGACATTGCCTTCCACATGCCGGTAGACAGCTGGAATCGCCTTCCGTGAGAAAAAGTGGCGTTTGGGAACCTGCCACTGAGGAACCGCACATTGCACAAACTCATGGAAGGGGGCCGAGTCTACCAACTGAAAAGGCAGCAGTTGAAGTGCTAGCAATTTAGCCAAGCTAGCATTCAACCGCTGGGCATGTGGATGGCTGGGAGTGAACTTCTTTCGACGGTCCAGCAGCTGGGGCAGGGAAATTTGCCTGCTACAATCGGACGTCGGTGTACTGCTAGCAGAGTGCCCGCAAGTACTTGGCTGTGACACACCTAATTCTACACCTTCATTCCTCTCAGTGCAGGCTTCAGAGAGGACTGAAGGTATAGTGGGGTTGGAGATCCCAGCTGATGAGGAGCAAGGAGAGGTCCACTTTGTTCTTTGGTGTGGGTCTTTAAGGTACGCTTGCCAATGAGCTGCATGGCAGGTCAACATATGTCTGGTCAAGCATGTGGTGCCCAAGCGGCTGATGTTTAGGCCACGGGAGATACGCTTGAGACATATGTTGCAAATAATAGCGGTGCTATCTGATGCACTCGACTCAAAAAAGGCCCACACCAAAGAACTTTTGGAATAATGGGCAGAGGCAGCGCCCTGCACAGGCGGAGCTCTGCGGTGTGATTCAGTCGGTGTGCTGCCCTTACGCTGGCCCCCGGAGGGCATCCTGCCTCGTTGGAGATGTGCCTCCTCCTCATCCTCCTCCTCCTCCTCTCTCCTATCAGGCACCCACGTGGAGTCAGTGACCTCATCATCCCCTCCCTCCTCATCACTGGAGCCAATCTGGCAGTATGCTGCAGCTGCTGGAACATGACTGCCAGATTGCTGTCCTTCTTGAGCATCCCCTCTCTCTGCGCTCACGCTACTGCCTTCCTCTAGCTGGGTATCATCATCAGGCCCTTCAAAACGCTGGGCATCCTCCTGGAACATGTACCCAACACTGTGCTCAAACAGTTCGGGGGACTCCTCAGGAGGACATGGTGGGTCTAGGGAAGGAGTGACTGATGATGACATTGATACGAGGGAAGAGGACGCTTTGGCAGCTGCTTTGCCAGTACCCTGAGCCTGGGTGAGAGAGGATGAGGAGGACGAGGAGGGCTTGGTCATCCACTCTACCAAGTCTTCGGCATGATGCGGCTCAACACGTCCAGCTGCCGAAAATAAGGACAAGCGTGTCCCATGGCCACGTGCTGATGACGATGCACCGCGTCCACGACCAGCACTGTTGTCTCTAGACACAGAGCCTGCTTGCCCTCTTTTATTGGCTCGTGACTGTCTGCCTCTCCTTGTTGGCCTTCCAGACATAGTAATGGCCTGCAGGGAGATGGGAAACCAGCAATTGGGTAGTGTATATTGTGCTGGAGGCACACAACACCCACTAACTCCTGCAGATGCCTGTATTAGAGAACACCAGCAATAAAGGG
Organism: Rana muscosa; assembly: GCA_029206835.1. NCBI lineage: Eukaryota > Metazoa > Chordata > Amphibia > Anura > Ranidae > Rana > Rana muscosa. The sequence goes on along the minus strand of CM055116.1, from coordinate 592,684,809 downwards.
TAGATACAGGTGTATACTGTGCTGTGCTGGAGGCACACAACACCCACTAACTCCTGCAGATGCCTTTATTAGAGAACACCAGCAATAAAGGGTAGATACAGGTGTATACTGTGCTGTGCTGGAGGCACACAACACCCACTAAATCCTGCAGATGCCTTTATTAGAGAACACCAGCAAAAAAGGGTAGATACAGGTGTATACTGTGCTGTGCTGGAGGCACACAACACCCACTAACTCCTGCAGATGCCTTTATTAGAGAACACCAGCAAAAAAGGGTAGATACAGGTGTATACTGTGCTGGAGGCACACAACACCCACTAACTCCTGCAGATGCCTGTATTAGAGAACAGCAATAAAGTGTAGATACAGGTGTATACTGTGCTGGGGCACACAACACCCACTAACTCCTGCAGATGCCTGTATTAGAGAACAGCAAAAAAGTGTAGATACAGGTGTATACTGTGCTGGGGCACACAACGCCCACTAACTCCTGCAGATGCCTGTATTAGAGAACAGCAATAAAGTGTAGAAACAGGTGTATACTGTGCTGGGGCACAGAACGCCCACTAACTCCTGCAGATGCCTGTATTAGAGAACAGCAATAAAGTGTAGATACAGGTGTATACTGTGCTGGGGCACACAACACCCACTAACTCTGCAGATGCCTGTATTAGAGAACAGCAATAACGGGTATATACAGGTGTATACTGTGCTGGGGCACACAACACCCACTAACTCCTGCAGATGCCTGAGAAAAGAACACACTGTCCCTGCCTATCTAGCTTAGAGAACAGCAACAAAGGGTAGATACAGGTGTATACTGTGCTGGAGGCACACAACACCCACTAACTCCTGCACATGCCTGAGAAAAGAACACACTGTCCCTGCCTATCTAGCTTAGAGAACAGCAATAAAGGGTAGATACAGGTGTATACTGTGCTGGAGGCACACAACACCCACTGACTCCTGCAGATGCCTGAGAAAAGAACACACTGTAGAACACACTGTCCCTGCCTATCAAGCTCTTTCCCTGCAGGCCGGAACACACTACACAAGGCCACCGCGCTGGCGGCCTTTTATAGTGTGGGGCGTGTACTAAACCCCCCTGAGCTATAATTGGCCACAGGCATCCTGCCTGTGGCCAATTAAGGCTCTCCTCGCTGCCGCGCTGTGATTGGCTAAGCATGCAGTGTCACAGTGCATGCTTGGCCAGTCACAGCGCCGGCAATGCAGTGCGATGGCGCAGTGCATTGTGGGCCGTTCGCGTCACACGAATTTGGCGCGAACGGCCCACAAAGTTCTGGTTTCGCCGAACAGGCGATGTTCGAGTCGAACATGCGTTCGACTCGAACACCGAGCTCATCCCTATTCAGCATTCCTGTGCATTCAAAAATATTTTTGTACCTGTAAATCTACATGACCCCAACTTTTAATTCAGTACACTGCCTTGAAACAAAAACATCCCCCCCAAGATAAGCTCAGTACAACAAAACCTCCAAACATTTGTCCCTGTTCCCCCATTCTTGAATCTGCAGGCAGTTCATATATCAGTATAATACTAGACTATGTTGAGTCCCTGGAGATTTCCTTCTTAAAGCATACGATTGGCCTAATTCGGAGATATCACCCAATATCTTAGCAATGCATTGTCTCTGGAAACACAATTCTTTCTGCCCTTGCTGAACTTTTCAATGGCCACTCATTGATATAACCTGTCTCATATTCCTGCTTCTTACGAAGATGAAAAAAAAAAAAAACAATTTGACAGCACAGAGCAACAAAGATGTGCAAAATACATAATAATTGGAAATCAATCCTTGCTGATTCTAGTATGCTAAAATCTGACTAGTTTCTAAGGGTAACCTGTTGCCACATTGAAACCCATCTAAATGTAAGTACACTACAAGGAAAACCCATGTGATATCACAAGGCTAACTTCTAATGTCCAAGGTTCTGGTGATATCACACAACTCAGATTTATACCCACGCACTGCCTGCTAGGTTCGGCGCCAGACCAGTTACTGACTTACTAAATATAAAAAAAGTTTAGGAATTATTTAATTTACAGTGGTAATAAACCCCAAAAATGTATTACATTGCAGCTTACCAATCCTTAGATGTGGTAACTGTATTCGTTTTCTTTTTCTAGGCTTTCCCCCCACTCTGTTTTCACCTGGTGATCTGGCCAGTAAAACACCTCCTGTATTAGACTGCCTCCACTCTGGATAAAGGAACACACGGGGCACAGCAGACAACAGCATTGTCAGTCTGGGGGAGGGTAATGTTGGATGTACTAGCAGGTTAATATACACTAACAAATTTAAGGCAAACTCCAGCTCACCCTGCAGTTACACAAGCAACCCCAGCAACTGTTTTTTTTCTTTTGCAACAAAGGTTTTACATGAATAAATAAAAGCTGATCATTGTAAGCTCCCTTATCAGTGGTAAATGGTTTGTCTCAACCCTCTTAATTGCTACATTTGCAAGACAGCTTGTTCTGTTGCTAAACAGACTTATCGGCCAGATAACCAGGTGGAAATAAAGGAAAGAAAGCATAAACAAGAAAACCAATGCAGACATCACATCTAATGCCCTGTACACACAATGGGAATTCCGATGGGCTAAAATCCAATGGAATTTTTCGTCGGAATTCCGTTCAAAGCTGTCTTGCATACACACCATCAGACCAAATTCCGACCGTCCAAAACACGGTGACGTACAAGACGTACAATGTCACTATAAAGGGGAATGTGAATAGGGTTTTATTTCGCGCTACTCAAGAGTAATTAGAATGGAATCTGAAGTATAATTCTATGGCTGCAAAATCGATCTGTGTTCACCTAGCACATAAACATAATGATAAAGAAAAAAGGGGGGTGGATTTTGCGCTAAAGAAAATAAATATCACACATGTAACACCACTGTGTCACCTAAAATATCAGGTATGAATAGTGATAATGCAAAATAATATTACAGAGCAAAATATTAATAATAAAACCACCATAAAACAAAGTGCATGTGCATATATGAACTAACAAAATAGTGCCAAAAAAATAGTGCCAAAAAAAGTTCAATATTGCAATAGTGTCCAAAAAGGTAATATATCAATGGTGTTGTATTCCAAATTTCTTGATGGGATCAAATTATATAAATGATGAACAGATTTGGAGTATTGAACCTGTGGTGAATCCTACACCTGTCTTCCTATGCTCTCACCTCCTTGACAAAAGTCACTGGCATAAAGTATATTCGCTGACTCAGGCCTCGTACACACGGCCGAGATTCTCGTCGAAAAAAACATGTCGTTTTTTTCGACGAGATTCTTGGACAAGAAAATTGTCCCGGCCGAGTGTACACACGCTCGATTCAAAGAACCCGCGGTTCTTTGAATGGAGCGTACGCGGTGACGTCATCGACTACGACGAGCATGCGCTCGTCACATTCGATGCCGTCGCCGCCATCTTGGTATACCCTACGTATGCCTAGGAAGCTACTGCGCATGCGTCGAATTCATTTCGAACATGCGCGGGCTTCCCGGCGGACAGGTAAGTGTACACACACTCACTTTTCTCGTCGAGAAACAGGCTGACGAGAATCTCGACGAGAAAATAGAGAGCAGGTTCTCTATTTTCTCGTCGAGGTTACTTGTCGGTTTTCTCGACGAGAAACCCGATAGCCGCGTACACACGACCGATTTACTCGGCAAGACATCTCTGCCAGCAAGTTTCTTGCTGGTTCTTGCCGAGAAAATCGGTCGTGTGTACGAGGCCATAGGCTGTGATCTTGTCTCTCCTTTATATTTTCTCCACTCCTTAGTGATACTATACTTGTATCCTCCACCAATCACGCTCTCTTAACAAAGAATTTATTGAAGAAGTCAGCAATCAACAGCTTAACAAAGAATTTATTGAAGAAGTCAGCAATCAACAGCTTAACAAAGAATTTATTGAAGAAGTCAGCAATCAACAGCTGCAATGACACAAACACATGACCTTCAGACTGATAGCTTAGGTAGAAACTGCTATTGTGTTCCCACCAGAAACAATGGTCAGTCTTTTGGTACCATACAGACGATCGGAATTTCCTACCGTTTTTTTTCCATCGAAGAAAAATTTAAAACATGTTCTATTTTTTTATACCCATGGAAAAAAGTCGGATGGGGCCCACACACGATCGGAATTTCCGATGAAACAAGTCCATCGGACTTGTTTCATCGGAAATTCCGATCGTGTGTACAGGGCATAAGAATTGGTAAGTTGCAATGTTATAAAGATTTGGTTTTGTGTTTAATACTGCTTTAAAAACTGTCCAACTCCATACATTTCATTGGTTTGTGCCCCTCAGTGTATTTACATAAACTTAAAAAAGAAAAGGCATATATTAAGCTCAAGGAGTATAAAATATAAAACAAAGCATTAACTTTCCAACATAGGTGAATAAATGCTGGTCCTGTCCCAAATATCCAAACATCAGTTTAAAAAGAAAATGTTGTCATAACCCATAAAAAAAACACTGAAAAAAACAATCTTAAAAACGCTGCAAAACTGTATAACAAAAACAATACACTGCCTACTCACCTACAGAGAGGTATAAAAATTTAAAGTTTTCATTTCAGAGAAATTCCAGTAAAACGTGGGATATTTTATTATAATTTCATTAAAGAAACCCATTAGAGCCAATTGTAAATGCAAAATTAGGTGGTTTTAGTGACTTTTAAGCTGGCCATACACACTTAAGCCCTGTACACACGATCAGATATCCTATGGATTTTCGTCTGATGGATTTGTCCATCAGAAATCCGATGAAACTGTTTTCCATCAGTCTTGCCTACACACCATCAGTCAAAAAACCGACCGTTCCAAACGTGGTGACGTAAAACACTCCGATGAGCTGAGAAAAATGAAATTCAATGCTACTGAGCATGTGTCGACTTGATTCTGAGCATGAGGAAGGAAAAATATTCTGGATGGCCGCACTCTGCAAAGGATGCTGGTTTATTGATAAAATCCACAAATACAGCAAAGGCACTCAAAAATAAACACAGAAGTAGGCTAACGCGTTTCACATTGTGAGATGCTTACTCATAGCTAAAGAAAACAGAGGAAACAAACATATTATATGCAAGGAGTAAGCCTAGACATCTACCAATAGGGAGGATATAGGGCAGGTGTGGCCATTACCGTGTAATGAAAGCATGATTGAAACCAATGAGGTCAAAAAACACATACAAAAAAGAAAAGGAAACACATGTGAAATATAAATCAAAATCAGAGAGTGAAACATGGATTAATGAAACCCACATGTGCACATGTACGCACATATGTGCATACATATACAAAAGTGCATGTAATAACATGTGTGGTAAAAAATAATATATCATGTTAAATACTCAATGTGTGGTGACATAAGAAATATATTTTTGGATAGACCAATATAAAATATGTGTGGATAGTATGTGAGCAAGACCTATGGAAAAAAGAAGAAAAAAGAAAAAAGAAAAAAAGAAAAAGAGAAAAGATGTATGTGTGAAAAAATATTGTAAAAATAGAAGGATATGAAAAAAAAAAAAAAAAAAAACTGAAATATGATTGATAAACCAAAAAACAACAGAAAGGAAGGGAAAGAGGTGAAAAAATGATGAAATATATATATATATATATATATATATATATGTGAATGGATGCATGTGTGTGCGTGTGAAAATAAATAATAAAAATAAAAAAACGAATATAAATATGGGAATAGATAAATAGAAAATGAATGGGGAATGTGCAAAAATTCATGTGAAAGTGAGAATAAGTAAAAATGAAATAAAAAATGAATAAAGGATGAGTAAGGAATGTGCGGAAATGCATATATAGCCATCCATAAAGTACGATACAATAAAAATATATATAAGAACATATTTAAGAACATATTTTGGAAATCATTCTGCAAAGTCATATATGTGTTAAAAAGAGATTAAATGATTGCAATAAATCTATCATAATAATGCTCATGTGCGACTGTTGCAAAGATGGATATTAAACACAAAGGTAAATTGATTGGTCATAATTTCCCTAAAGCAGAAAACTTTCTTGTTAATTCAATAAGATACAAAAAATCGTTACCAAATATCTTCCTGTTTTGTCTCATGACCCCATATATTCACTTGTTCTAGAGAGGGGCATCCACACTGTGTCCCGCAGAGCTCCATCTCTTAGTAACATGTTATCACCTAGCCTTTTTTCTAGCACGATCAAAGCCAATAATTGGCTATCATTTAAAGGCACATATAAATGTGGTGGTCGCATTTGTGCCTATTGTCCCTTCATAAAAAAAGGCGATTCTGTTACCTCTGCCACCACAGGTAAGACGCATAAAATCCACTCTTTTATAAACTGTAATACACGGTATATTATCTATGCCATCACCTGTACAATCTGCTCTATCCAATATGTAGGTAGAACAACACGCAGATTAAAAGATCGCCTTTATGACCACTTGTATGACATAGACAAAAACCATGCTACCAATATCGCCCGACACTGGAATACAGTCCACCAAAAAGACACATCCAGTTTAGTTATACAAGGCATTGATAAAATAACTAGACCTCTTAGAGGAGGAGATACATTTAATTCTCTTTGTAAGCAGGAAGTCCGGTGGATTTTTCTTTTAGATACTAGATATCCTAAAGGACTTAATTTCGAATGGGATGTATCGCATTTCTATTAAGTATGCGATACTCAACACTTCATGTGTTGTTGCGATGCAAAATGTATGGATGCAATCTCTATATATACTTATTATTTGTGTATCACTACACATAATTGTGGACTCTATAGGGCCCGCTGATATATATAAATATTTTTTCACGTGCCGCCTCTTTTCTATGCATTCCATCCATACCTTTGCATTGCACATCCTTTGTTATCATCATTACACCATCATCTCCCATCCACAGTTCTATCCAGTTTTACCCTCCTTATAATAACAACAATTTTCCTCTTATAAACCAATAAGGGTCTTCTTGTACTGGGAGCTTTTTGTGCTCCCTCCGTCTTTTTACTTTCTATGGCTTCCTGGCACTTCATCGCTCAGGTCCATCCAGTTTCATATTTATCCAGTGGAGTAACATTGTTTCGGCTGAATTATCTTTATCTTTATCTTTCCCCTTTTTTTCCCTTTTTTCTTTTCTTTATCTTTTCTCCTTCTTGGCATTTCCTTTATAGGCGGTTTTGATATCCTTCATGAAGCCCTAATACAAATGTATTTATAGCCTTTTTTTTTTTTTTGGCATTTATACAGGTAATTTGTACAGACGGTGCGACATATTGTTGCACACCGCCTATATAAAGCAGTTTTAACGAGAAAGCTTTCTGCCTTAGAGAAACTATAACCAATCAAGTAACCTCTGTGTTTAATACCTATTTTTGTGACAGTCGTATATGTGCATCATTATGATAGATTTATTGCAATCATCCAATCTTTTTTCTACACATACATGACTTTGCAGAATAATTTCTAATATATGCTCCCAAATATGTCCTTATATATATTGGCACTTCCCTTATAGGCGGTTTTGATATTCTTTATGAAACCCTATTACTTTACAACTGTATTTATAGCCTTTTTTGGCATTTATATAGGCAATTTATATAGACGGTGCGACATATTGCTGCACACCGCCTTCACACAGCAGCTTTAACAAGAAAGTTTTCTGCTTTAGGGAAATTATGACCAATCAATTTACCTTTGTGTTTAATATCCATCTTTGCAACAGTCGCACATGAGCATTATTATGATAGATTTATTGCAATCATTTAATCTCTTTTTAACACATATATGACTTTGCAGAATGATTTCCAAAATATGTTCTTAAATATGTTCTTATATATATTTTTATTGTATCGTACTTTATGGATGGCTATATATGCATTTCCGCACATTCCTTACTCATCCTTTATTCATTTTTTATTTCATTCTTACTTATTCTCACTTTCACATGAATTTTTGCACATTCCCCATTCATTTTCTATTTATCTATTCCCATATTTATATTCGTTTTTTTATTTTTATTATTTATTTTCACACGCACACACATGCATCCATTCACATATATATATATATATATATATATATATATATATATATTTTTTTTTTTTTTCATCATTTTTTCACCTCTTTCCCTTCCTTTCTGTTGTTTTTTGGTTTATCAATCATATTTATTTATTTATTTATTTTTTTTAATTTTTTTTTCATATCCTTCTATTTTTACAATATTTTTTCACACATACATCTTTTCTCTTTTTCTTTTTTTCTTTTTTCTTTTTTCTTCTTTTTTCCATAGGTCTTGCTCACATACTATCCACACATATTTTATATTGGTCTATCCAAAAATATATTTCTTATGTCACCACACATTGAGTATTTAACATGATATATTATTTTTTACCACACATGTTATTACATGCACTTTTGTATATGTATGCACATATGTGCGTACATGCGCACATGTGGGTTTCATTAATCCATGTTTCACTCTCTAATTTTGATTTATATTTCACATGTGTTTCCTTTTCTTTTTTGTATGTGTTTTTTGACCTCATTGGTTTCAATCATGCTTTCATTACACGGTAATGGCCACACCTGCCCTATATCCTCCCTATTGGTAGATGTCTAGGCTTACTCCTTGCATATAATATGTTTGTTTCCTCTGTTTTCTTTAGCTATGAGTAAGCATCTCACGATGTGAAACGCGTTAGCCTACTTCTGTGTTTATTTTTGAGTGCCTTTGCTGTATTTGTGGATTTTATCAATAAACCAGCATCCTTTGCAGAGTGCGGCCATCCAGAATATTTTTCCTTCCTCACCTAATTTTGTGCAGAGCCAGCACCTGTGTGTACTTGGAGTGGGGCGGAAGCATTACATGGATTCAGAGGCTTCAGAGCGGTGATCTTTTCTCATTAATTGATTCTGAGCATGCTTGGGTTTTTTATCTGATGGATTTCCCCACAGACGATCGGAAATTGCCATCGGTTTTTTATCCATCAGATAATTTTAAAACATGTTCTATTTTTTAAAACCGATGGAAAAAAGACTGATGGGTCCCATACACGATCGGTTTGTCTGATGAAAACAATCCATCAGACGGTTTTCATCAGTCAAACTGATCGTGTGTACAGGGCTTAAGATTTCTCTTGTTCAGCACAGTGGGCTAAACAACATAGATAGAAGAATCTTCCCTGCCAGCCATTGTAGCTTTACAGCTGCCATGTATGGCTGTCAGAATGCCTGAACACTTACTGCAGGTAATGGCTGCTTGCACAGTTTGGTCAACAATTTTCCACCCAGCTTCTTCTTTTTTTTTGTCAGTAACAGATGAATCCATACATTAGGGCACATGTGTCAAACACAGGGCCCACGGCCCAAATCTGGCAGGATTTTTCATGTGGCTCCCCCCCTTAGGGGGAGATGTGGAGGAGAGATGTGGACAGCCTGTGAAAGAGAGCACACCCCTAAACCCTGCTCTCTGTACACAGCACACCCCTGAGCAGGGCTGCTGATGGGGGCCACCGGTCCTCTTGTAGGGGGCCCGAGCACACAGGGGATCCCCCACAGGGAGGGGGATTAGTGATGGATGACAATTGTGTCTCTCTTCCTCCAGCAGCTGAAAGGTGGTCTCTCCCCCTCTCCCGGCTGCCAGCTTGTATCTGCTGAGAAAGAGACAGTTCTGTAATTGTTGTGTCTCAATAATCCCCCCACTCATCTTCATTTTTATTTAGTTAGGCTCCATGCACACTAGCCTTTTTAAGCTCCTAGAATGTTATTAGCATTTTTTCTGCTCCTAGAAGCTAAATAGTGTTATCCTATGTGTCCATGCACACTACTTTAGGCTATTAGCATTTTTTATCTGTTCAAATTTGTTTATTGAATTTTATCAAATTACAGAGAAATAATAACAAAAAAATTTAAAAATAAATAAATAAATAAAGCAACAATCACAGTAATCACTACAATAGGTTCAAAATTAGCATATGAAATCATATATATATCATGGATCAAGAGACAATTGCTTCACTCAATAATCAGAGTCAGTTACTTCACTTAGTCTAAATAAAGTGTAGACTCAGAATGAGAATTACAATTGAAGCCTTAAAGGGGCTATTAGCATTTTTTAAAGCTTCTTCTTAAAAAAAAAAAAATTTGTAGCGTTTCTTGGAGCATTTTCCCAGCAGAAAAAAAATGCTGAATGCTCCTAACTGCGTCTAAATGCTCCTAGCGGCTTCTAAATGCTACTAAAATGCTCCACGGCTTTTTTTTAGCTTTTTTTTTTCTTGCACTGCAAAAATGCTAATAAAATGCTAATGCTCCTAAAAGCGTCTAAATGCTACTAAAATGCTACTAGAAGCTGGCACAAAAATGCTATTATTAGTATTTTTCCTTGTCAAAAATATTTATTGATTACACAATAATAAGTACATACATTGGTTATTTATGCAAGGATACAGATAATGATGTTTACATAAAGGTTTTTTTAAAATAAATAATGGATAACATAGAATATTTAAAGAGAATTAATTAGATCTTCACTAACTAGATAGCCGGTGAGTAGCAGTGTATACATGACTACCGTGCCTTAAAGTATAATTAAACTACCGGCATATTAACTACATGAGTTGTGACCTAACAACTTAAACTTATTTTAGTGAAGAACAATATATCTATAATAAATAGGGAGAGTAAAGAAGAGAAAAGAGTAGTGAGAGAGAGAGAAAGTCCACAAGGGCGATCCAAGAACCAGTACGATGCGTAATGATTACCATTTCTTAGGTATATGGGGTTTGCATTGAAGCGATTATTCAGCTACCATGGCAGAAGGACCTCATCATTGAAATCCGGAGGTAAATAGTGTTTTATCCAAGGGAGCCAAAGTTTTTTGAATTTTGGGATTTGGTCCCCATTAGTGGCTATCATTTTGGCATGTGACATTGTGGTGTTCATTCTATGAATTGTTTCTGCCAACCCCAAAGTTGGGGATTTCCATGCTTTGGCTATCGTTTGTTTTGCTGCAGTTAGAAGTGGAATAAAAAGATTAAATTGAAAAAATGTTAAGCATTCCGGTTTTAGATTAAGTAGTGCCGTAAACGGGTCTAGAGGTGTCAAGTCCACCATACATGCAAGTGAGTGCCCAAATCTCAACAGCCCCTAAAGCAAAGAGCTCAATGTGTAGGCGCAAACTTGGCCACTCTAGCAGGTACAAGGTACCACCGCATCAGGACCTTGTAATTTGTTTCCATCGCCGTGACATTGGGCGAGGATGATTTTATGGTTGACCAAATCTTAGTCCAATCAGCATTATCTAGGGTACGCCCCAGGTCCTCCTCCCATTTCCGCACATAGGTTGGTTTGTCATAATTGGGGTCTATAAGAAGTTGGGTGTAGAGGGTTGATATCATTCCTCTGGCTAATGGATCTTTTTTAAAAAAAAATTCAAAATTTGATAATTGGGTCAGTGGTGTTGCAACTTGTAAAAGTGGAGAAAATACATTTTTAATTTGGAGATATCTAAACTGTTCTGTTTCTGGTAAGTCGTGTTTCTCTCTGAGTGTAGAAAAAGGTACAACGTTTTTTGAAGTGACCAAGTCATGTAACGTCAGTGTTCAGGAAAATCCATGCCGGATAAAAAGCTGGATTTTTGAGGAACGATTAGAGGGGATTGTGTTCCGATTGAAATTGGTGTTTATGTTTAAATTTATCCCAAAGGGATAAAAAGTGTTTTGTGATAGGGTTACTCAATTCATGTTGATCTCTGGGCTGAAGCCATAGTATGTTGGAGATCAATAATGGGTCACTTTCTGAGGCCTCTATCGATACCCATAAGGGAGATTCCTGTGTGCGTGGTACTTTGGAAGACTAGCTAAGTGAGCAGCATTGTAATAGGTTGCAAAGTTGGGATAGCCTAGTCCACCTTGTAATTTAGGGAGATGTAGTGTGCGAATCGGTATGCGTGGTTTGGAGGTACCCCATAAAAAGGTAGATGTTCTTTTTTGGATCAATCTTATGTAGTGGTGGGACCCTGTGCGACCTTAAAGAGTGTTGGTTTACGCCAGATTTTGTAGAGAAAGACGTGCTGATTGAACAGCTGTGTCTTGGGCTATTTAGTTCTGACCTGATTATGGCTCAGGGCCCCCACCCAACAGACAGGAAGTCTGTGCCTGGGAGTCAGGTGGACTCCCATCCCTCTGAGAGGAGTCAGAGGCTATCTATGCTGCATGGGTGCAGCCAGATCATGCATGTCTGCAGGAGGCAGACGTCATTGCGGAATTAAGCAAGAAGGTGCTGACCGGGAGTAAGCGAGGAGACAGCTTAACTCTCGGAAACTGTTTGTTCTGAGGAGCAGACCTAAGGCCTAGGCTAAAGGCCTGAACAGCCGGATGGCAAGAGGGGAAGCCAGGAGGTAAACTGTTGAGTATGCAAGATACAGTAATGGTGGAACCCCCCTGCGAGGGCTACTGATGTATTTGTGAACTTTTTGGTGCTTTTAAATAAAAGCGGGCTACCATGCCCTTAAATAGAGTTCCTGACTGGCTTGAATCACTGAAAAAACGCATCTATCACGAGAGTTAACAACCCCCAACTTCACACTTAAATAATATGAAGGGATTGGGATCGGCAGGACTCTAAACATATATAGTAGTTTGGGTAGGATAGTCATTTTAGAAGCATTGATCTTCCCTATCCAGGACAGCGGGAGATGGGACCATTGTTTTAATAAATTTGTAATCTGTTTTAATAGAGGGGGGTAATTAGCTGAAAATAAATCTGTTATGGCGGCTGTCAGGTTTGCTTCTTAATATGTTAGTGATTTCTCTGCCCAAGAAAAGGGGAGTGCTAGTTTTGTTGGCATTAATTCTGCTTCTGTAAGTGAAATATTAAGCACTACACATTTCTTGGGATTGATGACCAAGCCAGAGAAGGTCACATATTTATCTAGGATAGGTAAAAGGTTAGGACCTGACACCTGTGGTGATGACATGAAGAGCAAAATATCATCCGCAAACATGCAGATATTATGCGGATAACCTCCAATCTCAATGCCGGTAATTGTGGGATTGGTTCTAATATATTGGGCTAATGGTTCTAATACTAGGGCAAATAGGAGGGGAGATAATGGGCATCCCTCTCGTGTTCCTCGCTTAATGTTGAAAGAATCTGATTTATATCAAGCATATTTTATGTATGCTTTTGGATTGTTATAGAGTGCCTCAATCCATTTTATAAAATGAGGACCAAAACCCAATTTTTGTAAAGAATAATACATATAAGGCCAGGATACCGTGTCAAAAGCTCTCTTTATATCGAGGGATAAAAAGCATGAGGGAATACGTCGCTTCCTGGCAATATGCGCAAGAAGCATTGCTCTGCGGACATTGTCATAAAGCCTACCTGGTCTCTATGTATAAGTTTATTTATGATACCATTAAGGCGTTTAGCCATAATTTTTGCCAACAGCTTGATATCCAGATTCGAGAGAGAGATGGGACGATAGTTTGTACATGAGGTGTCATCGGTATGTGGTTTTGGAATCATGCAGACAATTGCCAATAATGATTCTTGTGTAAAGGAGTGTCCATTTAATAATGTATTGAATGCCCCAGCTAACATGGGGGAAAGGGTTTCTGTAAATGTTCTATAATATAATGCTGAATATCCATCTGGGCCTGGTCGCTTGTTTATTTTTAAATCTTTGATGGAAAAAGCTACTTCTTCAGTTGTTATAGGTTCCTCCATCAGATTTCTTTGGGTTTGCGATAATTCTGGTAAGGTGATATGAGAAAAGAAAGATTCCGCTTCTGAGAGGTTGAATTCATTGGTTGATTCATATAAAGAAGCAAGGTGTGAGTGGAATTTGCGAACTATTTTGGTGGGGTTGCTAGTATATATATCTTTTGCTAATTTTAAACAGATTGGCTTGACCGCCCACTGTAAATATACGTCAGCAGAATGGCACGGACAGGCACAATCACGTACCTGTACGTGCCTGCCTTCGTATGGGTGGGGGGTCCAATCGGACCCCCCTCCGGTACAGTGAGCGGTCAGGATCGCTTCGGGAGCGATCCGTTATGAGGGGGCCGCCATTCGATTCTGGCCACCCCCTCGCGATCACTCCCGGCGAATCAAATGCTTCCTCTGCCTGTGTAATGTTTATACAGGCAGAAGGAAGTGATGTCATCCCTCATGCGGCGCTCACATATACCGAGCGCCGCATGAGAGAAGACACACAGGTTAGTGCACAAACACTACACTAACACCAGCACACATAGGTACATAAATCGCCCCCCCAGACACCCCCAGATCACCCCCCAGCCCCCAGTCACAGTGTCACTGATTGCAGTGACCATTTATTTACTGATCACTACAATCAGTGACATTTGTGACTGTAAAAGTGTCAGGGCAGTTAGTTTTAGGTCCAGTGTAGCACCCTAACCCCCCTAATAAAGGTTTAACCCCTTGATCGCCCCCCAGGTAACCCTTTCACCCCCTAGCACCGCCGTCACTAAGCGATCGTTTTTCTGATCGCTGTCTTAGTGTCGGTGATGCCGATAGGTAGCCAGTTATTTTTTTTAGGTTCGCCGCAGGTTTTTATAGCGTCGGGTACCCCCATATATTACCTAATAAAGGTTTAACCCCTTGATCGCCCCCCCAGGTAACCCTTTCACCCCCTAGCACCGCTGTCACTAAGCGATTGTTTTTCTGATCGCTGTCTTAGTGTCGGTGATGCCGATAGGTAGCCAGTTATTTTTTTTAGGTTCGCCGCAGGTTTTTATAGCGTCGGGTACCCCCATATATTACCTAATAAAGGTTTAACCCCTTGATCGCCCCCCCCAGGTAACCCTTTCACCCCTTAGCACCGCTGTCACTAAGCGATCGTTTTTCTGATCGCTGTCTTAGTGTCGGTGATGCCGATAGGTAGCCAGTTATTTTTTTTAGGTTCGCCGCAGGTTTTTATAGCGTCGGGTACCCCCATATATTACCTAATAAAGGTTTAACCCCTTGATCGCCCCCCCCAGGTAACCCTTTCACCCCCTTTTGCCAGTGTCACTAAGCGATCGTTTTTCTGATCGCTGTCTTAGTGTCGGTGATGCCGATAGGTAGCCAGTTATTTTTTTTAGGTTTGCCGCAGGTTTTTATAGCGTCGGGTACCCCCATATATTACCTAATAAAGGTTTAACCCCCTGATTGCCCCTAGTTAACCCTTTCACCAGTGATCACCATATAAGTGTTACGGGTGACGCTGGTTAGTTAGTTTGCTTTTTATAGTGTCAGGGCACCCGCCGTATATAACCCAATAAATGTTAAACCCCCTGATCGCCCGGCGGGTGATATCAATTAGGTTTTAGCATCAGAGAGGGTCTGCGTCGCCCCAGGCAGCGTCAGGTTAGTGCCAGTAACGCTATCACCCACGCGTGAAGCATACACCTCCCTTAGTGGTATAGTATCTGAACAGATCAATATCTGATCTGATCAGATCTATACTAGCGTCCCCAGCAATTTAGGGTTCCCAAAAACGCAGTGTTAGTGGGATCAGCCCAGATACCTGCTAGCACCTGCGTTTTGCCCCTCCGTCCAGCCCAGGCCACCCAAGTGCAGTATCGATCGATCACTGTCACTTACAAAACACAACACACATAACTGCAGCGTTCGCAGAAACAGGCCTGATCCCTGCGACTCCAGTGCTGTAGGAGGTGATTTCACCACCACAGTTAAAAAAAAAGCATATATGCCGAAGCATTGGGGCAGCAGGGGCGGAGGAGCGGAGGAGCGATTTTGCTCCTAATGCCGCGTACATATGGTCGAAATTCCGATGGAGGCTTGCCCGTGGAAAAGTCCGACCATGTGTGTGCGGCATAACTTTTGCGGGAGGATGCCCCCATGCTTCGGCATATATAAATGGTGCATGTATGCCCATCATTAGAAGTGGGTGAATGAAAGGAGGTATTCTAATGGTGGGCATACCCACCGATAAATCTCTTTTTTTCGTTCCGCCAACAGGCTGCATGAAAGAAAAAGATTACAATACATGTCCAACAAGGACCAGCAACGTACTGGTATGTTGCTGGACTTTGAATGGTTATACCAGATTGATGCCTGCGGGTTTAGGTATCATCTTGGTATCATTCTTTTCAGCCAGCGGCTGGCTTTCATGTAAAAGCAATCCTAGTGGCTAATTAGCCTCTGGACTGCTTTTACAAGCAGTGGGAGGGAATGTCCCCCCCGGATATAAAAAGCGCCATTGGGAAATTGGGAAAGCATTTTATCACACCGATCTTGGTGTGGTCAGATGCTTTGAGGGCAGAGGAAAGATCTAGGGTCTAATAGACCCCAGTTTTTTCAAAAAAAGAGTTCCTGTCACTACCTATTGCTTTCATAGGGGATATTTACATTCCCTGAGATCACAATAAAAATGATAAAAAAAAAAAAATATGGAAGGAACAGTTTAAAAATAAAATAAAAAAGCAAAATTAATAATAAAAAATATAAAAATAAAATAAAATGCATCCCTGTCCTGCCCTGCTCTTGCCCAATGGCGAACGCAAGCGTCGGTCTGGTGTCATATGTAAACAGCAATTTCACCATGCATGTGAGGTATCACCGCGAAGGTCAGATCGAGGGCAGTCATTTTAGCAGTAGACCTCCTCTGTAAATCTAACGTGGTAACCTGTAAAGGCTTTTAAAGGCTTTTAAAAATGTATGTAGTTTGTCGCCAATGCGCGTTTGTGCAAAATTTTAAAGCATGTCGTGTTTGGTATCTATGTACTCGGCCTAAGATCATCTTTTTTATTTCATCAAACATTTGGGCAATATAGTGTGTTTTAGTGCATTAAAATAAAAAAATGTATTTTTTCCCCAAAAAATGCGTTTGAAAAATCGCTGCGCAAATACTGTGTGGAAAAAAAAAATGCAACATCCACCATTTTAATCTGTAGGGCCTTTGCTTTAAAAAAATATATAATGTTTGGGGGTTCATGTAAACAAAAAGTGTCAGAAAGGGCTTTGTCTTCAAGTGGTTAGAAGAGTGGATGTAAGCTTCCTAATGTTGTGTATAAAATGCCAGGACAGTTCAAAACCCCCCCAAATGACCCCATTTTGGAAAGTAGACACCCCAAGCTATATACTGAGAGGCATGTCGAGACCATTGAATATTTTATATGTTGACACAAGTTGCGGAAAAAAGACAATTTTTTTTTTTTTTGCACAAAGTTGTCACTAAATGATATGTTGCTCAAACATGCCATGGGCATATGTGGAATTACACCCCAAAATACATTCTGTTGCTTCTCCTGAGTACGAGGATACCACATGTGTGAGACTTTTTGGGAGCCTAGCCGCGTACGGGACCCCAAAAAACATTTGGGGGGGTTTTGTGCCATCTGGGCATTCCATGGCCTCTGAAACTGTGATAGGCAGTGAGGAGTGAAATCAAAAATTTGCGCCCTTAGAAATCCTGAAGGCGGTGCTTGGTTTTCGGGGGCCCGTACGTGGCTAGGCTCCCAAAAAGTCCCACACATGTGGTATCCCCGTACTCAGGAGAAGCAGCAAAATGTATTTTGGGGTGCAATTCCATATATAACCATGGCATGTGTGAGCAATATATCATTTAGTGACAACTTTTTGTAATTTTTTTATTTTTTTTTGTCATTTATCAATCACTTGAGACCAAAAAATAAAATATTCAATTGGCTCAACATGCCTCTCAGCAATTTCCTTGCGATGTCTACTTTCCAAAATGGGGTCATTTGGGGGGGGTTTTGTACTGCCCTGCCATTTTAGCACCTCAAGAAATGAGATAGGCAGTCATAAATTAAAAGCTGTGTAAATTCCAGAAAATGTACCCTAGTTTGTAGACGCTATAACTTTTGCGCAAACCAATAAATATACGCTTATTGACATTTTTTTTACTAAAGACATGTGGCTGAATACATTTTGGCCTAAATGTATGACTAAAATTGAGTTTATTCGATTTTTCTTCTAACAAAATTAGAAAATATCATTTTTTTTCTAAATTTTCAGTCTTTTTCCGTTTATATCGCAAAAAATTAAAATGGCAGAGGCAATCAAATACCATTAAAAGAAAGCTCTATTTGTGGGAAGAAAAGGACGCAAATTTCGTTTGGGTACAACATTGCATGTCCGCACAATTTCCAGTTAAAGCAGCGCAGTGCCAAATTCTGAAAACACCTCTGGTCCTTTAGCTACAAAATGGTCCGGGGCTTAAGTGGTTAATGAGTTTAGAGCCCGTGCCATGTATGTACCTGGTTTGTTGCTTTTTGTGTAGAAATTGTGTCTAGAGCGTTTGTAAGATTTATCCACTGATTCCGTGAGAAAAAGGTTATACTCTAATCAAGTTTCTTCCAAATGGGTTTTCGTGATTGATGATGGGTTGTCTTGAAATGCTATGAATGCTGCATTGAATTCCATTTCTAACTTGTGGGCAAGGGATTTTCGTTCCCAGTTAAGTGTAGCCATTTGTCTTTGTAGGGTACCACGCAACACAGGTTTGTGAGCTTCCCAGAGTGTTAAAGGGGATATGTCGGGGGTTCTATTGTGAAGCAAATATTCCTTTAATGTTTGTTCAGTTTTTGAGCGATGGGTTTGGTGTTTAAGCAATGTGTCAGGGAAATACCAGGTTGGATCATGCGCTTTTGGTATGGTAGATGCAATAGTTGTGTATACTGCATTATGATCAGACCATGGTATGGGAATTATATCAGAGTCAAGGATTTCTGGAATCATTCCAATGGTTAAAAATATATGGTCGATACTGGTGATTGATTGGTGTGGGTGGGAGAAATAGGTGAATCTTTTTTTTGTTGGGTTGCTTTCTCTCCATGTATCTACCATAATATATTTCAAAAGGAGTTGTGAGAAAGATAATTTGTTTGGGCTTACAGGTGGGACATAAGGTGATTTGTCAAGGAACGGGAGGAGGACCTGGTTCGAATCCCCGCACATAATTATTGTCCCAAATTTGTGGTCATTGATCACTTGCATTAGGTGGGAAAGAAAGGAGTTGGGTTGCTTATTGGAGGCATAATACGAGACTATCGTGACAGGAGTATCCATTATATGACCCATCAGTAATATGTATCTCTACCTTCTGGATCTGTAATGTCTTTTGCAAGAGTGAATGGAGTAGATCTATGGAACGCTATTAGAGTTCCCCTTTGTTTAGTGTTGGCAGAAGCAGTGAAAAATTGTGGGCATGAGGGAGACATGAATTTGGGAGTGGATTCTTTTGTGAAATGTGTTTCTTGCAAGCACACTATGTGTGCCCCTCGTGATTGGAACATGCGAAATGCCTTAGTCCTTTTCTGTGGAACATTTATGCCCTGAACGTTCAGGGACAGGATGTTCAGTGGTGCCATGGCAACTGATCAAACAGAAGATACAACTTACCAAATACCTTGCATTTCTGACTGGGTGGATCGACCTGTGTGGACTTGAAAGGTTTGAAAGTAGAGAAAAATCCAGTGAAGCCTGGAATAAAGAAAACATTAATAACAATTACATTTAATAAATACATTTCTTGAAAAAATATAAATAAAGTTACAAAAATAGCCCGTGACAGAGGGTATAAATCTCTATCAGGGGAAAAAATGCCCACGTCGGACACCCAAATATTATGGGTGGGTGTGCGGGGGAGGCTAAAGAGGGCACACGGATCTTCCGCGCACAGGAGAAAAGCTCCATAAGGAAAGCATCTAAATGATGCCTGCGTAAATTTATCATACTGTAGCCAATGGACGTTATGTTAGTTGTTTCAGTTAGGTATGAGGGCTAAACCCATACTGCATCAATCGGTTTAATGTTTGGTACCATTGAAATCATGGTAGGAAAGGAGATTTTAACTATTGTTTGAACATTAAAATAACTAACTTCTAGACTACAGTGAACCTCTAGATAATCCAGTGACAGAATTTAAATAATTTGTTTGCTAACACAATATACTTACTTATTTCACAGGTGTATTGTATGGTCTTTATTTTATTTATTTTATTTTATTTAGTCACTTAGGCAGGCTGGTGCTAATTGTAATTTTACTGTTCTATTAATATATTACTATATTTATAGGTACACTATTGCTACTATATTTTCACTAGCGCCCCCTTACACCTATACCTCACAATATACTTACTACCTGTTTTAATTTATTTAGGATAACCGTTAAGTTATCAATACTTATGACAACCTTTCCTTATAAAGTAACCCTAATTTTCCAGGGAATATGGGGAATAAATACAAGTTAATTGGGTTAATAGTGAGTTGAGGGATGCAAGTAGGGGGTAGTTGCATATGCCTCAAACTTCTGTTCTACAACCCTACAGTGAATATATCACTGATTATTGTTGTGAGTATATAGATTCATGGGAAGGAGATACCTCCAGGGACATTAGGGGACTTAAAGGAGGTTGACTAAATTAAGACATTGAGTTTTAAGTGAGCATAACCTTGTTTAGGCTATGAGAATATGAAAATGGCCTAATATTGTCATTCGACCAGACTATTGAAGAACCACTTGTGTGGCAGTCCAATGATAGGAGAATAGAACTGGTGCAGATCTTCAATCCATGGAGTCTTCTGGCTCTACTGGGGGAGAGGCATAGCGGCTCCTCTTGTGTGAATGGTGACCTCCTTTTTTCTCCCATGTTTGTGAAGCCTTGATTGGAGATGAGGATGAGGCTGCTCTTCTTCTTGCTGAAGGGGTATTAGTTGAAGCTTCTGTCAGATGTAGTTCTAACAAGGTCTGCTGTAGCTCCTCAGCAGATCTACATATGTATCTGGTACCTTGGTAGGTGTTGTAAAACTATACAATAATTATATCCACTATTAATCTATAATCTATAACTATTGCATCTATGTATTAATTGTATAGTCCCTTGTTTGCTAGTCTAACCTATCAGAGCGTGTTAGGCCTATACACTGTTAATTATGAAGGCAGACACAGTTGATCGTAAACCAAGTCATATTACATGTATTCCTCTAAAAATAGGAAACATATCGTACAACAAATATCAGATACAGTCTATAACAACTCTAATAATAATATGAAAGATACTTAATACTCATGGCTTCATCAGCTGGTTTCAGATTGGAGGCCCCAGCGAGCCTCATGGAGTTAGGCCCGAGTCTATTAGGCCTTCAGAGATCCATGTGGTTTCAGCCAGGTCCTTAGGTCAGAAGGGCTGAGCTCTGTGTTACGAAGTCTTTTTACAAACAGACACCATTCAGACTTCCCCCATTGCCAACCCCTTTTCCTTCTGGACCAACCATTGTTCACAGGGCAGTCTCTCTTCAGCTTGCTTGTAGATTTTATTGTTCTATACACCCATAAGCCAGACCCCCTGCTATGTAGTCTTTGCCTGGGGCCAAATCCCTCTGTAGCTTCAGCATGGCTAACCTTGATTGTAAGAACAGATATGTGGAAATGTTCAGACTATACCAGATTGTTCTCCAACATATGCCGCTTTGCGCCTGAATGACGCATATCACCCTACTCCAGACATGGCTCCCATTGAACAGTCCATATGGTCCTAACGCCCACCATGTGTTTCCGAACCAGTACCTCTGGACCAGTCTTTAACTGTCCTAACGTATTGCGTTTTCCAACATGCACCTCAGAAACAGCTCCTATGGAACAGTCCATAACTGTCTTCCAACATGTGCTTCAGAACCAGTATCTCTGGAACAATCCATAATGGTTTTAACGTGCTATGTTTCCCCACACGTGCCGCTTTGCTGCTGGGTGACACACCAACATCAATCTTTCGTGACAGCTTCCCTGTCACCGTTCTGTATCTTCTTCATTCTTGACATCTTCATGAAGGGGTATAGTATCGGCAAGGGGTGTTCATTCATTCACCATTTACTCGCACACACTCAGAGCAACAACTCAACCAGCTTTCAGCTACATAGCTTTGAGGAGGACCTTACTTGGCCATATTACTAGCCTAATATATATATTTTATCACACTATACCATGACATAAATCAACCCATTATCATAATATATGTATACATATGATCCATCCAATTACGCCTCCCGCTCCCAACCTCCTATAACTCTTTATTGTAGATACGGGTCGGGATTGGGCAGGCTTGGTTACAGTGGTCTTTCTTACCACAACTTGGCCTGTCTGCGGTACCTCAGGGATCTAAATTGGCAGCAAAGTCTCTAATTTATACGAAGAGACCCCACCGTCACTTTGTCCCTCAGCTTGCATAGATCAGCGGGAGAGCTTCCCATACAAGTTTTTAGTCTAACAACACATATAAATTTCAAACAATAACAAAACCCACAAAATTTCATACCTGTGTCTGGATTTTAGTGACCATGCCCAGGGCATCTCATGCACCCCTACCTACTGTTAGGTTCAAGAAATACCCTAGTTCCATGACTAATGCTACATCGGTATCCTCTAGGACAAAGAAACAAACTCGTCTATGTCCTAAATAATACCCAGGTGCTTCCTTCCCAGCGATGATCTATCCATCCAGAACACAGAGTACCGTGTATTGACCTGGTATGCAAAGGACTTCGTGGTCCTGCTTCCGACAGAGGGAAATATCAACCTGCCCCCAGCTTCCGTATTCTATGATCACATGTGGGTCACTTAGCCACAAATGCAACAAGATAGAATCCCCAGTCAGTAAGCCCATTGATGCCACAAAATATACAGACCGAGTCTGCACTTCTGTATATGGGATCATACAGCACAAAACCTTTCACAATCCAAACCAGTACAGCCCATCCAGGCATTCCACCACCACTTTGGATTAGTATAAGCGCTGTGTTTTGGCACAGTCTTACTGAGCGGTGATGCTAACTCATCAGGCCACTGCCCCTCATGTGGAGATACTGTCGATCAGCTTGATGCTGGTCGATAACTCCGCCTGCCCCTGTGTGCATGCCAGAGCCAATGACATATATCTGTCCCATACCATCTCACACTCTCTACCAACTCTCACCATGGTTGACAAAATCTTGAGCCACTTTACACTGGATATTTATGTGACTTTGTTGAATGTTATCAAAAGGGGGGCACCGATCTCTCTGAGTGACAAAGCCCCGCCTGCTGTCTGAAGCTATGGATGAGAGTTTGTCCCCTAGGAGATCGATGTCCACTCCACTAACAACACCCATCCCAGTTCCTATTCCCCCCCAATATAGTGCTGAATACATCCCTCCTCTTTCGGGTTACTCCTCAGAAATAAGCATTTCGCCTATCTCTGGGAGCAAGCCCCTGCTATACTGACCGCACTTGATTCAGAGTATATTCAGCACATATAGGGTAAGGGGTTTTTATCAACCACTATGAGATGCTGAAGCGCCATGTGGTGAAGGTATACTGTACCCTGGTAGCCAGTGTTTTGTCCCTTTGTTCAACAGAGCATACTCCTGTGTGTAGTCATTGGCATTACCTGTGCAGGGTTTTAAACCTCTCAGATGAGACATCAGTTAGGTGTATCTCCCACATGTCCACTAACCGAGAGCTTCTCTATAGGACTGCTAAGATTGAGACACCACCCCTACGAGGAAGTTTTCACCCCATTGATGTGTCACCTGGTATCAGACACCTTTGTGCATAAGTGTCAACCTCCTAGGTACCTGCACCATATTCAGTTACGTCAATACATGTCACACATTAAAAGCATTTCCTTCTTTCAATTCCTCCTCCCATAATAAAAAAGAAAAATATATATTACATCTCTTGTTCTGAAGGATTGGATAGGTTATATTCCTTCCCCAACCTCCAAACCATTGCATTTGTATTCATAGTCTGTTTGCCTTCATAAATGACAGGAGAGACTTTGGCAAAATGTTTCACAAGTCTCGTTGCTGTGCAAAGTCCTTCAGATTCAGTATCAGCGCAAAAATTGTCCATAAGAAAAAGAAACCTTATATTTCAAGTATTAGTCTGAATCTTTTCTCTCCTGAACGTTTATAAGAACACATTTTCTTTTTTTTTTTTAAATCAAAAGATGTTTATTGAAACAGAACAAAAAAGATAGAAAACAAAACACAGCATAGTACATACAAAACTTCACAGCTCACATGGAAAATCTCAGGTTAGCCATATCAGTCTATTATCCTTGCAAGATGTATATTCAGGCCATTTACATAGCATCCTCCATCATAACAAATTGCCCAAGTAAGTCAACTCATTTAGAGGGACTGCACATACCAAAGTCCACCCTACTGGCTGACATGCATACCGTAAATTATTCATAATCCCCTCCCATGTTATGTCACAACCACTCACCCACCTCCTACCTCAGCAGCCTATCCATCACCAAATCAACCGGGGACAGGCCAGGAGTATCCAACCAAGGTGCCCACAGCCTCTCAAACTTTCCCGCACTTCCACGTTTGGGGCACAACCGCCTTCCAATGTCTAAGGATCAGCTTGCGGGCCTGAAAGAGAGCCCTCCGTACTGCCTGTTTGGAATCATCTTCCATGGGAATATCGTCCACGATCCCAAGTATGCACGGTTTCGGGTCAGTGGGTATAGTGGTCTGATACACCCTGTTAACGGTGGCTATAACCCCTGTCCAGAATAGATGAAGCTTGGGGCATCGCTATAGCAGATGAATCAGGTCCCCATGGTCCCGTGCACATCTGGGGCAGGCGGAGTCCGGCCTCACGCCCATCTTAAACAATCTATCGGGCGTATAATGTACTCTAAGAATGATGTACAGTTGTGATAGCCGTTGGGCCACGTTTAAGGAACAAAGTTGCACTGCCTGGAGTGCCTCCTCCCATTGTTCATCTTTGAATGTACCCACATACCTTTCCCACTTGCTGGACACTTTAAGAGGGAATCCCTGCAGGTAGATACTGAGAATCATGGAGTAGGTTCTAGAGATGAAGCCCTTAAACTCGGGCACTTCATCCATAGAAGAGAATATTGGTGTTCGAGAGAGAATCCACGGGGTCCCCCCTCCCTGTGCCTTTACTGCGTGTTGCAACTGCAAGTAATAAAAAAGCATTGATTGCGGGAGATGAAATTGCTCCCTCAGTACTGAGAAGGGGATCAGCTCACCCGCCGCAAATATATGCCTCATGTGTGTGACTCCATGCCTCCTCCATCTCGCTCCACATTCCAAAGAGAGCAGCTCCTCATAGTACCCATTGTCCCATATTGGACTGTAACCAGTAAATTCTTCCACCTCCTGCAGCTGCCTAAGTTTATTCCATATTTTCTGCATTAATACATATGTGGGAAATCTTTTATTGGACCTTGCATACGCCAGAGCCTCCATACCCGTGGGTACGCTGTCAATACCAGTGCCGTAGCACATCAGGGCCCTGATGGGGTCAGATTGCACATCACCCCTCTCTACCCCCCGAACCTCCTGCATAGCCCGGGCGATATGTTGCGCCTGAGCCGCTAGGTAATAGACCCAAGGGTTAGGGAGGGCGAGGCAACCCACTGCCTTAGGTTTTTGCAACTGTTCTAGTTTCACCCTAGGGGTTTTGTCTAACCATAAGAAGGCCCTAAAAAGAGAGTTAATAATCCTGAACAGTTTTAGAGGCATGACCATAGGTGTGTTGTGTAGGATATATAGGAGCTGTGGCATGAAAACCATCTTTATGAGATTAACTCGTCCCACCAGGGAAATCCTAAAACGGGACCATATTTTGACTCTATCTCTAATTCTATTTACCAGTGGTGTCAGGTTATGTGAGATAAAATCCCTCGGTTCTGGGGAGATCTGGACGCCTAAATACTTGAATCCGGTGGACACCGGCACCTTGTGTATCGTCCTTTCCCCGCTGCCCGGATTAGAATCCAGCAGTAGAAGTGAGTACTTAGTCCAATTTATGACCAGACCCGAATAGGACCCAAACCTGCCAATCACTGCCATAGCTTCCTTCAGGGAGTCATCCGTGTCCCCCAAAAGCAGCATGGTGTCATCGGCGTATAACATGATCTTCTCCTGAATTCCCCCATAGTTAAAGCCCTGCACCCTTTGGTTAGTTCTAATCAGGGCCGCTAAGGGCTCAATGGCAATGGCGAAAAGGAGTGGGGACAGCGGGCACCCCTGACGAGTGCCCTTATGCAGGGTAAAAGGTTCAGAAACGTGTATAAGAACAAATTTTCAGTGTGGTATGGCACAGACGAACTGCCAACCAGATGAACATCCTTCATCTCTGTTCCAGAATCCTCTCCAATCTCGCGCCACCAAGATTCTGGAAGTTAAGAACAAGAGCAGAATCAAATTCTTATCCATAATATCTACTAACACAGGAATTTAGTATTCCTGACTTCTGAACAAATTGCCAAAACAACCATGATTCCTTTCGGATGAACCCACTCTAAACTGGATCCCCATGGTATGAGCAAAAATCTACAATAAAAGATGGACGTGAACGTTGCTTCTCAAAAATCCAAAATTTTAAGCACTCAAAAAGACAATGCATTATCTGTACTTTCAGATCTATGCACTACACTACTTCCCCTTTTCAGGTGGATAAATCCCAAATCTTTGGAACTTTTCCCACTTGAATGAAAAGAAAACAAACAAAAGAGAAGAAGAGAAGAAAAAGAAATTCCAGCAGCTAAAATGGCTTCCTACCAACTTGTCCTAGACAAAATGTATTCAGCTGCTAATTGGGGACATAGTCAATGACCACCTAGTCAGTTGCTAATGACCCCCTTTTCAGGTGGATTAAACCTAGCAATTTTTCCACCTGAACGAAACCAACATTAAAATAGATGAAACAATATTAAAAAAAAAGAAATAAAAAGAAAATTAAATAAAAAAAAAATTCCAAAGACAAAATGAAAGAAAACGAATGAGAAAAAAATTAAAACTTAAAAAAAAAATGTAAAAAAAAAAAAAACATTTCTTTTTTTTTAATGAAAATCAATAAAATAAAAATAATAATAAAAAAAAAAAAAAAAAAATCTGGCCATCAACACACAACAACATGGCAAGACAACCATCATCAAACAACGACAAGCACTCAACTTTAATTAAAGACATCCATGGACTTTTCTCATGAGGGGAGTAAGTGCTCATTTCGATCTGGAAGAGAATTAGTTAATGGGAAAACAAAAAAACAACATCTGTACTTCATCACAACATTTGTAACTTCATTTGTAACTCTTTACTCCATTAATGTCTGACTATCGTTTAATTTTTTTCATTGTTTGCAAACAATTACTAATTAATGAGCTCATGGTACCATGTGAAAACCTAACCCATGCTCTGCAAAATTTGCCCACTGTTTTCACTTTGAAGGATCTGCAAACAAAACACAAACATTAGTATCCAAACCAGTTTAACTTCTTCCCTGGTCTCTAGAAAAACAAAAAACACAAATTTGGTTATTACACACAATTGTCGAAACAATAGACTTTTTAAGTCCCCCAAGCATTATCCCATTAATTGTAATGCTAGGGTAACATTTGCCATATTTTCCTATACTAAGCAGGCAGTATTGGAAAACCTTGCCATATTAGTCAGGAAAAATGGCCATGCCATTTGTGTCCAATTACATACACGCCAGAATGGTAGATTAGCCCAGGGGGCAAACATTGGAATGTTATTGAAAAAAAATTAAAACTAACAGTATTTTAAAAACAAAATAACGATCCTGCGGCCTATCCTCGAAAATATATACATATCAAGGTCCTCTATAATATTCCAAACCTGAAGGGCAAACCTCTGTAACTTACATTTTATTCATAGCAAAGAAACATTAACCAGAAAATTCTCACCATCCCTGCAGCTCCCTAAGGGCTGCTACCATTGTTTCCTCCCATTGATATATTTGAATGAACATGTGGCTCCCTCCATTTTTCATAATAATGCCTTTCCTGTCTTAATTGAGTATTATGGCCCCTATGCCTATTGCTACCCCATCTCACCGAATACACTTCGTAACGCCTTGGGGTCGTTTTGGGGTGCTGAGATCTTTTTTTGATGTCAATATTTGCGGCCCAACAATATCTGGCGATGTGACCCCCCCTTTTACATAGAAAACATTTAAGGGTTGGTCTCCCTGCATAGGTCCTTCTCTGAGCATAAGGGGACAGAGATTCACATTGTTGCATAACATTAATCTGAACAGACTTTACACTTTCATCGTCTGAGGAGTAATCACTAGCGATGGACTCATCAGACGTCTCCCCTAAATTAACTCCAGAATCATTTTCCAACGCGGTTACTGCACTTCTATTTAAATCTTCAACCTTGATTTCTATCATATCAATATTACTTGCATCAACCACCGCATATGGTTTTTCTGTATGCTGCTTGACTCCTATTTTTGCTGGGCACTGAACATGTGCGGAGGTTTCCTCCACCATTGCACATTCAGCTAATTCCTTCCTAAGTAGTATTATAATACGCTCATTCTCCGACTCTCTCTGATTCAAAGATACAATGCAACTTTCTCTCTGTTTACAAGTTTCCCCTAACATGTCAACTTTCTGTTCCAATACACATTTCTCAGTCACTAATTGTTCAATACGATCACGAATATCTGCATCTGCCTTTTCAACCATAATTACTATATTATTGGTTACACTTTGTACTTGTTCCAATAACTGGTTTCTTTCAGCAAACCATTCCACCGCTTTCTGTTCGGCGATGTCTTTCATCTTAAATAACGTGCTTATAATATTGGCCATCCTCTCTTTTTTAGCTTTTTTGGAAAACTTTTTAAACCTTATGGCATCATTATGAGTATTGCACTGCTCTAAGACGTCATTGAATTGGTGCCTTAAAGGAGTAGTAAAGTTACATGTTTTTTCACCTTAATGCATCCTATGCATTAAGGTGAAAAAACATTCGACAATACCGCCCCCCCCCCCCCGAGCCCCCGTTTTTCTTACCTGGCCCCTCGAAAGTCCCATGCTCGTCCCCATCATCCTCTTCGTTTTTCAGCCTGGCCGCCGATTGGCTACACTGGATGGATTGAAAGCAGCGCAGCCATTGGCTGGCGCTGCTGTCAATCACATCCAATGACGCGGCGCGCGGGGGGCGGGGCCGAGTGATACAGTCGGCGGCTATGGCCGCCGCTGTATCACGGGAGCGCGCCCGCAATCACTCCACACCATGCGAGCTCACTCGCATTAAGGTGTGGAGTCCTTGCGGGGAGGAGCCAAGACAGCCGCCGAGGGACCCCAGAAGACCAGGATCGGGGCCACTGTGTGCAAAACGAGCTGCACAGTGGAGGTAAGTATAACATGTTTGTTATTTTTAAGCAAAAAAAAAGGGAAGCTTTAGTGCTCCTTTAAATCATTCTTTTGTATAGCATTGAATTGAATAGAGCCATTGTCTTTAAGAAACTTTCCAAGAAAATCCATTGTTATGTTAAATCTGCAATTAGCTACACTGAAAACCTGTTTGAACAGTTGCTTAGACAATACACAGCGACAAACAAACAGAGACACAGACCCACAGGAAACAACAAACAAAAAAAAAACTGGTATCAAGCTATTTAAAACTTGCTACCACTAAAGCTATTTAAAACTTGCTACCACTTGTAGTTCTACAGAGCGCACTCTTAATCAACACTCTCCGGTCAAATCGCAGACCACATTGAACTTCTATTGGAAAAGAGAGCTCTTTCACTCCCACATGGGTAAAAATAAACTAATAATAAAAAAAAAACTTAAAAAAAAAAAATAAGTCTAAAAACTCCTTTTAAAAAACAAAAAAACAAAAACAAAACACTCTATATCTCTCCCACTTTTTCCTCAAAGATGTGCAGGCTATATCCGATATCCACCGATATCCAGGGATGATCACTCCCTCACTCACCAGTACAATTAACTGGCTACAGGCCTAACATGCATTAACAATACAATAAACGTTGAAAATATAAACATAAATCAGCCAAAAATATTCACCAGGTTTGCGCGTCCGCTCGCTGATGAGATATTTCACAGGACCTTCCGGACCGTCAAAGTAGGCTTCAGAATTCGCGATCCAGCGCCAATCTTTGTCCACACTTGAGACGACTTCCAGTTCTGGGTTATTTGAGGACTTCTTAGCTTAACGGACTCAAACAAAAATAAATTTAGGGTTTGCAGGTCCTATGCTGAAATACCTTCAACATGCCTTCTTCTGGGTGGCAAATATTGTAAAACTATACAATAATTATATCCACTATTAATCTATAATCTATAACTATTGCATCTATGTATTAATTGTATAGTCCCTTGTTTGCTAGTCTAACCTATCAGATCGTGTTAGGCCTATACACTGTTAATTATGAAGGCAGACACAGTTGATCGTAAACCAAGTCATATTACATTTATTCCTCTAAAAATAGGAAACATATCGTACAACAAATATCAGATACAGTCTATAACAACTCTAATATTAATATGAAAGATACTTAATACTCATGGCTTCATCAGCTGGTTTCAGATTGGAGGCCCCAGCGAGCCTCATGGAGTTAGGCCCGAGTCTATTAGGCCTTCAGAGATCCATGTGGTTTCAGCCAGGTCCTTAGGTCAGAAGGGCTGAGCTCTGTGTTACGAAGTCTTTTTACAAACAGACACCATTCAGACTTCCCCCGTTGCCAACCCCTTTTCCTTCTGGACCAACCATTGTTCACAGGGCAGTCTCTCTTCAGCTTGCTTGTAGATTTTATTGTTCTATACACCCATAAGCCAGACCCCCTGCTATGTAGACTTTGCCTGGGGCCAAATCCCTCTGTAGCTTCAGCATGGCTAACCTTGGTTGTAAGAACAGATATGTGGAAATGTTCAGACTATACCAGATTGTTCTCCAACAGTAGGTAAATCGAATTGAAAAGGGGAAGCCCCATTGGTAGGTTATATTGTGGCGTTGCAGCTCCATGAGCTGAGGTTTCATAGATCTTCTCTTTGCGATAGTAAGCTGGGATATGTCAGCGAACAATTGATAATTATGGCCTTGGAAGGTTAGATCTTTTTTCTCCCTTGCTGCAGCCATTAGTTGTTCCTTTGTCCTGTAATAATGTCGTTTTGTGATTATATCACGTGGAGGACCATCTACTTTTTTGGCTGTGAGTGCACGGTGCACTCTATCCAGTTCCAAACGTTCGATGGGGATTGCTGGCTGTAGCTCTTGAAAAAGGGCTGTGACTGTAGATTGCAGGTCTAATATTGTTTCAGGAATTCCTCTTATGCGGAGGTTGGAACGTCTGTCCCTGTCCTCTTGGTCTTCCAATTTAGATTGAAGTGATAGCTTCTCTTCTTTTAGGTTTTCCAGTTCTGCCATAAAGTCCTGTGAATTCATTTCAATTTCTTCCACTCTGAGTTCCAGCGCAGCTGTGCGGTTTCCCAGCTCTCTAATCTCTTTTGTAAGGCTTTTAGTTATTTGCTCTGAGGTTTGTTTCAATGCTTTATAGAGCAAATGTTCAAATTGCTGTAGTAGAGCAGGAGGTACTGAGGAGACTTGTGAGGAGTTTTGTGAGGGAATTTGTTCAGTTTCTGACTCACCTGGGGTGTCTGGTTGAACTAGCTTCTGTCTGTGTGAGCGCTCTAAGGCAGTGTGTGAGGAGATGACAGGTGCCATTTTAGCTGCAGTGCGCGCCTGAGTGTCCCTTCTGAGGGGATTCTTTGTTTTGCCACGGCCGCCTCCCAGAACCATTATTCTGGTCCAAATTGTGCCAGCTAGTTCCCGAGTACTTAGTCTTCCCGTCTGGTACCTTTCTGTAGCTTTGTCACCGTTAGAATTGCGGCTTTTCTCCTCAGCAGAGCAGAGCTCTAGCTATGCATGTCTGCTCTGCTAGACTCCGCCCAGTGCCCTCTTATTAGTGTTTTTCATCCAGCATTTTTTCTAGCTTTTTTTGAGCTTATGAAAAACAATACTGTGTATGTAGCAGTTTTATCTTTTAGATTTAGCAGGAATTCTGTAAATTCTGTTGTATTTGTGTCTGCTAATAATTTTATTGCATTGTATTTTTAGCGAAATATGGCTTTAACCACTTCTATACCGAGGTCATATGACGTCCTCGAGGTTGTGTGGTGATATCTGAATGATGCCTGCAGCTACAGGCATCATTCAGATATCACTGTTTTCTGCCGGCAATTCTGTGCATGATAAGAATGATCATAGCGGCAGTAACACCGCTTGATCGTTCTTATAGGCGGCGGGAGGGGACGTCCCCCCCTCCCGCCACCATCCGGTGCTTCTCTGTGCTCTCCCGTGCCATCGGAGGCCCGGAGAACGAATCTGCCGGCGCTGGCTCACGACGATAGAGATTTCCGGTGACTCGATCATCTCTATGACCGTCGGAGGCCCGGGCGCAACGTTGTGACGTCACGCCCGGGTACCCGGAAGTAAACAAAGCCGCAATAGCAGCTGTCAGCATGAGATCAGTGAATTTTTTTTCCTGATCTCATGCTTTCCAGCCTGGAGGAGAGATGTGGGGTCTTATTGACCCCACATCTCTCCATTAAGAGGACCTGTCACAATATATTCCTATTACAAGAGATTTTTACATTCCTTGTAATAGGAATAAAAGTGATCAAAAAAATGTAATGTAAAAAAAAGTGTAAAAGTAAAAAAAATTACGTAAAAAAATCAATACATTTTTAAACGCCCCTGTCTCCAGTAGCTCACGCTCAGAAGCGAACACGCATGTAAGTCCCGCCCACATATGTAAACGCCATTCAAACCCCTTATGTGAGGTATCGCCGTGTGCGTTAGAGCCTGTGCAACAATTCTAGCACTATACCTCCTCTGTAACTCAAAAATAGTAGCCTATAAAAAAATTTAAAGCGTCGCCTATGGGAGATTTTTAAGAACAGAAGTTTAGCGCCATTCCATAAGTGTGCGCAATTTTAAAGCATGACATGTTAGGTATCTATTTACATCTTTCACATTATACAAGAAAAATTGGGCTAACTTTACTGTTTTGTTATTTTTTAATTCATGAAACCGTTTTTTTCGCCAAAAAAGGCGTTTGAAAAAATACTGCGCAAATACCGTGCGAGATAAAAAGTTGCAATGACCGCCATTTTATTCCCTAGGGTGTCTGCTAAAAAAAATATATAATGTTTGGGGGTTCTGACAAATTTTCTAGCAAAAAAATTATGATTTTTACCTGATGGAGAGAAGTGCCAGAATAGGCCCGGTGCTGAAGTGCTTAATATTTTCTTGGGGGTCCCTGTCGGGTAGTCTGTACGAGGCCCCGTGATTTATATCAGCAGCCCTGCCCATGAATTCTGTACACAGCAAACCCCTGAATCCTTAACTACGTAATGCACAGTGACAGTGCGTCCATAAGGACGCACGGGCACTGCCACCTCTCTCCAGCCACCCCCTCTGTGCACTATGGATAGATTCATGCATAAAATGAATCTATCCATGGCCACTGCTGCCACCCCTTTTTCAGGCGCCCGGCCCCTTCTTGGCCCCTTTAAAACACCTGATTAGAGACATATGCTCGAATGGGCTGCAAAATAGGTGAACTGCGTATGCCATGCTTGGCGCTCGCAGTTTACCCAGGTGTGTTAGAAAAGCAAATGAATATTCGCTTTCCTAACACTGATTCGCCTCTCCATCAATCAGGTGCACGGGTCTGTTACCCATCACATGATTGTCTGAAACAACAGGCGCCGCTATTGGACACCTATCAGGAGAGGACGGGAGATGAGGACGGCAGGAGACGCATGGAGGACCCCGCTCGTCGCCATCACCCGCTGCCCCACCGAGACAGGGTAAGTGCCGGGCAGACGGCGAGCGGGCAGGGGGGGTCAGAGTGGCAGCATTTGATGGCACACTGGCAGCATTTGATGGCACAGTGGTGGCATTTGATGGGCACACTGGCAGCCTTTAATGGGCACACTGGCAGCATTTGATGGCACAGTGGCAGCACTTGATGGGCACACTGGCAGCATTAAATGGCACAGTGGCAGAATTTGATGGCACAGTGGCAGCATTTGATGGGCACAGTGGCAGCGTTTGATGGCACAGTGGCAGCGTTTGATGGGCTCAGTTGCAGAGTTTGATGGCACAGTGGCTGCGTTTGATCTGCACAGTGGCTGCATTTGATGGCACAATGGCTGCTTTTGATGGCACAGTGGCAGCATTTGATGGCACAGTGGCAGCATTTGATGGGCACAGTGGCAGAATTTGATGGCACAGTGGCAGCATTTGATGGGCACAGTGGCAGCGTTTGATGGCAAAGTGGCAGCGTTTGATGGGCTCAGTTGCAGCGTTTGATGGGCACAGTGGCTGCGTTTGATGGGCACAGTGGCTGCATTTGATGGCAGAATGGCTGCGTTTGATGGGCACACTGGCATTTAATGGGCACACTGGCAGCATTTGATGGGCACAGTGGCAGCATTTGATGGGCACAGTGGCTGCATTTGATGGGCACAGTGGCAGAATTTGATGGGCACAGTGGCAGCATTTGATGGGAACATGTGGCAGCGTTTGATGGCACAGTGGCTGTGTTTGATGGCACAGTGGCTGTGTTTGATAGGCACAGTGGCTGCGTTTGATGGGCACAGTGGCTGCGTTTGATGACACAGTGGCTGCGTTTGATGGGCACAGGGGCTGCGTTTGATGGGCACAGTGGCTGCGTTTGATGGGCACAGTGATGTTTTTTTTCCAGAATTTTTCCGTTTGTTTGTGCCCCCCCTAAAATTTTGACCACCAGCTGCCACTGTGTGTCGGAGGGGTGTTGCTTCAAGATGTTAAGATATATCACGTTGCAGTACATCTATCTAGAGCCCTAGATTGGCATAGACATATTGGGGGTTATTTACGAAAGGCAAATCCACTTTGCACTACAAGTGCACTGCAAGTACACTTGAAAGTGCAGTCGCTGTAGATCGCTGTAAATCTGAAGGGAAGCTCTGAAATGAGGGGAAGCTCTGCTGATTTTATCATCCAATCATGTGCAAGCTAAAATGCTGTTTTTTATTTTCCTTGCATGTCCCCCTCAAATCTACAGCGACTGCACTTACAAGTGCACTTTCAAGTTGCAATTGCAGTGCACTTGTAGTGCAAAGTGGATTTGCCTTTCGTAAATAACCCCCTCTGTCATGAAGCAGTGGGTCAATATAGGATGATGATATGGAACATGCAGTCTTACCAACTTCTTTAACCACTTAAGCCCCGGACCATTTGGTAGCTAGAGGACCAGAGGTGAATTCAGAATTTTGCACTGCGCTGCTTTAACTGTAAATTGTGCGGACATGCAATGTTGTACCCAAACGAAATTTGCGTTCTTTTCTTCCCACAAATAGAGCTTTCTTTTAATGGTATTTGATTGCCTCTGTGATTTTTATTTTTTGCGATATAAACGAAAAAAGACCGAAAATTTTGAAAAAAAATGATATTTTCTACTTTTTGTTATAAGAAAAATCGAATAAACTCAATTGTAGTCATACATTTAGGCCAAAATGTATTCAGCCACATGTTTTTAGTAAGAAAAATGGCAATAAGCGTATATTTATTGGTTTGCGCAAAAGTTATAGAGTTTACAAACTAGGGTACATTTTCTGAAATTTACACAGCTTTAAATTTATGACTGCCTATCTCATTTCTTGAGGTGCTAAAATGACAGGGCAGTACAAAACCCCCCCAAATGACCCCATTTTGGAAAGTAGACACCCCAAGGAAATTGCTGAGAGGCATGTTGAGCCCATTGAATTTTTTATTTTTTTGTCCCAAGTGATTGAATAATGACTAAAAAAAAAAAACAAAAAAAAAATTACAAAAAGTTGTCACTAAATGATATATTGCTCACACATGCCATGGTTATATGTGGAATTACACCCCAAAATACATTTTTCTGCTTCTCCTGAGTACGGGGATACCACATGTGTGGGACTTTTTAGGAGCCTAGCCACGTACGGGACCCCGAAAACCAAGCACCGCCTTCAGGATTTCTAGGCACAAATTTTTGATTTCACTCCTCACTACCTATCACAGTTTCGAAGGCCATAAAATGCCAAAATCGCACAAAACCCCCCCAAATGACCCCATTTTGGAATATAGACACCCCAAGCTATTTGCTGAGAGGAATGGCGAGTATTTTACAGCTCTCATTTGTTTTTGAAAATGAAGAAAGAAAATATATATATATATATTTTTTTTTTTTCAATTTTCAAAACTTTGTGACAAAAAGCGAGATCTGCAAAATACTCACAATACCTCTCAGCAAATAGCTTGGGGTGTCTACTTTCCAAAATGGGGTCATTTGGGGGGGTTTTGTGCTATCTGGGCATTCCATGGCCTCCGAAACTGTGATAGGCAGTGAGAAGTGAAATCAAAAATTTACACCCTTAGAAAGCCTGAAGGCGGTGATTGGTTTTTGGGGTCACGTACATGGCTAGGCTCCCAAAAAGTCTCACACATGTGGTATCCCCGTACTCAGGAGAAGCAACAGAATGTATTTTGGGGTGTAATTCCACATATGCCCATGGCATGTTTGAGCAATATATCATTTAGTGACAACTTTGTGCAAAAGAAAAAAAAAAAATTGTCGTTTTTCCGCAACTTGTGTCAACATATAAAATATTCCATGGACTCGACATGCCTCTCAGTATATAGCTTGGGGTGTCTACTTTCCAAAATGGGGTCATTTGGGGGGGTTTTGAACTGTTCTGGCATTTTATACACAACATTAGGAAGCTTACATCCACTCTTCTAACCACTTGAAGACAAAGCCCTTTTTGACACTTTTTGTTTACATGAAAACATTTTTTTTTTTTGCAAGAAAATTATGTTGAACCCCCAAACATTATATATATATTTTTAAAGCAAAGGCCCTACAGATTAAAATGGTGGGTGTTGCATTTTTTTTTTTCTACACAGTATTTGCGCAGCGATTTTTCAAACGCATTAAAAAATACATTAAAATACATTAAAAAATAAAAAATACACTTTTTTTAATTTTAATGCACTAAAACAGACTATATTGCCCAAATGTTTGATGAAATAAAAAAGATGATCTTAGGCCGAGTACATAGATACCAAACACGACATGCTTTAAAATTTCGCACAAACGCGCATTGGCGACAAACTACATACATTTTTAAAAGCCTTTAAAAGCCTTTACAGGTTACCCCAGTAGATTTACAGAGGAGGTCTACTGCTAAAATGATTGCCCTCGATCTGACCTTCGCGGTGATACCTCACATGCATGGTGCAATTGCTGTTTACATATGACGCCAGACCGACGCTTGCGTTCGCCATTGGGCAAGAGCAGGGCAGGACAGGGGTGCTTTTTTTTTTTTTTTTTATTATTAATTTTGCTTTTTTATTTTATTTTTAAATTGTTCCTTCCAAGTATTTTTTTTTTTTATCATTTTTATTGTTATCTCAGGGAATGTAAATATCCCCTATGATAGCAATAGGTAGTGACAGGTACTCTTTTTTTTAAAAAACTGGGGTCTTCTAGACCCTAGATTTTTCCTCTGCCCTCAAAGCATCTGACCACACCAAGATCGGTGTGATAAAATGCTTTCCCAATTTCCCAATGGCGCTTTTTATATCCGGGGGGGGGCATTCCCTCCCACTGCTTGTAAAAGCAGTCCAGAGGCTAATTAGCCGCTAGGATTGCTTTTACATGAAAGCCGGCCGCAGGCTGAAAAGAATGATACCAAGATGATACCTAAACCCGCAGGCATCATTCTGGTATAAACATTCAAAGTCCAGCAACATACCAGTACGTTGCTGGTCCTTGTTGGACATGTATTGTAATCTTTTTATTTCATGCAGCCAGTTGGCTGAACGAAAAAAGAGATTGATCGGTGGGTATGCCCACCATTAGAATACCGCCCTTCATCCACCCACTTCCAATGATGGGCATACACGCACCATTTATATATGCCGAAGCATGGGGGCATCCTCCCGCAAAAAAGTTATGCCGCACACACATGGTCGGACTTTTCCACGGGCAAGCCTCCGTCGGAATTTCGACCGTATGTACGCGGCATTAGGAGCAAAATCGCTCCTCCGCCCCTGCTGCCCCAATGCTTCGGCATATTTGCTTTTTTTTTTTAACTGTGGTGGTGAAATCACCTCCTACAGCACTGGAGTCGCAGGGATCAGGCCTGTCTCTGCGAACGCTGCAGTTATGTGTGTTTTTGTTTTGTAAGTGACAGTGATCGATCGATACTGCACTTGGGTGGCCTGGGCTGGACGGAGGGGCAAAACGCAGGTGCTAGCAGATATCTGGGCTGATCCCGCTAACACTGCGTTTTTGGGAACCCTAAACTGCTGGGGACGCTAGTATAGATCTGATCAGATCAGATATTGATCTGTTCAGATACTATACCACTAAGGGGGGTGTATGCTTCACGCGTGGGTGTTAGCGTTACTGGCACTAACCTGACGCTGCCTGGGGTGTGACTCAGACCCTCTCTGACGCTAAAACCTAATTGATATCACCCGCCGGGCGATCAGGGGGTTAAACCTTTATTGGGTTATATACACGGCGGGTGCCCTGACACTATAAAAAGCAAACTAACTAACCAGCGTCACCCGTAACACTTATATGGTGATCACTGGTGAAAGGGTTAACTAGGGGCAATCAGGGGGTTAAAACCTTTATTAGATAATATATGGGGGTACCTGACGCTATAAAAACCTGCGGCGAACCTAAAAAAAATTACCAGCTACCGATCTGCATCACCGACACTAAGACAGCGTTTAGAAAAACGATTGCTTAGCGACAGTGGTGATGGGGGTGAAAGGGTTACCTGGGGGGGCGATCAAGGGGGTTAAACCTTTATTAGATAATATATTGGGGTACCTGACGCTACAAAAACATGCGGCGAACCTAAAAAAAAATACTGGCTACGATCTGCATCACCGACACTAAGACAGCGTTTAGAAAAACAATTGCTTAGCGACAGTGGTGATAGGGGGTGAAAGGGTTACCTGGGGGGCGATCAAGGGGGTTAAACCTTTATTAGATAATATATTGGGGTACCTGACGCTATAAAAACCTGCGGCGAACCTAAAAAAAATTACCGGCTACCGATCTGCATCACAGACACTAAGACAGCGTTTAGAAAAACGATCGCTTAGTGACAGTGGTGATAGGGGGTGAAAGGGTTACCTGGGGGGCGATCAAGGGGGTTAAACCTTTATTAGATAATATATTGGGGTACCTGACGCTATAAAAACATGCGGCGAACCTAAAAAAAATTACTGGCTACGATCTGCATCACCGACACTAAGACAGCGTTTAGAAAAACAATTGCTTAGCGACAGTGGTGATAGGGGGTGAAAGGGTTACCTGGGGGGCGATCAAGGGGGTTAAACCTTTATTAGATAATATATTGGGGTACCTGACGCTATAAAAACCTGCGGCGAACCTAAAAAAAATTACCGGCTACCGATCTGCATCACAGACACTAAGACAGCGTTTAGAAAAACGATTGCTTAGTGACAGTGGTGATAGGGGGTGAAAGGGTTACCTGGGGGGCGATCAAGGGGGTTAAACCTTTATTAGATAATATATTGGGGTACCTGACGCTATAAAAACATGCGGCGAACCTAAAAAAAATTACTGGCTACGATCTGCATCACCGACACTAAGACAGCGTTTAGAAAAACAATTGCTTAGCGAAAGTGGTGATAGGGGGTGAAAGGGTTACCTGGGGGGCGATCAAGGGGGTTAAACCTTTATTAGATAATATATTGGGGTACCTGACGCTATAAAAACCTGCGGCGAACCTAAAAAAAAATACCGGCTACCGATCTGCATCACAGACACTAAGACAGCCTTTAGAAAAACGATCGCTTAGTGATAGTGGTGATAGGGGGTGAAAGGGTTACCTGGGGGGCGATCAAGGGGGTTAAACCTTTATTAGATAATATATTGGGGTACCTGACGCTATAAAAACCTGCGGCGAACCTAAAAAAAATTACTGGCTGCCGATCGGCATCACTGACGCTAAGACAGCGATCAGAAAAATGATCGCTAAGCGACAGTGGTGATAGGCGGTGAAAGGGTTATCTGGGGGGTGATCAGGGGGTTAAACCTTTATTAGGGGGGTTAGGGGGCTACACTGGACCTAAGACTAAACTTTGGTGACACTT
The DNA here is from genome assembly GCA_029206835.1 of Rana muscosa. Lineage (NCBI taxonomy): Eukaryota > Metazoa > Chordata > Amphibia > Anura > Ranidae > Rana > Rana muscosa. The sequence continues at coordinate 592,644,744 of CM055116.1, read as the reverse complement.
TTACAGTCACAAATGTCACTGATTGCAGTGATCACTAAATAAATGGTCACTGCAATCAGTGACACTGTGACTGGGGGCTGGGGTGGTGATCTGGGGGTTGATCTGGGGTGTCTGGGGGGGCCTGGGGGGCGATTTATGTCCCTATGTGTCCTGGTGTCAGTGTAGTGTTGTGTGCACTGACCTGATATCTTCTCTTGTACGGCGCTCGGTATATGTGAGCGCCGCACCAGAGATGACATCACTTCCTCCTGCTCCCTCTGTCTGACACAGACAGAGGGGGCATTTCTATTCTCCGGGAGCGATCGCGAGGGGGTGGCCAGAAACGAATGGCTGCCCCCTCATCCCGGAACGCTCCTGGACACTTAGCCACCGCTCACTGTATAGAAGGGGGGTCCGATTGGACCCCCCAACTGTACAAAGGCAATCACGTACACTCTACGTGATTGTGCCTGTCGGTGCCATTCTGCCGACGTATATATACAGTGAGCGGTCGTTAAGTGGTTAAACCTTTTATTATTCGGTTTTACATACTCGATGATGGAACTACATGGACATCCAACCATTCCCTGTTGCTGTTTGTCACTTCCTGTTTCCTGTTTCCTGTTTCACTCACCTGCAGCAGTCTCACTTCATTCAAGGATTCCGAGATTCGGTTCAATCATCTGTCTTGAGTCACTGAAGAGTTCCATCTTGGTATTTCCAGCAGAGGATCCTACTTCAACAGGGACACACGTTAAAGCAGTGTTTCTCAACTCCAGTCCTCAAGGCGCCCCAACAGGTCATGTTTTCAGGATTTCCCCCAGATGAAATGACTGTGGTAATTGCTAAGGCAGTGAAACTGATCAAATCACCTGTCCAACATATTGGAAAGCCTGAAAACATGACCTGTTGGTGCGCCTTGAGGGCTGGAGTTGAGAAACACTGCGTTAAAGCTTGAGTTGACCCCGTAGACGTACGTTTACTTGGGTCCACTCATTCCGGTAAGCCTCTTTTGATTCGGTGGTGGTCATCCTATATTCACCTTATCAAGATTGTTTGGATAACTTTAACTATTCTTTCAACCATTTTCTCATCTTGGATTGTTTGATTCATCTATCAAAATATCCACATTAGAGACTTTTGCACATTCACATATTATGTGTTGAATTTTGGACTGATATCATTTTCATCCATTCACTTGGGTGTTATGCATTTGTCGTTTTTAGTAATAGCGCTACATTTTTTTGTTATCCAACCATTCCCCGACATGGCATTTCTGTAAATGTGCATTTAAGACATGAAATCTATCTCCATTACCATCAACTTTATTGCCCCCAGTTTGAACTCGGCTTGTTTGACAACGTTTTTTCAGCCTGCGCATTGTAAACAAAATATGAACACCATTTTACATCCCATATGCTAATTGGCATATGACTGATTCCATGGTGTTGTCACCTAGACCTCATGACTTTATGGACCCTTGAGGAGATGAGATACAAAACCAAAGCAACTTAATTTGTTTTCTTTTCAGTTTTTGTTGCTATGCCTGAAAGACTATGAGTATTTGTGGTTAAATCCAGCAGCCTGCTGAGGCATGGGGGTGAAAGTGAGAGGCCTCACAAGACTGTAGCCTACGTAATATTTAGCCATCTGCTCATTCTCTGCAGGTTCTTGATTGGTGGATGTTAGAGCTACAGATTAACTAGACAGATTGCGGCACAGCAAACCCCATGTTATGATTTCTTCTTCTTCGCTTATTATTATTATAAATAATAATAATAAAAATAATCACCCTCATCAAATAATATGGGTGCTAGCAATAAGAAAGAGCTCTATGAAAGGGTGTCATCATTTAAGATGGAATCCTAGATAAAGACTTGGCTGATGCTGCTAAAATATCTATAGACTGTAGTAGCATATACAGAGGTTGTGCATGGGTTCTAGCCCTGAGAATGTATTTTTTATTTTTATTTAAAGAATACGTGAGTGACCATATTTAGTTGTACAGGTTAATCGACTTTCGTAATAAACCAGTTTTATTTTTATTTTTTTACTCGTCTAACCTATAAACAGTTTTGTTGTGCAATTACACTTTTGCATGACTTTGCTGTCTCCTGCTGGGCAATATAGGTAGCAAATACTTTCTAAATGTTTCTCAAGGCTTAAAGTGGTATTAAACCAAAAAACAAATGTTTATCATATTGCAACTTACCAATTCTTGGTGGCTGCCTTCGTTTTCTTTTAAGTCTTTCTTTCCCTTATTTTCAGATGGTGATCTAGCCAATAAGTCAGTTGTTTTAAAAAAAAAAAAGTTCTCTTGCAGATGTAGCAGTTAGAGGGATGAGACAAACCATTTACCACAGACAGGGGTGCTTACAATGATCAACTTTTAGTCATTTATAAAAAATCTTTATTCCAACAGAAAAAAAAACAGTTGCTGTAACTGCTTTATAACATGTGAGCTTGAGTTTTGCTTTAATTTGTTAGTGTATATAAATCTGCTAGTCTGGTGTCGGAAACCCATTGATCACGCTCTACCTGTCGATCGACCGTGCCTGGCACCTCTCAGATCATAGCGTTGATCTACAACCAACTAAAACCAAGCTATGAGAATTACTAAGAAAGGGGCCGGGGATGGATGGGAATGAGAGAGATGGTTACATAGTCTGGTTGAAAAAAGACACAAGTCCGTCTAGTTCAATCAATAAAAACAGTTGGTGGTAAACACAGACGGTGTCTGTGCTAAGGAAGCCACAGGAAAGCCTGGCGGGGCACATGACCAATACAGGTAACTGAAGGCTGGCTGTGTGTGAAAAGGCAGCAGGGATCGGTGCCGGGTGGCAGCAGGCTGTAATGACAGGTCCTCAGTACGGACTGAAAGTATTACGCTCAGTGACGGCTGGTGCTCTGCGCCCCGAGCCCACCCTTTTTTGAAGCCAATTAAAGCTACAGGCTCTAATCATGTGCTTAAAAAAACCCAAAAAAAACCCCATTGGAATCTATGCATCTGGTGCTCTGCCTGTAGATTAACCACTTAGACCCCTTTCACACTGGGGTGGTTTGCAGGCGCTATTGTGATAGAAATAGCGCCTGCAAACTGACCTGAAACAGCGGCTGCTGTTTCTCCAGTGTGAAAGCCTGAGGGCTTTCACACTGGAGCGGTGCACTAGCAGGATGGAAAAAAAAGTCCTGCTAGCAGCATCTTTGGAGCGGTGTGTTTACCGCTCATCCACCGCTCCTGCCCTTTGAAAGCAATGGGGCACTGCAGCTATACCGCCGGTAAAGCGCCTCTGCAGAGGCGCTTTGCAGTGTTTTTTAACCCTTTTTCGGCTACTAGCAGGGGGTAAAAACGCCCCGCTAGTGGCTGAAAATTAGTGGTAAAGCGCCGCTAAAAATAGCAGTGCTTTACCGCTGACGCCGCTCCCACCCCAGTGTGAAAGGGGCCTTAAGGACCGTAAGGATTTGTCCCCTTAATGACCATGCCATTTTTTGCAATACGACACAACACGTGTTGCTTTAACTGACAATTGCGCGGTCGTGAGATGTTATACCCAAACAAAATTGATGTCCCTTTTTTCCCACAAATAGAGCTTTCTTTTGGTGGTATTTGATCACCTCTGCGGTTTTTATTTTTTGCGCTATAAACAAAAAAAGAGTGACAATTTTTTTTAAAAACTATATATTTTTTTACTTTTTGCTATAATAAATATCCAAGAAAATGTTTAAAAAAACGAATTTCTTCATCAAATTAGGCCAATATGTATTCTTCTACATATTTTTGGTAAAAAAAAACACAATAAGCGTAAATTGATTGGTTTGCACAAAAGTTGTAGCGTCTACAAAATAGGGGATAGATTTATGGCATTTTTATTAATTATTTATTTTTTACTAGTGTAGCGCCCCCCGCAATATTTGGGGGCGCTATGTGGAAATTTAAGGGCAGTCTGAGCCAGTAGTTGGGCTCAGACCAATTATGTTTGATTATTGTTCTGCTCTGGGTGTGATACTGCTCGGCAGTTTTGTTCTCTTTTGCCTGCAGGTGGCGCTGTCACAGCCAGTACGAGCTGGACTACGGAGGTATCACAGCACCTTGGGTGTCCTCTCTCGGCAGCCTGCAGTGGGCGTGGTCTACCCGATGTGCATGCTGGAAGAGGGTACAAAAGGGGCAGACGCCATTTGGCGGGGCGCGATTCCAGGGGGACCCCAAGGAGTTCAGGGGGACCTTTGGTCCAGTGAGTGTGCCTCGTGGCCCGCATGGCACGAGGTGCGCTAGAGTGCTTAGGCCTTGGGCACCTTCAGCCCAAAGCCCTGTTGCTGCATTGTAGGCCCAGCTACACTGACTAGGGCCTACGCTTCAGAGAAGGATCCCAGGCTGCCCGTTTGTAGGGGGCCCATCTTTAGGAAAGGAGTTCCAGGGGAAGAATAGTCCTGGCGGAGGTAGGGACGGTACTGCTGTCTCGGGGAGTGGCCTGGAGACCTGCCTAGAGGGGAATCCATCATCTCTGACATCCGTGCTCCATCTGCTAGGACTGCTCTCATAGGGACTATCCGGGTGAGCAATACCCACTCAGGCTTGAGTGGCGACGAGTGTATATACTGGATTTAAGTGTTGTGTGCCTGAACATTCCCCAACATTCTTTAAACCTTTCTGCTCTTGCTTTCTTCAAGTTAACTCAAAGTGGAAAAATAATAAAGCCTTGCTGATTAGGTTTTACTCATGTGTGGAGATTGGCCTTATTCCTGGAAGACATTGGTGTACCTAGGCAACGGAGCTGAAGGATCCACTCGTGGGAGGTAATTGCTGCAGACCCAAAGTAACGAAACCAGTAGATCCCATTAACAAATAGGGGTCTGCGGGTGTGTGGAGCCCGAGGCTAGTAATTACACTAGTAATGGCTGCGATCTGCGATTTTAGCGGGACTGCGACATTGCAGCGGAAAGATCGGCCACTTTTGCCACTTTTTTGGGACCATTGACATTTATACAGCGATCAGAGCTAAAATAGCCACGGATTACTGTATAAATGTCACTGGCAGGGAAGTGGTGACCACTAGGGGGTGATCAAGGGGCTAGGTGTTCTCTAGGGAGATATTTCTAACTGGGGGTGAGTGTACTGATTGGAGGAGGAGACCGATCACTGTTTCTGATCACTAGGAACAGCAGATCTCTCTCTACTTCACTGTCAGATCAGGAATCTGTTTGTTTACATACACAGATCCCCGTTCTGGCTCTCTGTGGAGTCATCGTGGGTGGCCGGCAGACATTGCGGCCACCGGGCACGCGCATCGGCTCCAGGGTCACGCTGTGGGCGTTTGCCCCTATCGCTCTTAAAGTGGCCGACGTACAACTACGGTGATTCGCACAGCCATGCCAACCTGCCGCAGTATAATGACGGTGGTCCTCAATCACCGCCAGGAGGGTGACTGCTTTCCCTAAACAGAGGCTGTGGGGAAGTCCTGGAGGTGAGCATGGGAGGAGGTAACAAGGGAGCTAGAGATCAGGAGGTCTTGGGAGGAGCGGAGAAGATGATTTGGGCGATATATTCAGATGAGGTTGGTGATTTAGCTGGGGCCGATGTTATGAATGACCTTGTACACATCCCATAGTCCATAGTCCCTTATCCATATGGAGCAATCAAGAGAGGGTGGCCATGTTCCTGCTTACAGTGGCACCATAGAGAACAAATGTAGCCACCCTGTAACAGGAAGTCATATCACAGCAGCTGGAAAAAAATATTTTAGGCAACAGACAGCATGGATTCACGAAAGACAGAAGTTGTCAGACAAATATGATTTCTTTTTATAAGGAGGTAAGTAAAACCTTAGACAGAGGGGTGGCTTTGGACTAGGGGTGCTGAAATTAAATTGCTGCATCGCAATTCGGGTGTCCCAGATGTGGCATTGATGCATGCGACCGGAAAAATCGATTTCTGGGTGACGTCATCCCGACTTGCCCCGCCCCTCCCGGGAGAGCGATCCGAGCATATAGCTGTTAAAATAACTGTGGTGTAATAAATCCCGAATTATAATCCATTAAGTGCCCCGCTGTATGTGCTTTTTAAAATATATGGAGCTGCATACAGTGTACCTCATTTCTCAGTCTGTGTACGGTGTACATGCCGCTCATGTGACCACCCGGCTCACCTCTCTCCTCTCGCGTCTCTCCTGACGTCAGCCCCACCCACCTCTCTTCTGATCTGATAGCTACAGTCAGTGGGCAGGGCTGAGAACAGTCACATGAGTGGCATGTACACTGTACACAGACTGAGAAATGAGGTATGAAGCTCCATATTTTTCAAAGAGCACGTACAGTGGGGCACTTAATGGATTATAACTCGGGATTTATTACAACACAGTTATTTTAACAGCAGTAAGTAGAGTACAAATGTGTTTGTACTCTACTTACACCTCGTACACGATCCGTGCTAACAGTTCCCTGGCTTCCCCGTTTGCACATTCCACAGTGTTAACTCCTAGTGTGCTGGAAGGTGCAAATGGGGAAGCCAGGGAACTGTCAGCACAGAGACAGTACAGGGAACTTCACAGGGCTGTTATTCAGCTGGTGGATTCTAATCCCTCCTGACCTCCAAGCAGCAGTGTGTGTGAATGCCTGTACCCTGTAGTGCACCGGATTAGTGCACTTTTTAAGGGAGTGAGGTTATTTTTAAATCAAAGCAGAATTCCAGTAAATTTTTTGTTTATTAAAAGTCAGCAGCTACAAAAAAGTGTATCTTCTGACTTTTAATAAAAAGACACTCGCATGTCCAACAATCCAGCGACATGGACACCCAAACCCTCCATTCTCTCCCCCGCCTGTCCACGGCGCTGGCAAAACTACTGTGGGCATCCGGCTGTGACAGCTTGCAGCTTCACAGCCGGGTGCGAATGTCTCACTGCGCTGTCCTGCATAGCCGGGCAATCTTCTGGGACCTGTGATGTGTCCCAGAAGATTGCAGGGAGGAAGGGACACCTTGGCGGCCCAAGCGGAAGTGGGAGCTCGTCAGTAATTGTGATGCATGGTGATGCATCGAGGAATCAAATCGAATCGAATCGTTGACCAGATAATCGTTTTTGAATCGAATCGTGAGACCAGTGAAGATGCGCACCTCTACTGTGGACATAGTATATTTGGATTTTGCAAAAGTTCCCCACTAGGGATGAGCTCGGTGTTCGAGTCGAACGCATGTTCGACTCGAACATCGCCTGTTCGGCGAAACCAGAACTTTGTGGGCCGTTTGCGCCAAATTCGTGTGACGCGAACGCCCCACAATGCACTGCGCCATCGCACTGCATTGCCGGCGCTGTGATTGGCCAAGCATGCACTGTGACCCCGCATGCTTGGCCAATCACAGCGCCGGCAGCGAGGAGAGCCATAATTGGCCACAGGCAGGATGCCTGTGGCCAATTATAGCTCAGGGGGGTTAAGTACACGCCCCACACTATAAAAGGCCACCAGCGCGGTGGCCTTGTGTAGTGTGTTCCGGCGTGCAGGGAAAGAGCTTGATAGGCAGGGACAGTGTGTTCTTTTCTCAGGCATCTGCAGGAGTTAGTTTGTGTTGTGTGCCTCCAGCACAGTATACACCTGTATCTACACTTTATTGCTGTTCTCTAAGTTAGATAGGCAGGGACAGTGTGTTCTTTTCTCAGGCATCTGCAGGAGTTAGTGGGTGTTGTGTGCCCCAGCACAGTATACACCTGTATCTACACTTTATTGCTGTTCTCTAATACAGGCATCTGCAGGAGTTAGTGGGTGTTGTGTGCCCCAGCACAGTATACACCTGTATCTACACTTTATTGCTGCTCTCTAATACAGGCATCTGCAGGAGTTAGTGGGTGTTGTGTGCCCCAGCACAGTATACACCTGTATATACACTTTTTTGCTGTTCTCTAATACAGGCATCTGCAGGAGTTAGTGGGTTTTGTGTGCCTCCAGCACAGTATACAACTGTATCTACCCTTTTTTGCTGGTGTTCTCTAATAAAGGCATCTGCAGGAGTTAGTGGGTGTTGTGTGCCTCCAGCACAGCACAGTATACACCTGTATCTACCCTTTTTTGCTGGTGTTCTCTATTACAGGCATCTGCAAGAGTTAGTGGGTGTTGTGTGCCTCCAGCACAGCACAGTATACACCTGTATTTACCCTTTATTGCTGGTGTTCTCTAATACAGGCATCTGCAGGAGTTAGTGGGTGTTGTGTGCCTCCAGCACAATATACACTACCCAATTGCTGGTTTTCCCATCTCCCTGCAGGCCATTACTATGTCTGGAAGGCCAACAAGGAGAGGCAGACAGTCACAAGCCAATAAAAGAGGGAAAGCAGGCTCTGTGTCTAGAGACAACAGTGCTGGTCGTGGACGCGGTGCATCGTCATCAGCGCGTGGCCATGGGACACGCTTGTCCTTATTTTCGGCAGCTGGACGTGTTGAGCCACATCATGCCGAAGACTTGGTAGAGTGGATGACCAAGCCCTCCTCATCCTCTCTCACCCAGGCTCAGGGTACTGGCAAAGCAGCTGCCAAAGCGTCCTCTTCCCTCGTATCAATGTCATCATCAGTTACTCCTTCCCTAGACCCACCATGTCCTCCTGAGGAGTCCCCCGAACTGTTTGAGCACAGTGTTGGGTACATGCTCCAGGAGGATGCCCAGCGTTTTGAAGGGTCTGATGATGATACCCAGCTAGAGGAAGGCAGTAGTGTGAGCGCAGAGAGAGGGGATGCTCAAGAAGGACAGCAATCTGGCAGTCATGTTCCAGCAGCTGCAGCATACTGCCAGATTGGCTCCAGTGATGAGGAGGGAGGGGATGATGAGGTCACTGACTCCACGTGGGTGCCTGATAGGAGAGAGGAGGAGGAGGAGGATGAGGAGGAGGCACATCTCCAACGAGGCAGGAGGCCCCCTGGGGGCCAGCGTAAGGGCAGCACATCGACTGAATCACACCACAGAGCTCCGCCTGTGCAGGGCGCTGCCTCTGCCCGTTATTCCAAAAGTTCTTTGGTGTGGGCCTTTTTTGAGTCGAGTGCATCAGATCGCACCACTGCTATTTGCAACATATGTCTCAAGCGTATCTCGCGTGGCCAAAACATCAGCCGCTTGGGCACCACATGCTTGACCAGACATATGTTGACCTGCCATGCAGATCATTGGCAAGCGTACCTTAAAGACCCACACCAAAGAACAAAGCGGACCTCTCCTTGCTCCTCATCAGCTGGGATCTCAAACCCCACTATACCTTCAGTCCTTTCTGAAACCTGCACTGAGAGGAATGAAGGTGTAGAATTAGGTGTGTCACAGCCAAGTACTTGTGGGCACTCTGCTAGCAGTACACCGACGTCTGATTGTAGCAGGCAAATTTCCCTGCCCCAGCTGCTGGACCGTCAAAAGAAGTTCACTCCCAGCCATCCACATGCCCAGCGGTTGAATGCTAGCTTGGCTAAATTGCTAGCACTTCAACTGCTGCCTTTTCAGTTGGTAGACTCGGCCCCCTTCCGTGAGTTTGTGCAATGTGCGGTTCCTCAGTGGCAGGTTCCCAAGCGCCACTTTTTCTCACGGAAGGCGATTCCGGCTCTCTACCGGCATGTGGAAGGCAATGTCCATGCCTCGCTGGACAGGGCGGTCAACGGTAAGGTGCATATTACCGCTGACTCATGGTCCAGCAGGCATGGACAGGGACGTTACCTTTCTTTCATGGCCCATTGGGTCACTCTTTTGGCAGGTGGGAAGGATGCAGGACAAGGTGCAGTAGTGTTGGAGGTTGTTCCGCCGCCACGCCTCCAAAATGCTACTACTGGTTGTGACACACCTCTCTCCTCCACCCCCTCCTCTTCTTCTTCCTCCATGGCCTCTTCCTGTGCTTTGTCCTCGGAACCAGCGGTGCTCCGTAGGCGTTCAAGGGGCTACGCAAGTATGCAGGCAAAAAGATGCCATGCCGTGCTTGCGCTGGTGTGTTTGGGGGACAGGAGCCACACTGGGGCAGAGGTTCTGTCAGCTCTGCAGGGGCAGGCCGAGAGGTGGTTGACGCCATGCCAGCTTTAGCCAGGAATGGTGGTTTGTGACAATGGCACCAACCTTCTCTCCGCCCTCTGACAGGGACAACTGACCCATGTGCCCTGTGTGGCTCACGTCCTTAACCTGGTGGTGCAGCGGTTCTTTGGCAGGTACCCGGGCTTACATGATGTCCTGAGGCAGGCCAGGAAAGTCTGTGTGCATTTCCGCAGATCATATAATGCCAGTGCTCGGCTGGCTGAGCTGCAAAAGGAGTTGAACCTGCCCAAGAACCGCATTATATGTGACATGCCCACCAGGTGGAACTCAATGTTGGCCATGCTGCAGCGGCTGCACATGCAGCAGAGGGCCATCAATGAGTACCTGTGCGACTACAGCACCAGGACAGGGTCAGGGGAGCTTGTTTTTTTTTCACCACGCCAGTGGGGCATGAGCAGGGATGCATGCACTGTCCTGGCACCATTTGAGGAGGCCACGAGGATGGTGAGCAGTGACAGTGCATGCATCAGTGACACTGTACCTCTTGTCCACCTGTTTGAGCATACGCTGCGTGGAATAATGGACAAGGCACTTGAGGCAGAACAGAGGCAGAAAGAGGAGGACTTCCTTGCCTCTCAAGGCCCCCTTTACCCAGACAGTGTTCCTTCTGTCCCACCCATCGCACAGGAAGAGGACGAGAAGGACGAGGAGGAGGAGGATTGTGTCAGCATGGAGGTGCATGGTGGTGCATCAACAGCAGCAGTCTTTTAGGGATGATTTACAGTCCCAAGCAACCCGTGGACTTGTACGTGGCTGGGAGGAGGTGGCTGCGGATCATGTCGTCCTTAGTGACCCAGAGGACTCCAGACCGAATGCCTCAGCTAACCTACGCTGCATGGCCTCTCTGATCCTGCAAGGTCTGCGGAAGGATCCTCGTATTCTTCGGATCAAGGAGAGGGACCATTACTGGCTGGCCACTCTCCTTGATCCACGGTACAAGGGTAAGGTTGCGGACCTTATCTTGCCTCGTAGAGGGAGCAGAGGATGAGACATCTCCGGGAGGCCTTGCAGAAAGGTCTGTGCAACGCGTTCCCAGAGACTGGGAGGTTACAAACTCCTGGTCCTGGACAACGAGTTGCTGAGGCTTCGGTCAGTAGCAGAAGGAGCGGTGGAGAAGGTGGCCGTCTGACCGATGCGTTCAGACAATTTTTTAGTCCGCAGCCCCAAGGTATGATCGGTTCCAGCAACCATCGCCAGCGTCTGATATACATGGTGCAGGAATACCTAGGGGCAAGGTCAGACTTGGACACCTTTCCCACCGAAAATCCTCTGGCTTACTGGGTCTTGAGGATGGATCACTGGCCAGAGCTTGCACAGTATGCAATTGAGCTACTGGCCTGTCCTGCATCCAGCGTTCTTTCGGAACGCACATTCAGTGCTGCTGGAGGCTTTGTCACGGATCACAGGGTGCGCCTGTCCACCGACTCGGTTGATCGACTGACCTTCATAAAGATGAACCAGTCTTGGATCACCACCAGCTACCAAGCACCTGAAGCTGATGTAACCGAATAATTTATTTTGAAATGTCACATCCCTTCAAGACTGCCTATGCTGATGCTGAGTGACTGTCCTGTTATGTTGACTGACTATCCTCCTCCTCCTCAATGATCCGATTCCTGATGATAGCTTGGAAGAACATTTTTGTTTCTGGGTGCCGCCACCAGTGGCTAAGGCCCAATTTTTCAGCCCCTGTTTAACAGGGGCATGTAATTACAATTTTTTATGCAATGCTTTGCAGCAGGGCTCATTCCTGCACTCCAACTAGAGTATCTGGGAGAGGTTGCAGTGTCGTGGCACCAGCACCAGTGGCTAAGGCCCAATTTTTCAGCCCGTTTAACAGGGGTGTGTAATTACAATTTTTGATGCAATACTTTGCAACAGGGCTCATTGCTGTGCTCCAGGTACAGTATCTGTGAGGGGTTGCAGTGTTGTGGCACCAGTGCCTAAGGCCCAATTTTTCTGCCCCTCTTCAACAGGGGCATGCAATTACAATTCTTGATCTAATAATTTACAGTAGGGCCCATTCATGCGCCCACCAAGAGTAACTGTGAGGGCTGACAGTGTTGTAGCACCAGCACCACCACCAAAGGCCCAATATTTCCTACCACTGTTCAACAATGGCATGTAATTACAATTCCTGATATAAAAGTTCACAGCAGGGCGTTCCAGGGCCCACCAAGAGTAACTGTGAGGGCTCACCGTGTTGTGGCAACACCAACATCTAAGGGGCAAATTTCAGCAGAGTATATATGGCAGGCCCCTACTTTCAACCATCCAACTTACAAACGACTCCTACTTGCAATCGGAAGGAGACAACAGGAAGTGAGAGGAAATCTACCCCTAGGAAGGGAAATTCTCTCCTGTAAGAGTTAATATGGGAAAAAGGTGTCTCCTCTCTACTGATGCTTTATCACCAATGCTTGTTTCAATAAAAAAAAACACTTTTCCAAAAACATTTGTCATTGGGACGGAAAGTGAGGTGAAATGTTCTGAACAGGTGCACAGACAGCAAAACAAATGTTACAGGGGTGATAACCCTTCCCTATGTTTTCCAAAAAGCTTAAAAATATATTTTTTGGCTGGAGCTACACTTAAACAATGTACCTGTTCAAAATTACAAACAGATTCTACTTAAAGTGGTTGTAAACCCACTTTGTAAACAAACACCTACAGGTAAGCCTAGATTAAGGCTTACCTGTAGGTGCATGAAATATCTCCTTAACCTACACGGTTAAGGAGATAATTGCATTTAAACCCGGCGCCGCTGACGTCACGCGCATGCGCATGGTGTTAATCCCATTCACAAATTCGGCTAGGTCGCAGCATTCGACGACGTAGCCGAATTCGATGGCTCCCGCGCGCATGGGGCGCTGTGATTGGCTGGTGTGGCGATACCCGAAAGTAACATTCCGGTTATCGCCGCAGCGATGGCTGCGTCTGGAGAGAGGGACGCGGACTGCTTCGGGGGCCCCGATCTAAGGTAAGTGGTACATAATGAGCTAGTATGCTAGTCATACTAGCTCATTATGCCTTTCTCTTGCAGGTTGCCTAAAAACAAAAAAAAACGAATAGTGGGTTTACAACCACTTTAAGAACAAACCTACAGTCCCTGTCTTGTTTGCACCGCCTGTATACTGCTGTTCAGAGTATATAGGGCCTTTTTTTATTTTGGGTGCGGGGTTCCCCTTAATATCCATACAAGACCCAAAGGGGCTGGTAATGGGCTGGGGTAGGGGGGGGGGGGTGGGTGATGGGGTAGCCATGCCATTTTCTCAAAGATTTTCATCCATATTGCCAGGACAAGACATGACATTAAAGTCGCAAGCAGTTTTAAATGGCTTTTTTTCCTTTTAGAAATGTCATTTTGTGCAGGGACAGTTCTAAACACGGGAAACACATGCCACTTCACAGGCATACTTTAGACACCCCCCAGGTATGATATTTAAAGGAATATTTCACTTTTTTTTTTTCACTTTATGCATCATTAAAATGACTGCTCCCGAAAAAATGGCTGTTTTTAAAACTTATTTTTGCATTGATACATGTCCCCTGGGGCAGAACCCGGGTCCCCAAACCCTTTTTAGGACAATAACATGCATATTAGCCGTTATAATTAGCACTTTAGATTTCGAACGTTCGCGTCCATTGTATTTAATAGGGTTCTAACGTTCGCGCAAACTTTCGGTCCGTTCGCAGGTTCTGGTGCGAACTGAAATGGGGGGTGTTCGGCTCATCCCTATTCCCCACATACCGCTAATGTGTAAGGTAAATCTACAGGATTGGAAAGCTCAGTTTGTAAATGGATAAAAAATTGGCTGAAAGACCGAATTCAGAGAGTTGTTCATGATTCATACCCTGAATTGTCTAGGGTTGTTTGTGGTGTACACCAAGGTTCTCAAAGTGTTGGGACCTTTACTTTTTAATATCTTTATAAATTATAAAGGTTCTGGGATTAAAAGTACCATTTCAGTCTTTGCAGATGACACCAAGCTATGTAGTGGAATAACGTCCTTACAGGATGTCTCCAATTTACAAGCCAACCTCAAATGTACTGTTTAATTGGGCAACTATGTGGAAAATGAGGTTTAATGTTGATAAATGTAAAGTTATGCACTTGGGGGGCTAAGAATATGCATGCATCATACATACTAGGGGGAGTACAACAGGGCAAATCAATGGTGGAGAAGGATCTAGGGTGTTCTGGTAGATCATAAACGTATTAACCACTTCAATACAGGGCTTTTTGTACCTATTCAATACCGGGCCTATTTTGGCACTTCTCTCCTACATGTACAAATCATCATTCTTTTGCTAGAAAATTACTCAGAACCCCCAAACATTATACATGTTTTTTTAGCAGACACCCTAGGGAATAAAATGACGGTCATTGCAACATTTTTTCTTGCACAATATTTGCGCAATAATTTTTCAAACGCCTTTTAAAAAAAAAAAAATGGTTTCATGAATTAAAAAATAACAAAACAGTAAAGTTAGCCCAATTTTTTGGGAAAATATGAAAGATAATGTTACGCCGAGTAAATAGATACCTAACATGTCACGCTTTAAAATTGCGCACACTCATGGAATGGCGCCAAACTTCGGTACTTAAAAATCTCCATAGGCGACACTTTAATTTTTTTTACAGGTTACCAGGTTAGAATTACAGAGGAGGTCTAGTTCTAGAATTGTTGCACGCGCTCTAACGCACGCGGCGATACCTCACATGCGTGGTTTGAACGGCGTTTACATATGTGGGCGACTTACGTGTGCATTCGCTTCTGATCGCGAGCTACCGGGGACAGGGGCGTTTTAATTTTTTTTTTTTTTATTATTTTTTTTTTATTATTATTATTTATTTATGTTTTTACAATGATTTAACTTTTTTTTTTTTTTGATCACTTTTATTCCTATTACAAGGAATGTAAACATTCCTTGTAATAGGAATGTGTGTGACAGGTTCTCTTTATTGAGAATCAATAAGACCCCACATCTCTCCTCCAGGCTGGAAAGCATGAGATCAGTGAAACATTTTTCACTGATCTTATACTTACAGCCGCAATGGCGGCTTTGTTTACATTTGAGACCCGGTGTGACGTCATCACATCGCGCCCGGGCCTCCGACGATCATAGAGATGACTGGTGACCATCTGGTCACCAGTCATCTCTATGCTCATCACGTGACTCCACCAACGATGCCGGAAGATTCGCTCCGGGTCCCCGATCGCACGGGGGAGCCCGGAGAAGCACCGGATGGCGGCGGGAGGGGGGTGTCCCCTCCCGCCGCCTATAAGAACGATCAAGCGGCGGAATCGCCGCTATGATCGTTCTTATGGTGCACAGAATCGCCGGCACTTCAAAAGGATATCTGAATGATGCCTCTAGCTGCAGGCATCATTCAGATATCCCCCTACAAAGCCGAGGACGTCATATGACGTCCACCCAGGATGGGAGATCCCATCTGTGGACGTCATTTGTCTATGGCTGGGTAGGGAAGTGGTTAATAGCAAACAATGCCAAGCGGTTTTGACATGTGCACTGCCGAAAAAATTGTTAGTTTCCATTTCATTATTTTTTTGCTTTTTTCTAAAATTCGGAATTTGGAAATCCAAATTTTCAGATTTTCTAATTCTCGAATCCCAATTTTTCGAGTTTCAGGAATTTTCGAATTTCCGAATTTTTGCATTTTGGAATTTCCGATTTTGGAATTTCTGAATTTTCAGATTTTCGATTTTGGAATTTTCAAATTCCTGATTTTAGATTTTTGAATTTTTGAATCTGAAAAAAAAGAAAGAAAATCAGTAAAATTCAAAATAACAACTAACTAAATTATAGGTATTGGAATTTCCTTTCAAATTTGTCTGTTAGTGAATGTACCAAATACAAATTTATCTGAAGTTACCAATTATCTGAAATAAAGAATGCTGCATTTAAACAATTGGAATGGAACAAATTAATAATAAATAATAATAATAATAAAAAGTTTTTATTATTATTATTTATTATTAGATTGTTATGTTCCATTAGTTTAGTTGCGACATTCGTAATTTCGGATTTCGGATAAATTCATATTCGTTACGTTAGTGATTATTTCAGATACTTTTCGTATTTCCGATTTACGCATTTCCGAATTTCCGAATTTCTGCTTTTTGAATTTCTGCTTTTCGAATTTTCGAATTTCGAATTTTTGGAAATTCGGAATTTGAAAATTCGAAAATCTGAAAAATAAAGAAAATCAGTAAAATTCGAAATAATAACTAATAATAACTATTAAATTATAAATATTGGAATTTCCTTTCAAATTTTGCTGTTAGTGAATGTAACGATTACAAATTTATTGGAAGTTAGGAATGAACTTTTTATTATTATTAGTGAATAAAAGATACTAAAATCAACCTGGCCCTACCTATCAGTACCACTTTGCGCTTAGGATTAAAACTGCAAAGATAAAAAGCACACCCAAAATAAAATGTAACTGAAAATTAGCAGCTGCTTAAAAAACCAGACTATATAAAAAACAGTATGCAAACAGTTAAATTCAAACTTAAAGGAAAAAAGTCCACAATGAAACTGTAGCAGCGCTACGATCAAATGTTCATTTGAGCGTCCTCTATATAGAAGTTCATATAGGAAGCGAAGATAGTGAATGAAATGAGTATGGCTGTGACTGGTCAAAATCCTAGTAACAAGTGCTCCTTTCACCAAAAGATGGTCACCGCGTGGGGGGTAGAATTCCCCTTTTGGGGATGCACTCACCAGATATAGGATAAATATGAGCATTCAATCACCATCCACTTTCAGCGTCTCTGCCTTCCACCATAAGTTTCACTTGTTTCCCAGGTATCGCTATCATATGTGAAGAAACAAACACATCTACATAGGGCAGTACCGTTTGGAAAGTTTATTGAAAAAAAAAACCTTAGTAACCCCCTTTACAGAAATGCGTACCAAATACAAGTAAAAACAGGCAAATAATAATTGTGAGTGCTTGGATACACTTGCCCCTGATGATCGCCGTTTACTAGTTCCTCCAGCGTCTTCCTGGTTGCAAGCCCGTGAAGCGCACACGTCACTTCCGGTTGTTTGATGCGTGGTCATGCCCTGACGCTTTTCGTCACTTTCTGACTTCGTCTGAGGGCGTGCCCAAACACCACAACAACCGGCCTTAAGTATGCACCGCTCCCACCCCCTGAATGTCACCAGACACATCGGTCTGCGTCCCGCGTCATCACGCAGGCGCATCTGAGGATCCGTGTCATTACCAGATTGTGGGCGGAAGTGTTTTGCTGAGTCGGCCAGTGCTGCTATTCCGTGATCGTTGCCGACTTATGGATCGGTGTGCAAACGCGGCATTTGACTTTGCAGGGCAGCATGTCATATTGAAATATCTAATTCTATACATTTGGTAATACTATTGGACACCTAAAAAAACTGGGGAAATCTGTTTTGCATAATGCATACTTCATAACAGTCTGTGTAGTGTACCTTGCAGGGATCTAAAAAGGACTCTGCATAAAACTAGTATATATATATATATATATATATATATGGACCGACCATACAGAGTGTGAGTGACTCTGTAATGATACATTAGAGATGTGTGATGACCTCATGTATGGGTGGTGATCTATTCACTGACCAGAAAACGCCATTATATATGTGAACGCTCTCCAGTGTCAGTGTTGCCATGACTACTACACATGAGGTTGGTGTTCCTTCCAGCTCTGATGGCTCCTGGCTACATGCGAGCCCAGAGCTGGAAATTAACAAAATTCCACTTATCATTTTAAGGTTGTAGATGAATGTGTTCCCAATATTGTTAATAGCACATGTATATCTAATGCCGTTAATAGCAAAAGCTCAGGATAACAAAAATGTGATCAATCATAGGTGATATTGAGATCCACAGACCTATTCAAATGAAATGAAATGCCCACCCTAGATCTCTGTTGCTCTGACTGTCTGTTAGGGAAATTACAGAACAGTCATCACAAAAAGTAAAACCCGGCAAGCTAGGGATAAATCATTAAAACTAGGCAGGCTGGGATTAGTTTCACATGAAAAAATCAAAAAAATTATTATAAAATTAAAATTAAAATATAAAATGTAAAAAATTAAAATTAAACAAAAGGGATTATGGTCAGGAGTGCCTCTGGGCCCCTCAAGAGTCACTAATGAAACAATTAATATCCAATTCTACATTGAGTCCTTTTGGTACTAAAACATCTGTTAAAAAGATCCATTTGGTCTCACGTTTGGATAGTTCACGTACTCTATGAGAGCCTCTCCAATGTTGCTCTAAACATTCAATGCCCCAAAATTCTAGGCCTGAGGCGTCCGAGCTTGAAATGCAAGGATACGTTCTGGTCCTTGAAACCGATTTTTATATTATGAATGTGTTCAGCTATACGTATTCTGAGTAATCTTCTGGTGCGTCCTATATAGAGGAGCCCGCAGGGACATCTTAGAGCATATACCACAAAACTACTGGTTGCACTTGATGAATTGTTTAATACTGTTGATTATTAGAAGGGGAAACAAAGTTCTCTAAACCTCTCATTGGATGTGCAACTTCCCTGCATGCCTTACATCTCCTACAGGCAAAAAAAACGTTTTGATCCCAGAATGTTTGTTTTTTTGGGCGAATCCGGATTTTTTTTGACTCTACGGTCCCTATAATTGGGGGCTTTCCTATATAAGAACTGTGGTTTTGGGGGCAACACCGGACCCAATTTTTTATCCAATAATAGTATATGCCAGTGTTGATTGAATATTGCCTCTACTTCTTTGTATTGGGTGTGGAACTGTGATATGAAGCCCCATTCTTTGGTGTTGGCTTCACCTGGTGCTGGTTCTGGTTTTGTTTGTAGAATTACTTCCCTTGGTACTAGTCCCACTTCTTCTAAAATCATTTCCAGGGCAACTGGATTGTAGCCTTTTGCTGTAAATCTATCCGTGAGTACTTTGGATTGTATGTAGAAATTGTCAATCTCTGAACAGTTGCGTTTTACTCTCATGATTTGCCCGTTAGGGATGTTCTTAAGCCATTGGGGGTGATGCCCACTAGTAGTTGGTAGGTAGCTGTTTCTATCAGTCGGTTTGAAGAACACTTTTGTTTCAAGTTTCAGGTTCTGGCGATACTGTTACATCCAGGAAATTGATTACTTCACTGTGCCAGTCAGATGTTAACTTGATGTTATTGTTATTAGTGTTTAAAACCTTTAAAAAATCCTGTAGCGAATCCACAGATCCAGCCCAGATAAAAAACAGGTCGTCAATAAAACGCTTATAAAAAATCAGTTCAACCCTTCTGTCTTTAAAAATTACATTATCTTCCCATTTCGCCATAAAAAGGTTTGCGATGCTAGGTGCGAACTTAGCCCCCATCGCAACACCTCGACGTTGTGCATAAAATCTATTAGCATACCAGAAATAGTTGTGTGAGAGACAAAAGTCCAAGGCGTGGCCAATAAAAACCTTTTGATTGTGGGGTAAATCATCCCTCTGGCTCAAAGCCCAATTGAGAGCCAGTAGGGCATCATCATGTTGTATGATCGAGTAGAGGGATGATACATCAGATGTTACTAATAGAAGTTCTTGGCCTTCTGTGACCTTGATACTTTGTAGACAATTTAGGAAGTCTTTGGTATCCTTGAGGTATGATCGTGTCATTGTTACACTTTTTTGCAAAAAATTGTCCAAGTATTGTCCCATTCTGGATGCAGTGGAGTCAATACTGTTCACGATTGGTCTTGCAGGGGGATTAGTGGAATCCTTATGGATTTTTGGTGATGTATATATGGTGGGAATCTTACTGCTGGCAGGTATCAGATAGTGTCTCTCTTTGTCCGACAGTACTCCTAATCGTGTGCCAATTCCCACTAGCGTTACCAATTGATTCCTAAAGGCCTGTGTTGGATCGTGGTCCAATGATTTATAAGTTAATTCGTCTGCTAACATTTCCATGATTTGCCCATGGTAGAATTATTTTGGAAGCACAACAACTCCTCCTCCTTTATCGGCCGGTCTTATAATGATGTCCTTACGTTTCTCTAATGAATCAATCCCATCTTGAATGTGTTTTAAACTCACATTCTTTTCGTTCAATAATTTTTTATTAAGTTTTTTAACAAGAATACATATCACAGGTACAATACAGATGATGCGAGAGGGGGATATACAACGTAACCTTAATGGAAGATATGTTTGTAGAGTTTGATGCTCAAAAAAAAAAAAAAAAGAAAAGATAATTTTTATCCTTGAAATAATAAAGATAAGAAAATAGATAGTAATAACAAATGTCATGTATATCGGACTCATAAAATAAAGAAAAAAAAACGATACCTTACATCAGGTAGAAAGTGCCTCCGGACCTCCCATCCACCCCTAATGGGGCCAAATCATGGATGGGAGGGGGCACATGTTAAAAAAGGGAAATAAATGAATTAACTAAGGTATAGGTAAGCTAGAGTCCTGAAAGGATGAATACGTTATCCTAACATATAAGTAATGTAGTTAGAAGCCTATTAAAGTCACTTATAAATGTCAAAACCAATCCTATGAAGGAACAACAGAAGAAAAACAGTGTATTAAATGGATAGAGGATTTTCTCAGGTTATTATTCCAAACTCTAGAGTATATGTAATAGTAATTTGAAGAAAATATAAATCCCCAAATCACATACTGGGCAATAATGAAAATAAAAGAAAAGAGAAAAAAAAGAAGAATGTTGAGATAGGAAGGAAGAAAGAAAAGAAGAGATTGAGAAAGGAAAGAAGTGAAAAGATAGAAAAGGAAAAGAAGAGGTTCCCTCCCAGGGATGATCCAGCCCCAAGAAATGCTAACTAATACTAGCAACATTTGATAGAAAGGAAGAGAATAAAAAAAATATATATTAAATTGGATTAGCAGGGCAGCAAAAGAGATTGGTCAAAATCGGATGGTAGGAAATGTTTAACCCATGGTTGCCAAATTTTATTAAATTTTTTCACATTATTATTCTCAATAACTGACATTTTGTGGAAAATGAGGGCTCTGTTCATTCGGTGTTTAGCTTCAGTCACAACCAATGTCTGAGATTTCCATGCCTTAGCTATAGTTTGTTTAGCTGAGGTTGTCAGGTATAATAATAGTTGGAATTGATTGTGGGTAAGTTCAGGGGGTTTAAGATTCAATAATGCTACGACTGGGTCTGGCTTAATCAAGTTTTCTAGAGCAGTGGAAGCCATACCGAATATTTTGTTCCAAAAATTTTGGGCAATTGGACATTCCCACCAGATGTGGAGATAAGTACCTACAGTCGCACAGCCACGAAAGCAAATATTTGGACAAGTAGGCGAGAATTTAGCTAACCTCGCTGGTACCAGATACCAGCGTGATAAGACCTTGAAATTCGTTTCAAGAGCATAACAATTTGTGGAAGAGCGCATAGTGGTCGACCAGATATTGTCCCAATCTTTCGTACTAAATGTCTTATCAAAATCCTGAGACCATTTGGTGACATATAAGGGTGGAGTGTCTGTGAGGGGGGAATTGAGATGTTTATAGAGTAGTGAGATCAGACCTCTAGTGTGTGGATCGCATTTACAGATCCTTTCAAACTGTGATAGTTGATTAAGTATGGAACCCGATTCAATAACCGGTGTATAAAAGTTTTTAATCTGTAGGTACCGGAAAATTTCTTTACTGGGTAAACCATGAATGTCGCATAGATCAGGAAATGTCAGGATGTTATTGATGGAGGTTATATCATATAAGCATGTCAGATTTTTGGTAGTCCAGGCTGTAAAGGAAGAGGGAAACTTCCATGCAGGATAAAAAGCTGGGTGTCTAATAAATGACAGTAGGGGGTTATGTGGGGATTGTAGTTTATGTGAACATCTAAATTTGTCCCAGATAGTCATGGAGTGCTTTGTAATAGGATTAGACAGGCTAATTCTATCACAAGGGGATAACCACATTATATTAGCCACAGATATTGGATCACTATCAATAGATTCTATTGCCACCCCCAAAGGGGTTTCAAACAGTGCGTGGTACTTAGATAATTGGGCGATTAGTGCTGCGTAATAGTAATTGGTGAAATTAGGAATCCCCAATCCCCCTTTAGATTTTTCGATAAAAAGTGTCGCTTTAGAAATACGTGGTTTAATCTTACCCCATATAAACGATACAACTCACTGTTGTAATAGCCTTAAAAAATAGGAAGGAATGGGAATGGGGAGCACCCTAAAAAGATACAAGAATTTTGGTAGAATGGACATTTTCACAGCGTTAATTCTACCGAACCATGATAGAGAAAGTGTGGACCAATTATGTAACAAGTTTGTAATTTGTTTTAGTAGTGGTAAGTAATTTGCTTTGAACAGGTCTGAGATTGAGGATATAAGTTGTATTCCCAAATATGGGATGTAGTGAGTGACCCAGTTGAATGGTAAGGTTGTTTGAGCTCTATGAAGTTCGGATTGCGATAAGTTTATGTTAAGTGCATTGGATTTCGAGTTGTTAATATATAGCCCTGAGATATCTGAAAAATTTTCTAAGGTGTTCAATATATTTGGAGCTGAAATGTGAGAATGGGTTAGGAAGACAAGTATATCGTCTGCGAAAAGACATATTTTATGGTGATGTCCACCTAGTTCCAAGCCTCTAATATTAGGGTTGGATCTGATGAGCATCGCCAGTGGTTCTATGAGAAGAGCGAAAATCAAAGGTGAAAGGGGGCAACCCTGTCTCGTACCACTTTTAATATCGAATGTAGACCATCTGTATCCCATATATTTAATATATGCCTTTGGATCATTATATAAAGCAGAGATCCATAGTAGAAAATTGTTTCCAAAGCCCCATTTTTGTAGAATATAATTCATAAATGGCCATGAGACCGAATCAAAAGCTTTACGCATGTCTAGAGATAAGAAACAAGTAGGGATCTTCCTCATTTTGGCTGAATGTGTTAACAAAAGCGCTCTTCTAATATTATCCCCCGCCTGACGTTTGGGCATAAAACCTGTTTGATTACAATGTATTAAGTTGTTCAATCTGTTTGCCAATATTTTAGCCAGTAACTTGATGTCCAGGTTAAGAAGGGAAATTGGACAGTAGTTGGTCCAGGAAGTAAGATCGGAATGGGGTTTAGGAAGCATTACTATGATAGATGTCAAGGATTCATTTCTAAATGACTGTCCAGCTAATAAAGAGTTGAAGGCCCTAGTTAGAATAGGTGCTAATACTGTTTGAAATTTTTTAAAATATAAAGCTGAAAAGCCGTCCGGGCCTGGCCTTTTATGTGGCTTCAACTCTTTTATAGCTGTTTGAACCTCAACTAAAGTTATAGGCTTCTCAAGAACGTCAAGTTGATCAGGTTTCATGTGTGGAAATGTAATGTTTGAGAGTAGATCATCAGCTTTACATTTATCAAAATTCTGGTTCGGTGAGTATAGTTTGGCCAATTTTGAATGGAAAATCTCTAATATTTTTACTGGGTTGCTGGTGAAAGAGTCACGGGATGTTTTAAGCTTAATGGGTGTTTGTGTAAGATGTACTTTTTTAAGGCAACGAGCCATAGGAGTATCTGGTTTGTTGGCTTTGACGTAGTAGAAATGCTGTCTTTTGTGTATGGTCTTGTCTGCGGAGTCAGTTAAGAATACGTCTAAATCAAATTTAGCCCTCTCATAATTGGTGTTATTCGTGGCATTAGGAACCGATTGAAAAGCTGTGTAGCAGTTATTAAAATTGTCTTCCAACTTAGTGAATAGAAGTTTGTTTTTTCTTTTGTGAACTGCAGCTAATTGCATCAATTTGCCACGGATAACAACTTTATGAGCTTCCCACAATGTAAGAGCTGAAACCTCGTTATTATCGTTAAATGTGAGATAGTCAGTGAGAGCTGTTTCGATGTCTAAACAGTGCAACGGATGTGACAGCATGGATTCGTTAATGCACCACATCTTATCATGAGACCTAGGTATTGGTGAGGCTAGAGTGATGGAAACGGCGCAGTGATCTGTCCATAAATATGGGGTAATTATAGAAGACTTGAACTCAGGCAATATACTTGAAGGAGTAAAAATATGATCGATCCGGGAGAAAGATTTGTGGGGATATGAGTAATGTGTATAATTTCTTCTAGATGGATTAACTTCCCTCCATGTATCAGCCAATTTGTGTGTGGACAATAGATTCCGTAGGGAATGCTTGTGAGTAGTAGAAGTGGGTTTGGATAGGGATTTGTCTAAGAATGGAAAAACCGTTGTATTAGAGTCTCCGCATATCACAACCATTCCAACTTTATGTGTATCCACCAATTGGAAGAGGTGTGATAAGAACGCTTCCGGGCGTTTATTCGGGGCATAGTATGATACTACGGTGATTAAAATTATCTGCAAGAAGACCAGTAAGTAAAATATATCTGCCCTCTGGATCATTGATTTGTGAAATGAGAGTGAATGGCATTGATCGGTGGAATCCAATAAGGGCTCCACGTTGCTTGGTTGTGGCTGAAGCTACAAGGAATTGAGGATAGGTGGAAGATAAGAATTTAGGAAAAACGTTGTCAGTGAAGTGTGTTTCCTGAAGACAGATAATATGTGCCTTCCTAGCCGCAAAAGATCTCATAGCCTTGGCACGTTTCTGAGGTATATTAAATCCTTGTACATTTAAGGATAATATGTTTATGGGGGCCATAGCAGTCTGGGAGTGGTGTTTTTAGGTGAAGGGGTAAAACCCCCGATTAAAGCCGGAATCATCCCCAGGAGAGAAAGAAGACAGGAAGGGAGGAAGAAAGAAGTAGAGAAGAAGTAAAAAAATAAAAGATGAAAGACCCTTGAGAATATATAAACAATTACTGCATAACAATATGTAAAGAGGGTGTGAGAACGTCTCAGGGGCACAGCAAGTGCACCCCAAGAGGTTCCGAAATCATCGTCCAACTTCCGTTTAATATCGGGAGTCGAAGGGTGTAAGGAAGGTGACATGAAATTCCATGTGGCCAGTCAGCACCGGAGAACCTACCAAACAGTACAAATGAACTTAATATAACAGCAACCATAAATTGTAGAGGAAAAAAATAAATAGGGGAGAAAAAAGGGTGGGAGGGGAAACGGGAGACAAAAATATGTTAACATCAGAATCTATGTGAACCTATATAAGGTGGGAGGGGGGAAAAAATGTAAAAAAAATAAAAATTATTTAAATAAAAAAATAAAAATAAAATAATAATAATTTAAGTCAACCAGGTGACTAAAGCGAGGTATGAGTGTAATTCATGAATATGATCTAGCACAATAAGCTAAAAAATTGAAGTGATGAGCAAGCTGGGAAATTGATTGAAGTCAGTCCATGGAGTCGACATTAGGTGGTGACAGGGTCTCATAGCGTCCACGTTTGTGTAGATTTT
Organism: Rana muscosa; assembly: GCA_029206835.1. Taxonomy (NCBI): domain Eukaryota; kingdom Metazoa; phylum Chordata; class Amphibia; order Anura; family Ranidae; genus Rana; species Rana muscosa. The sequence continues at coordinate 592,619,332 of CM055116.1, read as the reverse complement.
GACGGGTGGAGGCAGATGAATCTTGTTTGGAGGATGATCGTGGGGTTGAACGTCTACGTGGCTGAACTGTGTTTTCGGATTGATCCAAAAGGTCCAAATCAAGCAGAACTGTTTGTAATTCTTCTGGGGTACGACAAACATATTTTGTTTCCAAATGGGTGAAGCGCAGGGAGAAAGGGAAACCCCAGTGGTATATTATCTGGTGCTGTTGTAAAACTTGTAGAAAGGGTTTTAATGCCCTTCTCTTGGTTATTGTAAGTGGAGAGAGGTCTGCAAATAGCTGATAAGTATTACCTTGAAAGGTTAGGGCAGAATTACCTCTGGCCGCAGTTAGTATTTTTTCTTTTGTCTTGTAATAGTGGAACCTAACAATTATGTCCCTGGCGGGACCGTTAGGCTTACGAGGGGCTAAGGCCCTGTGCACCCTATCCATTTCCAGTCTTTCCACTGGGGTGCCAGGGAGAAGTTCTTGAAAAAGTGCAAGCATAGTAGCTTGTAAATCCAGTACATGTTCAGGTATTCCTCTAATTCTCAAGTTGGATCGTCTGTCTCTGTTCTCCTGGTCCTCCAACCTTGTTTGCAAGATACGTTTTGTAACGACACCCCCAAATATGAAAGGGGTTAACGCCGTTGAGATATCTTCCCTCTCCTGGAGACACAATCGCTGCCGATCCTCCACACTCAGACGACTACTTCCCATAGGAATTAATCCTTCCGAAAGAACGAGACGCACTCTGTATCTTTCTAACATGAACTACTTTATTAAGAGAAAACACAGGTCTTTTTATACACTCAACGAATCCTTCATTAATCTACATGAACAATGGTCCAACTCCACCCACAACATAACAAGGCCCAATACACATTATTTTGACACCTCCTAGAAGACAACAGGTTAGCTTTTGTCTCCCAATACCCATCTGACCAGACCCAATTTACATGAGCCAATTAGCCACAGCTGCTGTCTCAGACCCATGACCTTTAGACTAGCCTTACTGTCTCCCATTTATCAAAAGACTTCACACAATATTTGCATAACGAACTTTCAATACATATCTTACAATGAAAGGATCTGTAGCCTTTCTGTCTGCTAGTTCCACAACCTATAATTACAGACTTAATTACCACAAGCCACACTAGACAGTAGAATGTAAATCACTCCCCACCTCATCACAGCAATGATTACACAACCCCCACACACAGTATACATCCAATATATGCCCTGTATATACCGTATTGGATATGGCTATCACAGATCATGGTGGGGATCTCATTCACCCTGTGCCCCTAAGTGAGACACAGGGTGGTTTACACATAAGAGGCATTGGGGAAGCTGAAGCAAAGGTATCTCATACTGTCTAAGAGATTCTGGGTTCCCCGGGCCTTCCCGTTACATCTCTCCCCTTTCGGCAGGAGACTAACACAGGAGGTGACCCCAGACGGGTTGATTCCGAAGTTAGTCCATAGTTCCTTTCCTCTAATGCCGGTTTCCACACAGTACCCTTCTGGGGAGAAGACAGGGTGACTGGGCTCAGTCCGTCATGTTGTTGGGGATCATGGCCGACTGCCCAGCAGCCCTGAGGTATACAAGTGGAGACTGAAGTCCCATCCACTTGTGGTGGGTGAAAATCCCCCAGTGCTTGCAAAGCAAGGCTGACATCCTCCTGTCTCAATGTCACACCATTTTCTAAGGTTGTATCAGTGAAGACCGAAGTCCCATCCAGTACCACAGGGACTCCCTCTTCTGTTAGTTGAGAGCAGAGGCCCGCCACACTCTGCTCTGTTGCCAGCTCTTCCGCTGGGTTGCTGTGAGTGGAGACCGTAGTCCCATCCACCGATATCAGCTCAAGTTGCAGTTGTGTGCAGAGGGCAGTAGCATTCTGCCCTGCTACCCGTGATTCAGCTGGGGGTAAAAGCTTTACCACCTCAGCTTGTTGCTGGAGAGAGGGGCCAACTGCCCCGGCTCCCTGAAACTCCACAGTTGTTTCCGGTGCTGGGCAGTGGTTGCTAGCACTCTGCCCTGTTGCCAGCACTTCTGCTGGGGACTCCACACCATCTGCTCTGGCTAACTGTTGGGCAGGGAAAATGGCTGCTTCTCCCCCCTGCATCTCTGAAATCCACTGGGAAAGAGGAACCATCACCTTCTCACCTCGGGCCTCCAAAACTGCCACGGGTGTAGAGCAGGGGTCTGCAGTACTCTGTCCTGCTGCCAGTACTTGAGCAGGCGATGCATAATCCATAACATCCTCTTCGGCTTTAGGGATGGCAATCTTCAGATTTTCCACTGCCGATTCTTCAGCCAGGCTAGCTCCCTGGAATTCCATATCATCCACTTCGGCTTTAGGGATGGCAATCTTCAGATTTTCCACTGCCGATTCTTCAGCCAGGCTAGCTCCCTGGAACTCCATATCATCTACCTCGGCTTTAGAGATGGCAATCTTCAGATTTTCCACTGCTGATTCTTCAGCCAGGATTCCAGAGTTGTCCACTGGTATTTCCTGATAGTCCCAGGCACAGGTCGCACCACCCTGCTGCTGAGCAGATTCTAGCAGCTGTCTGTAGGCGATCTCCGATTGCCGTATTTCCGCCATTCTCCGCTCATGTTGTCGCTCTAGTTCTCTCTTTTGTCGGTCCAATTCTCTCTTTTGTCGCGCATCCTGGAGCTGGATGCCTCTAATGGCTTCCTGTATGTCGGTCTCTGATGGGTTAGCACCATATAATGCCAAGCGCTGTCGAACTCGTTGCTGAAACAAATCTTCAACTGACCGGGGTCCTGCATCACCATCCTTCTGGTCCATCTCGGCTAGCTCCCTGATCAAGGTGGCCTTGTTCTTTGTCCCACTGGTCCCTCCACGGCTCTCAAGTAGGTCTTTCAGCGTGGCTTTCCTGCAGGCTGCATAGCTGCTCCTTCACTGTGGTGGTTTGAAGTGTCCCAGGAACTGGAGGGAAAATCCCGCTGCTGCCAACCAATGTAACGACACCCCCAAATATGAAAGGGGTTAACGCCGTTTAGATATCTTCCCTCTCCTGGACACACATTCGCTGCCGATCCTCCACACTCAGATGACCACTTCCCATAGGAATTAATCCTTCCGAAAGAACGAGACGCACTCTGTATCTTTCCAACATGAACTACTTTATTAAGAGAAAACACAGGTCTTTTTATACACTCAACGAATCCTGCATTAATCTACATGAACAATGGTCCAACTCCACCCACAACATAACAAGGCCCAATACACATTATTTTGACACCTCCTAGAAGACAACAGGTTAGCTTTTGTCTCCCAATACCCATCTGACCAGACCCAATTTACATGAGCCAATTAGCCACAGCTGCTGTCTCAGACCCATGACCTTTAGACTAGCCTTACTGTCTCCCATTTATCAAAAGACTTCACACAATATTTGCATAACGAACTTTCAATACACATCTTACAATGAAAGGATCTGTAGCCTTTCTGTCTGCTAGTTCCACAACCTATAATTACAGACTTAATTACCACAAGCCACACTAGACAGTAGAATGTAAATCACTCCCCACCTCATCACAGCAATGATTACACAACCCCCACACACAGTATACATCCAATATATGCCCTGTATATACCGTATTGGATATGGCTATCACAGATCATGGTGGGGTTCTCATTCACCCTCTGCCCCTAAGTGAGACACAGGGTGGTTTACACATAAGAGGCATTGGGGAAGCTGAAGCAAAGGTATCTCATGCTGTCTAAGAGATTCTGGGTTCCCCGGGCCTTCCCGTTACAAGTTTTTCCTCTTTTAACTGGTCCAATTCCTCAATATGTTGCTGGGTGTAAGATTCTAGTTCATCCACCCTCACCTCTAGTTCAGCAGTTCTCTGCCCAATCTCCCTAATTTCCTTAGTGAGCCTGTCAGTAATTTCATCTGAAGTCTGTTTCAATGCCTTTTGTAATATTCTCTCAAATTGTTTAAACATATTAGGTTTAACAGTGGTTTGTATCTGTTCATCTTCAGAGTCAGTCTCATCTCCACACAGTTGTGCCTTAGAGCTAGGTGACAGAGATATTGAGGAGCGTAGTGTATTATGTTGTGAGGTACTCGGCGGCGCCATTTTGGAAAATGCCCTGCCTGACATCTCCTTTTGTTTCCCCGTTTTTAGTTTGATTTTGGTACCTTTTGTCACCATTCTTCCGTCTCAGGCGTGTTCCTGGAGGTATGCGGTAATGTCAGTGATGATTTTAGAAGTCGCTGCGGCTCTCGGTTCTCCGGTCTGACTAGCCTAGGAGCGGAGCTCTAAGGAAGCGTGACTGCTCCCTCAGGCATCTGCGCATGCACCTCCTCAAACTCACATTCTTTTTTGGTTCAAGGTGGTCCAGGTCCCGTATGACCAGACTTTTAAAGACCTCCACCTGGTGGTTGGGATTGTTTAAAGGGTTGAATAGGGACTTGTTTTTCAGAATCCCCTGAGAATTTGTACTGGTTATTGTATTAGATGTACTCCGCCCCACAAAATGTTTTTTCATGTTCAGTTTTCTGATGTATTTATGTATGTCTATATAGACATTGAATTTATTGACAGGTTGTTTCATTCCACACTTAAGACCCATATTCAGAATATTTAACTCTTTGTGTGTAAGCTCCACTGGACTTAAATTAAATATGCCGTTCGTCAGTTAAATTCAAACTTAAAGGAAAAAAGTCCACAATGAAACTGTAGCAGCGCTATGATCAAATGTTCATTTGAGCATCCTCTATATAGCAGTTCATATAGCAAGCGAAGATAGTGAATGAAATATGTATTGCTGTGACTGGTCAAAATCCTAGTAACAAGTGCTCCGTTCACCAAAAGATGTTCACCGCGTGGGGGGTAAAATTCCCCTTTTGGGGATGCACTCACCAGATATAGGATAAATATGAGCATTCAATCACCAACCACTTTCAGCGTCTCTGCCTTCCACCATAAGTTTCACTTGTTTCCCAGGTATCGCTATCATATGTGAGGAAACAAACACATCTACATATGGCAGTACCGTTTGGAAAGTTTATTGAAAAAAAACCCCTTAGTAACCCCCTTTACAGAAATGCGTACCAAATACAAGTAAAAACAGGCAAATAATAATTGTGAGCGCTTGGATACACCACAACAACCGGGACGCAGACCGATGTGTCTGGTGACATTCAGGGGGAGGGAGCGGTGCATACTTAAGGCCGGTTGTTGTGTGCATAACAAGCTAAATATAAGGTTCAGTGTACTCTTCTTTTTCCAGAGGTGCAAGGTATTTTCATCTCATTCCAGGTAAACTTCTCTTGTAATCACTTCCCCCTCCCTTCTTCTCTAAGGTGTTAAAGCATCTGGACCAATTTGTTGTGTCCAATTCAGGTATCCCTGTTCTCGTTTTAGGGGATTAAATAAACTACCTAAATGTGGCCCTGGATAAACAATCTCCCACACAATGGGGCTGATTTACTAATAACAGTGCGCTGCGCTGGTTCTAACCTTAATTGGTGCGCCAGATAACTCCTTCACTTGGCGCAGGAACCAGCGGCGCACTGTTATAGTAAATACAAATGTCAGCGGCGCTCTATTGAAAATGAATGGTTCCCTATGGGAGCCCATTGATTTGAATAGAGGTCGCCCGGGAAGTCGGATGAAGCGTATCCGACTCGCGGGGCGACTCGTGTGCCGGCTGACACAGGGACAGCGCGACTTTGCCAGGCAACTTGGACACGACCTGAGCGCGTGAAGCAGCCGCTCAAGTTGTGTCCTAGAGGCGACTAGCTGGCCGAGAATGTCTCCAGCGCGATGTCATCGCGCTGGTCCTCGGCAGCCTCGCTGTCCCGTGTTTGGTATGAATCATGAAGGGGAACTCCACGCCGAATTTTAATGAAAAAAACGGCGTGGGGTTTCCCCTCTAGGAGCATACCAGGCCCTTAGGTCTGGTATGGATTTTAAGGGGAACCCCCCTAAGCCGAAAAACCGGCGTGGGGTCCCCCCGAAATCCATACCAGGGAAACCCCCTAAGCTGAAAAAACGGCGTGGGGTCCCCCCCAAAATCCATACCAGACCCTTATCCGAGCACGCAACCTGGCAGGCTGCAGGGGAAGAGGGGGGGGGCGAGAGCGCCCCCCCTCCCTCCTGAACCGTACCAGGCCGCATGCCCTCAACATGGGGGGGTGGGTGCTTTGGGGCAGGGGGGCGACCTGCGGCCCCCCCACCCCAAAGCACCCTGCCCCCATGTTGATGGGGACAAGGGCCTCTTCCCGACAACCCTGGCCGTTGGTTGTCGGGGTCTGCGGGCGGCGGGCTTTTCAGAATCCGAGAGCCCCCTTTAATAAGGGGGCCCCCAGATCCCGGCCCCCCACCCTATGTGAATGAGTATGGGGTACATCGTACCTATTCACCTGGAGGCAAAAAAAGGTAATAAAAAACACAACACAGGTTTTAAAAGTAATTTATTAGGCAGCTCTGGGGGTCTTCCTGCCGGGCGCCCCGCTATCTTCTTCCAGCTCTTTTGCTAGCGGGGTCCCGGGGCTTCCTCGTCGTCTTCGGGGGTCTTCCTGCCGAGCGACCCGCTATCTTCTTCCAGCTCTTTTGCTAGCGGGGCGCCTGGGCTTCGTCGTCGCCTTCTTCCGACTTCGGGGGTCTCTTGTTCTGTTCTCCAGTTCTTCTCCCGCTCTCCGGTGCCTTCTCCACGATCTCCGGTTCTTTCTGCCTTCTGCCGGACGCCCCGCTTTCTTCTGCCAGCTCTTTTGCTAGCGGGGGCCGGTCTTCTTCGTCGCCTTCTTCCCTCTTCTCTTCGCCCGATGTTGCCTCGTCGCTGTCCACCGCTGCAATGATCTGTCCGAGCAGCGGTGCCACTTTTATTGGCATGGGGCGTGTTCACCGGCTGATGCCACCGCTGACCCCGCCCCCGTATAATGTCACAGTCCCGGGGAATGATGGGACTGTGACGTGAAACGGGGGCGGGGTCAGCGGTGGCATCAGCGGGTGACCACGCCCCATGCCAATATAAGTGGCACCGCTGCTCGGACAGATCATTGCAACGGTGGACAGCGACGAGGCAACATCGGGCGAAGAGAAGAGGGAAGAAGGCGACGAAGAAGACCAGCCCCCGCTAGCAAAAGAGCTGGCAGAAGATAGCGGGCGCCCGGCAAAAGGCAGAAAGAACCAGAGATTGTGGAGAAGACACCGGAGAGCGGGAGAAGAACCGGAGATCGTGGAGAAGGCACCGGAGAGCGAGAGAAGAACTGGAGATCGTGGAGAAGGCACCGGAGAGCCAGAGAAGAACCGGAGATCGTGGAGAAGACGGCGAGGAAGCCCGGGACCCCCGCTAGCAAAAGAGCTGGCAGAAGATAGCGGGGCGCCCGGCAGAAAGACCCCCGAAGTCGGAAGAAGACGGCGAGGAAGCCCAGGACCCCCGCTAGCAAAAGAGCTGGCAGAAGATAGCGGGGCGCCCGGCAGAAAGACCCCCGAAGTCGGAAGAAGACCACCGGAGCTGCCCAATAAATTACTTTTCAAACCTGTGTTGTCTTTTTTATTGACTTATTTTGCCACCAGGTGAATGGGTAGGGGTACGATGTACCCCATACTCATTCACATAAGGGGGACCCCAGATACCTGCCCCCCACCCTATCAAAGGGGGCTCCCGGATTCCGATAAGCCCCCCGCCCGCAGACCCCGACAACCAACGGCCAGGGTTGTCGGGAAGAGGCCCTTGTCCCCATCAACATGGGGGCACGGTGCTTTGGGGTGGGGGGGCCGCAGGTCGCCCCCCTGCCCCGAAGCACCAAACCCCCCATGTTGAGGGCACGCGGCCTGGTACGGTTCAGGAGGGAGGGGGGCCGCTCTCTCGTCCCCCCTCTTCCCCTGCGGCCTGCCAGGTTGAGTGCTCGGATAAAGGGTCTGGTGTGTATTTTTAGGGGACCCCACGCTAATTTTTTTTTGTTTTTGGCGCGGGGTTCCCCTTAAAATACATGCCAGATCTGAAGGGCCTGGTATGGATTCTGGGGGGACCCCCACGCCATTTTTTTTTTCATTTTGAGGGGGGGTCCCCTTTGAATTCATACTAGACCCAAGGGCCTGGTATGGACCTGGGGGGGGACCCCACGCTGTTTTTTTTCCATTTTTTTTTTTGAACCGGCATTTTTTTTTTTTACATTTCCTTTAACAACCAGCTATAGATAGGTAAAACAAAAAATTGCAGCAAAATTGCAGTACTTGCGTTTTGAATGCGGGTCCATTGAATTCTATTACATCCAAAACACTGTTTTTGGCCTGGAAAAAAAAAAATCTGCAGTTGCGTTTAAAATCGTTTTTCACAAAGCCTAAAAATGCCTTCAGACGCCAAAGATTTCCACGTTTCAGACGCGGTACCAGCGTTTAGCCGCATTTTAGTTTAGAAGCGTTTTTAAAGGTGACCTATTTTTTTACATTGATAAACTCCAAATTTATGGCAAATGAGGAAAAACCATATACATATATATATATATATATATATATATAAATATATAAATGAAATTGCTTCCATTGCATTGTGGACAATCCACAACTTGTGGCAAGTGATGTGGCACGTGACACGCTAAATACAACTACACTGCTGCTCTCAGCTGCTGATATCACTCTGGTCTCACAAAATAGCTAAAATCGTAAATAATACTGTTTTTGGAGCTTAGGGCGGCTCCTTATCATATGCACGCAAATGTGGTAAAACACGGCATGCAAACGCCACAAAGCGCGCCTTTCTAAACGCCACTTTCAACCTTAGTTCTGAACACTTTGCACCAGCGTCCCGTCTACATGGGGCCTAAAAACGCCTATGCCATTTACAGCTCAAAAACGCCATGGTGGCCATGAGGCCATAGGCTAACATGGAGAGATGTTTTTAAACTGCAAAAAACGCTCAAACAAGCGGCTTGAAAAACGTCCGTGTGCATGTAGCCTTATATTAACCACTTGCGCACTGCCCAGACCAAGTTTCACATTTCAGCGCTGATGCACTTTCAATGACAATTGCGCGCTCATACAACACTGTAACCCAATGAAAATGTATTATTTCTTGGCACACAAATAGAGCTTGCTTTTGGTGCTATTTGATCACCTTTGTGTTTTTTTTTTTCCCCCCTATAAATACAAAAGACCGAGTTAAAAAAAAAAAAAAATGGATATTTTAACCACTTCAGCACTGGGCCTATTCTGGCACTTCTCTCCTTCATGTAAAAATCATAAATTTATGGCTATAAAATTACTTCAAAACACCAAACATTATATATGTTTTTGGAGCAGACACCCTAGGGAATAAGATGGCGGTCATTGCAAATTTTTATCTCGCTCGGTATTTGCACAATAAATTTTCAAACGCCTTTTTTTTGCAAAAAATATTACAGAACAGTAAAGTTAGGCCAATTTTTTGGTATAATGTGAAAGATGTTGTTATGCTGAGTAAATAGATACCTAACACGTCACGCTTTAAAATTGCGCACACTCATGGAATGACACCAAACTTCAGTAATTAAAAATTTCCCTAGGCGATGCTTTAAATTTTTTTACATGTTACCATTTTGGCATTACAGGGGAGGTCTAGTGCTAGAATTGTTGCACTCGTTCTAACGCACGCAGCAATAACTCACATGTGTGGTTTGAACGGCGTTTACATATGTGGGCGGGACTTGCGTGTGTTCGCTTCTGAGCGCGAGCTACCGGGGACATGGGCGTTTTTTCTTATTTTTGCTTATTTTTTTTATTTAGTTTTTTTACTTTTTTGTATTTCTTACTTTTTTTTTTACTTTTTTTTTTTTTGGATCACTTTTATTCCTATTACAAGGAATGTAAACATCCCTTGTAATAGGAATGTGTGTGACAGGTCCTCTTTATGGAGAGATGCGGGGTCAATAAGACCCCACATCTCTCCTCCAGGCTGGAAAGCATGATATTGGTCAAAAAAAATCACCAATCTCATGCTGACAGCCGAGATCACGGCTTGGTTAACATACAGGAACACGGCGTGATGTCATAACGTCGCGCCCGGGCCTCCGACGGTCATAGAGATGACTGGTGACCATCTGGTCACCAGTCATCTCCAAATCGTTCTCCGAGCCCAAGATGTCACAGGAGAGCCCGGAGAAGCACCGGATGGCGGCAAGAGGGGGGGGGGGGGACGTCCCTTCCCGCCGCCTATAAGAACGATCAAGCGGCGGAACTGCCACTATGATCATTTTTATTGTGCACAGAATCGCCGGCTGAAAAGAATGATATCTGAATGATGCCTGCAACTGCAGGCATCATTCAGATGTCACCGCACAAAGCCAAGGATGTCATTTGACGGTGGGCGGTAGGAAACTGGTTAATATTTTTAAAAAAGGTAATTTTTCTTCTTCATTGATGTACACTGATGAGACTGTACTGATGGGCACCGGTGGCAAGGGTGGGCACTGAGAGGTGGCATTGCTAGTTGGCACTGGTGGGCAGTGAGAAGTGGTGGCAATGATAGTTGGCAGTGATGGGCACTGATAGGGAGCACTGCTAGGTGCCACTGATTGGCACCAGTGGTGGGCATTGATAGGTGGCACTGGCAGGGACTACTAATTGTCACAGATGACGCAGAATTGCCTCTTCCTCTTCGGGCCCCATGTCCCTTGCACATAAGCCAGTGATTGCCTTTTTTTTATGCTCACGCTGTCAGCACAAGGAGAAAACAAAAACCATTACCCAGCTTTTGTTTACATCACGTGATCAGCTGTCATTTGCTGACAGCTGATCACATGGTAAAGGGAAGGGATCGGCCCCTTACTCGGATCTGTCATCACCCGAGTCTCAGTGACTCAGTGACCACAGCGCGCGCGCACAAAGGGGAGGACGTTTATTTACGGACTCCCGGCAATTGAGGACCATGCTGTGGCCGTCGATCAGTTATAGCGCTGATCTCAAGTGATTAAAGAGGGTCTAAATGGGCCATTGACATGCATCACAATTCAACTTAGGAATGTGTCTTTGAAAAGTTAAACTAAATAATTTGCCCAATTTATCCTTCCAAATTATTCACTTCCTGTCACATAGCCACACAGGAAGTGAGGGAAAATCCCTAACAATGTCTTTCCTTGGGGACACACAGGTCAATCTAAATACTTTCCCCATTATGAACATTGCAGTGTACACCCCAAATTATTAGGTATTTTGGACTTTGGGGTTTATTTACTAAAGGCAAATCTACTTTGCACTACAAGTGCACTTGCTGGATATCTGAGGGGGACATGCAAGCAAAAAAAAAAACACCATCTTTGCTTTTACATGATTGTAACATCCAATCACCAGTACTTTCCCTCAGATTTTCAGCAGCTACACTTTTACTGCAGAGTGGATTTGTCTTTACTAAACCCCAAACTATACAATGATTTGGGGTGTACACAACAAAGTGCTAGAGTGCAATTTGCTTAATGGGGACACTAGTTAGATTGATCTGTGTGTCCCCAAGAAAAGACATTGGTAGGGTTTTACCTTCACTTCCTGTTTAGCTGTGTGACAGGAAGTGAAGCCAATTTTAAGAAAAGGAGACACAAAGGCCAAACTACCAAAAAAAAAAAAAAAAAAAACATATGCAGGGGTTCTAACACTTACTTTGTTTCCCTCAAAATTCCCACAATTAGAATTGTATGGCCTTGAGCTATTTTTAAGTGCAGTGCTCTAAATCAGTGCTTCTCAAGTACCCCCAACAGGCCATGTTTGCAGGTTTTCCTTCATCTTGCACATGTGCTTTAAATCACAGTTAATGGTTTTGATTTTTGGACAGCAATTCTCGATAAGATAAATTCACAAAACATGTCCTGTTGGGGGTACTTGAGGACTGAGGCTGAGAACCACTGCAGTAAAAAAAAGGAAAATTGAATACTTACCGCTCTGTATTTTTCATTTCCTGGTGACACTCCATGGCAGCACACAATTCATGCATATGCTAGCATGAAGGCACCAGGGTAGATAAATCCCACCTGTTTTTTTTTGACATGCCAATCAGCTGTCACATTTGTTGCAAAGAAAACACAAAACAAACATCAAAACTTTGCATCAAATTTTATTGGTGAACAAAACAAAAAGGGAAAAATAAAAAACATGGTCAATTTGAAACAGTTACAGACTCAACATCTTGAGAAATATTTGGCCCAAAAAAATGCAGCACAGACAATTAAATCAAAGTGAACAAACACACATTAACAACATCAGAATTATTTCAGGGGAACATTTTCCCCACACAAAAAAAATACAATCCACAAAAGTTAACCAATCACCTGTTTTGCAAAGACATAACAAATAAAATACATGTGTTACAAACTCGATAAGGACACCAACATGTACATTTTACCCCCCCACGCACACACACTTGCCTCTTCTCAGGGCAAGCGAACGAATGTTCCCTCTGAGCTTTATATAACATATGTTTGTGTGCTAATGAGGCAATTGAAAACACATGCACAGTCCATGAAACACCCAAAATGCAAGTTCACTCAGGCTGGGTTCACACTAGTGCGACACGACATCTGTCCTACTTTGGATCCGACTTTGCCCTGCGACATGAAGCCGACATATGTCCGACTTTCAATGAACGGGGATCCGACTTGGATCCCCGCCAATATCAGGCACTTTGTTTGGTATGAATCTTTAGGGGGAACTCCAGGCCAAATTTTAAATAAAAAACCGGCATGTGTTCCCCCTCCAGAGGCATACCAGGCCCTTGGGTCTGGTCTGGATTTGAAGGGGCGCCCCTACGCCGAAAAAACGGCGTGGGGGTTCCCCCAAAATCCAAACCAGACCCTTATCCGAGCACGCAACCTGGCAGGCCGCAGGGGAAGAGGGGGGACGAGAGAGCGGCCCCCCTCCCTCCTGAACCGTACCAGGCCGCATGCCCTCAACATGGGGGGTTTGGTGCTCTGGGGCAGGGGGGCGACCTGCGGCCCCCCCACCCCAGAGCACCCTGCCCCCATGTTGATGAGGACAGGGCCTCTTCCCGACAACCCTGGCCGTTGGTTGTTGGGGTCTGCGGGTGGGGGGCTTATCGGAATCCGGGAGCCCCCTTTAATAAAGGGGCCCCTGGATCCCGGCCCCCCGACCCTATGTGAATGAGTATGGGGTACATCGTACCCCTACCCATTCACCTGGTGGAAAAAAATTGCAATAAAAAAACCACACAGCTTTTTAAAGTATTTTATTGCACAGCTCCGGGGGTCTCTACCGTCTTCGGGGGTCTCCGGTGTCGTCGCCGCGCTCTCCGGTTCTTTCTTCTGCCGGGCCACCGCTAACTTCTTTTTAGCTCTTTTGCTAACGGAGGCCCGGTCTTCTCCGTCGTCTCGTCCGGCTCTCCGTTGTCCTTCTGCCGGCCCCGCCACTAACTTCTTTAGCTCTTTTGCTAGTGGAGGAGCCGGTCTTCCCGTCGTCGCCGTCTTCTTCCCTCTTCTCCTCCTCGATGTTGACGCGTCGCTTCCTCCCGCTGTAATACTGGCTCTCCGCTCCGCATTAATATAGGCTTCTCATGACGTCACAGTCACATGTTCCGGGGCACATGGCCCTGGAGCATGTGACTGTGACGTCATGGGAACATGTGACTGTGACGTCATGGGAAGCCTATATTAATGCGGAGCGGAGAGCCAGTATTACAGCGGGAGGAAGCGACGCGTCAACATCGAGAAGGAGAAGAGGGAAGAAGACGCCGACGACGGGAAGACCGGCCCCTCCACTAGCAAAAGAGCTAAAGAAGTTAGTGGAGGGGCTGGCAGAAGGACAACGGAGAGCCGGACGAGACGACGGAGAAGACCGGGCCTCCGTTAGCAAAAGAGCTAAAAAGAAGTTAGCGGAGGCCCGGCGGAAGAAAGAACCTGAGAGCGGGAGAAGAACCGGAGAGCGGGAGAAGAAGAAGGCGACGGAGAAGACCGGGCCCCGCTAGCAAAAGAGCTAAAAAGAAGTTAGCGGAGGCCCGGCAGAAGAAAGAACCGGAGAGCGCGGCGACAACACCGGAGACCCCCGAAGTCGGAAGAAGACCCCCAGAGCTGTGCAATAAAATACTTTAAAAAGCTGTGTGGTTTTTTTATTGCAATTTTTTTCCACCAGGTGAATGGGTAGGGGTACGATGTACCCCATACTCATTCACATAGGGTGGGGGGGCCGGGATCCAGGGGCCCCTTTATTAAAGGGGGCTCCCGGATTCCGATAAGCCCCCCACCCGCAGACCCCGACAACCAACGGCCAGGGTTGTCGGGAAGAGGCCCTGTCCTCATCAACATGGGGGCAGGGTGCTCTGGGGTGGGGGGGCCGCAGGTCGCCCCCCTGCCCCAGAGCACCAAACCCCCCATGTTGAGGGCATGCGGCCTGGTACGGTTCAGGAGGGAGGGGGGGCCACTCTCTCGTCCCCCCCTCTTCCCCTGCGGCCGGCCAGGTTGTGTGCTCGGATAAGGGTCTGGTTTGGATTTTGGGGGGGACCCCCACACCGTTTTTTCGGCGTAGGGGCGCCCCTTCAAATCCAGACCAGACCCAAGGGCTTGGTATGCCTCTGGAGGGGGAACCCATGCCGGTTTTTTATTTAAAAAATGGCGTGGAGTTCCCCCTCAAGAGCAGTACAGCACAAGTCGCATGCCAAAGTCGGATCATGCAAGACTGCGGTCCGACTTTGATCCGACTTCAATGATAGTCAATGGGCTGAAGTCGGATCAAAGTCGGACCGAAGTAGTACAGGGAGCATTTTCAAAGTCGGACCGACATGTGTCGGACCAGTTAAGACGGCTCCCATAGGGAAACATTGATTTTCACACGTCATGCGACATGAGCTCCCAATGTCGGAGCGTTTGTCGCCCCAGTGTGAACCAGGCCTCAATGTAGAGACTGAAATTCAAAGTGGGTACACCTGTTAAGGATGTCCTTCAATTACTAACCCATAAAAACACTCTTTGAGTGAGCATGCCCAGAAATATCCAGGTGCTGTTCACACACAAAAAGCACCCAAAAAAAAAAACTAACTGGCTGGGCATGTGCAGAACAACACCAATGCAGCTAGCAAAAAATAACCCCCCTCCCCCGTCCAAAATTAAGCACATCATCCAGCATGCTACAAAATTAGAGATGGAACAATCACCCCTTCCCACCAACAAATACCATTGCAGTCTATGGGAACTGACTTGTTAATTTTGCTAGTCCCCACTTGGCTGGCTTATCTTCTAGTTATTGGCCTTAAAATGGGGGCCCAGGTCCCACCCTAAGGGACATGTATCAATGTCACCAATTTGGAAAACACCAAAAACAAAACAAAGAGAAGTGCCTTTAAATATGCCAAATTGCTTAAGGGCCATTTCACACCACATGCAGTGCATTGCGTTTTTTATGCATCCAAAATGCATGGAAAGTTGGTTATATGGTTCTAAATGGCAGTGTTTGTTCCAGTGCATTCCAGTTCCCCCAAAAAAGTAGAACATGCTGCATTTTACCTGCATTGGACTGTACTGGAACGCAGCAAAACGCATCATAAACGCACTGGAACGCACCTAAATGCACCAAAAACGCACTGGAACACACTTGTCCTCATCTATGGTTAATAAAATAGAGGGGTGAAAAAAAAGCACTGGACTGCATCAAAAACAAACCAAAAATGCACTGGAACGCATGAAAAACGTGCATGCAGAAAAGCACCTGGAACGTATCCGGATTGCGTTTCTATGGTGTGAACTGGCCCTAGTTCACACTATAGAAACGCAGTCTGGGTGTGTTCCAGGTGCTTTTCTGCATGCGCGTTTTTGACACATTCCAGTGCATTTTTGATGTGTTTTTGATGCAGTCCAGTGTTTTTTTCCCCCTCTTTTCACTTAGGACAAGTGTGTTGCAGTGCGTCTTTGGTGCATTTAAGTGCGTTACGGTGCATTCCAGTGCATTTTTGGTACGTTCCGTTGCGTTTTTGATGTGTTTTACTGGGGTCCAGTACAGTTTTGTACCTAAAAAATGCAGCATGACCAATTTTTTTTTTGCTTTCTGAAACGCACTGGAACGGACTGCAGTGGTGTGAACTATGCCATTGGCATTAATGTGATCAACTTTCTTTGCGTTTTTCATGCATCAAAAAAACGCACTGCACTGCATCCGGTGTGAACTGGCCCTAAATATCATACCGGGGGGTATCTATAGTATGCCTGTAAAGTAGCACGTTTTCCATGTTTATAACAGTTGGAGAGCAAAATTACATTTCTAAAGTAAAATAATAGTCATTTAAAAGTCCTTGCGGCTGTAATGAATTGCTGGTTCCCGTCAATACAGATAAAAGTCATTGAAAATCTTTGATTACACAAAAAACAAAAGCGTGGGGGTCGCCCAAATTCCATTACCAGGCCCTTCAGGTCTGGAATGGATATTAAGGGGAACCCCGCTGCAATTTTTTTTTTTAAAATGACGTGGGGTTCCCCCCAAATATCCATACCAGGCCCTTCAGATCTGGCATGGATTTTAAGGGAAACTCCACCCCAAATTTAAATAAAAATGGCGTGGGGTCCCCCCAAAAATCCACACCAGACCCTTATCCGAGCACATAACCTGGCCGGCCGCAGGGGAAAAGGGGGGGACGAGAGAGCGCCCCCCCTCGCTCCTGGACCGTACCAGGCCACATGCCCTCAACATGGGGAGGATGTCCCCATGTTGATGGGGACAAGGGCCTCATCCCCACAACCCTTGCCCGGTGGTTGTGGGGGTCTGCGGGCGGGGGGCTTATCGGAATCTGGAAGACCCCTTTAACAAAGGGGACCCCCAGATCCCGGCCCCCCCTGTGTGAAATGGTAATGGGGTACAAATGTACCCCTACCATTTCACAAAGAAAGTGTAAAAAATTTAAAAAGTGACAAGAGCCGGTTTTTGACAATTCCTTTATTAATGTCTTTTCCTTTCTTCCTTCTTCTTCCTTCTTCTTCCATCTTCTTCTTCCATCTTCTTCTTCCATCTTCTTCTTCTCTCCATTTGGTTTTCTTACTCCATCTTCATCTTTATCTTCATCTTCCTTCTTCCTTCGGTGCTCTCGTCCGCATCTTGCTCCGGCGTCTTCCCTTCTTTCTTCGGCCGCTCTGTTTGAATTGGAGGTTCCCGCTGTGCGACGCTTCAGTTCTTCAGTTCCCCTCTGGGTCTGCTTACACCCGGTGACCCCGCCCCCTCTTACGCACATGGATTTCACGGGGACTTTCCCCGTGGTGTCAGAGGGGGGCGGAGCCACCGGGTGGCAGCGGACCAAGTGGAGAACTGAAGCGTCGCACAGCGGGAACTTCCAATTCAAACAGAGCGGCCGGAGAAGAAAGAAGAAGGGAAGAAGCCGGAGCAAGATGTGGACGAGAAGACCGAAGGAAGAAGGAAGATAAAGATGAAGATGAGGATGAAGATAAAGATGAAGAGGAAGAAACCCGAATGGAGAAAAGAAGAAGAAGGAAGAAAAGAAAAGACATTAATAAAAGGAATTGTCAAAAACCGGCTCTTGTCATTTTTTTCATTTTTGTGAAATGGTAGGGGTACATTTGTACCCCATTACCATTTCACACAGGGGGGGGGGCGGGATCTGGGGGTCCCCTTTGTTAAAGGGGGCTTCCAGATTCCGATAAGCCCCCCCGCCCGCAGACCCCCACAACCACCGGGCAAGGATTGTGGGGATGAGGCCCTTGTCCCCATCAACATGGGGACATCCTCCCCATGTTGAGGGCATGTGGCCTGGTACGGTTCAGGAGGGAGGGGGGGGCGCTCTCGTCCCCCCCTCTTCCCCTGCGGCCGGCCAGGTTGCGTGCTCGGATGAGGGTCTGGTATGGATTTTTGGGGGGACTCCACGCCATTTTTTTTTTACATTTGGGGTGGAGTTCACCTTAAAATCCATGCCAGATCTAAAGGGCCTGGTATGGATATTTGGGGGGAACCCCATGTCATTTTTAAAAAAAAATTGCAGCGGGGTTCCCCTTAATATCCATTCCAGACCTCAAGGGCCTGGTAGTTGAATTTGGGGGGACCCCCACGCTTTTTTTTTTGTTTTTATCAATGACTTTCAATGACTTTTCTCTATATTGCCGGGAGCCGACAATTCATTATAGCCACGGGTGCTTTTAAATGCCTTTTTTTTCCTTTAGAAATGTCATTTTGCTGGCGCACTGGAAAGTTCAGAGCTGCGCCTGTTCAACTTATGCAAATTGATTTATGTGACTTGACATTTACTAGGATTTTGCCGGCGCAGTGTCCCGGCACGTTTGAACCATTGAAATTCCCGCGCTGAGCTCAAAAAAACCTCCCGCAGCTCGAATCGTACTTGCCGCCGCAGCGGGCTGGTTTTGAAAAAGTTACTTTATCACTCAATTTTGGCCATGTTTGTTATTTGGTCAGGTGTCACTTCACTTCCTCACATCACCCCATGTCACCCCCATTATATTCTCACTTCCAGCTTCTTTATATTTAGATTTTAACATGCTGTGCGCCAGGTCCATAGTGGCGCACTGAGCGCCTCCTCCCGTCCGCCGACAACACTATAGTAAATGGCAAATAGGGCTGCGCTACCGGCGCTAATGTTTTGTAAATACCAAAACAGCCATTGCGCACGCAGATGCGCCAATACTCATGGCGCAAACGTTTCGTAAATCAGTACTCACTCTTTTCTTTCACACATCAATATGGCCCTGGTAAACAATATGATGCTTCCTTCTCAGTACATTCTCAGCAGTCTATCAGGCCATTCCCCCGATTATGAAAATGACTAAACGGGCCTAACCAGGCCACCTGATTTGGCTTGTCAATCCTTTCTGGCTATCGTTGTTTTTTAAACCTGATCTATTCCCAGGTAAACCATATTTTCTAGAACTCAATGATTCTTCATCCAACAGAGGTATTTTGAGGAAGGCACACCTAAAGGTCATTGATTAGCTGTGGTCGCTATGTCACAGCAAGATTCACAAAATAAGAATGCCATAATTAATGCACAGTGTAATAACCATATACATTCTGAAATCCCAGAGGCATTCAAATGATTTTAGGAAAACATTTACTCCTCTAATGCCTTGTACACACGATCGGATTTCCGATGGAATAAAATCCGATGGAATTTTCCGTCTGAATTCCGATGAAGCTGACTTCCATCAGTCTTGCATACACACTGTCAGACTAAATTCCGACCGTCCAAAGCGCGGTGACGTAAAACACTATGATGAGCTGAGAAAAAATAAGTTCAATGCTTCCGAGCATGCGTCAACTTTTTTCTGAGCATGCGTGGATTTTTCTCGATGGAATTCCACACAGACGATCGGAATTTCCCATCGGAAAAATTTAAAACATGTTCTATTTTTTTACTCCGATGGAAAAAAGTCCGATGGGGCCCACACACGATCGGAATTTCCGATGAAACAAGTCCATCGGATTTTATTCCATCGGAAATCCGATCGTGTGTTCAAGGCATAAGACTATTTGTGACCTGCTCTCAAGTTGCTGTCTAGCCACCCTGACTAATTGGAAGAGCAAGACTCTGCAATAGCAGAAGCCCCCCATAACAAGGCCCTAGGTATGAATGGGCTACTGTTTAAAATATATGAGGCCTTTGCCATACGTTTCTCTTTTGTCTATGAACAATGATACCCAAAACATGGAAAGACAATTTACTTCTGGAATGTTATCTCATCTCTCTATTAAAAGCAGATCTTAAAGCTCTAGCGTGAATACTTTTGCAAATGAATAGCCAAAATAGTACATAAATTGATTTATTGTAATCAATCCAGGATTTATTCCTGTGTAGCCAGGTGCTTGGCTAGCAGAGTGAGCAACTACTGTAGATAGACACAGATGTGTTGCAGGTGCTCTGTACTTCTACCAAACTTATGCCACCCCAGTCAACACTGTAGAGCTTCCAGTCAGCAGAGGAAGCCAGCCGGCGTGAATAACTTGGGAGGTCCCAATACAGGCTGCACTGAAGTGTGGTAGATGTAGTTTGGGGAAAGGACCTTGCTATGAGAATAAGTAGGGTGATGGACTACAATCCCCAGGGTAAGGAGGAGAGTGTGAACATTTTTCCTGGACTGGTGGGGCGGGGAATTTCCTCTTGCTGTGAGCGGACCAGGGAAATGCGCATCTCTGCTACACTTCATGAATCTACCAGCCATATCCTGAGACCACAAACTTGACAGCTGGGAGCCATAGTCACGGAGAGGGGGGATTCGCCCTGTATGGAGAGCCAGAGTAATCACCGATAACCAAGTATTCAGGTTGGGGTTCACTGTGTTCCTGGGACTGGTGAGCAGCCGCTTGCTATGTTTAAACTACCACTGCTTTTAGAGAGGGAAAGACTGACCATTTATCTAGTAGCAACAAACCACTGCATGCAGAGCTTTTAACGGTAACAGTACTTATGTGCACTAAGAGAGAGTGGGAAAACTGAGAACAGTGTGACTGATAACACACTAGACCTGAATAATATTGTGACCTTATAGGAAAAAGTGAATGACTTAGTTAAACTCAAATGCAATCATGTGCTCAACGTGATCGTGTAACCATATCCAAATGTCCAATCGTGATAAATCCAAAAAAATATATACTAATATATAAATGCACTTAAAAATATAAAAATATGTATATAGTTGAAGGGTCCAAGTAAATCCAATTTAGACCGTGCAATCCAAAAATGTATCAAAAGTGATTCCCGTCACCAAAATTGAAAAGTGAAAAAATAGAACACACATTAGTTCAGTGCTTGAAGCTTGATTTCTCTTCAGTGCTCCACTGTAAGCAGCTTACCTTGTTGCTAGTTGAGTTTAGTACAACCAGGTCACAGAGTTATTCAGAACAGGTGGACAGTAGCTTGGATGGTGCCAGTTTCCTTCCTGTTGCTGCAATCCTCCCAAATAGCATGTTTACTTTTAATAAAACCTTTTGGTACGGGACTATGCTATGTTTGCCATATCTTTTATTTTATTGAATATGACGTTCATCTGAGACACCACTGCACTGGGATCCACACAAAGCCACAGACAACTAGAGGGACGACGAGTTCAGCGCTCGTGGAGATGCTCCCACATTTTTTATCTGTGAAGTGAGTACCTTTCTGGCGTGTGTGTGTGTATCTCTGGACACTGGTGGTACTATACTATGATCCATCTTCTTTGATTTTATACATGCTATTTGGGAGGATTGCAGCAACAGGAAGGAGACTGGCACCATCCAAGCTACTGTCCACCTGTTCTGAATAACTCTGTGACCTGGTTGTGCTAAGCTCAACTAGCAACAAGGTAAGCTGCTTACAGGCACAGAGGTGGAGCACTGAAGAGAAATCAAGCTTCAAGCACTGAACTAATGTGTGTTCTATTTTTTCACTTTTCAATTTTGGTGACGGGAATCACTTTTGATACATTTTTGGATTGCGCGGTCTAAATTGGATTTACTTGGACCTTTCAACTATATATATATTTTTATATTTTTAAGTGCATTTATATATTAGTATATTTTTTTGGATTTATCACGATTGGACATTTGGACATGGTTACACGATCACGTTGAACACATGATTGCATTTGAGTTTAACTAAGTCATTCACTTTTTCCTATAAGGTCACAATATTATTCAGGTCTAGTGTGTTATCAGTCACACTGTTCTCAGTTTTCCCACTCTCTCTTTGTTTAAACACAGCGCTAACACCATCACTGTTGTATATTGTTTTGAGTTTTCTTGAATTGGATTCACAGGTGTCTGGCAGCAGTGCCCCCCCCCCCACCCTCCCCTCTGTGTCCCCCCCCCACCCCCTTTCTTGTTAGGGTTTTAGGTTCACTTATCCATTTCATGCTAGGGCAGCGCGGGAGTTCCCCCAATTTTTTACTTATGTGCACTACCTTAAAGACTGGGCCATACCAAATAGCCATCAGAAGATTGAGAGCCAGGAGCCAACAAGCTACTGACTGCATCACAGGGATCATACACTTGGTGGCTTATAACCAAAGGCACCCCCATGTACACCATATGTACATACAGAGTGCACTCTGAGATGTTACTGACTACTGACTGCAGAGAAGCTCCTGTACTGTTGTCTATCCTTTCTGATACCGTTCATCACTAGGGATGAGCCGAACACCCACCGGTTCGGTTCGCACCAGAACCTGCGAATGGACCGAAAGTTCGCGCAAACTATCGAACCTCGTTTAAAGTCTATGGGACTCGAACGTTTGGAATCAAAAGTGCTCATTTTAAAGGCTAATATGCAAGTTATTGTCCTAAAAAGGGTTTGGGGACCCGGGTCCTGCCCCAGGGGACATGTATCAATGCAAAAAGAAGTTTTAAAAAACGTCCGTTTTTTCGGGAGCAGTGATTTTAATGATGCATAAAGTGAAAAAAAAAGTGAAATATTCCTTTAAATATCGTACCCGGGGGTGTCTAAAGTATGCCTGTGAAGTGGCATGTGTTTCCCGTGTTTAGAACTGTCCCTGCACAAAATTACATTTCTAAAGGGAAAAAAGTCATTTAAAACTGCTTGCGGCTTTAATGTAATGTCTGGTCCCGGCAATTTGAATGAAAATCATTGAGAAAAATGGCATGGGTACCCTCCCCCCCCCCCAGCCCATTACTAGCCCCTTTGGGTCTTGTATGGATATTAAGGGGAATCCCGCACCCAAATTAAAAAAAGGAAAGGCGTGGGGCCCCCAGGCCCTATATACTCTGAACAGCAGTATACAGGCGGTGCAAACAAGACAGGGACTGTAGGTTTGTTGTTACGTAGAATTTGTTTGTAATTTTGAACTGGTACATTTTTTAAGTGTAGCTCCAGCCAAAAAATCTATTTTTAAGCTTTTTGGAAAACATAGTGAAGGGTTATCACCCCTGTAACATTTATTTTGCAGTCTGTGCACCTGTTCAGAAAATTTCACCTCACTTTCCATCCCAATGACAAATGTTTTTTTGAAAACAAGCAAGGATTGGTGATAAAGCATCAGTGGAGAGGAGACACCTTTTCCCCATATTAACTCTTACAGGAGAGAATTTCCCTTCCTAGGGGTAGATTTCCTCTCACTTCCTGTTGTCTCCTTCCGTTTGCAAGTAGGAGTCGTTTGTAAGTTGGATGTTTGAAAGTAGGAGTCGGCCGTATATACTCTGAAGAAATTTGGCCCTTAGGTGTTGGTGTTGCCACAACACTGTAAGCCCTCACAGTTACTCTTGGTAGGCACAGGAACGCCCTGCTGTGAACTATTATATCAAGATTTGTAATTACATGCCATTGTTGAACAGTGGTAGGAAAAATTGGGCGTTTGGTGGTGGTGCTGGTGCTGGTGCAACAACACTGTAAGTCCTCACAGTTACTCTTGGTGGGCGCAGGAATGGGCCCAGCTGTGAAATATTAGATCAAGAATTGTAATTACATGTCCCTGTTGAACAGGGGCAGACAAATTGGGCCTTTGGTGGTGGTGGTGGTGGTATTGCCACAACACTGTAAGCCCTTACAGTTACACTTGGTGGGCGCAGGAATGGGCCCTGCTGTGAAATATTAGATCAAGAATTGTAATTACATGCCCCTATTAAACAGGGGCATAAAAATTGGGCCTTAGTCACTGATGCCACAACACTGCAACCCCTCACAGATACTCTAGTTGGAGCGCAGGAATGAGCCCTGCTGCAAAGTATTGCATCAAAAATTGTAATTACACGCCCCTGTTAAACAGGGGCAGAAAAATTGGGCCTTAGGCACTGGTGCCACAACACTGCAACCCCTCACAGATACTCAAGTTGGAGCGCGACTGCAAGATAAGGTTCGCAACCTTACCCTTGTAACGTGGATCAAGGAGGGTTGCCAGCCAGTAATGATCCCTCTCCTTGATAGCACGAATACAAGGATCCTTCCGCAGGCTTTGCAGGATCAGGGAGGCCATGCAGCGTAGGTTTGCTGAGGCATTCGGTCCGGAGTCCTCTGGGTCACTCAGGACGACATGATCCGCAGCCACCTCCTCCCAGTCACGTACAAGTCCATGGGTGTCTTGGGACTGTAATTGATCCATTTAAGACTTCTGCTGATGCTGAGTGCAAGGCTCCCCCTCCATGCTGACACAATCCTCCTCCTCCTCTTCCTGTGTGATAGGCGGGCCAGCAGGAACACTGTCTGGATAAAGGGGGCCTTGAGAGGTAAGGAAGTCCTCCTCTTCCTCCCTCTGTTCTGCCTCAAGTGCCCTGTCCATTATTCCACGCAGCGTGTGCTTCAACAGGTGGACAAGAGGGACAGTGTCACTGATGCATGCACTGTCACTGCTCACCATCCTCGTGGCCTCCTCAAATGGTGCCAGGACAGTGCATGCATCCCTGATCATGACCCACAAGCTCCCCTGACCCTGTCCTGGTGCCATATTGCAACAGATACTCATTGATGGCCCTCTGCTGCGCGTGCAGCCACTGCAGCATGGCCAACGTTGAGTTCCACCTGGTGGGCATGTCACAGATTAGGCAGTTCTTGGGCAGGTTAAATTCCTTTTGCAGGTCAGCCAGCCGAGCACTGGCATTATATGACTGGCTGAAATGCACACAGACTTTCCTGGCCTGCCTCAGGACATCTTGTAAGCCCGGGTACCTGCCCAAGAACCGCTGCACCTCCAAGTTAAGGACGTGAGCCAAACAGGGCACATGGGTCAGGTGTCCCTGTCGGAGGGCAGAGAGGAGGTTGGTGCCATTGTCGGAAACCACCTTTCCTGGCTTAAGCTGGCGTGGAATCAACCACCTCTGAGCCTGCCCCTGCAGAACTGACAGAATCTCTGCCCCAGTGTGGCTCCTGTCCCCCAAGCACACCAGCTCAAGCACCGCATGGCATCTCTTTGCCTGCCTACTTGCATAGCCCCTTGAACGCCTACGGAGCACCGCTGGTTCCGAGGACAAAGCACAGGAAGAGGCCATGGAGGAAGAAGAAGAGGAGGGGGTGGAGGAGAGAGGTGTGTCAGAATCACCAGTAGTAGCATTTTGGAGGCATGGTGGCGGAACAACCTCCAACACTACTGCACCTTGTCCTGCATCCCTCCCAGCTGCCAGCAGAGTCACCCAATGCGCTGTGAAAGATAGGTAACGTCCCTGTCCATGCCTGCTGGACCATG
Source organism: Rana muscosa (assembly GCA_029206835.1). NCBI lineage: Eukaryota > Metazoa > Chordata > Amphibia > Anura > Ranidae > Rana > Rana muscosa. Next base: position 592,594,279 of record CM055116.1, on the reverse strand, counting down.
AGTCAGCGGTAATATGCACCTTACCGCTGACCACTGTAAGAGTGAGAGCCCCTGTCTTGGTGAAAATGTGTTTAAAATGGACACAGGACTCTCAAAGAAGCAATTTGAGAAGTTCCAGCAAAAGATTGCTGAGCAGAGAAAACTATGCTGTAAGTTTTCTCTGGATTTTGTAAGCCTGGATTGGGGCTGGAAACTTGAAGACTTCAAAGAGCATTGGGAGGGATGGAGTCTTCAGTCATGTGTCCGGGTTTTCCAGGTGCTCTGCAGGTTGTGTGTGTCCAGGTGCACACGCTCGTTAAAAGGCAGAGCTGAAGATAGCTCAATGTGTGTGGGAAAGGAGTTGGTGTTACAGCAGTTGCTGGAGGGAAGTGTGCTACTGATAAAGAACTCAGGCAACATCCTTAAGACGGTTCTCCATCTGGGAGAGGTTCCAGGTCAGTAGACAGAGAGTTGGGCTAGCTGAGAGAGTCGGGGAGATTATAGCTGAGACAACTGGAAGAGAGAATCTTGGGGACCAGAGGGGACTGTAAGTCTTGGAGGAGTGTGGAAGGCTGGAGTGTCAGGAGAGCCCTTCCTAGAGGCCAGGAGTGGGCCTGTGCAGCAAGGAACTGTGCCCAAGACTGAGCAAGCCTTAAGAGCCAGGTGGATTGGCATTTTCATGTGTTAATGTTTTTGGGAGAAGAACCCCTGTGTGGGTAACCAAATGCATGTATGAACTTTCCTTTTTGTTTCTTTCAATAAAAGTGGGCTACCACACCCTTAAATCTTAGTTCCTGTTGGCTGTGAACTCACTTACAATGCATCTATCACTAAGCAAAACATCCCGCAATGTTACACCGCCCTGTCCAGCGAGGCCAAGACATTGCCTTCCACATGCCGGTAGAGAGCCACAATTGCCTTCCGTGAGAAAAAGTGGCGTTTGGGAACCTGCCACTGAGGAACCGCACATTCCACAAACTCACAGAAGGGGGCAGAGTCTACCAACTGAAAAAGGCAGCAGTTGAAGTGCTAGCAATTTAGCCAAGCTGGCATTCAACCGCTGGGCATGTGGATGGCTGGGAGCGAACTTCTTTCGGCAGTGCAGCAGCTGGGACAGGGAAATTTGCCTGGTACAATCTGATGTTGGTGTACCGATAGCAGATTGCCCGCAAGTACTTGGCTGTGACACACCTAATTCTACACCTTCATTCCTCTCAGTGCAGGTTTCAGAGAGGACTGAAGGTATAGTGGGGTTGGAGATCCCAGCTGATGAGGAGCAAGGTGTGGGTCTTTTAGGTGTGCTTGCCAACGAACTGCATGGCAGGTCGACATATGTCTGATCAAACATGTGGTGCCCAAGCGGGTGATGTTTTGGCCACGCGAGATACGCCTGTGACATATGTTGCAAATAGCAGCGCTGCGATCTGATGCACTCGTCTCAGAAAAGGCCCACACCAAAGAACTTTTGGAATAATGCGCAGAGCTGGCAGCGGCCTGCACATGCAGAGCTCTGCGGTGTGATGCTGTCGGTGTGCTGCCCTTAAGCTGGCCCCTGGAGGGCATCCTGCCTCGTTGGAGATGTGCCTCCTCCTCCTCTCTCCTATCAGGCACCCACGTGGAGTCAGTGACCTCATCATCCCCTCCCTCCTCATCACTGGAGCAAACCTGGCAGTATGCTGCAGCTGGGGGAACATGACTGCCAGATTACCGTCCTTCTTGGGCACCCCCTCTCTCTGGGCTCACGTTACTGCCTTCCTCTAGCTGGGTACCATCATTGGAGCCTTCAAAACGCTGGGCATCCTCCTGGAGCATGTCCTGAATACTGTGGTCAAACAGTTCGGGGGACTCCTCAGGAGGACATGGTGGGGCTAGGTAAAGAGTGACTGATGCCATTGAGCCGAGGGAAGAGGCCACTTTGGCAGCTGCTTTGCCAGACAAAGTACCCTGAGCCTGGGTGAGAGAGGATGAGGAGGATGAGGACGGCTTGGTCATCCACTCTACAAAGTCTTCGGCATGTTGCGGCTCAACACGGCCAGCTGCCGAAAAAAAGGACACGGCCACGTGCTGATGAGGATGCACCGTGTCCACGACCAGCACTGTTGCCTCTAGACACAGAGCCTGCTTGCCCTCTTTTATTGGCTTGTGACTGTCTGCCTCTCCTTGTTGTCCTTCCAGACATACTAATGGTCTGCAGGGAGATGTAGCTGCACAAAGCTGGGATGTGTATATATATATATACTGATGCTAGCAGAATCAACTGCCTGCCTGTAGTATTATTAGTATGAGAACAACAGCAATTGTCTTCAGTTAGCTTTAGTTGCACACTGTGCAGAGGACACAGTACACTAACCTAAAATACTGCAGCGCCCTGTGTCAGGGAAGGCTTTACCCACTGGTGGCGCTGTCGGTCGTATGGATCGCAGTAATAGTGTCCACCAGCAGGTGTCCTCTCGCAGTCTGTACCTTTGACAGAGGATCTCACCTGCTGGTGGTAATGCCTGATCCATGGGCCGTAGTACCGGCGTCCACCAGCGGGGGTATTCTGGCAGTGTGGGACAGACAGCACTTCCTGTGGTCAGCTGTGACCTGAAGCCTGATTACAAGACTTTTTTATATACCCGGCAAGTGCAACACTCCTTGCCCTGGTATCTCTCTTCCTGACCCCCTGGACCTGTGACCCGGACTTAGATTGTATCTTATCCCAACCTGCACCCTGCCTGATCCGATCCGACCCAATCCCTACCTTGAACCTGCACCCTGTTTAACCCGATCCCTACCTTGAGCTTATCCTGTGTTTTGTCTCCGTGGTCACCCAGATCCCTGCTCTGCAGCCTACCCATCCGTCCCCTCCTTGTTCCTGCTTCTTCCCATCCTTACTGCTGGATCCCCTTGTGTATGACCTTGGCCTGGCTCTGTACTACGATTCCGGTATCTCCCATATTTGTATATATTGTTTATAGTCACTGCTTGTTGATTTATTCATTGCACTGTGTTCTGTTTGAGGTGGTTGTTTGTTGGTCACTTACCGTAATAAATTGTTATATTTGTACTACACTCGTTTGGGTCTCCTCTGTGCAGTCACACAGTCTGGTTTGCTAACATTCTCTGACAGTATACCAGGGCGGCCATCTTTAAACCAGACGTGGCGGCATTTAAGGGACCATCCTGGTTTGTTAGACCCAGTTGTGATGGATTGTAACAAAATCATTTATTATTCTCTGCTGGCAGCATGGCTGCCATATCTCAGCCCCCACACAGTGCACTACAAGTCCCAGCAAAACATGGCTGCCATATCTCAGCCCCCACACAGTGAACTACAAGTCCCAGCAAAACATGGCTGCCATATCTCAGCCCCCACACAGTGCACTACAAGTCCCAGCAAAACATGGCTGCCATATCTCAGCCCCCACACAGTGCACTACAAGTCCCAGCAAAACATGGCTGCCATATCTCAGCCCCCACACAGTGCACTACAAGTCCCAGCAAAACATGGCTGCCATATCTCAGCCCCCACACAGTGCACTACAAGTCCCAGCAAAACATGGCTGCCATATCTCAGCCCCCACACAGTGCACTACAAGTCCCAGCAAAACATGGCTGCCACATCTCAGCCCCCACACAGTGCACTACAAGTCCCAGCAAAACATGGCTGCCATATCTCAGCCCCCACACAGTGCACTACAAGTCCCAGCAAAACATGGCTGCCATATCTCAGCCCCCACACAGTGCACTACAAGTCCCAGCAAAACATGGCTGCCATATCTCTGCCCCCACAGTGCACTACAAGTCCCAGCAAAACATGGCTGCCATATCTCTGCCCCCACAGTGCACTACAAGTCCCAGCAAAACATGGCTGCCATATCTCAGCCCCCACACAGTGCACTACAAGTCCCAGCAAAACATGGCTGCCATATCTCTGCCCCCACAGAGCACTACAAGTCCCAGCAAAACATGGCTGCCATATCTCTGCCCCCACAGTGCACTACAAGTCCCAGCAAAACATGGCTGCCATATCTCAGCCCCCACACAGTGCACTACAAGTCCCAGCAAAACATGGCTGCCATCCATATCTCAGCCCCCACAAGTCCCAGCAAAACATGGCTCCCATATCTCTGCCCCCACAGTGCACTACAAGTCCCAGCAAAACATGGCTGCCATATCTCTGCCCCCACAGTGCACTACAAGTCCCAGCAAAACATGGCTGCCATATCTCTGCCCCCACACAGTGCACTACAAGTCCCAGAAAAAACGGGGCTGCCATATCTCAGCCCCCACAGTGCACTACAAGTCCCAGCAAAAACGGGGCACTACAAGTCCCAGCAAAAACGGGGCACTACAAGTCCCAGCAAAAACGGGGCTGCCATATTTCAGCCCCCACAGTGCACTACAAGTCCCAGCAAAAACGGGGCACTACAAGTCCCAGCAAAAACGGGCTGCCACCAGTCCAAACACAGCACAATGAGACTGCACAGCCTTCTACTCACTCCTTGGCTGCCATACACTCGGGCTCCCCACACTCCCCACACAGCGGTGTCCTCCTACCTGAGTCTGGGCTGCCTGGATGTCACGCTGCATGGTGTAAACAAGCATCTCCCTGCTCTGCCTAGTGACAATGACACTGATCTCCGCCCCTTGTGAACTGGAGTCAAGCCATCAGACAGTTGCAAATCAGTGATCTTGCTATCAGACAAGTTATTTTTGGTTGGATATAAAACACAGAAAAACTAAATATAACATAATGTATGTGTGACAGCTCTGTGTAATCATTATTTTATATATTACATCACTCTCTCTAACATTTACAATACAGTATGATTTTACTGTGGAAAGTTAAAGATACAGAGCCCCAAATATCAACCCTTTGGCTACATAGTGACATTTTGGCACTACTTCTAAATGGGTTCAAAACAAAATCTCCCATTGGACCAAGACGTTTACAATGCAGATGTGTCATACACACCCCGTTCTGTGATATCTTTAAATTTCCACAGTAAAATCATACCGTATTGTAAGATATCATAGAGGGGGGTGTGTATGACACATCTGCATTGTAAACGTATTGGTCCAATGGGAGATTTTGTTTTGAACCCATTTTGAAGTAGTGCCAAAATGTCACTATGTAGCCAAAGGGTTGATATTTGGGGCTCTGCATCTTTAAATTTCCACAGTAAAATCATACTGTATTGTAAGATATCATAGAGGGGGGTGTGTATGACACATCTGCATTGTAAACATATTGGTCCAATGGGAGATTTTGTTTTGAACCCATTTAGAAGTAGTGCCAAAATGTCAGTTTGTAGCCAAAGGGTTGCAATTTGGGGCTCTGTATCTTTAAATTTCCACAGTAAAATCATACTGTATTGTAAGATATCATAGAGGGGGGTGTGTATGACACATCTGCATTGTAAACGTTTTGGTCCAATGGGAGAATTTGTTTCTGACGCATTTTGAAGTATTGCGGAAATGTCACTTTGTAACCAAAGGGTTGATATTTGGGGCTCTGTATCTTTAAATTTCCACAGTAAAATCATACCGTATTGTAAGATATCATAGAGGGGGGTGTGTATGACACATCTGCATTGTAAACGTATTGGTCCAATGGGAGATTTTGTTTTGAACCCATTTAGAAGTATTGCGGAAATGTCACTTTGTAGCCAAAGGGTTGATATTTGGGGCTCTGTATCTTTAAATTTCCACAGTAAAATCATACCGTATTGTAAATGTTAGAGAGAGTGATGCAATATATAAAATAATGATTACACAGAGCTGTCACACATACATTATGTTATATTAAGTTTTTCTGTGTTTTATATCCAACCAAAAATAACTTGTCTGATAGCAAGACCACTGATTTGCAACTGTCTGATGGCTTGACTCCAGTCCGTGTGATCGGAGTGGTGATCAGTGTCATGTCACACACAGCCCATCCCCCCCTACAGTAAGAAGCACTCCCTAGGAAACACTTAACCCCTACAGCGCCACATACTGGTTAACCCCTTCACTGCCAGTGTCATTTTCACAGTAATCAGTGCATTTTTATAGCACTGATCGCTGTAAAAATGACAATGGTCCCAAAAATTTGTCAAAAGTGTCCGATGTGTCCGCCATAATGTCACAGTTATGATAAAAATCGCTGATCGCCGCCATAACTAGTAAAAAAAAAAAAAAATATTAATAAAAATGCCATAAAACAGTCCTCTATTTTGTAGAAGCTATAACTTTTGCGCAAACCAATAAATAAGCGCTTATTGCGATTTTTTTTCTTTTTTTTACCAAAAATATGTAGAAGAATCGACCTAAACTGTGGAGAAAAAAAAAGTTTATATATTTTTTGGGGATATTTATTAAAGCAAAAAGTTAAAAATATTGCATTTATTTTAATATTTTAAAATTGTCGTTCTGTTTTTGTTTATAGTGCAAAAAATAAAAACCGCAGAGGTGATCAAATACCACCAAAAGAAAGCTCTATTTGTGGGAAAAAAAGGACGTCAATTTTGTTTGGGAGCCACGTCGCACGACTGCGCAATTGTCAGTTAAATCGACGCCGTGCCTAATCACAAAAAGTGGCCTGGTCTTTGACCAGCAAAATGGTCCGGGGCTGAAGTGGTTAAAATCTGTATTTTTTGCTGCGGTCTTTTAACCACTTCCATACCGGGCCATTGTAAAATGACGCCGGCAGGAACCCTCTCTCCCTCCGGGTGGACGTCATATGACGTCCTGGGTTTGAGGGGGGATATCTGAATGATGCCTGCAGCTAGAGGCATCATTCAGATATCCTTTTTTTCAGCCGGCGATCCTGCGCACCATAAGAACGATCATAGCATCGGTTCCGCCGCTTGATCGTTCTTATAGGCGGTGGGAGGGGACATCCCCCCTCCCGCCGCCATCCGGTGCTTCTCCGGGCTCTCCCGTGCCATCGGGGACCCGGAGAGAATCGTCCGGCGCCGGTGGTGGGTCACGTGACGAGCATAGAGATGACTGGTGACCAGATGGTTACCAGTCATCTCTATGACCCTCGGAGGCCCGGGCGCGATGTGATGACGTCACGCCCGGGTCCTCAAATGTAAACAAAGCCGCCATTGCGGCTGTAAGTATGAGATCAGTGAATTTTTTTTCACGATCTCATGCTTTCCAGCCTGGAGGAGAGATGCGGGGTCTTATTGACCCCGCATCTCTCCATAAAGAGGACCTGTCACTAGGGCTGGGAAAAAAAATCGATTTTAATCTTGAATCGAGTTTTGAGCTCAAATCGATTCAGTTTTGAAGAAAATCGATTTTTTTAGATAAATTTTTTTTTTGAAAAAAAAAAAAATTTTTTTTTTTCCTTCAAAGTTTCCGTAGCAGGACTGCAGGGGGCGTATCCATAATGGCACTGGGCAGCGTTACCCCAATTACATCTACTCGCTGCAGCCGCCGTCTGCCCACCTGATCAGCGTGTCATGCAGACAGACGGCGGCCATTGCAGTGTTCAAAAGCCGCACCTCCCGAGTCCTCGTCATCTGTGATAGGCGGAACACTCAATTTCACAGCAGGCAGTATTCAGCCTATCACGGACATCCTCTCATCCTCGTCTGTGTTATGAGGATGACCATGATAGGCGGAACACTGAATGCTGGGAAATTGAGTGTTCCGCCTATCACAGACGAGGAGGAGGCGCGGCTTTTGAATACTGGAATGGCCACCGGTGTAGCAGTAAAATCCGTATACCATGAAAATCTGCATCAGGTACGGGCACAGTGATTGAAGCATGGGCACAGTGAGACACGGGCACAGTGAGACAAGGGTACAGTGAGGCATGGACACAGTTCAATTCAACTAAGAGTAACCTCAGGATTTTTTGTTGTTTTATTAGCTAAATCCAAATACAGTATTAATAATTTGGATGTTTATCAATCTTTGTTGCACACTGCAAAAAACAACAAAAGGTCACAAGCGCTAAATTGGTGGATAAAGAAAAAAATATAATGGATGATAATAATAAGAAAAAAATCCCAAATATTTTGGGAAGTACAAAGTATCCAAAAGGGGGAAAAAACAGGATCCAGCGCAGCAAGAAAAAATCCGTACCCAGAAGTACAAAATACACAACATGCACACAATATAATCCAGCGCTCATGGAACATACATTATTAACTATTGAAAACTCTTGAAGAATTGATAAAAAAGCTTAGTCCATTTATCACAATAAAGAGAGAGATCCAATCCCAAATGTGCAGAGGGCAAAGGAATCTTAACTCTCCAGTTGCCAGTGGTGACAAACTTGTTAAACTTGCAGTGACATCCGTGGAGCAAGGAGGGGTTAAAGTCAAAACAAAGCCTGTGGCATGATCTCCGTGTGAGCACAGTACCTTGAATCAGGGCTTGACAAATTTGCTTGGAATCTAGGAGCCAGCTAAAAAAGTTAGGAGCCAGGAACAGGCCCCGTCCCGCCGAGCTTGCGCGCAGAAGCGAACGCATACGTGAGTAGCGCCCGCATATGAAAGCGGTGTTCAAACCACACGTGAGGTATCGCCGTGATTGGTAGAGCGAGAGCAATAATTCTAGCCCTGGACCTCCTCTAATTTAAAACATGCAACCTGTAGAATTTTTTAAACGTCGCCTATGGAGATTTTAAAGGGTAAAAGTTAGTCGCCATTCCACGAGCAGACGCAATTTTGAAGCGTGACATGTTGGGTATCAATTTACTCAGCGTAACATTATCTTTCACAATATAAAAAAAAACTGGGCTAACTTTACTGTTGTCTTATTTTTTTATTAAAAAAAAGTGTATTTTTTCCCAAAAAAGTGCGCTTGTAAGACCGCTGTGCAAATACGGTGTGACAGAAAGTATTGCAACGACCGCCATTTTATTCTCTAGGGTGTTAGAATAAAAAATATATATAATGTTTGGGGGTTCTAATTAGAGGGCAGGAGATGGCAGGGGAAACAGACAGGGAAACTCCATTAGCATTGCTGGTTGTCATACCAACGGCCACCACAAGATGGCGCTAGACCACAGAAGGAAGCATAGGCCTGCAGAAGGCCGCAAAGCCGCGGCCTCAATTACCGGCCGGCGCGGCCCGACGCGATCCCGCGGCGCGGAGGGGGGGCACGGAGAGACGGGATTCCCCAGCTGTGCTGCCCCAGGCGCCAGGTCGCTAATTCTAGTCGCAATGGCGACCTGGCGCCCGGGGTTTGTCGAGCCCTGCCTTGAATGATGGACAACAGGCAGACCAGCGTGTGGAGGGCCCTCCAACCCAAAAGAATGCAGAGCCAGGATCGCAGCAAGGCTGGGACAGAAGGAATCACAAACAGAGTTTCAAGAGTTTTCAATAGTTAACCACTTAAGCCCCGGACCATTTCGGGCCATTAGGACCAAGCCTGTTTTTGGGATTCGGCACTGCGCTGCTTTAACTGTAAATTGTGCGGACATGCAATGTTGTACCCAAATGAAATTTGCGTCCTTTTCTTCCCACAAATAGAGCTTTCTTTTAATGGTATTTGATTGCCTCTGCGATTTTTATTTTTTGCGATATAAACAGAAAAAGACCGAAAATTTTGAAAAAAAATGATATTTTCTACTTTTTGTTATAAGAAAAATCGAATAAACTCAATTTTAGTCATACATTTAGGCCAAAATGTATTCAGCCACATGTCTTTAGTAAAAAAAATGTCAATAAGCGTATATTTATTGGTTTGCGCAAAAGTTATAGCGTTTACAAACTAGGGTACATTTTCTGAAATTTACACAGCTTTAAATTTATGACTGCCTATCTCATTTCTTGAGGTGCTAAAATGGCAGGGCAGTACAAAACCCCCCCAAATGACCCCATTTTGGAAAGTAGACACCCCAAGGAAATTGCTGAGAGGCATGTTGAGCCCATTGAATATTTTTTTTTTTCGTCCCAAGTGATTGAATAATGACAAAAAAAAAAAAATTACAAAAAGTTGTCACTAAATGATATATTGCTCACACATGCCATGGTTATATGTGGAATTGCACCCCAAAATACATTCTGCTGCTTCTCCTGAGTACGGGGATACCACATGTGTGGGACTTTTTAGGAGCCTAGCCACGTACGGGACCCCGGAAACCAAGCACCGCCTTCAGGATTTCTAAGGGCGCAAATTTTTGATTTCACTCCTCACTACCTATCACAGTTTCGAAGGCCATAAAATGCCAAAATAGCACAAACCCCCCCAAATGACCCCATTTTGGAAAGTAGACACCCCAAGCTATTTACTGAGAGGCATGTTCAGTCCATGGAATATTTTATATTTTGCCACAAGTTGCGGGAATATGACAAACTTTTTTTTTTTTTCACAAAGTTGTCACTAAATGATATATTGCTCACACATGCCATGGGCATATGTGAAATTACACCCCAAAATACATTCTGCTGCTTCTCCTGAGTACGGGGATACCACATGTGTGGGACTTTTTGGGAGCCTAGCCGCGTACGGGACCCCAAAAACCAAGCACCGCCTTCAAGGTTTCTAAGGGCATAAATTTTTGATTTCACTCCTCACTACCTATCACAGTTTTGAAGGCCATAAAATGCCAAGATGGCACAAAACCCCCCCAAATGACCCCATTTTGGAAAGTAGACACCCCAAGCTATTTGCTGAGAGGCATGTTGAGCCCATTGAATATTTTTTTTTTTTGTCCCAAATGATTGAATAATGACAAAAAGAAAAAAAAAAATGTACAAAAAGTTGTCACTAAATGATATATTGCTCACACATGCCATGGTTATATGTGGAATTGCACCCCAAAATACATTCTGCTGCTTTTCCTGAGTACGGGGATACCACATGTGTGGGACTTTTTGGGAGCCTAGCCGCGTACAGGGCCCCAAAAACCAAGCACCGCCTTCAGGATTTCTAAGGGCATAAATTTTTGATTTCACTCCTCACTACCTATCACAGTTTTGAAGGCCATAAAATGTCAAAATAGCCCAAAACCCCCACAAATGACCCCATTTTGGAAAGTAGACACCCCAAGCTATTTGCTGAGAGGCATGGTGAGTATTTTACAGCTCTCATTTGTTTTTGAAAATTAAGAAAGACATTTTTTTTCTTTTTTTTTTCTTTTTTTACATTTTCAAAACTTTGTGACAAAAAGCGAGATCTGCAAAATACTCAACATACCTCTCAGCAAATAGCTTGGGGTGTCTACTTTCCAAAATGGGGTCATTTGGGGGGGTTTTGTGCCATCTGGGCATTCCATGGCCTCCGAAACTGTGATAGGCAGTGAGGAGTGAAATCAAAAATTTACACCCATAGAAATCCTGAAGGCGGTGCTTGGTTTTTGGGGTCCCGTACGCGACTAGGCTCCCAAAAAGTCCCACACATGTGGTATCCCCGTACTCAGGAGAAGCAACAGAATGTATTTTGGGGTGTAATTCCACATATGCCCATGGCATGTTTGAGCAATATATAATTTAGTGACAACTTTTTGTACATTTTTTTTTTTTGGTCATTATTCAATCACTTGGGACAAAAAAAAAAAATATTCAATGGGCTCAACATGCCTCTCAGCAAATAGCTTGAGGTGTCTACTTTACAAAATGGGGTCATTTGGGGGGGTTTTGAACTGTCCTGGCATTTTATGCACAACATTAGGAAGCTTATGTCACACATCATCCACTCTTCTAACCACTTGAAGACAAAGCCCTTTCTGACACTTTTTGTTTACATGAAAGAAAATTTTTTTTTGCAAGAAAATTATGTTGAACCCCCAAACATTATATATTTTTTTAAAGCAAAGGCCCTACAGATTAAAATAGTGGGTGTTGCATTTTTTTTTTCCACACAGTATTTGCGCAGCGATTTTTCAAACGCATTTTTTGGGGGAAAAACACACTTTTTTTATTTTTAATGCACTAAAAAACACTATATTGCCCAAATGTTTGATGAAATAAAAAAGATGATCATAGGCCGAGTACATGGATACCAAACACGATATGCTTTAAAATTGCGCACAAACGCGCAGCGGCGACAAAACTACATTCATTTTTAAAAGCATTTAAAAGCCTTTACAGGTGGTTACCACGTTAGATTTACAGAGGAGGTCTACTGCTAAAATGACTGCCCTCGATCTGACCTTCGCGGTGATACCTCACATGCATGATGCAATTGCTGTTTACATATGACGCTAGACCGACGCGTGCGTTCGCCTTTGCGCAATAGCAGGGGGGGACAGCGGTGCTTTTTTTTTTTTTTTTTTTTTTTATTATTTATTTGGCTTTTTTATTTTATTTTTAAACTGTGCCTTCCATATTTTATTTTTTTACCATTTTTATCGTTATCTCAGGGAATGTAAATATCCCCTATGATAGCAATAGGTAGTGACAGGTACTCTTTTTTTGAAAAAAATTGGGGGGTTAGACCCTAGATCTTTCCTCTGCCCTCAAAGCATCTGACCACACCAAGATCGGTGTGATAAAATGCTTTCCCAATTTCCCAATGGCGCTTTTTATATCCGGGGGGGGGGGACATTCCCTCCCACTGCTTGTAAAAGCAGTCTAGAGGCTAATTATCTGCTAGAATTGCTTTTACATGAAAGCCGGCTGCTGGCTGAAAAGAATGATACCAAGATGATACCTAAACCCACAGGCATCATTCTGGTATAAACATTCAAAGTCCAGCAACATACCAGTACGTTGCTGGTCCTTGTTGGACATGTATTGTAATCTTTTTTTTCATACAGCCTATTGGCTGAACGAAAAAAAGAGATTGATTGGTGGGTATGCCCACCATTAGAATACCTCCCTTCATCCACCCACTTCTAATGATGGGCATATATGCCGAAGCATGGGGGCATCCTCCCGCAAAAAAGTTATGCCGCGTACACACGGTCAAGCCTTCGTCGGAATTTCGACCGTATGTACGCGGCATAAAAGGTTATGCCGCGTACACACGGTCGGACTTTTCCACGGATAAGCCTCCGTTGGAATTTCGACCGTATATACGCGGCATTAGGAGCAAAATCGCTCCTCCGCCCCTGCTGCCCCCATGCTTCGGCATATATGCTCTTTTTTTTAACTGTGGTGGTGAAATCACCTCCTACAGCGTTGGAGTCACGGCTTTATGTATCGTGGGAGCAAACGCTGTTGCTGTCAAGATAAATAGATCCGCGCTGCAACTGAATGACGTACCTGATAAGCAAATGGTGGTTAACATTAAAACAAAGTAACATTACAGTACAACAGTAAGACCTTACCATGCCATACCTGCAAAGCAAATACCAAAACAAAACCTAGTAAAAAATAAAAAAATGTTTTAACGCAACCTGTGCCTAAAATATATATATGCCGAAGCATGGGGGCATCCTCCCGCAAAAAAGTTATGCCGCGTACACACGATCGGAATTTCGACCGTATGTACGCGGCATTAGGAGCAAAATCGCTCCTCCGCCCCTGCTGCCCCCATGCTTCGGCATATATGCTCTTTTTTTTAACTGTGGTGGTGAAATCACCTCCTACAGCACTGGAGTCACGGCTTTATGTATCGTGGGAGCAAACGCTGTTGCTGTCAAGATAAATAATTCCGCGCTGCAGTTGAATGGCGCACCTGAAAACAAAAAATTACATACCTGAAAAGCAAGCATGATAAAACATTGCAGAATAGAATACAGTAAAAAAAGAGCAGAACAATAGAGAGAAAATAGAGAGAGAGAGAACAATAAAACGACAACTATTTTTGGTTTTTTTATTTTATATTTTTTTTGTGTTTTGTTTTTTACGTTTTTTTTTCTTTTTTACACTTTTTTTTGTAACTTTACAACTGTAATGGTTCGGGTCTCTCAAAATGTAATGGCATCTTGGGAGACCCTGTGTAAGTGTGTCCTAGTCTGTGAAATGCTGTACCCTACGCTAAAACTTCACTTTTGAGTGGTAGCGTTCAAAACATTCACCTTGGCAAAGACCAGGCTTGTCAGGACAGAGTGGACAAAAACTACGGGTGTCACGCCTAAATCCGCGCTTGCTACAGACACGACATCTTTTTTGGGGGTGGCTTTGGGTAGGGGTACTCGGGAGGACATACGAATAATGCCTCTCATGCAGCCGGCTTACTGCATTTGGTTGGGGATGGTGAGGTGCAGAACCGCCTGGATACAGGAGTTCTGTGACTATCTCATTCTGGAATTTTAGAAGAGATAACGTCCCGCCTGAAGCTCTGTATAGCACATGAGCGTTCAGCAAAGCCAATTGGAATAATGATAGAGACACTTTTTTGTACCAGCGTCTCGCCTTACGGTCAATTAGATACGGCGCCATCAACTGGTCGTTGAGGTCCACCCCTCCCATATTTTGGTTATATTCGTGGACACAGAGGGGTTTCTCCACAACACCAGTCGCCGTACGAATTTGGACTGTCGTGTCTGCATGAAGGGAGGTAAGAAGGAAAACATTCTTATTGTCCCTCCACTTCATAGCGAGCAAGTTATTACACTTCAAGCAGGCTCTCTCCCCCAGCCTAAGACGGGCATCTACAAGCCGCTGGGGAAAGCCCCGGCGATTAGGTCGCACGGTGCCACATGCTCCAATCTTATGATCAAACAAGTGACTAAACAGTGGCACGCTCGTGTAATAATTGTCCACATACAAGTGGTACCCCTTTCCGAATAAGGGTGACACCAAGTTCCACACTATCTTGCCAGCGCTCCCTATGTAATCCGGGCAGTTGACCGACTCAATCTGACTGTCTTTTCCCTCATAAACCGTAAAGTTCACTACATAGCCTGTTGCCCTGTCACAGAACTTGTAGAGCTTGACCCCGTATCTGGCACGCTTGCTGGGAAGGTACTGCTTGAAAGACAAGCGGCCAGAAAATTTAATCAGGGACTCATCAACGCAGACAACTTGATCGGGAGTAAACAAGGCTGCAAAACGTTCGTTGAAGTGGTTTATGAGGGGCCGAATTTTATAGAGCCGGTCGTATTCAGGGTCCCCACGTGGACGACAAAGTTCATTGTCGTTGAAGTGCATGAACCGCAAAATCTGCTCGTATCGTGCCCTGGACATGGAGGCAGAGAACACGGGCATGTGGTCAATTGGGTGCGTGGACCAATAAGCACGCAATGACGGAAATTTATGTGTGCCCATGTTGAGGGAAAGGCCCAGAAAGGTCTTAAATTCGGAAACCGTAATTGGTTTCCAATTTCTGGCAATTTTAGGCAACTGGGGGTTAGCGGTAGACATGTGCACACTGAAATATTTCGTTTCGGAATTTCGTTTTCGTCCAAAAAATAAATTTATTTAGTTACTCCCGAAATTAGTTTTTATTTATTTCGTTTTTCGTTAGAAATTGCATTCGTCCGAAAATCTGAATTAATTAAGGTCGAATCTGTCATTGAAGGCTTATGGTGTCTGTCGAATGTTCAAAGAAGATTCGACGGAGCAGCGAAACTGTACGACTCTGCAATCATACATTTCCGGTCGAATGTTCCGCCCACAAGCAGTGATCTTTTCTCTCTATGTCGAATCTTTTCTCTCTATAATGTCAAATCTTTTCTCTCTATAATGTCAAATCTTTTCTCTCCTATGTCGAATCTTTTCTCTCCTATGTCGAATCTTTCCTCTCCTATGTCGAATCTTTCCTCTCTATAATGTCAAATCTTTTCTCTCCTATGTCGAATCTTTTCTCTCCTATGTCGAATCTTTCCTCTCCTATGTCGAATCTTTCCTCTCCTATGTCGAATCTTTCCTCTCCTATGTCGAATCTTTTCTCTCCTATGTCGAATCTTTCCTCTCCTATGTCGAATCTTTCCTCTCCTATGTCGAATCTTTCCTCTCTATAATGTCAAATCTTTTCTCTCCTATGTCGAATCTTTTCTCTCCTATGTCGAATCTTTTCTCTCCTATGTCGAATCTTTCCTCTCCTATGTCGAATCTTTCCTCTCCTATGTCGAATCTTTCCTCTCCTATGTCGAATCTTTTCTCTCCTATGTCGAATCTTTTCTCTCTATAATGTCAAATCTTTTCTCTCCTATGTCGAATCTTTTCTCTCCTATGTCGAATCTTTCCTCTCCTATGTCGAATCTTTCCTCTCCTATGTCGAATCTTTCCTCTCCTATGTCGAATCTTTTCTCTCTATAATGTCAAATCTTTTCTCTCCTATGTAAAATAATCTTGGACTAATAGAGTTAAGGTTAGGCACATTCGACCACAGGTTCGATAGACACAGATTGTTATTGTCAGCGTCACGTCGAATCTCCTATCTATATCGAACTGTTGTAGCAACGAAAACGAAAATAAAGCATTTGTTTATGTCGGATCTTTCGGTTTTCGGATTCTGTGCTTTCGTTTTCGTTTGTTAAAACGATAACGAAAATAGCTGAAATTCGGACGAAAATGCATTCGGACGAAAACGAATGCACATGTCTAGTTAGCGGCGATAAATTGACCAGCATATAAATTACTCTGGTCCACAATAGATCTATAGAGATCTTCCGTGAAAAACAGCGAATAAAAATCGATTGGCATAAAATCAGCTGTTTCCACCTGAATACCGGGTTGGGCAGTGAATGGGGGAAGTACGGGTTCTGCAGAAGTGGTGGGGACCCAATCAGGATAGGCGAATTCTGCAGGAAGGGCAGTATGGGCACGACGGGCCTGCCTTTGTCTTCTTGGTGGCAGCGGGACACTACTTGTGCTTGCCACCTCGCCAGCTTGAACTGCACTTATGGGACTCGCCACGTCACCAAGTGTTACTGCAGTGCTGGATGTACGTCCAGGCTGTACTAGGCCGCTGGTGCTTGCCAGTTCACCAGAAGGAATAGCGGCGCTGGTACTACTCTGCTCCATGATACGAGAGACCTGCGGTTCTTGCTCCTCAACAACCTCAGAAGATCGGGATCGGGTACGCCTGACCTTAGCAGGGACCTCAACTTCGTCGTCAGAGCTATCTGACGTGGGGCCGCTGACGTCACTGTCTTCTACGGGAAGATATTCTGAGCCTGAATCTGACAGATACGTGACCTCCTCTTCACTATCTGTCATGCTCAGAATCTCGTAGGCCTCTTTACTAGTGTACCTTCGACTTGCCATTTTGGGCTCTAAATTTAGGGGTACACTAGTAAGATTCACAGGAAAAAAAGCACCTGACTGTCGTCAGCAAATATATCAAACGCTACAAAAAAACTGTTAGCGATCGCAGGGATCAGGCCTGTCTCTGCGAACGCTGCAGTTATGTGTGTTGTGTTTGGTAAGTGACAGTGATCGATCGATACTGCACTTGGGTGGGCTGGGCTGGGCTGGGCGGAGGGGCTAAACGCAGGTACTAGCAGGTATCTGGGCTGATCCCGCTAACACTGCGTTTTTGGGAACCCTAAACCGCTGGGGATGCTAGTATAGATCTGATCAGATACTATACCACTAAGGGGGGTGTATGCTTTGCGCGTGGGTGTTAGCGTTACTGGCACTAACCTAACACTGCCTGGGGCGACGCAGACCCTCTCTGGCGCTAAAACCTAATTGATCTCACCCGCCGGGCGATCAGGGGGGTTAAACCTTTATTGGGTTATATACGGCGGGTGCCCTGATGCTATAAAAAGCAAACTAATCAACCAGCGTCACCCGTAACCTTTATATGGTGATCACTGGTGAAAGGGTTAACTAGGGGCAATCAGGGGGTTAAAACCTTTATTAGGTTAAATATGGGGGTACCTGACACCAATAAAAACCTGCGGCGAACCTAAAAAAAAAATAACTGCCTATCTAAAACACCAGCGACACGAATACAGCGATCGGAAAAACAATCGCTTAGTGACGCTGAAGTTAGGGGGTGAAAGGGTTACCTGGGGGGTGATCAAGGGGTTAAACCTTTATTAGGGGGGGTTAGGGGGCTACCCTGGACCTAAAGGGGCCTAATCCTAACTGCCTTGCAACTTTTTACAATCACAGATGACACTAAGTGCAGTGATCAGTAAAATAAATGATCACTGCAATCAGTGACACTGTGATTGGGGGCTTTGGGGTGACCTGGGGGGTGATCTGGGGGTGACTGGGGGATGATTTGTGTGCCTATGTGTACCTACGTGTCAGTGGACTGTTGGAGCACTAACCTCTGTCTTCACTCCTCGGCGCCGGGAACGAAAAGACCGCGGCGAGGGAGATGACATCACTTCCTCCAGCCTGTGTTTACATCACATGGCGGAGGAAGCAATTTCATTGGCCGGGAGCGATCGCGAGGGGGGGGGGCGGAATCGAGCGGCCGCCCCCTCATGCCTGATCGCTCCCGAACACTTAACGGCCGCTCACTGCAGTGAAGGGGGGTCCGGATGGACCCCCCAACTGCACAAAGGCGATCACGTAGATCTACGTGATTCTGCCTGTCCGTGCCATTCTGCCGACGTAAATCGGCGGTGGGCGGTCGTTAAGTGGTTAATAATGTATGTTCCATGAGCGCTGGAATATATTGTGTGTTTGTTGCACACTGACTTTGCAGTTAGAGAAAGGGTTTGCCTTTGCAATTTTGTTTGTTGATGCACTTTAATATAATAATAAAAAAAAATCGAATCGATTCGTAAATCGAGTTTTTTATAAAAAAAAAAAATCGCAGATTATTTTTGGGGGAAAAATCGCCCAGCCCTACCTGTCACACACATTCCTATTACAAGGGATGTTTACATTCCTTGTAATAGGAATAAAAGTGATAAAAAAAAAAAAGTGTAAAAAAACAAAAAAAAAACGCCCGTCCCCAATAGCTCGCGCTTAGAAGCAAACACACACGTAAGTCCCGCCCGCATATGTAAACGCCGTTCAAACCACATATGTGAGGTATCGCCGCGTGCGTTAGAGCGCATGCAACAATTCTAGCACTAGACCTCTGTAACTCTAACCTGGTAACCTGTAAAAAATTTCACAGCGTCGCCTATGGAGATTTTTAAGTACCGAAGTTTGGCACCATTCCATGAGTGTGCGCAATTTTAAAGCGTGACATGTTAGGTATCTTTTTACTCGGCGTAACATAAGCTTTCATATTTTACAAAAAAATTGGGCTAACTTTACTGTTTTGTTATTTTTTAATTCATGAAACCATTTTTTTCCCCAAAAAAAGGCGTTTGAAAAATTATTGCGCAAATACCGTGCAAGATAAAAAGTTGCAACGGCCGTCATTTTATTCCCCAGGGTGTCTGCTAAAAAAAACCAAAAACATATATATAATGTTTGGGGGTTCTGAGTAATTTTCTAGCAAAAGAATGATGATTTGTACATGTAGGAGAAAAGTGCCAGAATAGGCCCGGTATGGAAGTGGTATAAAAAGCCCTGTATGGAAAGGGTTAAACGCAACTTTTTGAGGTAAAAGACACTTTCATGAATTAAAAAAATCAAAAAACAGTAAAGTTAGACCAATTTTTTTTGTATAATGTGAAAGATGTTACACTGAGTAAATAGATACCAAACATGTCACGCTTTAAAATTGCATACACTCGTGGAATGGCGACAGACTATGGTACCTAAAAGTCTCCATAGGCGACGTGTTAAAACAAAATAATGGTTACCAGGTTAGAGTTACAGAGGAGGTCTAGTGCTAGAATTATTGCTCTGACGATCATGGCGATACCTCAAATGTGTGATTTGAACACCGTTTACATATGCGGGTGCGACTTCAGTATGCGTTTTCTTTGCTGCGCAAGCTCGCGGTGACGGTGACGCTTTAAAAAATGTTTATTTTTTTTCTTATTCATTTTATTTATTTTTATTTAAAAAAATAAATACAATTTTGATCACTTTTATTGCTGTCACAAGAAATGTAAACATCCCTTGTGACAGTAATAGGTGGTGACAGGTACTCTTTATGGAGGGATCGGGGGTCTAAAAGACCCCAAATCCCTCCTTTGCACTTCAAAGTATTCAGATCGCTAAAAACGTAGATTCTGAATACTGTATATTTTTTTAAATCCGGCGCCATTTGCAGCCGAGTAAACTGGCGTTGTGACGTTGTTTCTGTGTTTACAGAGAGAAGACTGGAACGAAGCCGTTTCCGGCTTCATGCCAGTCTGTCTCCTTGTAGGGATGAGCTCGGTGTTTGAGTCGAACGCATGTTCGACTCGAACATCGGCTGTTCACCTGTTCGGCGAATCCAGAACTTTGTGGGCCGTTCGCCCCATATTCGTGTGGCGCGAATGGCCCACAATGCACTGCGACATCGCAGTGCATTGCTGGCTGATTGGCCAAGCATGCACTGTGACCCTGCATGCTTGACCAATCACAGCGCCGGCAGCAAGGAGAGCCATAATTGGCCACAGGCAAGATGCCTGTGGCCAATTATAGCTCAGAGGGGTTTAGTACACGCCCCACACTATATAAGGCCACCAGCGCGGCGGCCTTGTGAAGTGTGTTGGCGTGCAGGGAGAGAGCAGGATAGGCAGGGACAGTGTCAGTGTCATCTTTGCTTGTTAACCTAGCGCAGTTACAGTGGGTGTAGTGTGCCTCCTGCACAGTATACACCTGAAGCTACCCCTTATTGCTGGTGTTGTTCTGTTGTGTAACACAGGCATCTGCAGCAGTTACAGTGGGTGTAGGTGCCTCCTGCACAGTATACACCTGAAGCTACCCCTTATTGCTGGTGTTGCTCTGTTGTGTAACACAGGCATCTGCAGCAGTTACAGTGGGTGTAGGTGCCTCCTGCACAGTATACACCTGAAGCTACCCCTTATTGCTGGTGTCATCTGTTGTGAAACACAGGCATCTGCAGCAGTTACAGTGGGTGTAGGTACCTCCTGCACAGTATACACCTGAAGCTACCCCTTATTGCTGGTTTCCCCATCTCCCTGCATGCCATTAGTATGTCTGGAAGGCCAACAAGGAGAGGCAGACAGTCACGAGCCAATAAAATAGGGCAAGCAGGCTCTGTGTCTAGGGGTAACAGTGCTGGTGATGGACGCGGTGCATCATCATCAGCACGTGGCCATGGGACACGCTTGTCCTTCTTTTCGGCAGCTGGACATGTTGAGCCGCATCATGCCGAAGAGTTGGTAGAGTGGATGACCAAGCCCCCCTTCTCCTCCTCTTCATCCTCTCTCACCCAGGCTCAGGGTACTGTCAAAGCAGCTGCCAACGCGTCCTTTTCCCTCGTATCAATGTCATCAGTCACTCCTTCCCTAGACCCACCATTTCCTCCTGAGGAGTCCCCCGAACTGTTTGACCACAGTGTTGGGTACATGCTCTAGGAGGATGCCCAGCATTTTGAAGGCTCTGATGATGATACCCAGCTAGAGGAAGGCAGCGTGAGCGCAGAGAGAGGGGATGCTCAAGAAGGACAGCAATCTGACAGTCATGTTCCACCAGCTGCAGCATACTGCCAGGTTTGCTACAGTGATGAAGAGGGGGAGGGGATGATGAGGTCACTGACTCCACATGGGTGCCTGATAGGAGAGAGGAGGAGGAGGCACATCTCCAACGAGGCAGGATGCCCTCCGGGGGCCAGCTTAAGGGCAGCACACCGATTGAATCACACCACAGAGCTCCGCCTGTGCAGGGCGCTGCCTCTGCGCATTATTCCAAAAGTTCTTTGGTGTGTGCCTTTTTTGAGTTGAGTGCATCAGATCGCACCGCTTTTATTTGCAACATATGTCTCAAGCGTATCTCGCGTGGCCAAAACATCAGCCGCTTGGGCACCACATGCTTGACCAGACATATGTTGACCTGCCATGCAGCTCGTTGGCAAGCGTACCTTGAAGACCCACACCAAAGAACAAAGCGGACCTCTCCTTGCTCCTCATCAGCTGGGATCTCCAACCCCACTATACCTTCAGTCCTCTCTGAAACCTGCACTGAGAGGAATGAAGGTGTAGAATTAGGTGTGTCACACCCAAGTTCTTGCGGGCACTCTGCTAGCAGTACACCGATGTCCGATTGTAGCAGGCAAATTTCCCTGCCCCAGCTGCTGGACCGTCGAAAGAAGTTCACTCCCAGCCATCCACATGCCCAGCGGTTGAATGCTAGCTTGGCTAAATTGCTAGCACTTCAACTGCTGCCTTGTCAGTTGGTAGACTCGGCCCCCTTCCGTGAGTTTGTGGAATGTGCGGTTCCTCAGTGGCAGGTTCCCAAATGCCGCTTTTTCTCACGGAAGGCGATTCCAGCTCTCTACCGGCATGTGGAAGTTAATGTCCATGCCTCGCTGGACAGGGCCGTCAGCGGTAAGGTGCATATTACCACTGGTTCATGGTCCAGCAGGCATGGACAGGGACGTTACCTATCTTTCACGGCACATTGGGTGACTCTGCTGGCAGCTGGGAAGGTTGCAGGACAAGGTGCAGTAGTGTTGGAGGTTGTTCCGCCACCACGCCTCCAAAATGCTACTATTGGTTGTGACACACCTCTCTCCTCCACCCCTCCTCTTCTTCTTCCTCCATGGCCTCTTCCTGTGCTTTGTCCTCGGAACCAGCGGTGCTCCATAGGCGTTGAAGGGGCTACGCAAGTACGCAGGCAAAAAGATGCCATGCCGTGCTTGCGCTGGTGTGTTTAGGGGACAGGAGCCACACTGGGCAGAGGTTCTGTCAGCTCTGCAGGGGCAGGCCTAGAGGTGGTTGACGCCACGCCAGCTTAAGCCAGGAATGGTGGTGTGCGACAATGGCACCAACCTCCTCTCCGCCCTCCGACAGGGACAACTGACCCATGTGCCCTGTGTGGCTCACGTCCTTAACTAGGTGGTGCAGCGGTTCTTGGGCAGGTACCCAGGCTTACAGGATGTCCTGAGGCAGGCCAGGAAAGTCTGTGTGCATTTCCACCGATCATATAATGCCAGCGCTCAGCTGGCTGAGCTGCAAAAGGAGTTTAACCTGCCCAAGAACCGCCTTGTGACATGCCCACCAGGTGGAACTCAACGTTGGCCATGCTGCAGCAGCTGCACATGCAGCAGAGGGTCATCAATGAGTACCTGTGCGACTACGGCACCAGGACAGGGTCAGAAGAGCTCGTTTTTTTTTCACCACGCCAGTGGGGCATGATCGGGGATGCATGCACTGTCCTGGCACCATTTGAGGAGGCCACGAGGATGGTGAGCAGTGACAGTGCATGCATCAGTGACACTGTACCTCTTGTCCACCTGTTGGAACATAGGCTGCGTGGAATAATGGACAGGGCACTTGAGGCAGAACAGAGGCAGGAAGAGGAGGACTTCCTTGCCTCTCAAGGCCCCCTTTATCCAGACAGTGTTCCTTCTGTCCCACCCATCACACAGGAAGAGGATGAGGAGGAGGAGGATTGTGTCAGCATGGAGGTGGAGCCTGGCACTCAGCATCAGCAGCAGCAGTCTTTTAGGTATGATTTACAGTCCCAAGAAACCCGTGGACTTGTACGTGGCTGGGGGGAGGTGGCTGCGGATCATGTCGTCCTTATTGACCCAGAGGACTCCGGACCGAATGCCTCAGCTAACCTACGCTGCATGGCCTCCCTGATCCTGCAAAGCCTGCGGAAGGATCCTCGTATTCTTCGGATCAAGGAGAGGGACCACTACTGGCTGGCCACTCTCCTTGATCCGCGGTACAAGGGTAAGGTTGCAGACCTTATCTTGCCGTCGCAGAGGGAGCAGAGGATGAGACATCTCCGGGAGGCCTTGCAGAAAGGTCTGTGCAACGCGTTCCCAGAGACTGGGAGGTTACAAACTTCTAGTTCTGGACAACGAGTTGTTGAGGCTTCGGTCAGTCACAGAAGGAGCAGTGGAGAAGGTGGCCGTCTGACCGATGCGTTCAGACAATTTTTTAGTCCGCAGCCCCAAGGTATGATTGGTTCCAGCAACCATCGCCAGCGTCTGATTTACATGGTCCAGGAATACCTAGGGGCAAGGTCAGACTTGGACACCTTTCCCACCGAAAATCCTCTGGCTTACTGGGTCTTGAGGATGGATCACTGGCCAGAGCTTGCACAGTATGCAATTGAGCTACTGGCCTGTCCTGCATCCAGCGTTCTTTCGGAACGCACATTCAGTGCTGCTGGAGGCTTTGTAACCAATCACAGGGTGCGCCTGTCCACCGACTCGGTTGATTGACTGACCTTCATAAAGATGAATCAGTCTTGGATCACCACCAGCTATCAAGCACCTGAAGCTGATGTAACCAAATAATTTTTTTTGAAATGTCACATCCCTTCAAGACTGCCTATGCTGATGCTGAGTGACTGTCCTGTTATGTTGACTGACTATCCTCTTCCTCCTCAATGATCCTGCTGATAGCTTGGAAGAACATTTTTGGTTCTGGGTGCCGCCACCAGTGGCTAAGGCCCAATTTTTCAGCCCCTGTTTAACAGGTGCATGTAATTACAATTCTTGATATAATATTTCACAGCAGGGCCCGTTCCAGCGCCCACCGAGAGTAAATGTAAGGACTTACAGTGTTGTGGCACCAGCACCACCACCACCGCCACCAAAGGCCCAATTTTTCTACCACTGTTCAATAATGGCATGTAATTACAATTCTTGATAAATTAGTTCACAGCAGGGCGCTCCAGCGCCCACCAAGAGTCACTTTGAGGGCTTAGAGTGTTAACTTGTGGCAACACCAACACCTTAGGCCCAAATTTCTGCAGAGCATATAGGGCAGGCCCCTTATTTCAAACATCCAACTTACAAACGTCTCCTACTTGCAAACGGAAGGAGACAACAGGAAGTGAGATGAAAAAAGACGGACGGCCAAAAAAATTATACAGGGGTGATAACCCTTCCCTATGTTTTCCAAAAAGCTTAAAAATAGATTTTTTGACTGGAGCTACACTTTAAAAATTTACCAGTTCAAAATTACAAACAGATTCTACTTAAACACAACAAACCTACACAGTCCCTGTCTTGTTTGCACCGCCTGTATACTGCTGTTCTGAGTATATAGGGCCTGGGGGCCCCACGCCTTTCCTTTTTTTAATTTGGGTACGGGGTTCCCCTTAATATCCATACAAGACCCAAAGGGGCTGGTAATGGGCAGGGGGGGGGCTACCCATGCCATTTTTCTCTATGATTTTCATCCATATTGCCGGGACCAGACATTACATTAATGCCGCAAGCAGTTTTAAATGGCTTTTTTTTCCTTTTTAGAAATGTCATTTTGTGCAGGGACAGTTCTGAACACGGGAAACACATGCCACTTCACAGGCATACTTTAAACACCCCCAGGTACGATATTTAAAGGAACTTTTTTTTTTTTTTACTTTATGCATCATTAAAATCACTGCTCCCGAAAAAACTGCAGTTTTTAAAACTTTTTTGCATTGATACATGTCCCTTGGGGCAGGACCCGGGTCCCCAAAGCCTTTTTAGGACAATAACATGCATATTAGCCGTTATAATTAGCACTTTAAATTTTGAACGTTCGCGTCCATTGTATTTAATAGGGTTCTAAAGTTCGGTCCGTTCGCAGGTTCTGGTGCGAACCGAACCGAGGGGTGTTCGGCTCATCCCTAGTCTCTAGCTGTTGGAAGTGGCGGATCGAGGATCGGGTCTCCCGATGAGACGGGAGGCCCGGTAAGAGCGGCGGAAGGCGGGAGCTTTTAGCCACATCGATTGTTATCCCTGGAAAGCCGACCGCCTGCTCTAAAAACAGTACTGGGATGATGCCTGCAGCTGTGGGCATGATCCCCTTTTAACCCCTAAAGCCGAGGCTGTACGCTCGGCGGGAAGGGGTTTTTAAGATTGAGTATAATGATGAACTCCCAAGCCATGCTGGCGAAGCAAAAATATATCACAGAAGAAACCGTTTTGGAAAAACAATGGAATCGAAACAATCAAACTCGTAATCAAGCACATAATCAATATGCAAATACAGGGGGGGAATGAATATGGAAATCAAGGAAATCCCCAGTATTGCAATCAGGATAGCAGAGATGTGCGGGACAGTATCAAAATCAGCAATATTACCAACAAGGTAATTATGGGTACCAAAATCAATATCATTACCAGAATGAATACAGAAGAAGCCCAATTCCCACTCATAACAGATATGAAGCTTTGAGGGACTACCGAGATGATACACAATCGCTGTCTTTTTTAGATCATCGCAGGAGCGAGAGAACCCCACCCCGATACGAAAAAATGACAAATGCAAGATGTTTAAACACAAGAGGGGATGTCGAGGAGGATTCAAAATCAAAAAGAAAAAGAGAAGAGTTGGGGAAGGGATCTACAACTTAAGTGGAGTAGATCTAACTAGAACCGAAATGTTAACTTTGGACAAAGGCTTGAAGTACGCTCCAAAACGAAATCTGAATAAATTTTAAATGAAATGTATGTGGACATACAAAAGTATACGCGAAGGCTAAATATAAAAAAGTACATGCTTAACAAAGCCCCAACAATTGAAGGAGAAAGACCGGACACGCCAGGAAGAGTGATGCATAGCTATCTGAAGAACAAATCCCTATTCAATCCGCCTGTTCATAATAATGAACATATAGAGGTTTTCAATAAAATGGTCACGCAGGATTTAGAAAAACTCAAAATTAAAAGAATAAGTGAACCTCAGGAAATAAAAAAGGGGTATAAAATAATTGGAAGAAAATAAGCAGGTCATAGTCCGACCTGCTGACAAAGGGTGTGCAATTGTGGTATTGTCCAAAGAGTACTATAATAAGGAGCTATTGGACCAGCTTAGTGATACCAATGCTTATATAAAATTAAGAAGAAATCCTACAAGAGAATACACGGAAGAATTATCAGAATTAATTGCAAGGGGTACTTTCAAGAATATTCTAACAAAAAAGGAAGAAAAATATCTGATACCTGACACATGCAGAGTACCGATTATTTATACAGTTCCAAAGGTCCACAAGGATCTTGTTCACCCACCCGGAAGACCGATTAATAAATGGAATACAATCCATAAATGCAAGATTGGGTGAATATGTTGATCGGTATATGCAACCATTGGTGATACAAACACATGCCTATTTACCGGATACCAAACATTTGATTCAGATTATGAACACTATTGATTTGTTGCCACAAGAAAAATATCTGATTGCAACGGCAGGCATATCATCGTTATATACGATAATTGAACATGAAGATGCCATACAAGCTTCCAGATGGGCCCTAGATACATTCAGCAACTTAACCTCTAAGCAAAAAATATTTATTTTGAGATGTTTGGCCTTTGGACTACAACATAATTATTTTTGGCATAATTCAGATTATTACAGGCAGCTAAATGGGATTGGAATGGGTGCAAAATATGCACCAAGAAAAGCTAACATATTTATGGCAAAATGGGAAGAGCAGGCCATTTATTCCAATACCCCTGAAGAGTTAATCCTTTATAGAAGGTTCATAGATGATTGTATTGTAATATGGAAAGGTGATGAAAATAGCCTACTGGAATTCTTTGAAAAATTAAACAACAATCAAAACAATATAAAATTGTTGTATGAGATTAGTGATAAAATTATTCACTTCCTGGATTTAGAAATCCAACAGGAAGATAATAAACTAATCGCAAAAACTTTCTTTAAGCCTGTTGAAAGGAACAGTTACAGTATATACCAGTAGATAGTTGCTATCATGATTCATGGCTTGTGAATAGTGATGAGCCGAACACCACCGGGTTCGGTTCGCACCAGAACCCGCGAACGGACCCAAAGTTCGCACGAACTTTAGAACCCTATTAAATACAATGGATGCGAACGTTCGAAATCTAAAGTGCTAATTATAACGACTATTATGCATGTTATTGTCCTAAAAAGGGTTTGGGAACCCGGGTTCTGCACCGGGGACATGTATCAATGCAAAAATAAGTTTTAAAAACGGCCGTTTTTCTGGAGCAGTCATTTTAATGATGCATAAAGTGAAAAAAAAAGTCAAATATTCCTTTAAATATCGTACCTGGGGGTGTCTAAAGTATGCCTGTGAAGTGCCACGTGTTTCCCGTGTTTAGAACTGTCCCTGCACAAAATTACATTTCTAAAGGAAAAAAGGCCATTTAAAACTGCTTGCGGCTTTAATGTAATGTCTGGTCCCGGTAATATGGATGAAAATCTTTAAGAAAAATGGCATAGCTACCCCATCACACACACCCCCCCCTACCCCAGCCCATTACCAGCCCCTTTGGGTCTTGTATGGATATTAAGGGGAACCCCGCACACAAAATAAAAAAGGCCCTATATACTCTGAACAGCCGTATACAGGCGGTGCATACAAGACAGGGACTGTAGGTTTGTTCTTATGTAGAATCTGTTTGTAATTTTGAACAGGTACATTGTTTAAGTGTAGCTCCAGGCAAAAAATCTATTTTTAAGCTTTTTGGAAAACATAGGGAAGGGTTATCACCCCTGTAACATTTGTTTTGCTGTCTGTGCAGTGTGCACCTGTTCAGAACAGTTCACCTCACTTTCCGTCCTAATGACAAATGTTTTTTGAAAATTTGGGGTTTTTATTGAAACAAGAATTGGTGATAAAGCATCAGTGGAGAGGAGACACTTTTTTCCCATATTAACTCTTACAGGAGAGAATTTGCCTTCCTAGGGGTAGATTTCCTCTCACTTCCTGTTGTATCCTTCCGTTTGCAAGGAGGCGTCGTTTGTAAGTTGGATGTTTGAAAGTAGGGGCCTGCCGTATATACTCAGCTGAAATTTGCCCCTTACATGTTGGTGTTGCCACAACACTGTAAGGCCTCACAGTTAGTCTTGGTGGGCGCATGAATGGGCCCTGCTGTGAATTATTAGATCAAGAATTGTAATTACATGCCCCTCTTAAACAGGGGCAGAAAAATTGGGCCTTAGCCACTGGTGCTGGTGCCACGACACTGCAACCTCTCCCAGATACTCTAGTTGGAGTGCAGGAATGAGCCCTGCTGCAAAGCATTGCATAAAAAATTGTAATTACATGCCCCTGTTAAACAGGGGCATAAAAATTGGGCCTTAGGCACTGGTGCCACAACACTGCAACCCCTCACAGATACTGTACTTGGAGCACAGCAATGAGCCCTGTTGCAAAGTATTTGTCAAGGTCACCTGTGGCCAGGTGACAGATGCACACCGTAGGGGGACAGGAGTGCACCGCGAGGTAGTGAACCCTATGGCTGGCTTCTGCGGATAGGAAACTGGGTGGTTGTGGAAAGCGGGACCAGAGGAGCACAACCGGGATCCTAACGGAAGCTAGAGCCAAGATTCCCCAGGGCGCAGAGTCTAAGACCCAGCAGGTCTTCTCCAGGGCCTCTAGTGGTGAGGATGTTATGCTGCAGGCTGGGACCAGGTCGCGGCCCCTGGAGTTTCCTAGCTCACGCCCCGTAGGATAAGGGGAAAAGAGGGGAAGCAGCAGCACAAGATATGAGAGAACCGAATAACAAGCTGAAGGTCAGGGGCCACAAGCAGACAAGGATAACGAAAGAACGAGCCGAAGGTCAAGGGTCACGAGCAGACAGGGATAGTCGGGGACAAGCCAATAACGTAACAGAGAGACAGATGTAGCACACGGCAGGCAGGAACCCAAACACACAATGCCTAACAAACACGTTGATCAGCAAAGCAGGCTTGCAGTGCACAGGTTAATACAGTGTTCGGTGATAGGGCCTGGGGTGGAGTCAGGCTGGGAGGAGATTATAAAGGAAGCCAGGTGAAGGAGGTCTGGTCTCTAAGATGAACACATGAGGAAGAAGGTAAGATGGCAGACAGACATTAATGCATATCCATGACAGTACCCTCCCTCTTACGAGGCCTCCCCCTTCCCCGCCTGGGCCCAGGTTTAGAGGGAAACTTCAGATGAAACTCCTTTAACAGACGAGGTGCAAAGACCTCAGATGCAGTGATCCAAGACCTCTCCTCAGGACCAAACCCTTTCCAATGAACGAGGTACTGAAGAACGCCTTTACAGAGTCGGGAGTCCAGAATTTGACTGATCTCGTACTCCTGATTATCCTCAGAGACAGGCGCCACGGTAGGGAGAGGACGAGAGAATTTATTGAGGACTAAAGGCTTTAGAAGAGCAACATGAAAGGAGTTAGTGATTTTAAGGCTATTAGGAATCTGAAGTTTGAAACAAACCGGATTCAGTTTAGCAGTTACCGTGTATGGACCGATGAATCGTGGAGCAAACTTCAGAGAAGGAACTCGGAGCTTGATGTTCCTGGTAGAGAGCCAGACTTTGTCCCCTGGCTGAAGAGAAGGCGGTTTACGCCTGCGGCGGTCGGCAAAGCCTTTGAATTTTTCAGCAGCTGCCCGGAGGGAATCATGAACGTGACCCCAAACGGAATTGAGAGACTCCTGAACCGAAGCCAAAGCTGGAATGTCTGGAGAACAGATCATGGGAAGAG
Source organism: Rana muscosa (assembly GCA_029206835.1). NCBI lineage: Eukaryota > Metazoa > Chordata > Amphibia > Anura > Ranidae > Rana > Rana muscosa. Next base: position 592,564,083 of record CM055116.1, on the reverse strand, counting down.
GAAGTTAAGGGTGTTTTCCATAAACTGTGACAAAGGGTGTCTTCTGCGAACTGGTATTCACATGATTGTTATGGGAGAATTCTGCCCACGGGAGTAGAGAGGACCAATCGTCATGGTGAGAAGACACAAAGGTGCGAAGAAAGACCTCTAACTCCTGATTAACCCTCTCAGTCTGTCCATTGGATTGGGGATGGTAAGAAGAAGAAAAATCCAAGACAATATTGAGGGATTTGCAAAAGGCTCTCCAAAAACGAGATGTTAATTGGACTCCCCTGTCGGAAACAATATGAGAAGGGACCCCATGTAGGCGGAGAATTTCTCGAATGAAAATGGGAACCATGGCAGGGGCAGAAGGAAGACCAGGAAGAGGAACAAAATGAGCCATCTTGGAGAATCGATCGATTACCACCCAAATGACTGTATTATTCTCAGACAGTGGGAGATCGGTGATAAAATCCATGGCAATATGGGCCCAGGGTTCCTTAGGAATGGGCAAGGGCATGAGGAGACCAGCAGGAGCTTGTGTGGAGGATTTGGACTGAGCACAGACATGACAAGCTTTAACGTAGTCTTTGACGTCTGAGCGGAGATTAGGCCACCAGTAGTGACGACTGATGAGTAGGAAGGATCGGAGGAATCCAGAATGCCCTGCCACCTTGGAATCATGTCCCCAACGAAGGATCTTAGCTCTTAGCTCAGTGGGGAGAAAGGTCTTACCAGGCGGAATTTTTGACTTCAGGGTGGTAGAGTGGGCAACAATGCATGAGGTTGGAATGATCGGCTCAGGTTCAGGGGCGGACTCCTCGTCCAAAGTGTCAAATGACCTAGAGAGCGCATCAGCCCGACCGTTGCAGGAACCAGGTTTGTAGGTAATCGTGAAATTAAAACGGGCAAAGAAGAGACTCCACCTGGCCTGTCTAGGATTCAGACGTTTAGCATTCTGTAGATACTGTAAATTCTTGTGATCGGTAAAGATCGTTATGGAGTGAGGGGAACCCTCCAAGAGATGACGCCACTCCTCTAACGCCAATTTAATTGCGAGAAGTTCCCGATCACCGATGGCATAATTCCTCTCTGCCTGAGAATTTTTTTTGGAGAAGAACGCACATGGTTGGCGTCTCTTCTCAAAGATTTGAAGAAGCACAGCTCCCACCCCCATTGAGGAAGCGACCACTTCAATAAAAAATGCATTCCCAGGATTTGGTCTCCTCAAGAGGGGGCCAGAAACAAAGGCCTGTTTCAGGTTGTGAAATGCAGAGTCAGCTTCGGGAGGCCAGTCTCTGGCATTCACACCCTTCTTGGTCAAAGCGATAATAGGCGCGGCAATGGAAGAGTAATTCCTTATGAACTGCCTATAATAATTAGTGAAGCCAAGAAAGCGCTGTGTGGCCTTGAGGCTAGCAGGAAGAGGCCAGTTGGTGATAGCCAAGACCTTCCCAGGGTCCATACAAAGACCCGAACATGAGACGAAGCACCCCAAAAACAGGACCTCAGAACATTCAAAGGAACATTTCTCCAGCTTGGCATAGAGATTGTTCTCTCTAAGACGTTGAAGTACAGTGCGGATGTGGTTTCTGTGGACGAGCAGATTTTCAGAAAAGATCAGAATGTCATCCAGATAGATGACAACAAACTGGTACAGCAGATCTCTGAAGATTTCATTGACAAAGTTTTGAAACACGGCTGGAGCATTACACAGACCAAAAGGCATCACCAGATATTCGTAATGCCCGTCTCTAGTGTTGAATGCAGTCTTCCATTCGTCACCCTCCCGTATTCGAATGAGATTGTACGCGCCTCTGAGATCCAACTTGGTGAAAATGGAGGCACCCTTCAACCTATCGAATAGCTCAGATATTAAGGGTAAGGGATATCGATTTTTAATAGTAAACGCATTTAAACCCCGATAATCGATGCAGGGTCTTAAGGTACCATCCTTTTTGGCAACAAAAAAGAACCCTGCCCCTGCAGGCGATGAGGATTTCCGGATGAAACCTCTCTCCAGATTCTCTGCGACATACTCCGACATGGCCTGGGTCTCTGTGATGGACAGAGGGTAGGTACGACCCCTGGGTAGAGTTGCTCCGGGGACAAGATCAATAGCACAGTCAAAAGACCTGTGGGGAGGAAGCACCTCAGCTGATTTCTTACAGAACACATCCCGGTAATCGCTGTATGCAGCAGGAAGATCAGAAGAAACAGAAGTGGCAGCAACCGGAAGACTCTCCTTGGGGGTCACCTTGAGAAGACACGATGAGGAACCCCAGGCCAGGATCTGCCCAGAGACCCAGTCCACATGTGGAGAGTGGAGCTGTAGCCAAGGGAGGCCCAATACAACTGGGGTAGAGGCCTTGGGTAGAATAAGAAAGGATATCCACTCCTGGTGGAGAATCCCTACCGACATCCTAATGGGTAGCGTCTGGAAGCGAATAGGGCCCCCTGGGAGAACAGTGCCATCAATTGCCGAGACTACCAATGGGGTAGTGAGAGGTGAAAGGGTAAGCTTCATAGAAGAAGCAGTTCTCCAATCCATAAAATTGCCGGCAGCCCCGGAATCCAGGTATGCAAGGGTTGACTGAGGAGAAGTGCCTACATGAAGGAACACCGGCAAGAGCAGGCGAGAAGGTGATGTTTCTGGGTCCAATACTCCACCTTCCAAATGTATTAGACCCGAGCGTTTCCCGGACGAAGCGAGCAGGAGTCACGAAAATGACCCTTGCCCCCACAATAGAGGCACAAGCCCAGAGTTCTGCGCCTAGCACGTTCTTCGGGGGTTAGTCTGGTCCGGCCCAGCTGCATAGGTTCTTCAGCAGGTAGAGGATGCTCCACGGAATGAAGGGAGGGGAGCTCAGACTGGCTAGGACCCAGAGAGTGCTGGCGTCTTTTTTCTAAGGACCTCTCTTGAAAACGAATGTCGATCTGGTTGCATAATGAAATTACATCATCCAGACCGACGGGAATGGCTCTTCCCGCTAATTCGTCTTTCACTCGGTCAGAGAGGCCATGTAAAAAGGTAGCGACCAGGGCCTCATTATTCCAGCTCAATTCAGCTGTGTGGATACGGAACTGAAGAGCATATTGCCCCACTGAACTAGATTCTTGGCGAAGACGTAAGACAGCACTAGCCGCTGAAGAAGCCCGAGCCGGCTCTTCGAAGATATTACGAAAGAGCTTCAAGAAATCGGACAGGCTGGAAACCACCGGATCGTTCCTCTCCCACAGGGGGGCAGCCCAGGCCAAAGCTTCACCGGAGAGGAGGGAAATGATATAGGCTACCTTAGCCCGGTCAGACAGGAAGCTTTGAGGCTGAAGCTCAAAATGAATTGTGCATTGGCTGAGAAACCCCCTGCAGGCCTTGGAGTCCCCAGAGAAACGGAACGGAGCTGGCAATCTTAGTGAGTGTGAGGCTGCGACTGGTGCGATAGGTACAGCCGCTGGTTGTACTTGGGGTTGTGGATTCGGGGTTCCCAAGGAGGCCTGAAGCTGCTCGAATCGAGAAGCCAGATCCTGGAGGAATCGCATCACCTGAGTCTGATTTGATTCCTGGGTTTCAAGTCTGCGAACTATGCCCTGCAATGGATCATCCGCGGGGAGCGGGATGTCAGCCGGGTTCATGGCTGATCAAACTGTCAAGGTCACCTGTGGCCAGGTGACAGATGCACACCGTAGGGGGACAGGAGTGCACCGCGAGGTAGTGAACCCTATGGCTGGCTTCTGCGGATAGGAAACTGGGTGGTTGTGGAAAGTGGGACCAGAGGAGCACAACCGGGATCCTAACGAAAGCTAGAGCCAAGATTCCCCAGGGCGCGGAGTCTAAGACCCAGCAGGTCTTCTCCAGGGCCTCTAGTGGTGAGGATGTTATGCTGCAGGCTGGGACCAGGTCGCGGCCCCTGGAGTTTCCTAGCTCACGCCCCGTAGGATAAGGGGAAAAGAGGGGAAGCAGCAGCACAAGATATGAGAGAACCGAACAACAAGCTGAAGGTCAGGGGCCACAAACAGACAAGGATAACGAAAGAATGAGCCGAAGGTCAAGGGTCACGAGCAGACAGGGATAGTCGGGGACAAGCCAATAACGTAACAGAGAGACAGATGTAGCACACGGCAGGCAGGCACCCAAACACACAATGCCTAACAAACACGTTGATCAGCAAAGCAGGCTTGCAGTGCACAGGTTAATATAGTGTTCGGTGATAGGGCCTGGGGTGGAGTCAGGCTGGGAGGAGATTATAAAGGAAGCCAGGTGAAGGAGGTCTGGTCTCTAAGATGAACACATGAGGAGGAAGGTAAGATGGCAGACAGACATTAATGCATATCCATGACAGTATTGCATCAAAAATTTTAATTACACGCCCCTGTTAAACAGGGGCAGAAAAATTGGGCCTTAGCCACTGGTGCTGGTGCCACGACACTGCAACCTCTCTCAGATACTCTAGTTGGAGTGCAGGAATGATCCCTGCTGCAAAGCATTGCATAATAAATTGTAATAACACGCCCCTGTTAAACAGGGGCTGAAAAATTGGGCCTTAGCCACTGGTGGCGGCACCCAGAAACAAAAATGTTCTTCCAAGCTATCATCATCAATCAGATCATTGAGGAGGAGAAGGATAGTCAGTCAACATAACAGGACAGTCTCTCAGCATCAGCATCAGTCTTGAAGGGATGTGACATTTGAAAATAAATTAGTCTGTTATATCAGCTTCAGGTGTTTGGTAGCTGGTGGTGATCCAAGACTGGTTCATCTTTATGAAGGTCAGTCAATCAACAGAGTCGGTGGACAGGCACACCCTGTGATCCGTGACAAATCCTCCAGCAGCACTGAATGTGCGTTCTGAAAGAACGCTGGATGCAGGACAGGCCAGTAGCTCAATTGCATACTGTGCAAGCTCTGGCCAGTGATCCATCCTCAAGACCCAGTAAGCCAGAGGATTTTCGGTGGGGAAGGTGTCCAAGTCTGACCTTGCCCCTAGGTATTCCTGCACCATGTATATCAGACGCTGGCGATGGTTGCTGGAACCGATCAAACCTTGGGGCTGCGGACTAAAGAATTGTCTGAACGCATCGGTCAGACGGCCACCTTCCCCACCGCTGCTTCTTTGACTGACCGAAGCCTCAGCAACTCGTTGTCCAGGACCAGGAGTTTGTAACCTCCCAGTCTCTGGGAACGCATTGCACAGACCTTTCTGCAAGGCCTCCCGGAGTTGTCTCATCCTCTGCTCCCTCTGCGACGGTAAGATAAGGTCCGCAACCTTACCCTTGTACCGTGGATCAAGGAGAGTGTCCAGCCAGTAATGGTCCCTCTCCTTGATCCGAAGAATACGAGGATCCTTCCGCAGACTTTGCAGGATCAGGGAGGCCATGCAGCGTAGGTTAGCTGAGGCATTCTGTCCGGAGTCCTCTGGGTCACTAAGGACGACATGATCCGCAGCCACCTCCTCCCAGCCACGTACAAGTCCACTGGTTTCTTGAGACTGTAAATCATCCCTAAAAGACTTCTGCTGATTATGCTGAGTGCCAGGCTCCACCTCCATGCTGACACAATCCTCCTCCTCCTCCTCTTCTTCCTGTGCGATGGGTGGGACAGAAGGAACACTGTCTGGGTAAAGGGGGCCTTGAGAGGCAAGGAAGTCCTCCTCTTCCTGCCTCTGTTCTGCCTCAAGTGCCCTGTCCATTATTCCACGCAGCGTATGTTCCAACAGGTGGACAAGAGGTACAGTGTCACTGATGCATGCACTGTCACTGCTCACCATCCTCGTGGCCTCCTCAAATGGTGCCAGGACAGTGCATGCATCCCTGATCATGCCCCACTGGTGTGGTGAAAAAAACCCGAGCTCCCCTGACCCTGTCCTGGTGCCGTAGTCGCACAGATACTCATTGATGGCCCTCTGCTGCGTGTGCAGCCGCTGCAGCATGGCCAACGTTGAGTTCCACCTGGTGGGCATGTCACATATAAGTCGGTTCTTGGGCAGGTTCAACTCCTTTTGCAGCTCAGCCAGGCGAGTATTGGCATTATAAGATCTGCGGAAATGCACACAGACTTTCCTGGCCTGCCTCAGGACATCCTGTAAGTCCGGGTACCTGCCCAAGAACCACTGCACCACCAGGTTAAGGACGTGAGCCACACAGGGCACATGGGTCAGTTGTCCCTGTCGGAGAGCGGAGAGGAGGTTGGTGCCATTGTCGCAAACTACCATTCCTGGCTTAAGCTGGCGTGGCGTCAACCACCTCTCGGCCTGCCCCTGCAGAGCAGACAGAACCTCTGCCCCAGTGTGGCTCCTGTCCCCCAAACACACCAGCGCAAGCACGGCATGGCATCTTTTTGCCTGCGTACTTGCGTAGCCCCTTGAACGCCTACGGAGCACCGCTGGTTCCGAGGACAAAGCACAGGAAGAGGCCACTGAGGAAGAAGAAGAGGAGGGGGTGGAGGACAGAGGTGTGTCACAACCAGTAGTAGCATTTTGGAGGCGTGGCGGTGGAACAACCTCCAACACTACTGCACCTTGTCCTGCATCCTTCCCAGCTGACAAAAGAGTGACCCAATGGGCCGTGAAAGAAAGGTAACATCCCTGTCCTTGCCTGCTGGACCATGAGTCAGCGGTAATATGCACCTTACCGCTGACCGCCCTGTCCAGCGAGGCCAAGACATTGCCTTCCACATGCCGGTAGAGAGCCGGAATCGCCTTCCGTGAGAAAAAGTGGCGTTTGGGAACCTGCCACTGAGGAACCGCACATTGCACAAACTCACGGAAGGGGGCCGAGTCTACCAACTGAAAAGGCAGCATTTGAAGCGCTAGCAATTTAGCCAAGCTAGCATTCAACCGCTGGGCATGTGGATGGCTGGGAGTGAACTTCTTTCGACGGTCCAGCAGCTGGGGCAGGGAAATTTGCCTGCTAGAATCGGACGTCGGTGTACTGCTAGCAGAGTGCCCGCAAGTACTTGGCTGTGACGCACCTAATTCTACACCTTCATTCCTCTCAGAGCAGGTTTCAGAGAGGACTGAAGGTATAGTGGGGTTGGAGATCCCAGCTGATGCGGTGCAAGAAGAGGTCAGCTTTGTTCTTTGGTGTGGGTCTTTAAGGTAGGGTTGCCAACGAGCTGCATGGCAGGTCAACATATGTCTGGTCAATCATGTGGTGCCCAAGCGGCTGATGTTTTGGCCACGCGAGATACGCTTGAGACATATGTTGCAAATAGCAGCGGTGCGATCTGATGCACTCGACTCAAAAAAGGCCCACACCAAAGAACTTTTTGAATAACGGGCAGAGGCAGCGCCCTGCACAGGCGGAGCTCTGCGGTGTGATTCCGTCGGTGTGCTGCCCTTACGCTGGCCCCCCCGAGGGCATCCTGCCTCGTTGGAGATGTGCCTCCTCCTCATCCTCCTCCTCCTCCTCCTCCTCCTCTCTCCTATTAGGCACCCACGTGGAGTCAGTGACCTCATCATCCCCTCCCTCCTCATCTCTGGAGCCAATCTGGCAGTATGCTGCAGCTGCTGGAACATGACTGCCAGATTGGTGTCCTTCTTGAGCATCCCCTTTCTCTGCTCTCACGCTACTGCCTTCCTCTAGCTGGGTATCATCATCAGACCCTTCGAAACGCTGGGCATCCTCCTGGAGCATGTACCCAACACTGTGCTCAAACAGTTCGGGGGACTCCTCAGGAGGACATGGTTGGTCTAGGGAAGGAGTGACTGATGATGACATTGATACCAGGGAGGGAAGAGGACACTTTGGCAGCTGCTTTGCCAGTACCCTGAGCCTGGGTGAGAGAGGATGAGGAGGATGAGGAGGGCTTGGTCATCCACTCTACCAAGTCTTCGGCATGATGCGGCTCAACACGTCCAGCTGCCGAAAAGAAGGACAAGCGTGTCCCATGGCCACGTGCTGATGGCGATGCACCGCGTCCACGACCAGCACTGTTGTCTCTAGACACAGAGCCTGCTTGCCCTCTTTTATTGGCTCCTGACTGTCTGCCTCTCCTTGTTTGCCTTCCAGACATTCTCATGGCCTGCAGGGAAATGGGAAAAGCAGCAATACAGGCTAAGTTCAGGTGTAATATGGTCAGGAGGCACACTCCGCTCTCTGTAAGTGCCGCAAAATCCTGTTGGTGTAACACACCAGGAAAAATCAGCAATACAGGCTAAGTTAAGGTGTAATATGGTCAGGAGGCACACTCCGCCCGCTGTAAGTGCCGCAAAATCCTGTTGGTGTAACACACCAGGAAAAAGCAGCAATACAGGCTAAGTTCAGGTGTAATATGGTCAGGAGACACACTCCGCCCGCTGTAAGTGCCACAAAATCCTGTTGGTGTAACACACCAGGAAAAAGCAGCAATACAGGCTAAGTTAAGGTGTAATATGGTCAGTAGGGATGAGCTCGGTGTTCGAGTCGAACATAGGTTCGACTCGAACATTGGCTGTTCGCGCATTCGGCGAACAACGAACGATTTGGGCCGTTCGCGTTACATTCGAGTGACGCGAACGGCCCACAATACACTGCGCCATCGCAGTGTAATCCCGGCGCTGTGATTGGCCAAGCATGCACTGTGACCCTGCATGCTTGGCCAATCACAGCGCCGGCAGCGAGGAGAGCAATGATTGGCCACAGGCAGGATGCCTGTGGCCAATTATAGCTGAGGGGGTTTAGTACACGCCCTACACTATAAAAGGCCGCCAGCGCGGCGGCCTTGTGTAGTGTGTTCCGGAGCAGGGAAAGAGAAAGAATGGCAGGGACAGTGTCAAATCTTGTCAAATCTATTCTTTGCTAAACCTTGTTTGTAGGGACAGAGAAGGATAGGCAGGGAGAGTGTCAGTGTCATATTCTTTGCTAAACCTTGTGTGTAGGGAGAGAGAAGGATAGGCAGGGAGAGTGTCAGTGTCATATACTTTGATAAACCTTGTGTGCAGGGAGAGAGAAGGATAGGCAGGGGACAGTGTCAGTGTCATTGTTGCTAAGCCTCCTGCACATTATACACCTGAAGTTAGCCCGTATTGCTGCTTTTTCCTGGTGTGTTACACCAACAGGATTTTGCGGCACTTACAGCGGGCGGAGTGTACCTCCTGACCATATTACACCTTAACTTAGCCTGTATTGCTGCTTTTTCCTGGTGTGTTACACCAACAGGATTTTGCGGCACTTACAGCGGGCGGAGTGTGCCTCCTGACCATATTACACCCTAACTTAGCCTGTATTTCTGCTTTTTCCTGGTGTGTTATACCAACAGGATTTTGCGGCACTTACAGCGGGCGGAGTGTACCTCCTGACCATTTTACACCTTAACTTAGCCTGTATTGCTGCTTTTTCCTGGTGTGTTACACCAACAGGATATTGTGGCACTTACAGCGGGCGGAGTGTACCTCCTGACCATATTACACCTTAACTTAGCCTGTATTGCTGATTTTTCCTGGTGTGTTACACCAACAGGATTTTGCGGCACTTACAGCGGGCGGAGTGTGCCTCCTGACCATATTACACCTTAACTTAGCCTGTATTGCTGCTTTTCCCATTTCCCTGCAGGCCATTAGAATGTCTGGAAGGCAAACAAGGAGAGGCAGACAGTCAGAAGCCAATAAAAGAGCGCAAGCAGGCTCTAAGTCTAGAGACAACAGTGCTGGTCGTGGACGCGGTGCATCGCCATCAGCACGTGGCCATGGGACACGCTTGTCCTTTTCGGCAGCTGGACGCGTTGAGCCGCATCATGCCGAAGACTTGGTAGAGTGGATGACCAAGCCCTCCTCATCCTCCTCATCCTCTCTCACCCAGGCTCAGGGTACTGGCAAAGCAGCTGCCAAAGCGTCCTCTTCCCTGGTATCAATGTCATCATCAGTCACTCCTTCCCTAGACCAACCATGTCCTCCTGAGGAGTCCCCCGAACTGTTTGAGCACAGTGTTGGGTACATGCTCCAGGAGGATGCCCAGCGTTTCGAAGGGTCTGATGATGATACCCAGCTAGAGGAAGGCAGTAGCGTGAGAGCAGAGAGAGGGGATGCTCAAGAAGGACACCAATCTGGCAGTCATGTTCCAGCAGCTGCAGCATACTGCCAGATTGGCTCCAGTGATGAGGAGGGAGGGGATGATGAGGTCACTGACTCCACGTGGGTGCCTAATAGGAGAGAGGAGGAGGAGGAGGAGGAGGAGGATGAGGAGGAGGCACATCTCCAATGAGGCAGGATGCTCTCGGGGGGCCAGCGTAAGGGCAGCACACCGACTGAATCAGACCGCAGAGCTCCGCCTGTGCAAGGCGCTGCCTCTGCCCGTTATTCAAAAAGTTCTTTGGTGTGGGCCTTTTTGAGTCGAGTGCATCAGATCGCACAGCTGCTGTTTGCAACATATGTCTCAAGCGTATATCGCGTGGCCAAAACATCACCCGCTTGGGCACCACATGCTTGACCAGACATATGTTGACCTGCCATGCAGCTCGTTGGCAAGCCTACCTTAAAGACCCACACCAAAGAACAAAGCTGACCTCTTCTTGCACCGCATCAGCTGGGATCTTCAACCCCACTATACCTTCAGTCCTCTCTGAAACCTGCTCTGAGAGGAATGAAGGTGTAGAATTAGGTGTGTCACAGCCAAGTGCTTGCGGGCACTCTGCTAGCAGTACACCAACGTCCGATTCTAGCAGGCAAATTTCCCTACCCCAGCTGCTGGACCGTCGAAAGAAGTTCACTCCCAGCCATCCACATGCCCAGCGGTTGATTGCTAGCTTGGCTAAATTGCTAGCGCTTCAACTGCTGCCTTTTCAGTTGGTAGACTCGGCCCCCTTCCGTGAGTTTGTGCAATGTGCGGTTCCTCAGTGGCAGGTTCCCAAACGCCACTTTTTCTCACGGAAGGCGATTCCGGCTCTCTACCGGCATGTGGAAGGCAATGTCTTGGCCTCGCTGGACAGGGCGGTCAGCGGTAAGGTGCATATTACCGCTGACTCATGGTCCAGCAGTCATGGACAGGGACGTTACCTTTCTTTCACGGCCCATTGGGTCACTCTTTTGGCAGCTGGGAAGGATGCAGGACAAGGTGCAGTAGTGTTGGAGGTTGTTCCACCGCCACGCCTCCAAAATGCTACTACTGGTTGTGACACACCTCTGTCCTCCACCCCCTCCTCTTCTTCCTCCGTGGCCTCTTCCTGTGCTTTGTCCTCGGAACCAGCAGTGCTCCGTAGGCGTTCAATGGGCTACGCAAGTACGCAGGCAAAAAGATGCCATGCCGTGCTTGCGCTGGTGTGTTTGGGGGACAGGAGCCACACTGGGGCAGAGGTTCTGTCTGCTCTGCAGGGGCAGGCCGAGAGGTAGTTGATGCCACGCCAGCTTTAGCCAGGAATGGTAGTTTGCGACAATGGCACCAACCTCCTCTCCGCTCTCTGACAGGGACAACTGACCCATGTGCCCTGTGTGGCTCACATCCTTAACCTGGTGGTGCAGCGGTTCTTGGGCAGGTACCCGGGCTTACAGGATGTCCTGAGGCAGGCCAGGAAAGTCTGTGTGCATTTCCGCAGATCTTATAATGCCAGTTTTCGCCTGGCTGAGCTGCAAAAGGAGTTGAACCTCCCCTAGAACCGCCTTATATGTGACATGCCCACCAGGTGGAACTCAACGTTGGCCATGCTGCAGCGGCTGCACACGCAGCAGAGGGCCATCAATGAGTACCTGTGCGACTACGGCACCAGGACAGGGTCAGGGGAGCTCGGTTTTTTTTCACCACGCCAGTGGGGCATGATCAGGGATGCATGCACTGTCCTGGCACCATTTAAGGAGGCCACGAGGATGGTGAGCAGTGACAGTGCATGCATCAGTGACACTGTACCTCTTGTCCACCTGTTGGAACATACGCTGCGTGGAATAATGGACAGGGCACTTGAGGCAGAACAGAGGCAGGAAGAGGAGGACTTCCTTGCCTCTCAAGGCCCCCTTTACCCAGACAGTGTTCCTTCTGTCCCACCCATCGCACAGGAAGAAGAGGAGGAGGAGGAGGAGGAGGAGGATTGTGTCAGCATGGAGGTGGAGCCTGGCACTCAGCATCAGCAGCAGTCTTTTAGGGATGATTTACAGTCCCAAGAAACCAGTGGACTTGTACGTGGCTGGGAGGAGGTGGCTGCGGATCATGTCGTCCTTAGTGACCCAGAGGACTCCGGACCGAATGCCTCAGCTAACCTACGCTGCATGGCCTCCCTGATCCTGCAAAGTCTGCGGAAGGATCCTCGTATTCTTCGGATCAACGAGAGGGACCATTACTGGCTGGCCACTCTCCTTGATCCACGGTACAAGGGTAAGGTTGCGGACCTTATCTTACCGTGGCAGAGGGAGCAGAGGATGAGACAACTCCGGGAGGCCTTGCAGAAAGGTCTGTGCAACGCGTTCCTAGAGACTGGGAGGTTACAAACTCCTGGTCCTGGACAACGAATTGCTGAGGCTTCGGTCAGTCAAAGAAGGAGCGGTGGGGAAGGTGGCCGTCTGACCGAAGCGTTCAGACAATTCTTTAGTCCGCAGCCCCAAGGTATGATCGGTTGCAGCAACCATCGCCAGCGTCTGATATACATGGTGCAAGAATACCTAGGGGCAAGGTCAGACTTGGACACCTTCCCCACCGAAAATCCTCTGGCTTACTGGGTCTTGAGGATGGATCACTGGCCAGAGCTTGCACAGTATGCAATTGAGCTACTGGCCTGTCCTGCATCCAGCGTTCTTTCAGAACGCACATTCAGTGCTGCTGGAGGATTTGTCACGGATCACAGGGTGCGCCTGTCCACCGACTCTGTTGATCGACTGACCTTCATAAAGATGAACCAGTCTTGGATCACCACCAGCTACCAAACACCTGAAGCTGATATAACAGACTAATTTATTTTCAAATGTCACATCCCTTCAAGACTGATGCTGATGCTGAGAGACTGTCCTGTTATGTTGACTGACTATCCTCCTCCTCCTCAATGATCCGATTGACGATGATAGCTTGGAAGAACATTTGTTTCTGGGTGCCGCCACCAGTGGCTAAGGCCCAATTTTTCAGCCCCTGTTTAACAGGGGTGTGTTATTACAATTTTTTATGCAATGCTTTGCAGCAGGGCTCATTCCTGCACTCCAACTAGAGTATTTGGGAGAGGTTGCAGTGTCGTGGCACCAGCACCAGTGGCTAAGGCCCAATTTTTCAGCCCCTGTTTAACAGGGGCGTGTAATTACAATTTTTGATGCAATACTTTGCAACAGGGCTCATTGCTGTGCTCCAAGTACAGTATCTGTGAGGGGTTGCAGTGTTGTGGCACCAGTGCCTAAGGCCCAATTTTTCTGCCCCTGTTTAACAGGGGCATGTAATTACAATTCTTGATCTAATAATTCACAGCAGGGCCCATTCCTGCGCCCACCAAGACTAACTGTGAGGCCTTACAGTGTTGTGTCAACACCACCACCACCACCAAAGGCCCAATTTTTCAGCCCCCGTTCAACAGGGGCATGCAATTACAATTCTTGATCTAATAATTCACAGCAGGGCCCATTCGTGCGCCCACCAAGAGTAACTGTGAGGGCTCACAGTGTTGTGGCAACACCAACATGTAAGGGGCAAATTTCAGCTGAGTATATACGGCAGGCCTCTACTTTCAAACATCCAACTTACAAACGACTCCTCCTTGCAAACGGAAGGATACAACAGGAAGTGAGAGGAAATCTACCCCTAGGAAGGCAAATTCTCTCCTGTAAGAGTTAATATGGGAAAAAAGTGTCTCCTCTCCACTGATGCTTTATCACCAATTCTTGTTTCAATAAAAACCCCAAATTTTCAAAAAACATTTGTCATTAGGACGGAAAGTGAGGTGAACTGTTCTGAACAGGTGCACACTGCACAGACAGCAAAACAAATATTACAGGGGTGATAACCCTTCCCTATGTTTTCCAGAAAGCTTAAAAATAGATTTTTTGCCTGGAGCTACACTTAAACAATATACCTGTTCAAAATTACAAACAGATTCTACATAAGAACAAACCTACAGTCCCTGTCTTGTATGCACCGCCTGTATACGGCTGTTCAGAGTATATAGGGCCTTTTTTATTTTGTGTGCGGGGTTCCCCTTAATATCCATACAAGACCCAAAGGGGCTGGTAATGGGCTGGGGTGGGGGGGGGGGTGTGATGGGGTAGCTATGCCATTTTTCTTAAAGATTTTCATCCATATTACCGGGACCAGACATTACATTAAAGCCGCAAGCAGTTTTAAATGGCTTTTTTTCCTTTAGAAATGTAATTTTGTGCAGGGACAGTTCTAAACACGGGAAACACGTGGCACTTCACAGGCATACTTTAGACACCCCCCAGGTACGATATTTAAAGGAATATTTGACTTTTTTTTTCACTTTATGCATCATTAAAATGACTGCTCCAGAAAAACGGCCGTTTTTAAAACTTCTTTTTTGCATTGATACATGTCCCCTGGTGCAGAACCCGGGTTCCCAAACCCTTTTTAGGACAATAACATGCATAATAGTCGTTATAATTGGCACTTTAGATTTCGAACGTTCGCATCCATTGTATTTAATAGGGTTCTAAAGTTCGTGCGAACTTTCGGTCCGTTCGCGGGTTCTGGTGCGAACCGAACCCGGGGGGTGTTCGGCTCATCACTAATGGTCAGGAGGCACACTCCGCCCTCTGTAAGTGCCGCAAAATCCTGTTGGTGTAACACACCAGGAAAAAGCAGCAATACGGGCTAACTTCAGGTGTATAATGTGCAGGAGGCTTAGCAACAATGACACTGACACTGTCCCCTGCCTATCCTTCTCTCTCCCTGCACACAAGGTTTAGCAAAGAATATGACACTGACACTCTCCCTGCCTATCCTTCTCTCTCCCTGCATACAAGGTTTAGCAAAGAATATGACACTGACACTCTCCCTGCCTATCCTTCTCTCTCCCTGCATACAAGGTTTAGCAAAGAATATGACACTGACACTCTCCCTGCCTATCCTTCTCTCTCCCTACACACAAGGTTTAGCAAAGAATATGACACTGATGCCGCGTACACACGACCGCTTTTCTCGACGAGAAAAACTGCATTTTTTTTTTTCGCCGAGAAAAACGATCGTCTGTGGGCTTTATGTCGTTTTTCTCGTCTAGAAAAACGGCATAAAAAACGACGAGAAAATTTAGAACATGTTCTAAATTTTCTCATCGTTTTTTCCAGCATTTTTTTCCGCTGCAGTTTTCCCATAGGGAGACACTGCCGCGGAGCCCACAGACGGTCGTTTTTCTCGTCAAGAGAAAAAATGACGGGAAAAACGACCGTGTGTAGGGAACCAAGCGGTTCCCTCGTTTTTCCTGTCATTATTCACGGCGGTTTTTTAACCGCCGTGAATAATGATCGTGTGTACGCGGCATAACACTCTCCCTGCCTATCCTTCTCTGTCACACAAGGTTTAGCAAAGAATAGATTTGACAAGATTTGACACTGTCCCTGCCTATCCTTCACTTTCCCTGCTCCGGAACACACTACACGAGGCCGCCGTGCTGGCGGTCTTTTATAGTGTGGGGCGTGTTCTAAACCCCCTCAGCTATAATTGGCCACAGGCATCCTGCCTGTGGCCAATCATTGCTCTCCTCGCTGCCGGCGCTGTGATTGGCCAAATCGTTCGTTGTTCGCCGAACGCGCGAACAGCCGATGTTCGAGTCGAACCTATGTTCGACTCGAACACCGAGCTCATCCCTACTTGTGAATATTCCGAAAGGACAATTGATACGGTTCAGAAGGAATTGTACCAAAAACAGAGTGTATTTCTGGAACAAACAAAAGTAATAGGAGACAAGTTTGTACATAAAGGATACAATGAAACTTTCATAATTGAGAAAATTCAGGAAGTATACTGTACCAAATCCCCCGGGACCAATTAATACAGGATAAAGAGAAGAAATTGGTACAATATCAAGAAATTCCCTTAATTATGAATTTTAATGTTCAGCATCGGCAGGTGGAGCATATTATTAGAAAGCAGTGGCCACTTTTAATAGCAGACCAACAACTGCACACTGTTTTACCTGAGAAAACGCACTTTATTTATAGGCGGGCACCTACTTTAAGAGATATTATAGCAAAAAAATTACCAGATCCTCCAAAAAATTCAAATGGTTTTACTTTTTTTTTTTCAAGGAAAAGGCTTTTATCCATGTAGGAGGTGCTATGCATGTAAAAATACTAACTTTAATGGCCAAAAATTTTCTAAATTTATATCTACACATACACAAAAAGAGTATGAAATAAAATATTTCATTTTGTGCAGAACAGAGGGGGTAGTGTATGTCTTACAATGCTCTTGTTCTCTTCAATACATAGGGAGGACTAAACGTCCTATGTGGAAACGTATACGTGAGCACATACAAAACCATAGCTGTAC
This sequence comes from Rana muscosa, assembly GCA_029206835.1. Classification (NCBI taxonomy): domain Eukaryota; kingdom Metazoa; phylum Chordata; class Amphibia; order Anura; family Ranidae; genus Rana; species Rana muscosa. The sequence goes on along the minus strand of CM055116.1, from coordinate 592,547,724 downwards.
TAAGGTGCCTTCTCCTCCACCTACTATTTACTCTAGCTCTGGAGTAGGGATGAGCTTTATGTTTGAGTCGAACACAAGTTCGACTCGAACATTGGCTGTTCGCCCGTTCAGCGAACAGCGAACAATTTGGGGTGTTCGCGGCAAATTCGAAAAGCCGCGGAACACCCTTTAAAAGTCTATGGGAGAAATCTAAAGTGCTAATTTTAAAGGTTAATATGCAAGTGATTGTCATAAAAAGTGTTTGGGGACCTGGGTCCTGCCCCAAGGGACATGTATCAATGCAAAAAAAAGTTTTAAAAACTAAAGTTTTTTCGGGAGCAATGATTTTAATAATGCTTATAGTAAAACAATAAAAGTGAAATATTTCATACCTGGGGGTGTGTATAGTATGCCTGTAAAGTAGCGCATGTTTCCCGTGTTTAGAACCGTCCCTGCACAAAATGTAATTTCTAAAGGAAAAAAAGTCATTTAAAACTACTCGCGGCTATTCATGAATTGTCAGGTCCCGGCAATACAGATCAAAGTCATTGAAAAAAAGCGTGGGGGTCCCCCCCAAATTCCATATCAGACCCTTCAGGTCTGGTATGGATATTAAGGGGAACCCCGCACCAAAATTTAAAAACAAAATGGCGTGGGGTCCCCCCAAAAATCCATACCAGACCCTTATCCGAGCACGCAACCTGGCAGGCCGCAGGAAAAGAGGACAGGCGAGAGAGAGCCCCCCCTCCTGAACCGTACCAGGCCACATGCCCTCAACATGGAGACTTAGCCCATCCGGATAGTCTCCCATCAAGTGGATCCTAGCAGCTGAATGATGCTTGAACTAGATACACACAGTCTCTGCACAAACTCTGCCACAGAACCGGTGAACTTGGGTCTCTGCCACAGACCCGGTGAACTTGGGTCTCTGCCGCAGACCCGGTGAACTTGGGTCTCTGCCGCAGACCCGGTGAACTTGGGTCTCTGCCGCAGACCCGGTGAACTTGGGTCTCTGCCGCAGACCCGGTGAACTTGGGTCTCTGCCGCAGACCCGGTGAACTTGGGTCTCTGCCGCAGACCCGGTGAACTTGGGTCTCTGCCGCAGACCCGGTGAACTTGGGTCTCTGCCGCAGACCCTGTGAACTTGGGTCTCTGCCGCAGACCCAGTGAACTTGGGTCTCTGCCACAGACCCAGTGAACTTGGGTCTCTGCCACAGACCCAGTGAACTTGGGTCTCTGCCACAGACCCAGTGAACTTGGGTCTCTGCCACAGACCCAGTGAACTTGGGTCTCTGCCACAGACCCGGTGAACTTGGGTCTCTGCCACAGACCCGGTGAACTTGGGTCTCTGCCACAGACCCGGTGAACTTGGGTCTCTGCCACAGACCCGGTGAACTTGGGTCTCTGCCACAGACCCGGTGAACTTGGGTCTCTGCCACAGACCCGGTGAACTTGGGTCTCTGCCACAGACCCGGTGAACTTGGGTCTCTGCCACAGACCCGGTGAACTTGGGTCTCTGCCACAGACCCGGTGAACTTGGGTCTCTGCCACAGACCTGGTGAACTTGGGTCTCTGCCACAGACCTGGTGAACTTGGGTCTCTGCCACAGACCTGGTGAACTTGGGTCTCTGCCACAGACCTGGTGAACTTGGGTCTCTGCCACAGACCTGGTGAACTTGGTTGCAATGTTAAGCCTCTTTCAGGGAGATGACATCCCTCCAGAGAGTTACCGAGCCCCTTCCTTCACTGTGAGTTCCTCACCAGTCCCTCGGAACGATCCTCCCTCGGCCTCCTCATCTAAGATACGGGTCTCTTCGCAAGGCAGCACCCTGGGATTCCTCGATCCTCTGTGGGCCCCAACCAAAGGTGCTGGGCCCAAGGCCTTTAGTTGCAGCCCCAGGGCTAAAGGTGCCTGGGACTGATCCGCCAGTGTACCGGGTCAGGAACTCCACCCCCGGGCTAAAGGTGCCCGGGGTGGCCGCCAACAGGACAACACACTCCCGGGGTCGGACCCCTAGGAACTCACCACTTACAGACAGGGTCTGCCCCTTTTATATCCTCTCCCGGCATGCACAGCAGGCCGACACACCCACCACACCACTGCCGAGAGGGGACATCCAAGGCACAGCACTGTACCAGTGGTTCAACCCTGGCCTCCGACGGCAGCGCCATCTACAGGCCACAGGGAACTATACACCAGCATCCCACCTGTAGTACAAGAAAAGGTTAGCAAAGCCCTAACAATCAAGGTGTCTGAGTATAACTACCACTCAAACATTCCCCTAGATTTAAAAGCCCCGCTACACAAGCATAACTGATATGAATAATGCATTGATAACTAAAATAAACACAATATTAAAAGAAAAATTGTAAGCTTACCCCATCTCATTGTTGTCGCAAGGCCAGAGCAGCTGAGAGAATTTATTGTAGTAGGAAGGGTGAAGGCATACAGGTATCTTCTGTTTCACTAGTCAAATCTTCAAAGGCGAGACACTTTCTTGCTGGCGAATTGGGTGTACTACAAGAAGAAATCAGAATAGGAGCAGGACTTGATGGTGATGTCAGGCCTCGTACACACGACCGAGTTTCTCGGCAAGAACCAGCAAGAAACTTGCTGGCAGAGATGTCTTGCCGAGAAACTCGTTCGTGTGTATGGTTTCTCGTCGAGAAAACCGACAAGTAACCTCGACGAGAAAATAGAGAACCTGCTCTCTATTTTCTCGTCGAGATTCTCGTCGGCATGTTTCTCGACGAGAAAAGTGAGTGTGTGTACACTTACCTGTCCTCCCGGAAGCCCGCGCATGTTCGAAATGAATTCGACGCATGCGCGGTAGCTTCCTAGGCATACGTAGGGTATACCAAGATGGCGGCGACGGCATCGAATGTGACGAGCGCATGCTCGTCGTAGTCGATGACGTCACCGCGTACGCTCCATTCAAAGAACCGCGGGTTCTTTGAAACGAGCGTGTGTACACTTGGCCGGGACAAGTTTCTTGTCCAAGAATCTCGTCGAAAAAAACAACATGTTTTTTTCAACGAGAATCTCGGCCGTGTGTACGAGGCCTCAGAGCTGGAAATGGACTGTCAGGTATGCAGGTATCTTCTGTTTCACAAGTCAAGTCTTCAAAAACGAGGCGCTTTCTTGCTGAAGAATTACTATGTACTACAAGTAGCAATAAGAGCAGGACGTGGTGGTGATGTCAGAGCTGGAAACGGACTGTCAGTTGATGATGATCTGGGATCCAAATGACTGTCAGTCAATGTTAATGATCTGTGTGCTGATGGACTTTTAGAAAAGTAAGTTTCTATGGAGGTTTGAAGTGTAGCTCTCTTTCTCCCTGTAGATTTCTTTGTAACAGGCATAAGCCCCTGAAATGTTAGCATTGACTTTGGAACTTCTTTCAAAATCCCTATCATGCTTTTCATGCTTTTCAAATAGAGCCATGGCACTATCAAGATAACGGAAAGCTTCAAAGAGAATTTTTTGTAGTTAAACCTTCAGGCTGTTCAATGATCTCAACCCCATCCTGCACATCTCTCTCCTCTTCAAGTTCTAGAAGATTTTCATTGCTGAGGGGTTCAATGTGGGACGCAAGCAGTTCAGCAACATCTTCTGGCTCCACTTCCAGCTCTAGCTGCCTTGACATATCTACAATATTTTCAGTAACAGTAGCTACATGATCTTCAAAGCCTTCGGAATCATCAACTAACTGTGGGCATAATTTTTTCCAGGCCCTTTTCATTGTGGTTTCCTTTATGTCATTCCAAGCATCTCGGTTTTAATGCAATCCAAGATGTTGTAGCTTTTCCAGAATTTGGATAGGACTTCTTTACCTTCTCCTTTCTTCTTTGTCTATTGCTGCAATACACTTAGTGAATGTTCTTTTTAAGTAGTTTAACTTGAAGGCGGCAATGACACATTGATCTATTGGCTGCAGTAGTGAGGTGGTATTTGGTGGTAGGAAATGCACTCGAATGTTAGGGTTCAGCTCATCTAGCGTTCTAGGGTGTCCAGGGGCATTATCAACAAGCAGCAAAATGTGGAAAGAGATATTGTTGTCATTGCAATAGGCTTTTACCTCTGGAACAAAGCAGGTGTCAAACCAATCTTCAAAAAGGGCTGCAGTAACCCATGCTTTTATTTTTAGCTCTCCAATGCACTGGAAGTCTAGTTCTAATGTAGTTCTTCAAAGCTCTTGGATAGGGATGAGCTTCGTGTTCGAGTCGAACATACGTTCGACTTGAACATCGGCTGTTCGATCGTGCGACGAAGATCGAACGATTTGGGCCGTTCGCGCCAAATTCGAGTGACGCGAACGGCCCACAATGCACTACGCCATCGCAGTGTCATCCAGGCGCTGTGATTGGCCAAGCATGCACTGTGACCCCGCATGCTTGGCCAATCACAGCGCCGGCAGCGAGGAGAGCAATGATTGGCCACAGGCAGGATGCCTGTGGCCAATTATTGCTGAGGGGGTTTAGTACACGCCCCACACTATAAAAGGCCGCCAGCGCGGCGGCCTTGTGTAGTGTGTTCCGGAGCAGGGAAAGAGAAGCATAGGCAGGGACAGTGTCATTTTTTTCCTTTACTAATCCTGGATTCCTTGTGTTTAGGGACAGAGAAGGATAGGTAGGGAGAGTGTCAGTGTGTCATTCTGTGCTAAACCTTGTTTGTAGGGACAGAGAAGGACAGTGAGGGAAAGTGTCAGTGTGCTATTCTGTGCTAATCCTTGTTTGTAGGGACAGAGAAGGACAGTGAGGGAAACTGTCAGTGTGCTATTCTGTTCTAAACCAATCTTGCTGAACCATATTTGAAATCCTTGAGTTTAGGGACAGAGAAGGACACTCGGGGAAACTATCAGTGTGCTATTCTGTGCTAAATCTTGTTTGTAGGGACAGAGAAGGACAGTGAGGGAAAGTGTCAGTGTGCTATTCTGTCCTAAACCAATCTTGCTGAACCATATTTGAAATCCTTGAGTTTAGGGACAGAGAAGGACACTCGGGGAAACTGTCAGTGTGCTATTCTGTTCTAAACCAATCTTGCTGAACCATATTTGAAATCCTTGAGTTTAGGGACAGAGAAGGACACTCGGGAAAACTATCAGTGTGCTATTCTGTGCTAAATCTTGTTTGTAGGGACAGAGAAGGACAGTGAGGGAAACTATCAGTGTGCTATTCTGTGCTAAACCAATCTTGCTGAACCATATTTGAAATCCTTGAGTTTAGGGACAGAGAAGGACACTCGGGGAAACTATCAGTGTGCTATTCTGTGCTAAATCTTGTTTGTAGGGACAGAGAAGGACAGTGAGGGAAAGTGTCAGTGTGCTATTCTGTCCTAAACCAATCTTGCTGAACCATATTTGAAATCCTTGAGTTTAGGGACAGAGAAGGACACTCGGGGAAACTGTCAGTGTGCTATTCTGTTCTAAACCAATCTTGCTGAACCATATTTGAAATCCTTGAGTTTAGGGACAGAGAAGGACACTCGGGGAAACTATCAGTGTGCTATTCTGTGCTAAATCTTGTTTGTAGGGACAGAGAAGGACAGTGAGGGAAACTATCAGTGTGCTATTCTGTGCTAAACCAATCTTGCTGAAGCATATTGCAAATCCTTGTGTTTAGGGACAGAGAAGGATAGGCAGGGGACAGTGTCAGTGTCTTTGTTGCTAAGCCTCCTGCACAGTATACACCTGAAGGTAGCCCTTATTGCTGTTTTTCCCATCTCCCTGCAGGCCATCCATTAAAATGTCTGGAAGGCAAACAAGGAGAGGCAGACAGTCAGGAGGCAAAAAAAGAGGGCAAGCAGGCTCTGTGTCTGGGGGCAACAGTGCTGGTCGTGGACGCGGTACATTGTCATCAGCACATGGCCATGGGACACGCTTGTCCTTTTCGGCAGCTGGACATGTTGAGCCACATCATGCCGAAGACTTGGTAGAGTGGATGACCAAGCCCACCTCATCCTCCTCATCCTCTCTCACCCAGGCTCAGGGTACTGGCAAAGCAGCTGCCAAAGCGTCCTCTTCTCTGGTATCAATGTCATCATTAGTCACTCCTTCCCTAGACCCACCATGTCCTCCTCCTGAGGAGTCCCCCGAACTGTTTGAGCACAGTGTTGGGTACATGCTCCAGGAGGATGCCCAGCGTTTCGAAGGATCTGATGATGATACCCAGCTAGAGGAAGGCAGTAGCGTGAGAGCAGAGAGAGGGGATGCTCAAGAAGGACACCAATCTGGCAGTCATGCTCCAGCAGCTGCAGCATACTGCCAGATTGGCTCCAGTGATGAGGAGGGAGGGGATGATGAGGTCACTGACTCCACGTGGGTGCCTAATAGGAGAGAGGAGGAGGAGGAGGATGAGGAGGAGGCACATCTCCAACGAGGCAGGATGCCCTTGGGTGGCCAGCGTATGGGCAGCACACCGACAGAATCACACCGCAGAGCTCCGCCTGTGCAGGGCGCTGCCTCTGCCCGTCATTCAAAAAGTTCTTTGGTGTGGGCCTTTTTTGAGGCGAGTGCATCAGATCGCACAGCTGCCGTTTGCAACATATGTCTCAAGCGTATATCGCGTGGCCAAAACATCAGCCGCTTGGGCACCACATGCTTGATCAGACATATGTTGACCTGCCATGCAGCTCGTTGGCAAGCCTACCTTAAAGACCCACACCAAAGAACAAAGCGGACCTCTCCTTGCACCGCATCAGCTGGGATCTCCAACCCCACTATACCTTCAGTCCTCTCTGAAACCTGCACTGAGAGGAATGAAGGTGTAGAATTAGGTGTGTCACAGCCAAGTACTTGCGGCCACTCTGCTAGCAGTACACCGACGTCCGATTCTAGCAGGCAAATTTCCCTGCCCCAGCTGCTGGACCGTCGAAAGAAGTTCACTCCCAGCCATCCACATGCCCAGCGGTTGAATGCTAGCTTGGCTAAATTGCTAGCGCTTCAACTGCTGCCTTTTCAGTTGGTAGACTCGCCCCCTTCCGTGAGTTTGTGCAATGTGCGGTTCCTCAGTGGCAGGTTCCCAAACGCCACTTTTTCTCGCGGAAGGCGATTCCGGCTCTCTACAGGCATGTGGAAGGCAATGTCTTGGCCTCGCTGGACAGGGCGGTCAGTGGTAAGGTGCATATTACTGCTGACTCATGGTCCAGCAGGCATGGACAGGGACGTTACCTTTCTTTCACGGCCCATTGGGTCACTCTTTTGGCAGCTGGGAAGGATGCAGGACAAGGTGCAGTAGTGTTGGAGGTTGTTCCACCGCCACGCCTCCAAAATGCTACTACTGGTTGTGACACACCTCTCTCCTCCACCCTCTCCTCTTCTTCTTCCTCCATGGCCTCTTCCTGTGGTTTTTCCTCGGAACCAGCGGTGCTCCGTAGGCGTTCAAGGGGCTACGCAAGTACGCAGGCAAAAAGATGCCATGCCGTGCTTGCGCTGGTGTGTTTGGGGGACAGGAGCCACACTGGGGCAGAGGTCCTGTCTGCTCTGCAGGGGCAGGCCGAGAGGTGGTTGACGCCACGCCAGCTTAAGCCAGGAATGGTGGTTTGCGACAATGGCACCAACCTCCTCTCCGCCCTCCGACAGGGACAACTGACCCATGTGCCCTGTATGGCTCACGTCCTTAACCTGGTGGTGCAGCGGTTCTTGGGCAGGTACCCGGGCTTACAGGATGTCCTGAGGCAGGCCAGGAAAGTCTGTGTGCATTTCCGCAGATCTTATAATGCCAGTGCTCGCCTGGCTGAGCTGCAAAAGGAGTTGAACCTGCCCAAGAACCGCCTTATATGTGACATGCCCACCAGGTGGAACTCAACGTTGGCCATGCTGCAGCGGCTGCACACGCAGCAGAGGGCCATAAATGAGTACCTGTGCGACTACGGCACCAGGACAGGGTCAGGGGAGCTCGGTTTTTTTTCACCACGCCAGTGGGGCATGATCAGGGATGCATGCACTGTCCTGGCACCATTTGAGGAGGCCACGAGGATGGTGAGCAGTGACAGTGCATGCATCAGTGACACTGTACCTCTTGTCCACCTGTTGGAGCACACGCTGCGTGGAATAATGGACAGGGCACTTGAGGCAGAACAGAGGCAGGAAGAGGAGGACTTCCTTGCCTCTCAAGGCCCCCTTTACCCAGACAGTGTTCCTTCTGTCCCACCCATCGCACAGGAAGAGGAGGAGCAGGAGGAGGAGGAGGATTGTGTCAGCATGGAGGTGGAGGCTGGCACTCAGCATCATCAGCAGAAGTCTTTTAGGGATGATTTACAGTCCCAAGAAACCAGTGGACTTGTACGTGGCTGGGAGGAGATGGCTGCGGATCATGTCGTCCTTAGTGACCCAGAGGACTCCGGACTGAATGCCTCAGCTAACCTACGCTGCATGGACCCCTGATCCTGCAAAGTCTGCGGAAGGATCCTCGTATTCTTCGGATCAAGGAGAGGGACCATTACTGGCTGGCCACTCTCCTTGATCCACGGTACAAGGGTAAGGTTGCGGACCTTATGTTACCGTCGCAGAGGGAGCAGAGGATGAGACAACTCCGGGAGGCCTTGCAGAAAGGTCTGTGCAACGCGTTCCCAGAGACTGGGAGGTTACAAACTCCTGGTCCTGGACAACGAGTTGCTGAGGCTTCGGGCAGTCAAAGAAGGAGCGGTGGGGAAGGTGGCCGTCTGACCGATGCGTTCAGACAATTCTTTAGTCCGCAGCCCCAAAGTATGATCGGTTCCAGCAACCATCGCCAGCGTCTGATATACATGGTGCAGGAATACCTAGGGGCAAGGTCAGACTTGGACACCTTCCCCACCGAAAATCCTCTGGCTTACTGGGTCTTGAGGATGGATCACTGGCCAGAGCTTGCACAGTATGCGATTGAGCTACTGGCCTGTCCTGCATCCAGCGTTCTTTCAGAACGCACATTCAGTGCTGCTGGAGGATTTGTCACGGATCACAGGGTGCGCCTGTCCACCGACTCGGTTGATCGACTGACTTTCATCAAGATGAACCAGTCTTGGATCACCACCAGCTACCACACACCTGATGCTGATAAAACAGACTAATTGATTTTAAAATGTCACATCCCTTCAAGACTGATGCTGATGCTGAGTGCCTGTGCTGTTATGTTGACTGGCTATCCTCCTCCTCCTCCTCAATGATCCGATTAATGATGATAGCTTGGAAGATCATTTTGGTTTATGGGTGCCGCCACCAGTGGCTAAGGCCCAATTTTTCAGCCCCTGTTTAACAGGGGCGTGTAATTACAATTTTTGATGCAATACTTTGCATCAGGCCTCATTGCTGTGCTCCAAGTACAGTATCTGTGAGGGGTTGCAGTGTTGTGCCACCAGTGCCTAAGGCCCAATTTTTCAGCCCCTGTTCAACAGGGGCATGCAATTATAATTATTGATCTAATAATTCACAGCAGGGCCCATTGCTGCGCCCACCAAGAGTAACTGTCAGGCCTTACAGTGTTGTGGCACCAGCACCACCAAAGGCCCAATTTTTACTACCACTGTTCAACAATTATATGTTATTACAATTCCTGATATAATAGTTGACAGCAGGGCGTTCCAGCACCCACCAAGAGTAACTGTGAGTGCTTACAGTGTTGTGCCAACACCAACACCTAAGGGGCCAATTTCTGCAGAGTATATACGGCAGGTCCCTACTTTCAAACATCCAACTTACAAACGACTACTACTTGCAAACGGAAGAAGACAACAGGAAGTGAGAGGAAATCTACCCCTTGGAAGGAAAATTCTCTCCTGTAAGAATTATTATGGGAGAAAGGTGTCTCCTCTCTACTGATGCTTTATCACCAATCCTTGTTTCAATAAAAACACCACATTTCAAAAACAGTTGTCATTGGGACGCAAAGTGAGGTGAAATGTTCTGAACAGGGGCACAGACAGCAAAACAAATGTTACAGGGGTGATAACCCTTCCCTATGTTTTCCAAAAAGCTTAAAAATAGGTATTTGGGCTGGAGCTACACTTAAACAATGTAGCTGTTCAAAATTACAAACAGATTCTACATAAGAACAAACCTACAGTCCCTGTCTTGTATGCACCGCCTGTATACGGCTGTTCAGAGTATATAGGGCCTTTTTTATTTTGTGTGCGGGGTTCCCCTTAATATCCATACAAGACCCAAAGGGGCTGGTAATGGGCTGGGGTGGGGGGGGGGGGGGGGGTGATGGGGTAGCTATGCCATTTTTCTTAAAGATTTTCATCCATATTACCGGGACCAGACATTACATTAAAGCCGCAAGCAGTTTTAAATGGCTTTTTTTTCCTTTAGAAATGTAATTTTGTGCAGGGACAGTTCTAAACACGGGAAACACGTGGCACTTCACAGGCATACTTTAGACACCCCCCAGGTACAATATTTAAAGGAATATTTGACTTTTTTTTTTCACTTTATGCATCATTAAAATGACTGCTCCCGAAAAACGGCCGTTTTAAAAACTTCTTTTTGCATTGATACATGTCCCCTGGTGCAGAACCCGGGTTCCCAAACTCTGTTTAGGACAATAACATGGATAATAGTCGTTATAATTAGCACTTTAGAATTCGAACGTTCGCATCCATTGTATTTAATAGGGTTCTAATATTCGTGCGAACTTTCGGTCCGTTCGCGGGTTCTGGTGCGAACCGAGCCCGGGGGTGTTCGGCTCATCACTACTCTTGGATTTTGCCATCTGTAAATTAGCAAAGGCTTTAGCTTTAAGGTACCAGAAGCATTGCCACCTAACAGAAGGGTTATTCTATCTTAAGCTGGCTTGTAGCCTGGCATTGATCTTTCCTGTATTGCGATGAAGGTTCTTGCAGGTATCTTCCAGAATAGCCCAGTCTCATCCACATTAAAAATCTGATCCATGGAGTAGCCTCCATCTTGAATAACTTTGGCAAGATAGCTTGGATAGCTTTCTGCAGCCTTATGATCTGCAGAAGCTGCCTCTCCTTGTACTTTAATGTTATGTAGGTTAGACCTTTTCTTGAACCTATCAAACCATCCGCGGCTTGCAGAAAATTCTGCATCCTTTGCTGCCAAACCTTTCTTATGCCCCATACACACGATCATTTTTCATGCCGTTAAAAATGCCATTAAAAAAAATGGCCATTAAAAATGATCGTGTGTATGCTCCAGAGCATTTTTAACGACGTGAAAAACGGGCATTAAAAATTTCGAACATGCTCTCTTTTTTCACGTTGTTTTTCATGTCGTTTTTTTTAACGACGTGAAAAACGATAGTGTGTATGCTTTAACGACGTGAAAAAAAATGCGCATGCTCAAAATCAAGTATGAGACGGGAGCGCTCGTTCTGGTAAAACTAGCGTTCGTAATGGAGATAGCACATTCGTCATGCTGTAACGGACTGAAAAGCACTAGACTGAAAAGAGCGAATCGTCTCTCAACAAACTTTACTAACATGAAGGGTGGCGCCATTCGAACGGAACTTCCCCTTTATAGTGCCGTCGTACGTGGTGTACGTCACTGCGCTTTTCTTGAACATTTTTTAAAATGATGGTGTGTACGCAAGACAGGCTTGAGAGGAAACAAGAAAAAAAATGACAAGAAAAACGTCAGTTTTAAAAATTACATTAAAAATGATCGTGTGTATGGGGCATTAGCCTTTAGGTCATTGAATAAGCTTCATGCCGCGTACACACAACCGTTATTCGTGTCATGGAAAAAAACAAAGTTTTTCTCGACGTGATTTTTCGTGTTTCCTCTCAAGCCTGCCTTGCATACACACGTTCATGAAAAAAAAACGCTTGAGCAAAGCGCGGTGACGTACAACACATATACGACGGCACTATAAAGGGGAAGTTCCATTCAAAAGGCGCCACCCTTTGGGACACTTTTGCTGATCCTCGTGTTAATAAAGTTTGATGAGAGACGATTTGCGCTTTTCAGTCTTCGTGCTTTTCAGTCCATTACAGCGTGATCAATGTGCTATCTCCATTACGAACGCTAGTTTTACCAGAACGAGCGCTCCCGTCTCATACTGGATTCTGAGCATGCATGTTTTTATTCCCCTCGTAAAAGCATACACATGATTGTTTTTCACAACATTAAAAAGAACGACGTGAAAAACGAGAAAAAATCGAGCAGGTTCTAATTTTTTTTCGCCCATTTTTCTCGTAGAGAAAAATGCTCTGGAGCATACACACGACTGTTTTTCACAACCATTTTTAAAAATGGCATTTTTCTCGTCATGAAAAACGGTCGTGTGTACGCGGCATCAGGCTTTAGTTTAGTATAATTGCCTGGTTGACAAGAACATGACGTGTAGTCTGATTTTCTATCCAAAGTATTAAGAGTCTCTCCATGTCTGCAACAATGCTATCCCTTTTTCGAATTGTTGTTGTGTTAACAGGTGTAGCACTCTTAATTTCTGAAATAATTTTTTCTCTGTTTTTCATGTGTTAACTGTAGTCAGAGTGTAGCCTAGCCTTTGGCATAATTCAGCTTGAGTTACAACTTAATACAATTTAATAATTTTAGCCTTCATATGATAGGCAATTGATTTACGGCTTTTTTTGGTACTGACATTATTTAATGCGTACCTGTAACAATCAAAAGAACAAATACTGTACAGTACTGTAGAAGTTCCTAAAATATTTACTGTAACTGTATTTTAGAGGGTCAGGGTCTGTAATAAGGGGGTCAGAGAATGTAGTGGGGGGTCCAGGGGCTGTAATGGGGGTATCAGGGCCTACAGTGGGGGGCTATACAGTAGTACTCCACTTACCTTTATGCAGACTGCAATGCTGGGCTAGCTGGCAAGCAATTGTGGACCTCTGGGCTGGCGGCAACACTGGACTGGCTGTCGGGCACCTCTGCGCAACGCTTGGCTGGCTGGCGGGCACCTCTGCGCAACGCTTCACTGGCGGGCACCTCTGGGCCTCGGTGCTGACTGGCGGGCACCTCTGGGCCTCGGTGCTGGCCGGCGGGCACCTCTGGGCCTTGGTGCTGGCTGGCGGGCACCTCTGGGCTTGCAGGCAATGCACAGCACGTACACGATAGGTACCTGTAACAATGAAAAGAACAAATACTGTACAGTACTGTAGAAGTTTTTTTTAGAGGGTCAGGCGCTGTAGTGAGGGGTTCAGGGGATGTAATAGGGGGTCAGGGGATGTAGTGGGGGGTCAGGGGATGTAGTGGGGGTCAGGGCCTGTAGGGGGGCTATATTCCACTTACGTTTATGCAGACTGCAATTCTGGGCTGGCTGGCGAGCAACTCTGGGCAATGCTGGGCTGGCTGGTGGGCACCTCTGGGCCTTGGTGCTGGCTGGCGGGCACCTCTGGGCCTTGGTGCTGGCTGGCGGGCACCTCTGGGCTGGCAGGCACGATAGGTACCTGTAACAATGAAAAGAACAGTGGGGGGTCAGGGGCTGTAATGTGGGGTCCAGAGCCTGTAGTGGGAGGTCCTGGGCCTGTAGTGGGGGTCCAGTGCCTGTAGTGGGGGTTCAGGGCCTGTAGTGGGTGGTCCAGGGCCAGTAATGGGGGTATCAGGGCCAATAGAGGGGGGCTATACAGTACTGTACAGTTCTTACGTTTATGCAGACTGTGGCTGGTGAGCAACTCTGGGCCTCCGGGCTGGCGGCACCTCTGAGCACCTCTGGGCTTGCTGGCTGGCACCTCTGGGCTGGCTGGCGGGCACCTCTGCACAACGCTTCGCTGGCGGGCACCTCTGGGCCTTGGTGCTGACTGGCGGGCACCTCTGGGCCTTGGTGCTGGCTGGTGGGCACCTCTGGCCCTCTGTGCTAACGGGCACCTCTGGGCCCCGGTGCTGGCTGGCGGGCACCTCTGGGCCTTGGTGCTGGCTGGCGGGCACCTCTGGGCTTGCAGGCAATGCACAGCACGTACACGATAGGTACCTGTAACAATGAAAAGAACAAATACTGTACAGTACTGTAGAAGTTTTTTTTAGAGGGTCAGGCGCTGTAGTGAGGGGTTCAGGGGATGTAATAGGGGGTCAGGGGATGTAGTGGGGGGTCAGGGGATGTAGTGGGGGTCAGGGCCTGTAGGGGGGCTATATTCCACTTACGTTTATGCAGACTGCAATTCTGTGCTGGCTGGCGAGCAACTCTGGGCAATGCTGGGCTGGCTGGTGGGCACCTCTGGGCCTTGGTGCTGGCTGGCGGGCACCTCTGGGCCTTGGTGCTGGCTGGCGGGCACCTCTGGGCCTTGGTGCTGGCTGGCGGGCACCTCTGGGCTGGCAGGCATGATAGGTACCTGTAACAATGAAAAGAACAGTGGGGGGGTCAGGGGCTGTAATGTGGGGTCCAGAGCCTGTAGTGGGAGGTCCAGGGCCTGTAGTGGGGGTCCAGTGCCTGTAGTGGGGGGTCCATGGCCTGTAGTGGGGGGTCCAGGTCCTGTAGTAGGGGTTCAGGGCCTGTAGTGGGTGGTCCAGGGCCGGTAATGGGGGTATCAGGGCCAATAGAGGGGGGCTATACAGTACTGTACAGTTCTTACGTTTATGCAGACTGTGGCTGATAAGCAACTCTGGGCCTCCCGGCTGGCGGCACCTCTGAGCACCTCTGGGTTTGCTGGCTGGCACATCTGGGCTGACTGGCGGGCACCTCTGGGCCGACAGGCAATGCTGGGCTGGCTGGCGGATACCTCTGGGCCGACGGGCAATGCTGGGCTGGCTTGCTGGCAACTCTGGGCTGACTCGCAGGAACTTTGCCTCTTCCCTCACACTTCCCTCACAACTCGGGGCGGCAGCTCCGCCTCTCCAGGTCATACTTCGGCTGCGCGGCGCGGGAATGTCCGGAATGTCCGTACTTGCGAGGCACTTTACGTACACTCGCAGGCATGTCTGTACTCACGAGTGTATGTAAAGTGAGTGTCCGCAAAGCGGGGTATGCCTGTACTCTCTCCATTTTCAGTACATCCTTCCTGAGGACTGGTGCCCAGAACTGGACAGGATACTCTAGGTGTGGCCGGATCAGAGTCTTGTAGAGTGGAAGAATTATCGTTTTATCTCTGAAGTTAATCCCCTTTTTAATGCATGCCAAAATTTATATTTGCTTTGTTAACAGCAGCTTGGCATTGCATGCCATTTCTGAGCCTATCATCTACTAGGACCCCCAGGTCCTTTTTCATCCTAGATTCCCCCAGAGGTTCTCCCCCCAGTGTATAAATTGCATTCGTATTTTACCACCCAAATGCATTATTTTACATTTTTCTACATTGAACCTCATTTGCCATGTAGATGCCCACCCCATTAATTTGTTAAGATCTTCTTGCAAGGTTTCCACATCCTGCGGAGAAGTTATTGCCCTGCTTAGCTTAGTGTCGTCTGCAAATACAGAGATTGCACTGCTTACCCCATCCTCCAGGTCATTTATGAACAAATTAAACAGGATTGGTCCCAGCACAGAACCCTGGGGGACCCCACTACCCACCCCTAACCATTCCGAGTGTAACTGTCCGCCTGTCACTTTAAATCTTTGTTCAGCACTGACTGGCAGGTGGAACCTTTATTGCCTTACTTTTGTTCCCCTGGGGAATATTTTAATCACCAGACACTTCCTCCTTCTAGTTTGAGAGAAAAGAAGGCCCTCATGTGTTCCAGCATTCACTCAGAGGCAAGGCTAGCCAGCAGATTGTTCATGGAAGTTTTCTAAAGTTTGCACCCCTTGGCAAGCGGAGCAAGATAATGCAGTAAAGGTGCACTGTCATTGTCAGTATATATGTTTTTAGGCATAAATTGTGTCCATGCTGTTCCTTGTACATAGGAACACCGATCGGTCACCTCCCCAGTCAGTCTCCTCCCCCCAAAGTTCGAATCACTCCCTTGGTAACACATTTAACACCTTGATCACCCCCTAATGTTAACCCCTTCCCTGCCAGTGACATTTACACAGTAATCAGTGCATATTTATAGCACTGATCGCTGTATAATTGTCAATGGTTCCAAAATAGCGTCAAAAGGGTCCGATGTGTCTGCCGCAATGTCGCACTCCTGATAAAAATCTCAGATCGCCGCCATTACTAGTAAAAAAAAATAATAAAAATGTCATAAATCAATAACCTATTTTGCTCAATCCAATCAATATACGCTTATTGCGATTTCATTTTACCAAAAATATGTAGAGGAATACATATCAGCCTAAACTAAGGAAAAAATGTATTTATTTATTTATTTTTTAAATGGGATATTTATTATAGTATAAGTAAAAAATATTGTGTTTTTTTTCAAAATTGTCGGTCTTTTTTTGTTTATAATGCAAAAAATAAATCCGCAGAGGTGATAAAATATCACCAAAAGAAAGCTCTATTTGTGGGGAAAAAAATATAAAAATATAATTTGGGTACAACGTCGCACGACCGCGCAATTGTTATTCAAAATGTTACAGTGCTGAAAGCTGAAAATTGGCCTGGGTAGAAAGGGGATGAAAATGCCCTGTATTGAAGTGGTTAAACAATGCATGAATCAGTTAATGGGCAGTTGAAAACAGTTAAAGATGCTGTATTAAATAATGTGAACACTGACCCATAAGATGGCGATCAACTGAACTGTAGTGATGCTAAACCAAATTGATGCAAACAGAGTTACTAATTAACTAATGCAAAAATAAATGTCATTGTGCCCATGCTATGCATACAGTTCCAATCGTAAATGGGTGTGTGTGTTCCTGACAAAGGGGTACCCCAGGAGGTGGCACCTAATTGTCTGTTTTAGTCAGCTATCTTTGTGGCCTGTCTGCACGATGGTGCACGTGAAGGTGTCCCTTTAACCACTTCAGCCCCGGAAGGATTTACCCCCTTCCTGACCAGAGCACTTTTTGCGATACAGCACTGTGTCGTGCAACGTTGCACCCAAACATAATTGACGTCCTTTTCTTTTCCCCACAAATAGAGCTTTTTTTTTGGGTGGTATTTTTTTTTTTTGCTCTATAAACAAAAAAAGAGCGGCAATTTTGAAAAAAAAACTATATTTTTTTTACTTTTTGCTATAATAAATATCCCCAAAAAATATATTAAAAAAATAATTTCTTTCTCAGTTTAGGCCGATATGCATTCTTCTACATATTTTTTGTAAAAAAATTGCAGTAAGCACATATTGATTGGTTTGCTTGGATTTCATTTCACTCCTCGCTGAAGACACACACAGCTGTGGAGATTGCTTGCTGTGTCTCATTACCCTTTAGGCTGGGTTCACACTAGTGCGACACGACATCTGTCCTACTTTGGATCCGACTTTGCCCTGCGACATGAAGCCGACATATGTCCGACTTTCAATGAACGGGGATCCGACTTGGATCCCAGCCAAAATCAGGCACTGTGTTTGGTATGAATCTTGAGGGGGAACTCCAGGCCAAATTTTAAATAAAAAACCGGCATGGGTTCCCCCTCCAGAGGCATACCAGGCCCTTGGGTCTGGTCTGGATTTGAAGGGGCGCCCCTACGCTGAAAAAACGGCGTGGGGGTCCCCCCAAAATCCAAACCAGACCCTTATCCGAGCACACAACCTGGCCGGCCGCAGGGGAAGAGGGGGGGGGGGACAAGAGAGCGCCCCCCTCCCTCCTGAACTGTACCAGGCTGCATGCCCTCAACATGGGGGGTTTGGTGCTCTGGGGCAGGGGGGCGACCTGTGGCCCCCCCACCCCAGAGCACCCTGCCCCCATGTTGATGAGGACAGGGCCTCTTCCCGACAACCCTGGCCGTTGGTTGTCGGGGTCTGCGGGTGGGGGGCTTATCGGAATCCGGGAGCCCCCTTTAATAAAGGGGCCCCTGGATCCCGGCCCCCCCACCCTATGTGAATGAGTATGGGGTACATCGTACCCCTACCAATTCACCTGGTGGAAAAAAATTGCAATAAAAAAAAACACACAGCTTTTTAAAGTATTTTATTGCACAGCTCCGGGGGTCTTCTTCCGACTTCGGGGGTCTCCGGTGTCGTCGCCGCGCTCTCCGGTTCTTTCTTCTGCCGGGCCTCCGCTAACTTCTTTTTAGCTCTTTTGCTAACGGAGGTCCAGGCTTCTCCGTCGCCTTCTTCTTCTCCCGCTCTCCGGTTCCTTCTTCCGCCGGGCCTCCGCTAACTTCTTTTTAGCTCTTTTGCTAATGGAGGCCCGGTCTTCTCCGTCGTCTCGTCCGGCTCTCCGTTGTCCTTCTGCCGGCCCCTCCACTAACTTCTTTAGCTCTTTTGCTAGTGGAGGGGCCGGTCTTCCCGTCGTCGCCGTCGGCGTCTTCTTCCCTCTTCTCCTTCTCGATGTTGACTCGTCCCTTCCTCCCGCTGTAATACTGGCTCTCCGCTCCGCTCCGCATTAATATAGGCTTCTCATGACGTCACAGTCACATGTTCCGGGGCACATGGCCCCGGAGCATGTGACTGTGACGTCATGGGAACATGTGACTGAAAAATGTTAAAATGTTAAAATGCACCAGTTAAAATGTGGGCAACTCGGCGGTCATTGCGGAAACACTGCAGCATGTAATCGCTCATGTGTGCCAGGCTGCCCAGAGGCAAAGAAAAGCTGTCCTCTGTGGGAGGTGTATCGTCTGTGTCCTCTGTATCCCCCCAGCCACGCACCAGTGATGGCCACGAGCTGGTCTGGGTGCCACCCTGCTGTGAAAATGGCTCCTCCTCCATCTCCTCCTCCACCTCGTCATCCTCCAGAACTGTGCCCTTTCTGCCGGACAATTGTGTACCTGGCGTTTGTTGGTGCAGGAACCCACCCTCGTAGCCACTTGTGAAAGACTGCCCTGAAAGCCTTTGAAATGATCCCGCTTCCTCCTCCTCATCCTCCTGTGCCACATCCTCTTCCATCATCGCCCGAAGCGTTTTTTCAAGGAGGCATAGAACTGGGATAGTAACGCTAAGAACGGCGTCATTGGCACTGGACATGTTGGTGGAGTACTCGAAACAGCGCAACAAGGCACACAGGTCTCGCATGGAGGCCCAGTTATTGGTGGTGAAGTGGTGCTGTTCCGCAGAGCGACTCACGCGTGATTGCTGCAGCTGAAACTCCACTATCGCCTGCTGCTACTCGCACAGTCTGGCCAGCATGTGCAAGGTGGAGTTCCACCTTGTGGGCACGTCACATATGAGGCGGTGAGCGGGAAGGCCGAAGTTACGCTGCAGCGCTGACAGGCGAGCAGCAGCAGGGTGAGAACGCCGAAAGTGCGCACACACAGCCCGCACTTTCTGCAGCAGCTCTGGCATATTGGGGTAATTTTTAAGGAACCTCTGGACCACCAAGTTCAGCACATGCGCCAGGCAAGGGATGTGCGTCAAACCGGCTAGGCCCAGAGCTGCTACGAGATTTCGCCCATTATCGCACACCACCAGGCCGGGCTTGAGGCTCACTGACAGCAACCACTCATTGGTCTGTTGTTCCATGTCCCTCCACAACTCCTGCGCGGTGTGGGGTTTTTCCCCCAAACAGGAAAGTTTTAAAACTGCCTGCTGTCGTTTACCCCTGGCTGTGCTGAAGTTGGTGGTGAAGGTGTTACGCTGACCGGATGAGGAGGCGGTAGAGGATGAGGAAGCGGAGTAGGAGGAGTTAGCAACAGGAGGCAAACTGAAGCGCCCTGCAATCTTCGGTGGTGGAAGGACATGCGCCAAACTGCTACCTGCCTCAGGCCCAGCCGCCACTGCATTTACCCAGTGTGCTGTTAGGGAGATATAACGTCCCTGACCGTGCTTACTGGTCCACGCATCCGTAGTTAGGTGGACCTTGCCACAGATGGCGTTGCGCAGTGCACACCTGATTTTGTCCCCCACTTGGTTGTGCAGGGAAGGGATGGCTCGCCTGGAAAAATAGTGGCGGCTGGGCACGACGTATTGTGGGACAGCCAATGCCATCAGGCTTTTAAAACTCTGCGTCTCCACCAGACGGAATGACAGCATTTCAAAGGCCAGGAGTTTTGAAATGCTGGCATTCAGGGCCAGGGATCGCGGGTGGCTAGGGGGGTACTTCCTCTTCCGCTCCAATGTTTGGGAGATAGAGAGCTGAACGCTTCCATGGGACATTGTGGAGATGGTTGGTGACCCAGGTGGTAGTGTTGCTGGCAGATCCTCTGTTTGCGGGGTGGCAGGTGCCACTGTCACTACAGAGGTGGATGAAGAGGCCGAGACTGCAGCAGAAGAGGAAGCAGGAGGAGCCAGAGACCTTTCTTGTTTTTTGAGGTGTCTACTCCACTGCAGCTCGTGCTTTGCACTTAGATGCCTGGTCATGCAGGTTGTGCTCAGGTTGAGAACGTTTATGCCTCGCTTCAGCCTCTGATTGCACAGCCTGCAAACCACTCGTGTCTTGTCATCAGCACATTGTGTGAAGAACTGCCACGCTAGGGAACTCCTTGGACCTGGCTTTGGTGTGCTCGGTCCCTTGCTGCGTTGGGCAGTAGCAGACATAGTGTCTAGCTGACAGACGCTCCGCTTTTGCACCCTGCTCCCTCTTCTGCTGTGCTGGTGGCTCTGTGCGACCACCGCCTCTTCCTCCAAACTACACTGGTCACCTGCATAACGTTGATTCCATGTGGGGTCGAGGACCTCATCGTCCTCCACATCATCTTCCACCCAGTCTTCACCCCTGCCCTCCTTGTCTGTCTGCACAATTGCGAAAGCAGTAGCAGTTGGCACCTGTGTTTCGTCATCATCCGAGACGTACTGCGATGGTCCTCCCATGTACTCATCATGAAACATAAGTGGTTGGGCATCGGTGCACTCAATCTCTTCCACTTCTGGGGCAGGGCTAGGTGGATGGGCCTGGGAAACCCTGCTAACAGAGAAATCGAAAAGCAGAAGAGACTGCTGCATGATTTGGGGCTCAGACTGCTTGGCTGATTTGCAAGGGGGTGAGGTGAAAGACTGATGGACATGGGTTTCAGGTGCCAACTCTGTTCTTTCATCAGAAGAGTGGGTGGGAGACAATGTGAAGGAACCCGAGGCACTGTCAGCAACCCAATCTACTATCGCCTGTACTTGTCCTGGCCTAAACATTCGTACAGCCTCATTAGGCGTGACAAAATACCGCCGCAGGCTCGGTCGCCTACTCGCACCTGAGGAAGGTGTTTCACTTGTGCGTGTATCTGGCACAGATCCACCACGTCCTCTCCCTGCAACAGGAGCTCCACCAGCAGCACCACGACCGGGGCCACCACGTCCCTTTGACCTTCTCCTCATATTTTCCAAATTTAGGATCTTGCCCTAAATGGGTGTTTTTGGAAGAGCAGAACACACCCCCAGTACGTAACCGCTGAATCGCACAGCTACAGAACTGCAGAAAATGCTATTCAAAAAAAATGTTGTTTTTTTAGTATAGCACAGTAGGAGAAAACTATATAGAAATTGTTTATTTCACACACCTCCAAATATGTATAACACACTGCAAACTATTTTTTGTGCCCCTAAACGGCGTTTTTTGGAAGAGCAGAACACACCCACAGTACGTAACCGCTGAATCGCACAGCTACAGAACTGCAGAAAATGCTATTCAAAAAAAATGTTGTTTTTTTAGTATAGCACAGTAGGAGAAAACTATATAGAAATTGTTTATTTCACACACCTCCAAATATGTATAACACACTGCAAACTATTTTTTGTGCCCCTGAATGGCTCTTTTTGCAAGCGTACATTAAAGTGCAATTTTTTATTTTTATTTTTTTGCCCTAAACGGGTCTTTTTTTGCACAAGCAAAATAAAATGCTTTTTTTTTTGCCCAATGGGTCTTTTGGAAAAGAGCACAATAAAGTGCCTTTTTTTTCCCCCTAAAAGTTAGATTTTCTCTGACACTGGGCTCATGGCAGTGTAAAAAGACTGCACTGCAACACAAATAGGTAAACCTATGCAGATCGCTGATTTTAATCTCTGAATCTGGACTCCTATATAATATTCTCTCTCCCTGAAAGCACCAATACAGGAACCTGGCCCTACACTACACTATCTCTCTATCTTTTCCCTCAGATTGTAGAATCAGGACTACCTCATCTATTTTTCTATTTCTCCCTAAAAGCAGCAGCAGCAGGCTAGATCCTCTCCCTATCTATTCTGAAGCAGAGTGACATGTGTGCTGTGTGCCTCTAGCTTATATAGAAGCTGGGTCACATGTTGCACTGACCAATCACAGCCATGCCATTAGTAGGCATGGCTATGATGACCTCTAAGGGCACACCAGCTAATCAAAAGGTGATTGGCTGGCCCCTGAAGCATTTCTAAATGCGTAATTAGATTGCCGAACCCGAACCCGGACTTTTGGGCAAAGTCCGGGTTCGGGAAAAAGCTAAAGTTCGGTACGGACCCGAACGTTACAGTTCGGGTTCGCTCAACACTAATTGGCAACTGTTGGTGTTATCTATGCATGTAAACAATTTTACTTGAATAGACCATATACCGTATATACTCGAGTATAAGCCGAGATTTTCAGCCCTTTTTTGGGGCTGAAAGTCCCCCCTCGGCTTATACTCGAGTCATATAAATTTTTACATTGTAATTATTACCTGTAAAGAAGTTGCGGCTGAGGCGTCCATCGTTCAAATTCCGCGGCGTCCATCGTTCAAAATTCCGCGGTCACTTCCTGTTCCTTCCTTGATAGGCGAGTCTCAGTAGACACTCTCCGCCTATCACAAACGTTCTCTCATCCTCAGTTTTCCAGCAGACGTCTGTGATTGGCGGAATACCCAACACAGTGTCTGCTGGGAAAACTAAGGATGAGAGAATGATCGTGATAGGCGGAGAGTGTCTGCTGAGACTCGCCTATCAAGTAAGGAACAGGAAGAGACCGCAAAATTCGAACGATGGACGCCGCGGAATTCGAACGATGGACGCCGCAGCCGCAACTTCTTTACAGGTAATAATTACAATGTAAAAATTTCTATTTACAGGGAACAGCGAGCTAGGGAACAGTGGGGCATCGGCTTATACTCGGGTCAGTGAGGTTTCCCAGTTTTTTGGGCAACATTAGGTACCTCGGCTTATACTCGAGTCGGCTTATACTCGAGTATATACGGTACTGTATTTACTACTGTTTATGTTTACTGGCGGAAACGTTACCCACTTCATTTAAAGTCCCAGGGCGAATCCTTCGTTTTATTATATGTTACAGGGATGGAAGTGTGTTACTGGGGACACCAGACCTTCCCCTTTTTCCCCCCTTTTTCTGAATCAGTTAATGGGCAGTTGAAAACAGTTAAAGATGCTGTATTAAATAATGTGAACACTGACCCATAAGATGGCAATCAACTGAACTGTAGTGATGCTAAACCAAATTGATGCAAACAGAGTTACTAATTAACTAATGCAAAAATAAATGTCATTGTGCCCATGCTATGCATACAGTTCCAATCGTAAATGGGTGTGTGTGTTCCTGACAAAGGGGTACCCCAGGAGGTGGCACCTAATTGTCTGTTTTAGTCAGCTATCTTTGTGGCCTGTCTGCACGGTGGTGCACGTGAAGGTGTCCCTTTAACCACTTCAGCCCCGGAAGGATTTACCCCCTTCCTGACCAGAGCACTTTTTGCGATACAGCACTGCATCGTGCAACGTTGCACCCAAACATAATTGACGTCCTTTTTTTTTCCCCACAAATAGAGCTTTTTTTTTGGTGGTATTTTTTTTTTTTTTGCTCTATAAACAAAAAAAGAGCGGCAATTTTGAAAAAAAAATATATATTTTTTTTACTTTTTGCTATAATAAATATCCCCAAAAATATATATATAAAAAAAAATTCTCTCAGTTTAGGCCGATATGCATTCTTCTACATATTGATTGGTTTGCGCAAAAGTTATAGCGTCTACAAATTAGGGGATAGATTTATGGCATTTTTATTATAATTTTTTTAAAAATAGTAATGGCGGCGATCTGCGATTTTTATCGTGACTGCGACATTGCGACGGACACATCAGACACTTTTGACACTTTTTTGGGACCAGTGACATTTATACAGTGATCAGTGCTAAATAAATGCACTGATTACTGTGTAAATGACACTGGCAGGGAAGGGGTTAAACACTAGGGGCGATCAAGGGGTTAACTGTGTCCTAGGGATGTGTTCTAACTGTAGGGGTAATGGGCTCACTACAACATGACAGAGATCACTGCTCCCGATGACAGGGAGCAGCAGATCCCTGTCATGTTGCTAGGCAGAACAGGGAAATACCTTGTTTACATAGGCATCTCCCCGTTCTGTCGCTCCGTGTCATGATCGCGGGCCCCCGGCGGACATCGAGTCAACAGGACCCGTGGGCACGCTCACGGAGTACTTGCGGGCACGCGCACGCCCCACCGGCGGCATGTGCGTGCCCACTGAGCCGTGGTTTAAAGGGGACGTACGGGTAAGCCCATTTACCCAGCCATGCAATTGTGCCGACATATATCATTGTGCACTGGTCGGCAAGGGGTTAAGACTGTACAATGGATGGCTGATGAGCTGCTAAGTAAAAAGCAGTCTCTATTGGTAATAACTGTAGGCAGTGAGAGTATAAGCACAGTTGTTCTGATTAGCAAAAGGCAATGGTTCCGGTCCAGTGCACTTGCTGGTCTGTTGTCCCAGAAGGCTCTGTCTTCACAATTGGGTTCTCACAATGCTCCATCCTCTAGCAAAAAGTATTTCAGTGGATCAGTCCCTGGTGTGGGTGCAAACACCCCAGTGACAGGTCTGCACTCTCTGGCCTCCTCTCTGCTAAGACCCAAATCTCTCTCTGCAAGCCTTCAAAAATTTCTCCCTCTTCCCCGCCCCCCCCCCCGATTTCAGGGGATACTGGGTAATCCAGTCCATAAGCCCATTAGCCTTCTCTGCATAGTGCTCTTTTGGTTATGACATGTCCCATGATTCTATATGGTCGTATCAAGCCTTGATTGCCTCAAAGATGCTGCTACTGCTAGAAGGGAGGGGGGCTGAGCGGAGGAGCCCACACTGTAGCCAGTCTGACCACACAAAACCAAGCGTCGGGGAAAGAGAAAAGCCAGTGTAGGGATACAGAGCCCGCTCAGCTAGATACACACAGATTACTCACCTGTTCCTAAATTAACTGATTAAATGCTGATACCCATAACACCACATGCAGTCACAAATTTTAAGGCAGACCCCACACAGTTTTAAAACCTTTTTATTGGTACTGGTTTAAAAAAAAAAAAAAAAAAACGAAAAAAAGGCATGGGGTTCCCCTTAATTTAAAAAAACTATTTTCCGGGCATGCACCCTGGGTGGCCAGGAAAGAGTGCTGTGGGGGGGGGGGGTAGCAGGGGGCAGCAAGGGTGTGTTCCCCCCTTCTGAACCATACCAAGCCACATGTCTTTAACATTGGAAGGGTTAAAGCCTCCCCCTTTGCATGGCATCTTGTCCCCTTGTTTAGGGGAAAGGGGCCACAACCCCACATCTTGACCCAAAAAAAGCATGCGATTGGAGAGTTATTGAACTCTGGAAGAAGCCTCCTTTAGCATAAGATAGCCCAAAATATCTGCCCCCCTTTTCCACCAAGGTGAATGAGTACGAGATGCATATACCGTACAGTAGTACCCCTTGTTATTCGTTCACAAAAAAGTGAAAAGTTAACTGAAGGCACTAACATCATACCTCCCAACTTTAGAACTAAAAAATGAGGGACACTTTAGGGAGACAGTGACCTACTGCATGCGTAGCATGCTATGGCAAAAATTGGGTGTGGTTAAATTATGGTGGCCAGGAGGGTATAATCCTTAGCATCAGGGGCATTGCTTGGATTGTAAAAAAAAATTGAGGCACCTTAAGGCTCACCAGGGAGAATAGTTATGTGGCACATGCACTGCGGGGCAGCAAACAATGGGTGTTGCAAAACAGTGCGAGGGGCTTAGGAGGCATAGTTAAAGAGAACTTATGCTGGGGGCGTGACCAGGATCGGCATGTGAGCAGCCGCTTTTCACAGAGCTCCCACCAGTCACTCTGTAATTGATCCTGTTCCCGGCTTCTTCAGTTTGATCCGACGGTACAGATCGGTATCGGAACCCCCGCTGAGTAGCCTGACCCGTTGTGAGCCCTCCAGAGATGATGGAAACCCACAAAAACAAGGATGGAGCGGACTGGCCTGAAATCCAACATGGCGCCACCGGGACCCCTCAGCAGCGTGGCCAGCGCGGCAATGAAAAGGACACAGTGAGTAAAATACTCAAGTCCTCTAAACCAGCAGCCAGCGATCAGCCTGGGGACATGAGATATGCCCAGAAACTTGCAGGGCCGACTCAACAGGCTGATAAGACTGTGTCTGAGGCAGTGACAGAGGAAGAGGACATGGAGCATCAGGAGGGGGATGGTGACCTGACACAGGCAGCCATTGCTGAGCAGCAGGATGTATCAGAGCCAGAGGATGAGGACACTGAGCAGCCGACTTTGGCTGCTATATTGCGGGCTGTTTCCAAATGCACTGCTTCAGTGAATGCGTTACAGGCTAGGTTTGGTGGGCTTGAAGAAGCAGTGATCCTGATCAGACGAGATATGCAAAAAATCAGGGAGAGAACAACCGCAGCGGAGAGCAGGATCAGTGAACTGGAGGACAAGCTCCCTCCCCTGATCAGGGAAACACAGACTAATACCAGACTGATCAAATCAGTCGATATGCGGGCTGACGACCTTGAAAATAGGATGAGATGCAATAATGTGCGCATCATCGGTCTTCCTGAGAAGGTGGAGGGGAGAGACCCTACACTATTTGTGGAGCAGTGGCTCGTGGACATTTTTGGGAAGAAGGCTTTCACCACCCTGTATGCGGTTGAAAGGGCACATAGAGTCCCACTGCGGCCCCTCCCACCGGGTCACCCACCAAGACCCATGCTGGCCCGGCTATTACACTATCGGGACAGGGAATTATCCTTTTGAGTCCGCCTTGGCTACATTGCAGTTTTCCAGGAGGTCCGGCGGGGCCTTAATACACAGTGTTACCAGAGTGCCTAAGTGAGGAGACAGGAACATGCTTACCTTTTTGTTCTACAAGAGCGTTTTCTGTCATCAAAAAGTTTTTCTTTTCCCAGTGGAATGTTTTATTCCCATTTTCTATTTTTCTGCAAGTTTGTACTTTGGTCCCTGTTGGACCCCACGTTGTTCAGGACAGAGGGCCTGTTGTCCTTCCACTGATTCGGTGGTGCCATGCACTGCCACAGGTACTGTAGATGAGATCCCTCGGTGAACATCAGGGGATAGTGACTGGCGGCCGGGGAGGGGCATGCTCAGCTTGCTGGTCGTGTGCCTCGGGCCCTTTCCTGTGAGGTTGTGGTGATACACCACTTTTCAATTTTGTTGTTCTTATTGTTTTTTTTGTGTTTCCATTTTTTCAGAGCATCACTTTTTTACAAGACATTTATACAGAACTGGCTAGTTAATTTGATGTGGGACAATGTGCTTCTTATTTACACTGTAACGTTATAGACTTATGAATCTAAAATGGCCACGGTTCCCGTAGTCTCATGGAATGTTAGGGGGATACATGATTCCCTGAAGCGTACCATTAGGGATGAGCCGAACACCCCCCGATTCGGTTTGCACCAGAACCTTCGAACGGACCGAAAGTTCGCGCGACCGTTAGAACCCTATTAATTACAATGGACGCGAACGTTCGAAATCTAAAGTGCTAATTATAACGACTAATATGCATGTTATTGTCCTAAAAAGGGTTTGGGGACCCGGGTTCTGCCCCAGGGGACATGTATCAATGCAAAACTAAGTTTTAAAAATGGCCGTTTTTCAGGAGCAGTCATTTTAATGATGCATAAAGTGAAAAAAAAGTGAAATATTCCTTTAAATATCGTACCTGGGGGGTGTCTAAAGTATGCCTGTGAAGTGGCATGTGTTTCCCGTGTTTAGAACTGTCCCTGCACAAAATGACATTTCTAAAGGAAAAAAAGCCATTTAAAACTGCTTGTGGCTTTAATGTCATGTCTGGTCCCAGTAATATGGATGAAAATCTTTGAGAAAAATGGCATGGCTACCCCACCAGCCCCCCCCCCACCCCCTACCCCAGCCCATTACCAGCCCCTTTGGGTCTTGTATGCATATTAAGGGGAACCCCGCACACAAAATAAAAAAGGCCCTATATACTCTGAACAGCAGTATACAGGCGGTGCAAACAAGACAGGGGCTGTAGGTTTGTTCTTAAGTAGAATCTGTTTGTAATTTTGAACACGTACATTGTTTAAGTGTAGCTCCAGCCAAAAAATCTATTTAAGCTTTTTGGAAAACATAGGGAAGGGTTATCACCCCTGTAACATTTGTTTTGCTGTCTGTGCCCCTTGTTCAGAACATTTCACCTCACTTTCCGTCCCAATGACAACTGTTTTTGAAAAGTGGGGTTTTTATTGAAACAAGGATTGGTGATAAAGCATCAGTAGAGAGGAGACACCTTTTTCCCATATTAACTCTTACAGGAGAGAATTTCCCTTCCTAGGGGTAGATTTCCTCTCACTTCCTGTTGTCTCCTTCCGTTTGCAAGTAGGAGTCGTTTGTAAGTTGGATGTTTGAAAGTAGGGGCCTGCCGTATATACTCTGCTGAAATTTGCCCCTTACATGTTGGTGTTGCCACAACACTGTGAGCCCTCACAGTTATTCTTGGTGGGCGCTGGAATGCCCTGCTGTCAACTATTATATCTGGAATTGTATTTACATGCCATTGTTGAACAGTGGTAGGAAAAATTGGGCCTTTGTTGGTGGTGCTGGTGCCACAACACTGTAAGCCCTCACAGTTACTCTTGGTGGGCGCATGAATGGGCCCTGCTGTGAATTATTAGATCAAGAATTGTAATTACATGCCCCTGTTAAACATGGGCAGAAAAATTGGGCCTTAGGCACTGGTGCCACAACACTGCAACCCCTCACAGATACTGAACTTGGAGCACAGCAATGAGCCCTGTTGCAAAGTATTGCATCAAAAATTGTAATTACACGCCCCTGTTAAACAGGGGCAGAAAAATTGGGCCTTAGCCACTGGTGGCGGCACCCAGAAACAAAAAAGTTCTTCCAAGCTATCATCAAGAATTGGATCATTGAGGAGGAGGATAGTCAGTCAACATAACAGGACAGTCACTCAGCATCAGCATCAGTCTTGAAGGGATGTGACATTTGAAAATAAATTATTCTGTTATATCAGCTTCAGGTGCTTGGTAGCTGGTGGTGATCCAAGACTGGTTCATCTTTATGAAGGTCAGTCGATCAACCGGGTCGGTGGACAGGCGCACCCTGTGATCCGTGACAAAGCCTCCAGCAGCACTGAATGTGCATCCTGAAAGAACGCTGGATGCAGGACAGGCCAGTAGCTCAATTGCATACTGTGCTAGCTCTGGCCAGTGATCCATCCTCAACACCCAGTAAGCCAGAGGATTTTCGGTGGAAAAGGTGTCCAAGTCTGACCTTGCCCCTAGGTATTCCTGCACCATGTATATCAGACGCTGGCGATGGTTGCTTGAACCGATCATACCTTGGGCCTGCGGACTAAAAAATTGTCTGAACGCATCGGTCAGACGGCCACCTTCTCCACCGCTCCTTCTGCTACTGACCTGGTCCTGGACAACGAGTTGCTGAGGCTTCGGAGTTTGTAACCTCCCAGTCTCTGGGAACGCATTGCACAGACCTTTCTGCAAGGCCTCCCGGAGATGTCTCATCCTCTGCTCCCTCTGCGAGACAAGATAAGGTCCGCAACCTTACCCTTGTACCGTGGATCAAGGAGAGTGCCCAGCCAGTAATGGTCCCTCTCCTTGATCCGAAGAATACGAGGATCCTTCCGCAGACTTTGCAGGATCAGGGAGGCCATGCAGCGTAGGTTAGCTGAGGCATTCGGTCCGGAGTCCTCTGGGTCACTAAGGACGACATGATCCGCAGCCACCTCCTCCCAGCCACGTACAAGTCCACGGGTTTGTTGGGACTGTAAATCATCCCTAAAAGACTGCTGCTGTTGATGCTGAGTGCCATGCTCCACCTCCATGCTGACACAATCCTCGTCCTCGTCCTCTTCCTGTGTGATGGGTGGGACAGAAGGAACACTGTCTGGGTAAAGGGGGGCCTTGAGAGGCAAGGAAGTCCTCCTCTTCCTGCCTCTGTTCTGCCTCAAGTGCCCTGTCCATTATTCCACGCAGCGTATGCTCCAACAGGTGGACAAGAGGTACAGTGTCACTGATGCATGCACTGTCACTGCTCACCATCCTCGTGGCCTCTTCAAATGGTACCAGGACAGTGCATGCATCCCTGATCATGCCCCACTGGCGTGGTGAGAAAAACCGAGCTCCCCTGACCCTGTCCTGGTGCCGTAGTCGCACAGGTACTCATTGATGGCCCTCTGCTGCGTGTGCAGCCGCTGCAGCATGGCCAACGTTGAGTTCCACCTGGTGGGCATGTCACATATAAGGTGGTTCTTGGGCAGGTTCAACTCCTTTTGCAGCTCAGCCAGCCGAGCACTGGCATTATATGATCTGCGGAAATGCACACAGACTTTCCTGGCCTGCCTCAGGACATCCTGTAAGCCCGGGTACCTGCCCAAGAACCGCTGTGTCATGGATATGCATTAATGTCTGTCTGCCATCTTACCTTTCCTCCTCATGTGTTCATCTTAGAGGCCAGAACCCTTTTCACCTGGCTTCCTTTATAATCTCCTCCCAGCCTGACTCCACCCCAGGCCCTATCACAGAACACTATATTAACCTGTGCACTGCAAGCCTGCTTTGCTGATCAACTTGTTTGTTAGGCATTGTGTGTTTGGGTTCCTGCCTGCCGTGTGCTACGTCTGTCTCTCTGTTACATATTTGGCTTGTCCCCGACTATTCCTGTCTGCTCGTGACCCTTGAGCTTCGGCTCGTTCTTTCGTTATCCTTGTCTGCTTGTGGCCCCTGACCTTCAGCTTGTTATTCGTTTCTCTCATATCTTGTGCTGCTGCTTCCCCTCTTTTCCCCTTATCCTACGGGGCGTGAGCTAGGAGACTCTAGGGGCCGTGACCTGGACCCAGCCTGCAGCATAACATCCTCACCACTAGAGGCTCTGGAGAAGACCTGCTGGGTCTTAGACTCTGCGCCCTGGGGAATCTTGGCTCTAGCTTCCGTTAGGATCCCGGTTGTGCTCCTCTGGTCCCGCTTTCCACAACCACCCAGTTTCCTATCCGCAGAAGTCAGCCATAGGGTTCACTACCTTGCGGTGCACTCCTGTCCCCCTACGGTGTGCATCTGTCACCTGGCCACGGGTGACCTTGACACGCTGCACCACCAGGTTAAGGACGTGAGCCACACACGGGTCAGTTGTCTGTCGGAGGGCGGAGAGGAGGTTGGTGCCATTGTCGCAAACCACCATTCCTGGCTTAAGCTGGCGTGGTGTCAACCACCTCTCGGCCTGCCCCTGCAGAGCAGACAGAACCTCTGCCCCAGTGTGGCTCCTGTCCCCCAAACACACCAGCGCAAGCACGGCATGGCATCTTTTTGCATGCATACTTGCGTAGCCCCTTGAACGCCTTGGGAGCACTGCTGGTTCCGAGGACAAAGCACAGGAAGAGGTAATATAATATGAACCTTACCGCTGACCGCCCTGTCCAGCGAGGCATGGACATTGCCTTCCACATGCCGGTAGAGAGCCAGAATCGCCTTCCGTGAGAAAAAGTGGCGTTTGGGAACCTGTCACTGAGGAACCGCACATTGCACAAACTCACGGAAGGGGGCCGAGTCTACCAACTGAAAAGGCAGCAGTTGAATTGCTAGCAATTTAGCCAAGCTAGCATTCAACCGCTGGGCATGTGGATGGCTGGGAGTGAACTTCTTTTGACGGTCCAGCAGCTGGGGCAGGGAAATTTGCCTGCTAGAATCGGACGTCTGTGTACTGCTAGCAGAGTGCCCGCAAGTACTTGGCTGTGACACACCTAATTCTACACCTTCATTCCTCTCAGTGCAGGTTTCAGAGAGAACTGAAGGTACAGTGGGGTTGGAGATCCCAGCTGATGAGGAGCAAGGAGAGGTCCGCTTTGTTCTTTGGTGTGGGTCTTTAAGATACGCTTGCCAATGAGCTGCATGGCAGGTCAACAAATGTCTGGTCAAGCATGTGGTGCCCAAGCAGCTGATGTTTTGGCCACGCGAGATACGCTTCAGACATATGTTGGAAACAGCAGCAGTGCGATCTGATGCACTCGACTCAAAAAAGGCCCACCAAATAAGTTTTGGAATAACGGGCAGAGGCAGCGCCCTGCACAGGCGGAGCTCTGAGGTGTGATTCAGTCAGTGTGCTGCCCTTACGCTGGCCCCCTGAGGGCATCCTGCCTCGGAGATGTGCCTCCTCCTCATTCTCC
Organism: Rana muscosa; assembly: GCA_029206835.1. Taxonomy (NCBI): domain Eukaryota; kingdom Metazoa; phylum Chordata; class Amphibia; order Anura; family Ranidae; genus Rana; species Rana muscosa. The sequence goes on along the minus strand of CM055116.1, from coordinate 592,515,524 downwards.
TCCTCCTCCTTCTCCTCCTCTCTCCTATCAGGCACCCACGTGGAGCCAGTGACCTCATCATCCCCTCCCTCCTCATCACTGGAGCCAATCTGGGAGTATGCTGCAGCTGCTGGAACATGACTGCCAGATTGCTGTCCTTCTTGAGCATCCCCTCTCTCTGCTCTCACGCTACTGCCTTCCTCTAGCTGGGTATCATCATCAGACCCTTCGAAACGCTGGGCATCCTCCTGGAGCATGTACCCAACACTGTGCTCAAACATTTCGGGGGACTCCTCAGGAGGACACGGTGGGTCTAGGGAAGGAGTGACTGATGATGACATTGATACGAGGGAAGAGGACGCTTTGGCAGCTGCTTTGCCAGTACCCTGAGCCTGGGTGAGAGAGGATGAGGAGGGCTTGGTCATCCACTCTACCAAGTCTTCGGCATGATGCGGCTCAACACGTCCAGCTGCCGAAAATAAGGACAAGCGTGTCCCATGGCCACGTGCTGATGACAATGCACCGCGTCCACGACCAGCACTGTTGTCTCTAGACACAGAGCATGCTTGCCCCCTTTTATTGGCTCCTGACTGTCTGCCTCTCCTTGTTTGCCTTCCAGACATTCTAATGGCCTTCAGGGAGATGGGAAAACCAGCAATAAGGGGTAGCTTCAGGTGTATACTGTGCAGGAGGCACACTACGCCCGCTGTAAGTGCTGCAGATGCCTGCCTGTGTTACACAATAGGAAAACACAGCAATAAGGGCTAGCTTCAGGTGTATATTTTGCAGGAAGCACACTACAACCAGCTGTAAGTGCTGCAGATGCCTGTTAGTGTAATACAAAAGAAAAAAAACACGAGCAATACGGGCTAGCTTCAGGTGTATAATGTGCAGGAGGCACACTACGCCCGCTGTAAGTGCTGCAGATGCCTGCCTGTGTTGCATAACAGGAAAACACAGCAATAAGGGCTACCTTCAGGTGTATATTTTGCAGGAAGCACACTACGCCCGCTGTAAGTGCTGCAGATGCCTGTTAGTGTAACACAAAAGAAAAAAAACACGAGCAATAAGGGCTAGCTTCAGGTGTATAATGTGCAGGAGGCACACTACGCCCGCTGTAAGTGCTGCAGATGCCTGCCTGTGTTACACAACAGGAAAACACAGCAATAAGGGCTAGCTTCAGGTGTATACTGTGCAGGAGGCTTAGCAAAAATGACACTGACACTGTCCCCTGCCTATCCTTCTCTCTCCCTGCACACAAGGTTTAGCAAAGAATATCACTGACACTGTCCCTGCCTATCCTTCTCTCTCCCTGCACACAAGGTTTAGCAAAGAATATCACTGACACTGTCCCTGCCTATCCATCTCTCTCCCTGCACACAAGTTAAATGAACAAATAGCACTGACACTGTCCCTGCCTATCCTTCTCTCTCCCTGAACCGGAACACACTACACAAGGCTGCTGCGCTGGCGGCCTTTTATAGTGTGGGGTGTGTACTAAATCCCCCTGAGCTATAATTGGCCACAGGCATCCTGCCTGTGGCCAATTATGGCTCTCCTCGCTGCCAGCGCTGTGATTGGCCAAGCATGCGGGGTCACAGTGCATGCTTGGCCAATCACAGCGCCTGGATTGCACTGCGATGGCGTAGTGCATTGTTGGGCGTTCGCGTCACTCGAATTTGGAGCGAACGGCCCAAATCGTTCGATCTTCGTCGAACGATCGAACAGCCGATGTTTGAGTCGAACACCGAGCTCATCCCTACGTACCATGGTATTTACCTCCCTTCGCAAGTATATGCCTGCCATTTGTTCACTGCAAGAGACTCACCTTACAGCTGATTCGGTCTCATGTTTAAAGCTGTCTTGGGTGGGGTGGTCATATCACTCCACACACACCTCCTATTCAAGAGGTGTAAGTGTACTGATTCATACCTCTTTAGATTATCAGGAGATAGAAAGTGTCATAGATGCAGAGGGGAGATATGTAATATTGCTGTGTCGCATTTTTACTTTGAAATGTATTCTTGCATTTATGTACATTCCGCCTCCATACAATCACCAGGTGCTCAGAACAATGTTAGAATATCAGTTGTGTCACCAGGATGTCCCCTTACACATCATGGGAGATTTCAACTGTTTTTTGAACCCGGCACTTGATAAGCACCCAGCGGTGACTGCGCCGCGGAGTTCGTATCGCACACCTTTGAAAAAGTTCCTTGAGGAGGTGGGCTGCACTGATCCCTAATGCGATAGATACCCAGGGAACAAAAGCTTCTCCTGTTCTTATAAATCCTATATGTCCCTATCCCGCGGAGATCACGTATGCTGTTCGCAGCATATCTGATCACTCGCCGGTGATTACTAATTTGGAGGTGAGGCCCCTATCGACTATGACCAAGGCCCCCTGGAAATTGAATGCCTTCTGGCTTAATTTGTTTTCATCACATGCTCAGATAGCGGCCCAGATTGGGGAATTCTGGCAGGACCAGGGGAACCAAACTGGACCGGAGACTGCTTGGGAGGCCTTTAAGGCCTTCCTTCGCGGTACATTTATAAGGGAAATTCACGGGATTAAACAAGCTGCTAGTGCACAGAGGGAGGGATTGGAGCGGCTGGTGAGTGACCTTGAGGTGAGGTTTCTATCGGACCCCACTGAAGAGCGCAAAGACTCATGGTTAGATGCCAGTGAGGCACTCAGCCGTTGTGCTACCTCAGCAGCAGAAAGGAAATGTTTTTTTAATAAACTAGCATATTACGAGGAGGGAGAACAAACCGGCCGCCTGCTAGCCAAAATTGTCCATGCGCAACAGAGGTCACCCTCCATTGGTGCACTTAGAACCCAGGCTGGTGTAGTAACCAATGCCCCAGATCTTATTATATCTCAATTGGTCTCGTACTACTCTACCCTATATCAGTCTAAACAGACCTACTCTGAGAGTTCCCTACTGACATACCTAGAATCTGTAGACCTGCCCAAACTATCTGAGGCTGCTAGGCAGCAATTGGATGTCCCTCTTACTTTGGAGGAGCTCTAGACGGCGGTCGGGATGTTCCCTAACTCGAAATCTCCGGGGGGAGGACGTTATCCCGATTGAAGTGTACAAACAATATGCGGGGGTATGCTACCCAAACTACTTAATGTGTTCAAGGCTGCCAAAGCAACCGGGTGCCTTCCAATGTCTATGACCAAAGCTATTATCGTACTGTTTTTGAAACCGGGCAAGGATCCGTTGGATCGGGGCTCCTATAGAATGATGTGAAGATTCTAGCAAAAGTTCTGGAGGTGCGTTTAAATGGGGTAATATCCACTGTTATACACTCTGATCAGGCAGGGTTCATGCCCAAGAAATCCACAGCAATAAATCTACGTATGCTTTTTCTTAATATGCAGTCTGAAGTGGATAATGGGGGGGACAGGGCGCTACTGTCTTTGGACGCTCACAAGGCGTTCGACAGTATTGAATGGACGTTCTTGTGGGCCACTTTGAGGAAGTTTGGGTTTGGGGAGGAATTTATCTCCTGGGTTCAGTTGTTATACCACACCCCAAGGGCTGCCATCAGGGAGGCAGGCAGAGTGTCACCAGACTTTCGGCTGTACAGGGGCACTAGACAGGGATGCCCCCTGTCTCCACTTCTATTTGCCCTGGACATTGAGCCCCTGGCGGCTCTCATCTGCTCTAACAATGATATCCGAGGCTTTCAATACGGGGACCTACAGGAAAAGTTAATGCTGTATGCGGATGACACTATGCTTCTTCTGGGGGATACCGGGGGGGTCACTAAGTGAAGCTATGAGGGTGGTTAAGACCTTCGGATTTTATTCAGGGTTGGTGGTGAATTGGACTAAATCCTCGCTCATGTTTCTTGACGTGGGTTCGGACCAGCGACTGACAACGATTCTTGATATCCCAGTGTCCAGGAAGATTAAATACTTAGGAATATACGTCACCCCTGACCCTTTGGAGTATCTTAGGCTAAATCTTACCCCTTTGTTGAATCGTAGCCGTGACAGAATCAAGATTTGGTCCAGGCTAAAAATGTCACCAGTGGGTAGGATCAACCTAATAAAAATGATTCTTATGCCACAAATTCTTTACGTGTTGCACAACTCGCCTCTTGTAATCCCATTAAAACAGTTCTGAAACATCAACTGCACACAAACAGTCTCCTGCACTTGGAAGTTTGGTCTCTTAGTGACACAACCAGAGTGTTCCGTAGGAAAGGAAATGACCAGGAATCTTGCTGCCCTCCTCAGAATAATTGGTATTCTTTAAGACTAAAATGTAAAAGGAAAAAAGAGGGCGCACCGACCTAGTGCATTACCAATGGCTAGGTTTATTAAAAGTAAGTTAAAAGATTACAAATACTCACAAAGCAAGTATGATAGTAGGCACATAACCATTCCATCAAAGGGGATTGCCTCCTGCTGGAACCAGATGACCAGAGAGTCCAGACGACAGATATTACAGCTACGGCTGACGCGTTGCGAGGGCGCACCCTCTTCCTCAGAGCCAAAAAGTGATAGTGACTGGACCCCTCTCTGGACTTCTTTATATCCATGTGTAAGTGGGCGTGAGTGGTCACCTGTCTACAGCTCCACCCACCACAGGCCACTCCTCCTCTCACCCAAAGGACATGCCCATATATACTTAACCCCTCACTATCCACACTAATATAACCATCTGTATATTAGATAGTATATGTATATACACCATATGCCTATATGTCTATATATCAGCTGGCAAAGAACGAACGGCACACATACCTGGCAGGACTTATCCATACCACTCAGGCCACCAAGGGCAGCCAGTCGCTGCTGCCACCCGTCTGCACGTAGCCACATTCGCTTCCCATGACGCTAGGCTATCGTCCCACCACTAGATGGGACGCACGCTAGCCGTGGAACCCGGAAGTAGCGGTGGATGTGCGTTCCACCCGCCACTTCCGGTAGTTGAAAACATCACTTCCGCCCTCAGATGAGCTGGACAGGCATCAAAGGTTGTCCTGGAAACGGAGGCGGAGCTCGCACTCTGCATCCGGTGTCAACAACCCTCTCTATACAGGCGCTAGTACCGGCCAGAGACAGTCCCTGAGTTACTGATCCGCGCGCGGCACAAAACAGACGTGCTCCGCGCAGACCGGAGACCCGGAGGGACACATTGATACCGACACAGCCTCTAATCCACATGGGGTCCCATACCGCTACAATAGTGGTGGACCCCACACACTCTATGGATGATGAATTCAGGGTGTACATAGGGGGACTAGTATATATACTTATAAGAAAAGGGGGGGGGAGAAGAGGGGTGGGTTTTCTTTGGGAGCTAATTAATGATTAGCACAAGTTAGTGATATACCATATCTATTGACAAATGGAAACTCAAGCCATAAGAGGGGAACCCAAACTAATTATAGAAGGGCAGTGCTAGTTTAGGTGACCTGTGAGGGCTGTTACTCCAGCATATGACGCCACACCTGTAGGCAGATGGGACATAAGAATACACCAAAAAAATAAAAAATAAAAATTAAATAAATAAAAATGGTATAAGCACCCGTAGTTACATAATTAACTCTTGCCCAAATACACATGGAATCAATATGTCAAATACACTAGGTAAAGGGAACCAATAGTTCCTCAAATGCTCCAGGAGAAGTCCAATACCACACTTCGGTCCATATTGATATCATAATATGGGACCAAATGACACAAACCAAAGCAATATAAATACACATGTGTGTGCTCGCACACTATCCACTCGGGGCAGGCACCCGCCCCACCGCATACCTATAATAATTGAGCCAGCGGCAGGCACGTGTGCACCGAGTCACCCAAAACCCTGGGCTCGTACGCATGCGCCCACACACATGCAAACAACTACCTTTTAATTATCAAATTTAAGTAGGTAATTATTTATTTATAAGTTTTCATATAGAATTATCTAATATTGTGGTAGTGGGGCTTGTGGTAGGTTAGACATGTAGTCCCGAGGTAGTTGTTAGGCCATCTTATTTTGGTGGATGTTCCCACCAATGAATAGGTCTTGACAGTACTTTATGGACTGTGGGTGGGTCCTTCAAGATGTTTTTACAATGCTGCACAGTGTTCCTACATCGATTGGGTACATTGTTCGAGAGTTTGCATGTGTGTGGGCGCATGCGTATGAGCCAAGGGTTTTGGGTGACTCGGTGCACACATGTGCCTGCCGCTGGCTCAATTATTATGGGTATGCGGTGGGGCGGGTGCCTGCCCCGAGTGGATAGTGTGCGAGCACACACATGTGTATTTCTATTGCTTTGGTTTGTGTCATTTGGTCCCATATTATGATATCAATATGGACCGAAGTGTGGTATTGGACTTCTCCTGGAATAAAGTCAGGACACTACAGCAGGTCACGGGGTTTACTAAATTCAGCCCTATATGGCACAATGACCGTTACATGGAGATAGGGAAACTACAATACAGTAAACGGTGGCAGCAGTATGGTGTTAACTACCTGTATCAAATATTCCGAAATGGAGAGCTACGTTCATTTGCCGCTCTCCAGGAGGAATTTCAACTTCCCGGTTCCATGCTATTCTAGTACGCTCAGCTCCAGCATGCGGTAAGGGCCGAAAATGACGTTGATACCTGGGTTCAGACTAAAGCTCCAATCTTTAACTATATGGCGGCGGTGTCATCGTATAAAGGCTTCATATCTTGTAGTTATGCTATGCTCCTTAATTTGTTTCTGCCTGATCTGACCCGTAAGGTGATAGCCCAGTGGGAGGGAGATGTTGGGCCTTTTGAGGAGGAACAATGGGAGGAGGCACTTTTGGCAGTCTCTCAGTGTTCGCTGAATGTTGCCCAGCGTCTGTCGCAGCTGTACATACTTCTCCGAGTTCACTATACGCCTGCCAGACTGGCTAAAATGGGGGTGCGTGATGATCCCTCCTGCACACGTTGCATACGGGATCATGGCGACTTGATACACTTGCTGTGGCGTTGCCCCAAACTTCATGCTTACTGGACCGGGGTGATGTAGGTCCTTAACCGAACCTGTCAGGTTCAAATTGCTAAAGATTCCAAACCCTGCTTTCTAGGTATTATTGAGGGTGACACACTTGAGGAGATGCCCAGACAGGCGATAGCTAGGGCCCTCTTTCAGGCCTGGATGCTGATTCTACGGCACTGGAAGTCAACGGAACCCCCTACTGTGAAGGAGTGGATAAAACAAATGGGTAACACCTTGAAATTGGAAAAACGTATTTACCAACATAGAGGCAGTACAGCAAAATTTTCCAAACTATGGGATCCATGGTTAAGTGTGCCTGAGTTGGCTCCGGTGGAACTAGTATTGGATAGATTGTTATGAGTTTCCTTGTGTTCTTGCATCTGTAGCAGGGACCCAGGTAATTGGATGCACTACTGTCTCAGGGTATTGTTCACTGTTTTGAATGGGAAGATGCATATAATGTACATGTTTGTGTGAAATGTGCAGTATTTTTTTAAACTAAGCATGGTACAGGTTTAATGTATTATGGTGTTCTGATGCCAATAATGGATGTAATGTACTTTTGTTTTTCAATAAAACATTTGTTTTGAGAAAAAAAAAAAAAAGAAGAGAACTTATGCTTCCTTGTACCTATAAAATAGGCTTTGATTGTTTTGCCACGAGCACACAGTATCACAGACACACATAAACTTTAGTACAATCATTAAAACAATAAAAAAAATTGTAAAATAAAAATGTATCTGAATAAATAAATTAATTGCTTTCATTACATATGCTTTTGTGCACACTGAAAATAGACAAAGAGCTAATACTTTGAGCCTACCTTAACCACTTGCCGACCCTTCCACAGTACATATACTACAATGGGACAGCACCTGCAGGCACAATCATGTACATCTATGTCATGTGCCTGCTCCGGGTTTAGCAGAATGCAGATCACAGTATTTGGGGCCGGGGGGGGGGGCTGCCCTCCCAAGAAAATTGAGCACCAGTCGCCACTGCTAACACCATGTGTGTTAATACAGTGATCTGTCAGGGTTTTTTTTCAGCCAGAAATAAAGCATACAGGCTTTAGACTGGACAATAACCAATCTCACTGGACAACGTTTATAAAAACTGGAAGACAAAACTGAAATCAGGTTCAATTTTCAAAAGGATCGGAGAAAATACAATTAAAGTGGATGTAAACACATATACTCAGTGAAGAGAACAGCCTTAGATGATACAGAGATAAAACAAATCTCATAGTTGCCAACATTCTCAAAAGATTTATAGGGACGCTTTTTTGTCTGTAGGTGGAGTCTTATTATAATTAGGGGTGGGGCATTCATTTGTAGGTGTGGTGCATCGGGGGGTGGAAAAACGTGGCCAAGAAAGGGCATGGTCTAAATGAAATATTGGGTGTGGCTTAAAGGGGTGTGGTTAGAGTCTGAGATGAAAGCGGGATTGGGGAGAAGGAAGAGAGGGATGGAGGAAGAAAGAAGGAGATAGGGAGGGAAGAAGGAAAGAGAAGGAAGGAAAGAAAGAAAGAGAGATGGAGGGACAGCAGTCCCAGATCCTACACCACAATAGCAATCTGTGTCTTCCAGAAAGTTTAACAATCAGCAGATAAAGATACTCCAAACACCTGGTGTCAGCGCTTCAATCATCACGGCACCATGGTTGTTATGGTGTCAGGATGATTGAAGTGCATTATTTCTTATATTACATTGTAATATAAAATGAAATAGTTCAACTCACCATAATGCTGAATCAGTGGGAGCCCTGAGCGTGTCACTTGCCACCGTCGCCTGCCACCAGATGCAGCATGTCACTTGCCACATCGTCTGCCACCAGATGCTGAGTGTCACTTTTCTCGTCACTTGCCACGTCGCCTGCCACCAGATGTAGCGTGTCACTTGCCACGTCGCCTGCCATCAGATGCAGCTTTACTCACTTGTCACCAGATGCAGTGCTCACTTGTCACCACAGATTCAGTTTGTGTCACTTGTCACCACAGATTCAGTTTGTGTCACTTGTCACCACAGATTCAGTTTGTGTCACTTGTCACCACAGATGCAGCAGCTTGTCACCACAGATGCAGCAGCTTGTCACCACAGATGCAGCAGCTTGTCACCACTGATGCAGCAGCTTGTTGTCACGAGGATGCTATACACAGACATCCAATACAGGTGGTCAGATCATTGGGCTGCACATTAAGGAATCAGGAGCAGAGTAAGTGAAAAATATAAATATTTATTAAAGATAAAGACACACGTGTAAACAAAACCACAGCAAACCATGAGCAAGAAACGAATACAAAGGAACACAACAAACCCCAAAAACAAGCTAATCTAACTAGCTAACTAATATATACAAAAGGGAACACACATACATGAACAAGGCAGGGATGAGAGACAAGGGGAGCAGAAGGCCAGGTACTGGGAGCAGTCAGCAAGGGGGAGCTGGAAGCTGGTATCAGGGGACAGGTCTCAGGGGACAGGGTACAAGGAACAGAGTCCAGGACAAGGCAGGGAACAGATCAGGTTCAGGATCAGGTAACGGATCAGGTTCAGGTTCAAGCAGGGACCAGGCTTACAGAAGGAATTCTGGATCACTGAGCTTTGTTAAGGGCGGGTTTATATAGTCCAGCAGACCCAGATCAGGTGTGCTAGATGGCTGGTGGAAAGTCTTGGTGAGGAGACACCCGCTGGTGGCCACCAGAACTACACCCACTGCTGCCGAATGCAACAGTGCCACCAGCAGGTGAGCCCAGTAATGACACCATTCCTGACAGTTCCCCTCCCCCCCCTTAAGGAGTGGCATCCGGACACTCCATTCAACCCTTGGTTGGACAGTCCGAGTGGATGCGGAAACACCCAAAAAAGTCTCCATACTACGTCTGCGGACTTCTTCGCACTTCCTAGGCCAGAGTCCTTTAGTTCACTGGGGTACGTGCCACTAGAGTCTGAAAATAGGGCTCGCATCCCACCACCAGGGTCAGGAAGTTTAGATTTAGAAGTAAAAATTAGCAGGGCAACGGGCAAGAACCCATCGGAGGCAGACCACGCAGGGGCATTACATTCAGGCTGGGTGACCATCAGGATTAAAATAGTGGAAAAAAGGGCATCCATCAGGAAGACGTCAGCGGCCAGCTGGGCATCAGGAACAGGTCTTAGCAGGGACCATATCCTCAGGCTGGACAGCGGGCTCCGAGTCATCAGGCTGGGAAGCGGTAAAGGAACCACCAGGCAGAGTATCAGGAATGGAACCATCGGGAACTGGATCGTGAGGCTGGATACCAGGTACAGGGTCACCAAGCAAGACAGTAGGCTCTGGAACATCAGACTGGGCAGCAGGCAACGGAGCAGCAGACAGGAATCTCCGGCTGGGCAGCAGACGGGGTCATCTCAGGCTGGGCAGCAGACAGGAACACGTCAGGCTGGGCAGTAGGCTCCACAGACTGAGAAACGGGCATCATAACCTCAGGCCAGGAAACGGGCACCGGATCTTCAGACGGGCTCCCATGCACTGAATCTTCAGGCGGGGTCACTGGATCTTCCGACTGGGACACCGAACCTACCGACTGGGACACCGAATCTACCGACTGGGACACCGTCATCAGGACTTCTGTTCGGAAGACAGGCACAGGAACTTCAAGCTGGAAGGCTGGCCCTAGAACCTCGAGCTGGAAGGCTGGCCCTGGAACCTCGAGCTGGAAGGCTGGCCCTGGAACCTCGAGCTGGAAGGCTGGCCCTGGAACCTCGAGCTGGAAGGCTGGCACAGGGAACCTCTGGCTGGAAGATTGGCACAGGGAACCTCTGGCTGGAAGGCTGGCACAGGGAACCTCTGGCTGGAAGGCTGGCACAGGGAACCTCAGGCTGGAAGGCTGGCACAGGGAACCTCAGGCTGGAAGGCTGGCACAGGGAACCTCAGGCTGGAAGGCTGGCACAGGGTCTTCAGGCTGGCAGGCTGGTACAGGGTCTTCAGGCTGGCAGGCTGGTACAGGGTCTTCAGGCTGGCAGGCTGGCACAGGAACCTCAGGAAGGCTGGCACGGGAACCTCAGGAAGGCTGGCACGGGAACCTCAGGCTGGAAGGCTGGCATGGGAACCTCAGGCTGGAGCAGGTTGGTGGGTGTGGAGGCAGGTTGGGATACCGGTAAGATTGTGTGGGTTGGAAAGTACTTCCGCTTCTTTTTGGGCTTAGTTACTGCAGGTTTGCAAGTACCGGGGGGAATATATGAAAAGGTTGGGATTGGGCAAATGGAAGAAAATGGCAGAGGTGCAGGGACAGTGGCTGGAGGAGGTTCTTGTGGATTGGCTACGGATAGGAGGGAAGAAGCAGGTGGATTGAAGGCAGGGTAAGTGCAGCAGGAGGAGACAGGGTACTGATACTTCATTGTTAGCTGGGTGCATTGTTCACAAAAAGTGGGAATTGTGGGAAAAGGAGAGGAAGACATCCCAGCAGGTTGGTATCTAGACATACAAATGGATGGTTGGGAGCTGACAGGGGCTGAGTACAACAAACTTGACCAGGCCTGTAATAAGGATTTCACAAAATCAGGTTTGCACACTGCTTGTCTGACCAGAGACTGCACTGAATCAATACATGCTGCAAGCACCTGTTCAGGACAAGCAGAGTAGTGCTCATGGAAAAAGGCTGAGTCATCTTCCAACAGCCACACCAAAGATTCTACTTGAGCTGCATTAAAAGGAGGTGTATAATCGTCAGTTCCAATAGAGGCATCAGACAGGGCCAACTCTGTACAGATACAAATCAAAGCTTGTACATCCTCAAACACAAAATAGCCCTGATCCACAAAAACGTGAGTTATGCGGATGTATTCCAATAACTGCTCTCTAGTGTATTCTTTTAGTGTCTGATAACAGAAGTCTCTGTCATCTGTCGCCAGGAGCGAAAGATAAAAAAATATCGTCCACCTGCATCTTAGTAAATTTAACAAGTGCTCAGACCCAATTCCAAGGTGCAGCCGATCTGATTGTATGGCTCCAGAATTCTGTCACGAGGATGCTATACACAGACATCCAATACAGGTGGTCAGATCATTGGGCTGCACATTAAGGAATCGGGAACAGAGTAAGTGAAAAATATATATATTTATTAAAGATAAAGACACACGTGTAAACAAAACCACAGCAAACCATAAGCAAGAAACAAATACAAAAGAACACAACAAACCCCAAAAACAACCTAATCTAACTAGCTAACTAATATGTACAAAAGGGAACACACATACATGAACAAGGCAGGGGATGAGAGACAAGGGGAGCAGAAGGCCAGGTACTGGGAGCAGTCAGCAAGGGGGAGCTGGAAGCTGGTATCAGGGGACAGGTCTCAGGGGACAGGGTACAAGGAACAGAGTCCAGGACAAGGCAGGGAACAGATCAGGTTCAGGCTTACAGAAGGAATTCTGGAGCACTGAGCTTTGTTAAGGGCGGGTTTATATAGTCCAGCAGACCCAGATCAGGTGTGCTTGATGGCTGGTGGAAAGTCTTGGTGAGGAGACACCCGCTGGTGGCCACCAGAACTATACCCACTGCTGCCGAATGCAACAGTGCCACCAGCAGGTGAGCCCAGTAATGACACCATTCCTGACACTTGTTACCACAGATACACGTTGTCACCACAGATGCAGCAGCTTGCCACCAAAGATGCACTTTGTCATCACAGATGCAGCATCTTGTCACCACAGATGCAGCTAGTCCATGCTGCTCTGTATTGGTGATTTGGTCTCTGCACCAAGAAGATCAGCTCTCGTGGAGCCTGAGGCTAAGGGGAAGAAATAAGAGGCGGAGCCTGGGTGGCACTGAAAGCGGCTGTCAATAAAAATGGAGCAGCTCCATTTCTATTGGTAGCCACATTCATTGCCACCCAGGCTCCGCCTCTTGTTTCTTCCTTACAAGAGCTCGGATGATCTGCTGTAAAATGGCGGCTGGAGGAGACAATTCACCAGTGCCGGCCGTGGACCTCTAGTGGCGGCGGTGGTTAAAAATCGGGAAACCGCCATTTTCCTGCAAAATTTCCCAGGACACGGTATGACTGGGACAAAGGTCTAAATACCAGGAATATTCCTGGAAATTCAGGACTGTTGGCTACTACAGTATAAAATCGTCCTATATAAGTTTTATTTGTATATCTGCTTTCTTCAGCTTTGTAGACTCTTTAGAAAGTGCACATCGTGTTAGAAATCATTCTTCCTGTTCCAGCAGTGGGTGTGGAGTCTGGGCTTACACTGTGTGAAAGCTGATTGGAGGAAAAGCACACACCCCCCCTTCCGCATAGGCAGAGGAACGAAGAAACATGCAGAGCTGCAGTGTGAATAGACAAGCACTTTGCTTATCTATCTCAAAGTTCCCTCCCCGACACAAATGTCCAGCTGCTTTTATCTCATGTGTCGAATACATTTTCAGAAGTTATCATGCTGATAACAGAGGAACTGAGCAGCAGAAAGACATTGCACTCCAGGCCTTTGGAGAGAGATAGGTAAACATTACAGACAGGGGCGTTGCTAGGTAGCAAAAAGACCAGGGGTTTTAGACCGAAGTCCAAGACCGGCAACGGTGGGGGGGGGGGGGGGTGTATGTGGCACAGGCTTTTTTTTGGGGTGGGCGGTGGGGTTGTGTGGCGGGGGGTAAACTCACTTGCTGGTTGCTGCCTGGCATACCAGTGCCCATCAATGCTGACCACTAAACTCACCTGCCTGACACACTGAAGATTACACTGACCTACCTGACATACATACACTAACCTATCTGACTTACACTGACATACATACACTGACCTACCTGACATACATACACTGACCTACCTGACATACATACACTGATCTACCTGACCTACATACACTGACCTACCTGACCTACATACACTGACCTACCTGACCTACATACACTGAACTACATAAACTGACCTACCATTAATACACTGACCTACCTGTCATGCATACACTGACCTACATACACTGACCTACCTGACCTACATACACTGACCTACAGACACGGACCTACCTGACCTACATACACTGATCTACCTGACCTACATACACTGATCTACCTACACTGACCTACATACACTGACATACATAAACTGACCTACATACACTGATCTACCTGACCTACATACACTGACATACATACACTGACCTACCTGACATGCAGACACTGACCTACAGACACTGACCTACCTACACTGATCTACCTGACATACATACACTGATCTACATACACTGATCTACATACACTGACCTACATACACTGACCTACATACACTGACCTACCTGACCTACATACACTGACCTACATACACTGACCTACATACACTGATCTACCTGACCTACATACACTGACATACATACACTGACCTACCTGACATACATACACTGATCTACCCACACTGACCTACATACACTGATCTACCTGACATACATACACTGACCTACCTGACATACATAACACTGATCTACCTGACCTACATACACTGACCTACATACACTGACCTACCTGACATACATACACTGACCTACCTCACCTGCATACACTGACCTACCTCATCTGCATACACTGACCTACCTGACATACATACACTGACCTACATACACTGACCTACCTGACATACATACACTGATCTACTGGACCTACATATACTGACCTACATGACCTACATACACTGATCTACCTAACATACATACACTGATCTACCTACACTGACCTACATACACTGACCTACCTGACATACATACACTCACCTACATACACTGACCTACCACACCTACATACACTGATCTACCTGACATACATACACTGACCTACCTACACTGACCTACCAGGGATGGACTGGCCATAGGGACTACCGGGAGTTTCCAGGTGGGCCGATAAAAAAGGGATTTTTATAACAGCTTACCTGTAAAATCCTTTTCTTGGAGTACATCACGGGACACAGAGCGACTTAGTCATTACTAATGGGTTATATAGATTACCTTCAGGTGCTGGCACTGGCCAATTCCAAACCGGAAGTACCCTCCCCTATATAAGCCCCTCCCATCCGGGAGCACCTCAGTTTTGTAGCCAAGCAATAAGTGTCCCAAAAAGAGGGGTGGGAGCTCTGTGTCCCGTGATGTACTCCAAGAAAAGGATTTTACAGGTAAGCTGTTATAAAAATCCCTTTTTCTTTTTCGTACATCACGGGACACAGAGCGACTTAGTCATTACTAATGGGACGTCCCAAAGCAATGCCAAATGAGGGGAGGGATACATAAGCTGGGCGCCATCAGGCATGAGGATCTTTTGCGGCCTGCAACACACTGCGCCCAAAGGCGACATCCTCCTGACTTCTAACGTCTACCTGGTAGAATCTAGTAAACGTGTGTACCGAAGACCATGATGCGGCCTTACATACTTGAGCCAGGGAGGCCTGGTGATGCACTGCCCATGAAGTTCCAACTGCTCTTGTGGAGTGCGCCCTAACTTTGAACGGAGGCGGTCTCTTTCTCAAGCCATAGGCTTGTATTATGACCTGTCGAATCCACTTGGCTAAAGTGGATTTTGATGCTGCCTGACCCTTTTTAGGGCCTTCCGGCAGAATAAACAAAGTATCCGTTCTGCGAATCTGAGCAGTGGCTTTTAGATAAGCTTTAACTGCTCTTACTACATCCAAAGAATGTAATAACTTTTCCTCTACAGAGCTAGGTTTGGGGAAAAAAGAAGGAAGAACCACATCTTGGTTCAAATGAAACCTCGATACCACCTTAGGAAGAAAGGCTGGATGAGGACGTAATACTACTCTGTCCTTATGGACAACCAGATATGGCTCCTTACAGGACAAGGCGGCTAATTCCGATACTCTTTTAGCCGAACAAACGGCTACTAAGAAAATCAATTTCCTGGTGAGAAGAACCAAGGAAATGTGTTGCAATGGTTCAAACGGTTGTTTCTGTAGAACTGACAGAACCAGGTTTAAGTCCCAAGGACATATGGGAATACTAACCGGAGGGCTAATACGCATCACTCCTTGTATGAAAGCTTTGACTAGTGAATGCGAAGCCAAGGGCCTTTGAAAAAATATTGACAAGGCCGAAATCTGACCCTTGATAGTACTCAAGGCCAGCTTCCTATCTACAGCCCACTGTAGGAAGTCCAAAATCCTCCCTATCACGTACTTACGTGGATGCCATTTCTTGGCCTCACACCACGTAATGTACGCTTTCCAGATCCTATAATAGATCTGCCTGGATACCGGCTTCCTGGCATTGATCATGGTAGATACCACAGAATTAGAGAGCCCTCTCTTTTTCAGAATGTGGGCTTCAATAGCCAGGCCGTCAAACCTAGGGCTGGTAAGGAAGGGTGGTATATCAGTCCCTGCGACAGCAGGTCCGGACGATGTGGGAGGGTCCAAGGACTCCTCACTGACATTTTTACAATCTCTGCATACCATGCCCTTCGGGGCCACGCTGGAGCCACCAGAATCACTGGTTTCTTTTCTACCCTGATTCTGCGGAGTAATCGCGGTAACAATTGTGGCGGTGGGAATGCATATATCAGCTTGAACTGATCCCAAGGGAACACTAGGGCATCCGAGCCGCAAGCTAGAGGATCCCTTGTGCGAGACACAAATCTGTCCACCTTTGCGTTGAATCTGGATGCTAGCAGATCTACATCCGGTGTTCCCCACCGCTGGCATATTGCCTGGAAAACCTCGGGGTGAAGAGACCATTCCCCCGGGCATAATTGTTGGTGACTTAAAAAGTCCGCTCTCCAATTTTCCACTCCTGGGATGAAAACCGCGGATATGGCTGGGACATATTTTTCTGCCCACTCCAGGATGCAATTTGCTTCCCTCTGGGCTGCACGACTCCTGGTGCCACCCTGGTGATTGATATATGCCACTGCTGTGGCATTGTCTGATTGAATTCTGACAGGGGACCCTTGGAGTTTGGATGTCCATGCTACTAGGGCATACCGGGCTGCTCGTATCTCTAAGAGATTGATGGGCAGGGCCTTTTCTGCTTCTGACCACTTGCCCTGGAGAGACCATTGCTCCAGTACTGCCCCCCAGCCTATGAGGCTGGCATCTGTAGTGACTACCTTCCAAGAAACCGGACTGAAGGGTTTCCCTTTTTCCAGATTCTGGGGCACCAACCACCAATGGAGGCTCTTGCGAACGGAAGGGGACAGGGACATTGGTAAGTCTAAAGCCTGAACTTTTTTGTTCCAGGCTGACAGTATGGCCCTTTGCAAAAACCTTGAATGGAATTGACCGTAGGGTACCGCTTCGAATGAAGCCACCATTTTTCCCAGCAGCCTCATGCAGAGGCGTATGGATTTTTTTCTTTTTGTACCCACTAAGTGGGTCAAATCTTTTAAAGACGACACCTCTGGAGGTAAGAAAATCTTTCTCTGATTTGAATCCAGCCTTAGCCCTAAGTATTCCAGACTTTTGACTGGTCTTAGAGCTGACTTGTCCCGGTTGATAATCCAACCGTGATATTCCAGATACTTGATTGTCTTGTGAATAGCTACTTCCAGCTTTTCCACTGAGTGGTCTATTAGTAGCAGGTCGTCTAGATATGCCATTATCGTTACACCCTGTGTTCTTAGATTGGCCAATAATGGGGCCAGAATTTTTGTGAACACTCGTGGTGCTGTGGCCAGACCGAAAGGTAAGGCTCTGAACTGAAAATGGCGCCCTTCTACTGCAAAGCGTAGAAATTTCTGGGGGTCCGGAAAGATGGGAATATGCAGATAAGCATCCCTTATGTCGATCGAGGCTAACCATTCCTGCCCTTGTAGGGCGGTGGCCACCGATCGGATCAACTCCATCCGAAAAGTCCTGATATTTAGGTACTTGTTTAGCCCTTTTAGATTTAATATGGGCCTCACGTCCCCATTTGGTTTGGGGACTGTGAAAAGGTTCGAGTAAAACCCGAATCCGCTTTCTTCCAGGGGAACCTTCATGATTACACCTTGGAGCAATAGTTGTTCTAGTGCCAGAAGGAGGGATCCTCTCTTCTGGGGATCTCTTGGCACGTTTGACCTCATAAATTGGGCAGGAGGAGTGCCTTTTAACTCCAGCTTGTATCCCAGACTTACTGCGGAGAGCACCCATCTGTCTCTGATGGTGTCCCGCCAGGTCTCTGTGAACAACTGAAGTCTTCCCCCCCACCCGATTGAGTGGGGGCAACGCTTCATGCCTTGGGGGGAGGTTTTGTACCTCTCTTGATCCAGGGCTTCTTGTTACCCTGTGATTGTCCCTGATTTCTGCCCCCTGAATTTGACCGCGGAGGCCGTCGGAACTGCTTCACAGCTGATGTGCCCGGGACTGGAGAAGTAGGCCTCTTAAAAGAAGGACTTCTACCCTTGTTCTTAACCGGTAAGAGTGAACTTTTACCGGCAGAAATTTTCTGGATATATTTGTCCAGATCTTCTCCAAATAAGCGTTCTCCATGAAATGGGAAGCTAACCAGCAGTTTTTTACAGGGAGCTTCAGCAGACCAGTTTTTGAGCCACAGAAGCCTACGCATATGTACTATAGACAGCGTAAAGCGGGAGGCCTGTTGGATTGTATCCTTTATGGCGTCCACCGCAAAACACAAGGCTCTAGGCAGGTCAGCTAGGGCAAGAGCCTGCTGATCTGGTAAGTCCCTTAAGACTTGTTTCAACTGATCTTTCACTGCTTGGCAGACTCCAATCGCTGCTACCGCAGGTTGTGTCACCATGCTTGCTGTAGAGAAAGCAGATTTTAGTAAAGACTCCAATTTTTTATCTATTGGGTCTTTGAACATTGGAACATTATCTACTGGACATGTCAGTGATTTGTTAACAGAAGAGATGGCTGCGTCCACTGTAGGGACCCTCCATTTTTTTATGAACTTATCCTCCATGGGATAGATCACCGGAAATCTCTTGGGGGGAGCAAATATTTTATCAGGATGCTCCCAATCCTGGTAAATAAGCCCTTCTAATAAAGGGTGGATTGGGAAGGAACAGACAGCCTGGGGAGCTTTTAGCGTCCCCAGCGAGGAAACCGTAGTGGATGGTGGTTCCGCCAGAGGCATTTTAAATGCTGATCGGACCATGTTAGTCAGAGACTGAACCCATAATCTTTCAGCCTGAGATGCTGAGAAAGGTTCTTCCACTGTTGATTCCTCCATAACTGAATCAACCTCATCCTGATCCCCTTCAGGTAGGTCGATCTCTGTGTGGGGCTGTTCCTCCACTAACAGGCACTCTGAAGGAGGAGACGGAGATCGGACGCGCTTTTCCTGTGACAGGGAAGCAGCGATCAATGCTGTTAATCTCTCTTCCAATCCTCCCAGAGTTGAGGATAAAACCTCCTCTGTTATATATACAGGAGCAGGTGGACTGGGGACAGCCGCAGCACCAGGCACTCCTGCGGGGTTTCTACGGCTACTGACCTCTGAATTCTCAGGGGAGATTGGTGCAGTACAAGCATGCCCAATATCCTCAGAGCCCGATGGAGACCCCTTTGGCTTCCTGGAAGACCTATTTCCGGAGCGTCTGGACGACATATCCTTTAAGCACAAAGCTGAGGTATTCCCGTCGTCATACACCAATTTTTGCTGGTAATAGTCTAACACAGTTGCTGCTATATACCAGCTGGTGTCCACTAAAGTGCCTTTCTATGGGGATGCCTGCATCAACCGCCTCTGTGTGCCACTGTTTGTTGCTATCTCTGTTTGCATCCAGCTGACACTTGTACTGTGTCTTTTATCCATGCTGGGACGCCTGCACATGCGCAGAAGCGCCACGGCGCGCATCGAGCGTCATCCACCCGCCCCGCCCCTTTTTTTTCATAGGAGGCGCGTGCACGCGCCCGCGCGCGCACCCGTGCGCCATTGGCGCCCTTTTCGAAATCAAACAGGGACTAGGAGCCAGGGCCCTTTTTGCCGGAGGGCCTGTGCGGTGGATGAGCGCAGCAAACAGGGCAGAGGAAGTGGATTCCCACAGAGAAACTTACCAACTGCCTGGATCTTTTGACTTGAGAAAACCAAAGATCCACATGACAAGAAAAATGGACTACAGCGGCCTCTAGTGGTTTAACACAGGTACCGCGGTCCCTTTTTTTTTTTTTTTTCTTGACTACTATTAAAATTTTACATTTTCAGTAGTTACAGGCATACACAGATATTAGCGGGAATACCGTTAGGTAACAGACAGAAAGACAAATTAGGCTTGGGGGTCCCCCAATAGAACCAAGTTCCTGGGGGCCCCCACTTACCTGATCCCCGCCGCAGGACTTTGTTTGGTCCACAGAAGTCCAAACTTCACCTATCACGGCAGCAATTGTAATTAAACCTTCAGGGACCGGGTTCCCAAGGATTCCACTCCCCTGGACCTGTATAGCACCCTGCACAGACAACATCTTGGTCGTGGGTATGACCAGAGCTCTGGATCCCAGGGTCCAGCCCTCCTAAGAGAGGCATTACAGGCAAAACCTTGCTCTTCTGCTGCAAGGCCCGGGTACCGACCGTTTAGCTATGAAGCTTTTTTGGTGGGATCCGGAACAGCTTACTAAGGCCCAAAAGAACCTGTACGCAAGCCCAGTGAAAACACATGTTACTCTTTGGCCAACACCTTAGACACTGGCAAAAAACTGAGGTGCTCCCGGATGGGAGGGGCTTATATAGGGGAGGGTACTTCCGGTTTGGAATTGGCCAGTGCCAGCACCTGAAGGTAATCTATATAACCCATTAGTAATGACTAAGTCGCTCTGTGTCCCGTGATGTACGAAAAAGAAAAAAAACATTTTTTATTTTATTTTGTGGCCCATTTTTTTATGCAGTTCGGCGGCAGCGGGAGCGTGGCAGCAAACAGCGGCGGGGATTCAGGGAAGGTGGCCAGCAAGGAGGGCAGTTGGATGTAAAATTCAGAGGAGGGAGAAGAGCTCCACCCCCTCCCTGACCACCGAAGAGGCGAACAGTTGCCGAGCGCGGCCACCCCGGCGCTCCCAGAACCTCGATTCTTCCACCTCCTCTCTGCTCCAGGAACCATGCGGCCTGGGCCGGAGGGCAGGCTGACTGGGAGCCCGGAGGAAGAGAACATGTGCCACTGTAAGGAGCAGAGCAGCGAAAGCACCCCCGGGATCAAGAGGGAGACTTGGCGCTGCCGCTGCTGGCCATCAGGTACCTGGCATCCTACACAAACATGCCAGGGACAGTGCTATGTGGTCTGTCTCAGTCCCCCCCCCTCAGTCTCTCAGTCCCCCCCCTCAGTCTCTCAGTCCCCCCCCTCAGTCTCTCAGTCCCCCCCTCAGTCTCTCAGTCCCCCCCTCAGTCTCTCAGTCCCCCCCTCAGTCTCTCAGTCCCCCCCCTCAGTCTCTCAGTCCCCCCCTCAGTCTCTCAGACCCCCCTCCTCAGTCTCTCAGACCCCCCTCCTCAGTCTCTCAGACCCCCCTCAGTCTCTCAGACCCCCCTCCTCAGTCTCTCAGACCCCCCTCCTCAGTCTCTCAATCCCCCCTCCTCAGTCTCTCAATCCCCCCTCTTTTAGCCCCTCCTCTGTCTCTCAGCTCCCCTCTATCTCTCGGCTCCCCTCTATCTCTCAGACCCCCCTCTGTCTCTCAGAACTCCTCCTCTATCTCTCAGGTCCCCCTCTGTCTCTCAGCCCTCCTCCTCTGTCTCTCAGCCCTCCTCCTCTGTCTCTCAGCCCTCCTCCTCTGTCTCTCAGCCCTCCTCCTCTGTTCAGCCCTCCTCCTCTGTCTCTCAATCCCCCCCTCTTTTAGCCCCTCTGTCTCTCAGACCCCCCTCTGTCTCTCAGAACTCCTCCTCTGTCTCTCAGACCCCCCCTCTGTCTCTCAGACCCCCCCTCTGTCTCTCAGACCCCCCCTCTGTCTCTCAGCTCTCCTCCTTCTGTCTCTCAGCTCTCCTCCTTCTGTCTCTCAGCTCTCCTCCTTCTGTCTCTCAGCTCTCCTCCTTCTGTCTCTCAGCTCTCCTCCTTCTGTCTCTCAGCTCTCCTCCTTCTGTCTCTCAGCTCTCCTCCTTCTGTCTCTCAGCTCTCCTCCTTCTGTCTCTCAGCTCCCCTCTATCTCTCAGCTCCCCTCTATCTCTCAGACCCCCCTCTGTCTCTCAGAACTCCTCCTCTATCTCTCAGGTCCCCCCTCTGTCTCTCAGCCCTCCTCCTCTGTCTCTCAGCCCTCCTCCTCTGTCTCTCAGCCCTCCTCCTCTGTCTCTCAGCCCTCCTCCTCTGTCTCTCAGCCCTCCTCCTCTGTCTCTCAGCCCTCCTCCTCTGTCTCTCAATCCCCCCCTCTTTTAGCCCCTCTGTCTCTCAGACCCCCCTCTGTCTCTCAGAACTCCTTCTCTGTCTCTCAGACCCCTCCTCTGTCTCTCAGACCCCCCCTCTGTCCCTCAGACCCCCCCTCTGTCTCTCAGCTCTCCTCCTTCTGTCTCTCAGCTCTCCTCCTTCTGTCTCTCAGCTCTCCTCCTTCTGTCTCTCAGCTCTCCTCCTTCTGTCTCTCAGCTCTCCTCCTTCTGTCTCTCAGCTCTCCTCCTTCTGTCTCTCAGCTCTCCTCCTTCTGTCTCTCAGCTCTCCTCCTTCTGTCTCTCAGCTCTCCTCCTTCTGTCTCTCAGCTCCCCTCTATCTCTCAGCTCCCCTCTATCTCTCAGACCCCCCTCTGTCTCTCAGAACTCCTCCTCTATCTCTCAGGTCCCCCCTCTGTCTCTCAGCCCTCCTCCTCTGTCTCTCAGCCCTCCTCCTCTGTCTCTCAGCCCTCCTCCTCTGTCTCTCAGCCCTCCTCCTCTGTTCAGCCCTCCTCCTCTGTCTCTCAATCCCCCCCTCTTTTAGCCCCTCTGTCTCTCAGACCCCCCTCTGTCTCTCAGAACTCCTTCTCTGTCTCTCAGACCCCTCCTCTGTCTCTCAGACCCCCCCTCTGTCCCTCAGACCCCCCCTCTGTCTCTCAGCTCTCCTCCTTCTGTCTCTCAGCTCTCCTCCTTCTGTCTCTCAGCTCTCCTCCTTCTGTCTCTCAGCTCTCCTCCTTCTGTCTCTCAGCTCTCCTCCTTCTGTCTCTCAGCTCTCCTCCTTCTGTCTCTCAGCTCTCCTCCTTCTGTCTCTCAGCTCTCCTCCTTCTGTCTCTCAGCTCTCCTCCTTCTGTCTCTCAGCTCTCCTCCTTCTGTCTCTCAGCTCTCCTCCTTCTGTCTCTCAGCTCTCCTCCTTCTGTCTCTCAGCTCTCCTCCTCCTGTCTCTCAGCTCTCCTCCTCCTGTCTCTCAGCTCTCCTCCTCCTGTCTCTCAGCTCTCCTCCTCCTGTCTCTCAGCTCTCCTCCTTCTGTCTCTCAGCTCTCCTCCTTCTGTCTCTCAGCTCTCCTCCTTCTGTCTCTCAGCTCCCCTCTATCTCTCAGACCCCCCTCTGTCTCTCAGAACTCCTCCTCTATCTCTCAGGTCCCCCCTCTGTCTCTCAGCCCTCCTCCTCTGTCTCTCAGCCCTCCTCCTCTGTCTCTCAGCCCTCCTCCTCTGTCTCTCAGCCCTCCTCCTCTGTCTCTCAGCCCTCCTCCTCTGTCTCTCAGCCCTCCTCCTCTGTCTCTCAATCCCCCCCTCTTTTAGCCCCTCTGTCTCTCAGACCCCCCTCTGTCTCTCAGAACTCCTCCTCTGTCTCTCAGACCCCTCCTCTGTCTCTCAGACCCCCCCTCTGTCTCTCAGCTCTCCTCCTTCTGTCTCTCAGCTCTCCTCCTTCTGTCTCTCAGCTCTCCTCCTTCTGTCTCTCAGCTCTCCTCCTTCTGTCTCTCAGCTCTCCTCCTTCTGTCTCTCAGCTCTCCTCCTTCTGTCTCTCAGCTCTCCTCCTCCTGTCTCTCAGCTCTCCTCCTCCTGTCTCTCAGCTCTCCTCCTCCTGTCTCTCAGCTCTCCTCCTCCTGTCTCTCAGCTCTCCTCCTGTCTCTCAACTCTCCTCCTGTCTCTCAACTCTCCTCCTTCTGTCTCTCAGCTCTCCTCCTTCTGTCTCTCAGCTCTCCTCCTTCTGTCTCTCAGCTCTCCCCCTTCTGTCTCTCAGCTCTCCCCCTTCTGTCTCTCAGCTCTCCCCCTTCTGTCTCTCAGCTCTCACCCTTCTGTCTCTCAGCTCTCCCCCTTCTGTCTCTCAGCTCTCCCCCTTCTGTCTCTCAGCTCTCCCCCTTCTGTCTCTCAGCTCTCCCCCTTCTGTCTCTCAGCTCTCCCCCTTCTGTCTCTCAGCTCTCCCCCTTCTGTCTCTCAGCTCTCCCCCTTCTGTCTCTCAGCTCTCCCCCTTCTGTCTCTCAGCTCTCCCCCTCTGTCTCTCAGCTCTCCCCCTCTGTCTCTCAGCTCTCCCCTTCTGTCTCTCAGCTCTCCCCTTCTGTCTCTCAGCTCTCCCCTTCTGTCTCTCAGTTCCTGTGTCTCAGTCCCCCCCTCTTTTAGACCCTCTGTCTCTCAGCTCCCCTCTATCTCTCAGACCCCCCTCTGTCTGAATATGTCTACAGAGGATACTAAACGGAGTGACAGCTGCGCAAGCCTGTGCAGGAAGGACATGATGGGGAGTGTCTTGGATCTACCTTTATTGCTGATGTTGGCCGTGGCCTGATTGTCCGTGGTGAAGAGCACTGTCTGTCCTTTTTCAAGTGTGGCCTCAGACCTGGGCAGCTGCCACGATGGGGTACAGCATGAAGAGTGATGAAGACTGGGGGCCAAGGTTTGGCGAACCAGTGGCGGCCGAAAAATGGCTGCAAAGCCCGTGGAGGCTGCGGCATCAGTGAGCACCTATGGTGGCTCAGCTGACACTGCCGGGATGAACATTGAAATTCTGTTCTATCAGGTTGGGAACTTGTCCCACATAGCTAAATCTGCTACTGATGCTTGGTCTAGTTTGAGAACGTGGTCTGGATCTTGCACTGGTGTGAGAAAATCAAGACAATACACAGGTACACAACAAGACAATATACGCGCACTCGCTGACCAACGTGCACTCGCAGACAAACGTGCACTCGCAGACAAACGTGCACTCGCAGACAAACGTGCACTCGCAGACAAACGTGCACTCGCAGACAAACGTGCACTTGCTGGTGCCGGATGGAAACCTGAACTAACCTCAGGGAGAAAGACAGAGAAGGATGAGTGGCCCGCGTGCCACTGGAGATGAATGGCCAACTGGGTGCCTCTTCGTGTTTGTGTGGCTGATTGTTTTTTCACTGAGGTGTGTTTGCAAGTTAGTTTGTATGCGGGTTTGCACGTAGGTGCGTGCCGTAAAGTGTTTTATACTACTGCAGACAATTTTGCGTGGTTGCAAGGGTGTCAGTGAGTGTCAGGTTGCATGGTTGCAGGGGCCTCGATGAGTATGAAGGTTTGTTTCCTGAGATGACATTGCGTGGGTGTAAGGGTCTCGGTCTGGTTTGCTGAGACAATATTGCATGGTTGCAAGGGTCTCGATGAGTATGAAGTTTTTTTTTTTTTATGATGAAATTGCATGGTTGCAAGGGTCTCAACGAGAGAGGGGTTGCTGAGACGATATTGCGTCTTGCAATGGTCTCAAATGAGTGTCAGGCTGCTGAGACAACTTTGAATGGTTGCAAGGGTCTGAATGGGTGTCAGATTGCTGAGAGGAGATTGTGTGGTTGCAAAGTTCTAGACGAGTGTGAGGTTGCTGAGATGATATTACGTTTTGCAAGGAACTCAAATGAGTGTCAAGCTGCTGAGACAATATTCCCTGACTTTTTTAAACGAAACGCTGGTAAAGGCAGGCTGTTACAGGCATTGGCGTTTTCGAATGCCTCTGAACATCCGTCTAAACCCATTTTTTTTTTTTTTATTATTTCCAGAAAGGTTTCTAAACTCAACTGCCTAGAAACGACTATAAACGATCCTGTGTACATGTACTGATAAAATAACAGAGGAGAGATCGGGGATCCTGTGTACATGTACTGATAAGATAACACAGAGGAGAGCTCAGGGGCAGCTGAAAAACGCCCAACTATTCCTAAACGTCCGTTTACCAACAGCAGTGTACATGAGGCCTAAGACGATTTGTCTGGCTGCAAGGGTCTCAATGAATGTCAGGTTGCTGGGGCAAGACTGTGTGGTCACAAAGGTCTTGACAAGTGGGAGGTTGCTCAAGACGGTATTGCGTGGTTGCAAAGGTCTCGATGAGACGGTATTGCGTTTGCAAGGGTCTCAACAAGGGTGTCAGGCTGCTGAGACGGTATTGCGTTTGCAAGGGTCTCAACAAGGGTGTCAGGCTGCTGAGACGATTTTGCGTGGTTGCAAGGGTCTCAACAGGTGTCAGGTTGCTGGGCCGAGATTGCGTGGTGACAAAGGGGGTATTTATCTATTTTTATATGTATATATGTAAATATATTTATATATATATATTTTTTTCAATGAGTGAGATGTTGCTGAGACGATATAGCGTTTTGCACGGGTCTCAACAAGAGTGACAAGCTGCTGAGACGGTTTTTCATGGCTGCAAGGGTCTTAACTAATGAGAATTGGGTTACTGAGAAAGGATAGAAACACCTGGTTTGTTTGGCGGCTTACCGTACCCTTAAGCGAGCAGTATAAGGTATATAGACAAGGTCCGTTTAATTCGTAGGTTCCGTAGGGGCCACTAACGAACAATATGGGAGACAACGTCTGGTAACGAATTGATAGGACATAAAGAATGCACTTGCGATCGAATGCGCAGACTCACGAACATGAGGTGAGCTGGGAAGAGTCGGCCCAGTGACGTGTAGTATTGCGCACTGAACCGACAAGGAGCATGGGCGAGTGGGCTGCTTAAGTACCCTTCAGGCTCCTCCCATAAATTCAGGCCACCATACTGGCCTTCCTATTTATCCTTTCCCTCTTCATCTAATCTGCGGTGTTCCCTGAATCTACTTCGAAGTGGTCTAATAGTCCTACCTGCGTACAATCATTTTCAGGGACAGGTTATACAATATACTACATGATTGGATGAGCATTTATAAAAAATCTCCCAGTTTACACATTTTTTCCCTTTGTGGAGAATGTCTTTTTACCATGTTTTACAAACGCACATGTTTTACACAGTGTTTTTTTGCACTAGTACATGCCCAGTAGCGGTATAAGACAAAGCTGAGAGGTAGTTGTAGTATGTTGTGGTTTTAGCTTGTTAGGTGCAATTCTGTTTTTTAAGTTAGGAGCTTTTTTGTATGTAACCCTGGGCCTAATAGGGAGGAGGGGCTTAAAATATGGATCTTCCAATAGGATTTTCCAATGTCTTTTTAGAATATGTTCCATCTTTCTATGTTCTAGGTGGAATTTTGTAATGAACCCGACAGATTGGTCAAAGGGCGTTTTTTTCTCTTTTAGGTGGTGTACCTTCAAGGTAGCGTGCATGTGCTTGAAGAATAAGGGACTCAGGATTAGGGATGAGCTTTATGTTCGGGTCGAACATGAGTTCGACCCGAACATTTGGGGTGTTTGCAGCAAATTCGAAAGCCGCGGAACACCCTTTAAAAGTCTATGGGAGAAATCAAAAATGCTAATTTTAAAGGTTAATATGCAAGTTATTGTCCTAAAAAGTGTTTGGGAGTATTTTCAGACGAACAAGTCCTCGGATACATCCCCTGCTATTAATTGGGCAGCCCACAAGGCCACAATATGGGGAAAATTAATCCAAATAGTGGCCAGAGCAAAACGGACCGAGAACATACAATTAAGCAATTAGAGGCGAATCTAGAAGCGTTAATGGAAGAACAGCATAGGAACCCCCAGTTTGACCTTAGGCATAAAATAGACGAAGTGAGACTTGCACTTAATCTCAGTTTGACCACGCAAGCGGAGAAGCATTTCAGTTGGTCTAAGCCCAGATTTTACACCATGGGGGATAAACCAACTACGATGTTAGCTAGGAAGCTAGAACCCCGACTATACACACCGACTCTACCTAAATTAAGATTACCTACTGGTCATTCCACCCAAAACCCCGAACTGATTCTTAAAGAATTTCATAAATTTTAAGCTAAACTGTATAGTCCACCAAATAAACTTGATTCACCTAGAATGGAGATGTTCTTCCGCGATATTCAATTGCCTAAATTGACACAGGACCATGTGAAATTGATGGATGAAGACTTTTCGGAATCAGAAATTAAGAATGCCATAAAATCTATCCATCCCTCTAAGGCTCCTGGGCCAGACGGTTTCCCCGGACATTACTAGAGAAAGTAAGAAAAATACGGATCTAAAAATCTTGACTAAAGTACTGGCCCTACGATTAAATACTTTCCTTTCAAGATATATCCACCCTGACCAGGCAGGATTTGTTCCGAACAGACAAGCATCGGACCAAACCCGCAGGACAATAAATCTAATCTCGGCGGTCCAATCTGACTGGGACGGGAAGGGACCCAGAGGAGGGATGTTGCTTTCGTTGGACGTCAAGAAGGCATTCGATTCCCTTTCCTGGGATTATTTGTTCGACGTATTACGTCGTTTTGGATTTGGCGAGAGCTTTCTGGCCCTCCTTCGTACGCTTTATAACACACCGTCTGCCTCCTTGATGATCAGAGGATACTCCTCACAACCCCTGGCCATCAGAAGAGGCACTAGACAAGGGTGAAAATAAATCTAAATGTTTCAAAATATATATTGCTACTAATAGCTAATTCCTCTCCTGTGCAAAATATACAAACACTGTGCAAAAAAATGCTAATATAAACAAATTATGTGCAAAAAATTTGAAAATAAAGTGCAAATATATATAGCAAATAGGTGCAAGAAATGCTCAAGTGCTTCTACAATAGAAGCATGGCCACCAAAAAACGATATATAAAATAAAGAAAAAATGTTCATATAGTGTTCCAAAAAAAAAATATATATAAAAAAGTGTTCAAAACCGATGTTCGTTAAGATGGATTCCCAGCAAATCTTCCCAGAAATCACCAAGTGCTTCCACCACAGCGTGAGTTCTTCACCAATCTCACTAGGTAAAACTCACCAAATCAATCAGCTGGTAAGTTTATAAGCCAGCAAATGAACTCGCTCTCATCCCACGATCATCCAATATGTTCCTCGATCAGAGTTCCATCCCATGAGTCACACCATTCCATATAGACAGGATAAAAAGGAAGGAAGGAGGCTTCCCATAGTGTTAAAATGTTTCAGCAGGCTTTATTTAAAATAAACAATATTGCACTCACATGTTCCAAGTGCCTACTCGGCACTAAGGAGTACACGCTCAGCTTGGAAAGTTGTTATACTTCGTTCGCATCACAGATTACGAGCTCCAACCAAACACACAATATCGTCAGCGTCCCTGCCCCAAGGTGGGGCAGGGACGCTGATGATATCGCGTGCCCCAAATTGTGGCTGGAACGCTGATGATATCGCGTGTTGTTGGTCGGAAAGAAAAGAAAGACAGGTGCCTCTGAGTGTAGACTGTTAAAACATTTATTCCAGTTGTAATTAATAAAACTCACATAGAGGAGAAGAATACAGGCACTTCATAGTGGGATATCACCCAGAAGGACGTCCGGAGATATTGGGGCTCAGGTATGCCTGCGATGAGACTGTCGCCGCTGCTCACGGAGCTGATTCCGGCTGGCTGTGTGGTGGAGTGAGCGAATAGCCTGGACAAGGGTGGACTGCACACTGGAACGCAGCACTCGCCTGTGACGTCACTAGTCTGCGGCGCGTTTTAGAGCATGCGCAGTAACGAAATACACACTGCGCTCTCCTTTTCCAAGCTAGAGAATCCGCACTGCTTATATCCATATCGCCATTTAGTGGGCGTTGTGTATAATTGTCAGCAATGCAGTGTTGTATATGTAGGGGCTGCTGATAGACTCTATACCCCACTGGTTACCTCGACTCTGCAAATCCTCTCTTACCTCTGACACCTTGGGTTCCATCCTGCAATGTGACGTTAGTAAATGATAAACTCACACAGAATCACTGATCCACTCAGATATCTTTACTGAGATGAAAAATGAACACAAAGAATGGCATGAATAAACACTGTTAAATTGTGCAAATAGTATTTCTTATAACTGATATTCAACAGTACTTAACAAATCCTCTACTAGACCTATGTGAACAGGTATACAGAGAAACAAATATCCAACACCCTTAACATGTATGTATTGGATACATTTCCTCTGAGGCCTCAGCACACAGACCAACAATCAGAGAAAGTCATATGTGTAGCGTGGACATCCTTACATGTTGATGTGTGTTTGCATATTTTGATACCATCCTTGCATATTGATGTGTATCTGCATACTTTAATACAAAGCCTATGGACATTGCTATGGTTCAGTATTTGGAGCTAGTGACCAAATACTGGTAATGCACATGTAGCAGGGGTCCTAAATTGAGGTTATGTCATGCCAAATTTAGGGGCGACTTGAGTGATAGTTGGCTCAAAGTCTTTCAATTGCTGGACTCTGCCTTGCTGTTGCTTCACCTGGCTTGCAGTTCCCCTAAGTAGTATAGGTGGCGCTGTCACTTGTACTCAGGGTTGAACCACAGGTGTTGGAGTGGCGATTTGGTGTCCTCTCTCGGCAGCCGTGCGGTGGGCGGGGTCAGCCTGCTGTGCATGCTGGGAGAGGGTACAAAGGGGCGGACGCCATTGGTTGTGGTTGGTTGGAGTTACTACCCCGGGGGACCTTCACCCAGGGGTAGGAAGAGTGTTCCAGGTTCGAGTGCATGGCCCTCCAGGCCATGGGGCCACGTGCGCCTCGGTCCCAGGCACCTTTAGTCCTGGGACTGCAACTTCAGCCCTGGGCCCAGCACCTTTAGCTGGGGCCCGCTTCGGAAGGAAGAATCTCAGGGTGCTGCCTTGCTAGGAGACCCATTTCTGGATGGGGAGGACCATTCCCAATGACTGGTGAGAGAATCACAGTGAAGGAAGGGGCCCAGTAACTCTCCAGGGGAATATCATCCATCCGGACACCAGGGGCCTAACAATCTGGACCATCAGGAAGTTTGGGACACTATAGATCCTGTGGCAGAGGATCTCCTAGACGCATCAATTAGGGATCTAGATTGACTGTTCGAGCTGCACACCGGCTGCTAGCACGATTGGGGGGCTATCCGGGTGAGCTATACCCACTCGGGACCGAGTGGCGACGAATCCAGAAGTGCCTGAATGCTGTCTATCCCTCTAACACCTTTCTTTCTTCATGCAAAGAAAATAAAGCTCTACGTTGGAGTGATATACTGGTGTGGACCTTGGAGTTACTTGGGGTATAGAGACTTTGTCCTCGCACACTGAGGACAAAAAACAACTTTAAGGAGAACCTCGCTGCAAGACCCGTAGGTAAAACTAGTGTGCTTAACCTCTGCAAACCAGAGGGTAAGGGCATGGTAGCACCTCACGCCTCTTCCTCCCCTGAGTGAGCCAAAGAGACGGGAGAAAGGGGGTGAGGGCGCTAGACACATATATGATTTTTACACCAGAAGCACAAAGGACTAAACAGGAAATGACTGTTTGTTTTGATTGGAAGGCTGACCCTTGTTACCCAGGAGACTTGGCGACCTACCCATGAACACTTTCTTTAGCAGTGCATGCTGGGTAGGATATAAAAGGAACCCGAGTGGCCATTTTAGGTCTCTTCTGGACGCATGGCCTGCCTGTGAGGACCTGTGAGGAGGTTTTCCAGAAGGAGCGGCCTACAGTTATTGCGGAGCGTAACTCTAACAGACTGTGTGAGCGATCTGACGGGATAAGAGACACAGTGACCAGATAGAGAAGATCCAGAGACACTCGTCTGAGCATCAGAGGATCCGATTCACCCAGCGGAGCCGGTCGGCATTGAAGCAAGCCACAAACACCGGACCAGAGCTACTATACAGAGCTTCTGATCCAGTTGGTGAGCGGGTTACGGCCCACAGTTTTATTATACATTTGCATCCAGTCAGACTCATATACAGATTTCGCTGGGACCTGTAGTCCAACGGAGGAAGATTACAGTAACTGACACCAGGCATACATAAGGCCTAATTCTTATTGCATCTTAAACATTGTACTATACTTAAAGCGGAGCTCCACCCTAAAGTGGAACTTCCGTTCATTGGAACCCTCCCCCCCTCCGGTGTCACAATTGACACCTTTCAGGGGGGAGGGGGGTGCATATACCTGTCTAAGACAGGTATTTGCACCCACTTCTGGGAGTCCTCTCTGCGGGAAATCTGCGGGAAGTATGTCACTTCCCGCAGAATACCCGTTGTGTTCTGGGAGACACTCGGCTCCCAGAACACACGGGGACCAGTCAGAACGGCGCAGCGCGACTCACGCATGCGCCTTAGGGAACCGGGCAGTGAAGCCTCAAGGCTTCACTTCCTGGTTCCCTCACCGAGGATGGCGATGGGGGCAGCAGAGTGACGAGTGATTGCTCGTCCTCTGCTGCGGACGTCGCTGGACTCCAGGACAGGTAAGTGTCCTAATATTAAAAGTCAGCAGCTGCAGTATTTGTAGCTGCTGGCTTTTAATTTTTTTTTTTTCGGCGGAGCTCTGCTTTAAGGAAACACTTTCTGGAACATTTATAGAAACAGTAACAGGATCACCTTTAAATCAATCCTAATTTCTTTACCTTTTTGGATTACAATTTATAAGAAAACCATCATAGCTAGCAGAAGACAAGAAGATTAAAGACTGTACTTTTAATGAGATCTCGCAACTAGCTATAAAAGTAGGGGGAGCTCCCTTGTAGTTTCACCGTGTAAAATTGTTGTTCATATTCATTGTCCTGTCGTTCTATGTTAAGGTAACAGTACAAGAATTGTATTCATCTGTTTATCACAATTTACAGTAAAGTATACTTCTGGTTAAGTACCCCAATTGTGTGGAGTATTGTTTTTCTCCCACCAGGTGGAGCCAGTGGATCCTGGGGTTACAATACAGGTACTTTGCATTGTCTTATATTGTTTTGTATTGCATTGCACCACAGCTGTGCCAAGGGGATTGAGCCAAGTTAGTGGGGTTTTCGGTAGAGTGCAGGCCCAAATCAAACCAGCAGCTCCTTCGGGGGTCAGTGCTACATATGCATACAAATAACACAATATAACCTGAATGCTATACTGCAAATGGCTCCCCCTAGGGTGTAGTTCAATGATTTAACAATAGAATGCAGCAATGGTGCGTAACAAAGAGGAGATGACAAATGTTCTTTCAATTCCGGATATCTTCAGCTAGCCTGTAGTATACTGCAGTGAGATTTGTAATCCAGAGTAAGAAAAACCACAAAAGAATAATAACAGAATGAGCTAATTGATGCTTTAGTTGAAAAAGTAATAACACGTGTGTGTTCCTCTTTAAGTGTAAGGAGAAGTTGGTTACAGTACTGACTTCTAGGTGCAGTGGGGAAGAATAGGCCCCAAGCGCCTGTTATGAGATGTCTGTGAAAGAGAAGATTCACATCCGTGGAACTACAAGTATAACCAGACAGTCTGTAGAAAACTATTCAACAATACTGTTATCACTATCAAGATGGGCTGTTCCCGCTCACCACTAGGAACATCAGATGGATGGAGGGCTCCAGCCGGAATTCCCTGGTGTCTGTGTCCTGTGGAAATGGCGCCGCCGCACCACGCTGCAACTCCCGGTGGACTGGAATGCAGGTATACCCCAGTGATCCAGAGCACAGGCTGGTCCACTCTGCTGCAATAGCGGTGCTGTCCTCTGGGGCTCCTCTGAGGCTGGCGATCCGGCTCTCCGCTGCTTAGGCAACAGATTCTCACTCCCTGCCACACAGACCTCCTGTTGGCAGGTTCAGAATGGTGTCAGAGAGGCTGAAAACAGGCCTCACCCACCTTTTTATATCTCCTCCCAGCAGGCTGTTCTGTGCGCCATGCATTCTGTATCCTGTAGTCCAGATAGACCCGGCCAACTGTGTCACTTCCTTGTTTTCGACTACATGTTCCATAATGCATTGCTCTGGTTATCCTCACAGGAAGAAACAAACCCACTAATAGAGTCCAGCATGCACTAGAGGGACTCAAACATAAAAACAACAAACTGTCTCTCAATGATAACTACAGTAGCAAACCTTAGCTATATATACATACAGTGGGTCAAAAAAGTATTTAGTCAGCCACCAATTGTGCAAGTTCTCCCACTTATAAAGATGAGAGAGGCCTGTAATTGTCATCATAGGTATACCTCAACTATGAGAGACAAAATGTGGAAACAAATCCAGACAATCACATTGTCTGATTTGGAAAGATTTTTTTTGCAAATTATGGTGGAAAATAAGTATTTGGTCAATATCAAAAGTTCATCTCAATACTTTGTTATATATCCTTTGTTGGCAATGACAGAGGTCAAACGTTTTCTGTAAGTCTTCACAAGGTTGTCACACACTATTGCTGGTATGTTGGCCCATTCCTCCATGCAGATCTCCTCTAGAGCAGTGATGTTTTGGGGCTGTCGCTGGGCAACACGGACTTTCAACTCCCTCCAAAGGTTTTCTATGGGGTTGAGATCTGGAGACTGGCTAGGCCACTCCAGGACCTTTAAATGCTTCTTACGAAGCCACTCCTTCGTTGCATGGGCAGTGTGTTTGGGATCATTGTCATGCTGAAAGACCCAGCCACGTTTCATCTTCAATGCCCTTGCTGATGGGAGGAGGTTTGCACTCAAAATATCATAATACATGGCCCCATTCATTCTTTCATGTACACGGATCAGTCGTCCTGTTCCCTTTGCAGAGAAACAGCCCCAAAGCATGATGTTGCCACCCCCATGCTTCACAGTAGGTATGGTGTTCTTTGGTTGCAACTCAGCATTCTCTCTCCTCCAAACAGTAAGGAGAACGAGTAAGGATTTCAGACATGTCCCTGAAGAGGGCACTCTTGATAGATAGGCATTTGCCACTGACTACGGGATTGGTGCTTCTGTATGCCCTCTAGGAGGGACTTGACTGCATGGGCTGAGAATACTGACGGTTTACTGGGGTTCTGTAAGGACAGGAAATGCTGGACGCCGGCTAGGTATAGCGTGATAGTATTGTGAGAAAGGGCCAGCTGCATGTGGCAATACGATATGAAGGCTAGGACGTGCCTAACGTCGCCTATCACTGCTCCAGGGCAAGAGGCCAAAATTTTGCGGTAAGTGTTCCAAGCAGTGTGATAGGCCTTTAGTGTGTTGCGTGCCAAAGAGTGGTTAATGAGCTGGGTTGCATTGGCGAGATGGGACTTCAGTCCATCGTCAGCAATGACCAGGGTGGGACAGGAATAGTTGTTGGGTTGGCTCCAGGCTCCTGCTGGACAAACAAAGTAAGGTTGAAACGGGACAGCGTATCAGCTGCGTTTTTGCATTTGCCTTGAATATGTCTACAGAGGATATTAAACGGAGTGACATCTGTGCGAGCCTGCACGGGAAGGACATGATGGGGAGTGTCTTAGCTTTATTGATGATGTTGGCCGTGGCCTGATTGTCCATGGTGAAGACCTCTGTCTGTCCTGTTCAAGTGTGGCCTCAGACCTGGGCAGCTGCCAAAATGTGGTACAGCATGAAGAGTGATGAAGACTGGGTGAAGCAAAAATTGAAGAGAATTTCTGGGGGCCAAGGTTTGGCGAACCAGTGGCGGCCAAAAAATGGCTGCAAAGCCCGTGGAGGCTGCGGCATCAGTGAGCACCCATGGTGGCTCAGCTGACGCTGCCGGGATGAACATTGAAATGCTGTTCTATCAGGTGGGGAACTTGTCCCACATAGCAAAATCTGCTACTGATGCTTGGTCTAGTTTGAGAACTTGGTCTGGATCTTGCACTGGTGTGAGAAAATCAAGACTACACAGGTACTCAACAAGACAATATACGCGCACTCCCTGACCAACGTACACTCGCTGACCAACGTGCACTCGCTGACCAACGTGCACTCGCTGGTGCCGGATGGAAACCTGAACTAACCTAAAGGAGAAAGACAAAGATGGATGAGATGTTCCACGTGCCACTGGAGATGAATGGCCAACTGGGTGCTGCTGCGTGTTTGTGTGTTTGTCACTGAGGTGTGTTTGCAAGTTAGTTTGTATGCAGGTTTGCACGTAGGTGCGTGCCGCAAAGTGTTTTATACTACTTCAGACAATTTTGCGTGGTTGCAAGGGTGTCAGTGAGTGTCAGGTTGCAGGGGCCTCAATGAGTATGAAGGTTTGTTTCCTGAGATGACATTGTGTGGTTGTAAGGGTCTCGGTCTGGTTTGCTGAGACAATATTGCATGGTTGCAAGGGTCTCGATGAGTATGATTTTTTTTTTCTTTTTATGATGAAATTGCGTAGTTGCAAGGGTCTCGACGAGTGAGGGGTTGCTGAGACGACATTGCGTTTTGCAATGGACTCAAATGAGTGTCAGGCTGCTGAGATGACATTGTATGGCTGCAAGGGTCTGAATGGGTGTCAGAAAAAAAGGAAAAAAGAGCTGCGCAAACCTATATACAGTGAATATACAATCTAACAATAATCTGGAAATATTGTGCAATAACTATAACTTAATATAGTGACAAAAAAATTGTGACAAAAATATAATAATGTATGGTATGATATGATAAACCGACACATTAATCGAGTTTGACCCCAAAGGAATAACGGTTAATCATATAAATGTCCATATAAGAGTCCATATAAATTCTGAACATAAACGAATTGCAATGCAAATTGGAAGAAGGGTGAACTCCTAAATTGCACCAAAAGAATGCACACGTGCACCACCACCAAAATAATGTGCTTACCAGAGGCAAGCTATTGGAATGCCAAACTATGAATCACTCACTTCCTTGCAGTAGATGGATATCCAAGGATGGAAAGGAACTCTTGCGATATTGGAACTCAGTATTCACCAGTCAAAAATGAGAAGGGGAAACCACATAGTGTATATCATCCAAACAGCATTTATTCAAATAAAAAGGTGGTAACTTACATCAAGTAGGTAAAATTCAGGCATAAAAACATGGGAAGAGCCGGCCGGCATGCAGTCTCCCGTTCAGCGATGACATCAGCGCGTCAACCTCCCGACGTACGTTTCGCTATAGGTAGTGTCGTCTGGGGAACGGGCGACGCACTGACTCATCGCAAATTTATACACTTGGAACCACGCCTCTGTCTGAGTCACAGTGACGTGTAGTATTGCGCACTGAACCGACAAGGAGCATGGGCGAGTGGGCTGCTTAAGTACCCTTCAGGCTCCTCCCATAAATTCAGGCCACCATACTGGCCTTCCTATTTATCCTTTCCCTCTTCATCTAATCTGCGGTGTTCCCTGAATCTACTTCGAAGTGGTCTAATAGTCCTACCTGCGTACAATCATTTTCAGGGACAGGTTATACAATATACTACATGATTGGATGAGCATTTATAAAAAATCTCCCAGTTTACACATTTTTTCCCTTTGTGGAGAATGTCTTTTTACCATGTTTTACAAACGCACATGTTTTACACAGTGTTTTTTTGCACTAGTACATGCCCAGTAGCGGTATAAGACAAAGCTGAGAGGTAGTTGTAGTATGTTGTGGTTTTAGCTTGTTAGGTGCAATTCTGTTTTTTAAGTTAGGAGCTTTTTTGTATGTAACCCAGGGCCTAATAGGGAGGAGGGGCTTAAAATATGGATCTTCCAATAGGATTTTCCAATGTCTTTTTAGAATATGTTCCATCTTTCTATGTTCTAGGTGGAATTTTGTAATGAACCCGACAGATTGGTCAAAGGGCGTTTTTTTCTCTTTTAGGTGGTGTACCTTCAAGGTAGCGTGCATGTGCTTGAAGAATAAGGGACTCAGGATTAGGGATGAGCTTTATGTTCAGGTCAAACATGAGTTCGACCCGAACATTTGGGGTGTTTGCAGCAAATTCGAAAGCCGCGGAACACCCTTTAAAAGTCTATGGGAGAAATCAAAAATGCTAATTTTAAAGGTTAATATGCAAGTTATTGTCCTAAAAAGTGTTTGGGAGTATTTTCGGACGAACAAGTCCTCGGATACATCCCCTGCTATTAATTGGGCAGCCCACAAGGCCACAATATGGGGAAAATTAATCCAAATAGTGGCCAGAGCAAAACGGACCGAGAACATACAATTAAGCAATTAGAGGCGAATCTAGAAGCGTTAATGGAAGAACAGCATAGGAACCCCCGGTTTGACCTTAGGCATAAAATAGACGAAGCGAGACTTGCACTTAATCTCAGTTTGACCACGCAAGCGGAGAAGCATTTCAGTTGGTCTAAGCCCAGATTTTACACCATGGGGGATAAACCAACTACGATGTTAGCTAGGAAGCTAGAACCCCGACTATACACACCGACTCTACCTAAATTAAGATTACCTACTGGTCATTCCACCCAAAACCCCGAACTGATTCTTAAAGAATTTCATAAATTTTAAGCTAAACTGTATAGTCCACCAAATAAACTTGATTCACCTAGAGATGTTCTTCCGCGATATTCAATTGCCTAAATTGACACAGGACCATGTGAAATTGATGGATGAAGACTTTTCGGAATCAGAAATTAAGAATGCCATAAAATCTATCCATCCCTCTAAGGCTCCTGGGCCAGACGGTTTCCCCGGACATTACTAGAGAAAGTATCAGGAAATTCTTACCCCTCACCTACGTATCTATTTTATTGACCTGAGACGGGGTAACAAACTCCCTAGTCATGAAAATGCAGCCTTTTTAAACATCATACCAAAACCGGGGAAGGATCATGGAGACTGTGCCAATTATCGCCCAATCTCATTAATCAATACGGATCTAAAAATCTTGACTAAAGTACTGGCCCTACGATTAAATACTTTCCTTTCAAGATATATCCACCCTGACCAGGCAGGATTTGTTCCGAACAGACAAGCATCGGACCAAACCCGCAGGACGATAAATCTAATCTCGGCGGTCCAATCTGACTGGGACGGGAAGGGACCCAGAGGAGGGATGTTGCTTTCGTTGGACGTCAAGAAGGCATTCGATTCCCTTTCCTGGGATTATTTGTTCGACGTATTACGTCGTTTTGGATTTGGCGAGAGCTTTCTGGCCCTCCTTCGTACGCTTTATAACACACCGTCTGCCTCCTTGATGATCAGAGGATACTCCTCACAACCCCTGGCCATCAGAAGAGGCACTAGACAAGGGTGAAAATAAATCTAAATGTTTCAAAATATATATTGCTACTAATAGCTAATTCCTCTCCTGTGCAAAATATACAAACACTGTGCAAAAAAATGCTAATATAAACAAATTATGTGCAAAAAATTTGAAAATAAAGTGCAAATATATATAGCAAATAAGTGCAAGAAATGCTCAAGTGCTTCTACAATAGAAGCATGGCCACCAAAAAACGATATATAAAATAAAGAAAAAATGTTCATATAGTGTTCCAAAAAAATATATATATAAAAAAGTGTTCAAAACCGATGTTCGTTAAGATGGATTCCCAGCAAATCTTCCCAGAAATCACCAAGTGCTTCCACCACAGCGTGAGTTCTTCACCAATCTCACTAGGTAAAACTCACCAAATCAATCAGCTGGTAAGTTTATAAGCCAGCAAATGAACTCGCTCTCATCCCACGATCATCCAATATGTTCCTCGATCAGAGTTCCATCCCATGAGTCACACCATTCCATATAGACAGGATAAAAAGGAAGGAAGGAGGCTTCCCATTGTGTTAAAATGTTTCAGCAGGCTTTATTTAAAATAAACAATATTGCACTCACATGTTCCAAGTGCCTACTCGACACTAAGGAGTACACGCTCAGCTTGGAAAGTTGTTATACTTC
The DNA here is from genome assembly GCA_029206835.1 of Rana muscosa. Taxonomy (NCBI): domain Eukaryota; kingdom Metazoa; phylum Chordata; class Amphibia; order Anura; family Ranidae; genus Rana; species Rana muscosa. The sequence goes on along the minus strand of CM055116.1, from coordinate 592,475,895 downwards.
GTTCGCATCACAGATTACGAGCTCCAACCAAACACACAATATCGTCAGCAGGGTGGGGCAGGGACGCTGATGATATCGCGTGCCCCAAATTGTGGCTGGAACGCTGATGATATCGCGTGTTGTTGGTCGGAAAGAAAAGAAAGACAGGTGCCTCTGAGTGTAGACTGTTAAAACATTTATTCCAGTTGTAATTAATAAAACTCACATAGAGGAGAAGAATACAGGCACTTCATAGTGGGATATCACCCAGAAGGACGTCCGGAGATATTGGGGCTCAGGTATGCCTGCGATGAGACTGTCGCCGCTGCTCACGGAGCTGATTCCGGCTGGCTGTGTGGTGGAGTGAGCGAATAGCCTGGACAAGGGTGGACCGCACACTGGAACGCAGCACTCGCCTGTGACGTCACTAGTCTGCGGCGCGTTTTAGAGCATGCGCAGTAACGAAATACACACTGCGCTCTCCTTTTCCAAGCTAGAGGATCCGCACTGCTTATATCCATATCGCCATTTAGTGGGCGTTGTGTATAATTGTCAGCAATGCAGTGTTGTATATGTAGGGGCTGCTGATAGACTCTATACCCCACTGGTTACCTCGACTCTGCAAATCCTCTCTTACCTCTGACACCTTGGGTTCCATCCTGCAATGTGACGTTAGTAAATGATAAACTCACACAGAATCACTGATCCACTCAGATATCTTTACTGAGATGAAAAATGAACACAAAGAATGGCATGAATAAACACTGTTAAATTGGGCAAATAGTATTTCTTATAACTGATATTCAACAGTACTTAACATAAATCCTCTACTAGACCTATGTGAACAGGTATACAGAGAAACAAATATCCAACACCCTTAACATATATGTATTGGATACATTTCCTCTGAGGCCTCAGCATACAGATAAACAATCAGAGAAAGTCATATGTGTAGCGTGGACATCCTTACATGTTGATGTGTGTTTGCATATTTTGATACCATCCTTGCATATTGATGTGTATCTGCATACTTTAATACAAAGCCTATGGACATTGCTATGGTTCAGTATTTGGAGCTAGTGACCAAATACTGGTAATGCACATGTAGCAGGGGTCCTAAATTGAGGTTATGTCATGCCAAATTTAGGGGCGACTTGAGTGATAGTTGGCTCAAAGTCTTTCAATTGCTGGACTCTGCCTTGCTGTTGCTTCACCTGGCTTGCAGTTCCCCTAAGTAGTATAGGTGGCGCTGTCACTTGTACTCAGGGTTGAACCACAGGTGTTGGAGTGGCGATTTGGTGTCCTCTCTCGGCAGCCGTGCGGTGGGCGGGGTCAGCCTGCTGTGCATGCTGGGAGAGGGTACAAAAGGGGCGGACGCCATTGGTTGTGGTTGGTTGGAGTTACTACCCCGGGGGACCTTCACCCAGGGGTAGGAAGAGTGTTCCAGGTTCGAGTGCATGGCCCTCCAGGCCATGGGGCCACGTGCGCCTCGGTCCCAGGCACCTTTAGTCCTGGGACTGCAACTTCAGCCCTGGGCCCAGCACCTTTAGCTGGGGCCCGCTTCGGAAGGAAGAATCTCAGGGTGCTGCCTTGCGAGGAGACCAGTTTCTGGATGGGGAGGACCGTTCCCAATGACTGGTGAGAGAATCACAGTGAAGGAAGGGGCCCAGTAACTCTCCAGGGGAATGTCATCCATCCGGACACCAGGGGCCTAACAATCTGGACCATCAGGAGGTTTGGGACACTATAGATCCTGTGGCAGAGGATCTCCTAGACGCATCAATTAGGGATCTAGATTGACTGTTCGAGCTGCACACCGGCTGCTAGCACGATTGGGGGGCTATCCGGGTGAGCTATACCCACTCGGGACCGAGTGGCGACGAATCCAGAAGTGCCTGAATGCTGTCTATCCCTCTAACACCTTTCTTTCTTCATGCAAAGAAAATAAAGCTCTACATTGGAGTGATATACTGGTGTGGACCTTGGAGTTACTTGGGGTATAGAGACTTTGTCCTCGCACACTGAGGACAAAAAACAACTTTAAGGAGAACCTCGCTGCAAGACCCGTAGGTAAAACTAGTGTGCTTAACCTCTGCAAACCAGAGGGTAAGGGCATGGTAGCACCTCACGCCTCTTCCTCCCCTGAGTGAGCCAAAGAGACGGGAGAAAGGGGGTGAGGGCGCTAGACACATATATGATTTTTACACCAGAAGCACAAAGGACTAAACAGGAAATGACTGTTTGTTTTGATTGGAAGGCTGACCCTTGTTACCCAGGAGACTTGGCGACCTACCCATGAACACTTTCTTTAGCAGTGCATGCTGGGTAGGATATAAAAGGAACCCGAGTGGCCATTTTAGGTCTCTTCTGGACGCATGGCCTGCCTGTGAGGACCTGTGAGGAGGTTTTCCAGAAGGAGCGGCCTACAGTTATTGCGGAGCGTAACTCTAACAGACTGTGTGAGCGATCTGACGGGATAAGAGACACAGTGACCAGATAGAGAAGATCCAGAGACACTCGTCTGAGCATCAGAGGATCCGATTCACCCAGCGGAGCCGGTCGGCATTGAAGCAAGCCACAAACACCGGACCAGAGCTACTATACAGAGCTTCTGATCCAGTTGGTGAGCGGGTTACGGCCCACAGTTTTATTATACATTTGCATCCAGTCAGACTCATATACAGATTTCGCTGGGACCTGTAGTCCAACGGAGGAAGATTACAGTAACTGACACCAGGCATACATAAGGCCTAATTCTTATTGCATCTTAAACATTGTACTATACTTAAAGCGGAGCTCCACCCTAAAGTGGAACTTCCGTTCATTGGAACCCTCCCCCCCTCTGGTGTCACAATTGACACCTTTCAGGGGGGAGGGGGGTGCATATACCTGTCTAAGACAGGTATTTGCACCCACTTCTGTTAGTCCTCTCTGCGGGAAATCTGCGGGAAGTACGTCACTTCCCGCAGAATACCCGTTGTGTTCTGGGAGACACTCGGCTCCCAGAACACACGGGGACCAGTCAGAACGGCGCAGCGCGACTCACGCATGCGCCTTAGGGAACCGGGCAGTGAAGCTGCAAGGCTTCACTTCCTGGTTCCCTCACAGAGGATGGCGATGGGGGCAGCAGAGTGACGAGTGATTGCTCGTCCTCTGCTGCGGACGTCGCTGGACTCCAGGACAGGTAAGTGTCCTAATATTAAAAGTCAGCAGCTGCAGTATTTGTAGCTGCTGGCTTTTAATTTTTTTTTTTTTTCGACGGAGCTCTGCTTTAAGGAAACACTTTCTGGAACATTTATAGAAACAGTAACAGGATCACCTTTAAATCAATCCTAATTTCTTTACCTTTTTGGATTACAATTTATAAGAAAACCATCATAGCTAGCAGAAGACAAGAAGATTAAAGACTGTACTTTTAATGAGATCTCGCAACTAGCTATAAAAGTAGGGGGAGCTCCCTTGTAGTTTCACCGTGTAAAATTGTTGTTCATATTCATTGTCCTGTCGTTCTATGTTAAGGTAACAGTACAAGAATTGTATTCATCTGTTTATCACAATTTACAGTAAAGTATACTTCTGGTTAAGTACCCCAATTGTGTGGAGTATTGTTTTTCTCCCACCAGGTGGAGCCAGTGGATCCTGGGGTTACAATACAGGTACTTTGCATTGTCTTATATTGTATTGTATTGTATTGCACCACAGCTGTGCCAAGGGGATTGAGCCAAGTTAGTGGGGTTTTCGGTAGAGTGCAGGCCCAAATCAAACCAGCAGCTCCTTCGGGGGTCAGTGCTACATATGCATACAAATAACACAATATAACCTGAATGCTATACTGCAAATGGCTCCCCCTAGGGTGTAGTTCAATGATTTAACAATAGAATGCAGCAATGGTGCGTAACAAAGAGGAGTTGACAAATGTTCTTTCAATTCCGGATATCTTCAGCTAGCCTGTAGTATACTGCAGTGAGATTTGTAATCCAGAGTAAGAAAAACCACAAAAGAATAATAACAGGATGAGCTAATTGATGCTTTAGTTGAAAAAGTAATAACACGTGTGTGTTCCTCTTTAAGTGTAAGGAGAAGTTGGTTACAGTACTGACTTCTAGGTGCAGTGGGGAAGAATAGGCCCCAAGCGCCTGTTATGAGATGTCTGTGAAAGAGAAGATTCACATCCGTGGAACTACAAGTATAACCAGACAGTCTGTAGAAAACTATTCAACAATACTGTTATCACTATCAAGATGGGCTGTTCCCGCTCACCACTAGGAACATCAGATGGATGGAGGGCTCCAGCCGGAATTCCCTGGTGTCTGTGTCCTGTGGAAATGGCGCCGCCGCACCACGCTGCAACTCCCGGTGGACTGGAATGCAGGTATACCCCAGTGATCCAGAGCACAGGCTGGTCCACTCTGCTGCAATAGCGGTGCTGTCCTCTGGGGCTCCTCTGAGGCTGGCGATCCGGCTCTCCGCTGCTTAGGCAACAGATTCTCACTCCCTGCCACACAGACCTCCTGTTGGCAGGTTCAGAATGGTGTCAGAGAGGCTGAAAACAGGCCTCACCCACCTTTTTATATCTCCTCCCAGCAGGCTGTTCTGTGCGCCATGCATTCTGTATCCTGTAGTTCAGATAGACCCGGCCAACTGTGTCACTTCCTTGTTTTCGACTACATGTTCCATAATGCATTGCTCTGGTTATCCTCACAGGAAGAAACAAACCCACTAATAGAGTCCAGCATGCACTAGAGGGACTCAAACATAAAAACAACAAACTGTCTCTCAATGATAACTACAGTAGCAAACCTTAGCTATATATACATACAGTGGGGCAAAAAAGTATTTAGTCAGCCACCAATTGTGCAAGTTCTCCCACTTATAAAGATGAGAGAGGCCTGTAATTGTCATCATAGGTATACCTCAACTATGAGAGACAAAATGTGGAAACAAATCCAGACAATCACATTGTCTGATTTGGAAAGATTTTTTTTGCAAATTATGGTGGAAAATAAGTATTTGGTCAATATCAAAAGTTCATCTCAATACTTTGTTATATATCCTTTGTTGGCAATGACAGAGGTCAAACGTTTTCTGTAAGTCTTCACAAGGTTGTCACACACTATTGCTGGTATGTTGGCCCATTCCTCCATGCAGATCTCCTCTAGAGCAGTGATGTTTTGGGGCTGTCGCTGGGCAACACGGACTTTCAACTCCCTCCAAAGGTTTTCTATGGGGTTGAGATCTGGAGACTGGCTAGGCCACTCCAGGACCTTTAAATGCTTCTTACGAAGCCACTCCTTCGTTGCATGGGCAGTGTGTTTGGGATCATTGTCATGCTGAAAGACCCAGCCACGTTTCATCTTCAATGCCCTTGCTGATGGGAGGAGGTTTGCACTCAAAATATCACGATACATGGCCCCATTCATTCTTTCATGTACACGGATCAGTCGTCCTGTTCCCTTTGCAGAGAAACAGCCCCAAAGCATGATGTTGCCACCCCCATGCTTCACAGTAGGTATGGTGTTCTTTGGTTGCAACTCAGCATTCTCTCTCCTCCAAACAGTAAGGAGAACGAGTAAGGATTTCAGACATGTCCCTGAAGAGGGCACTCTTGATAGGTAGGCATTTGCCACTGACTACGGGATTGGTGCTTCTGTATGCCCTGTAGGAGGGACTTGACTGCATGGGCTGAGAATACTGACGGTTTACTGGGGTTCTGTAAGGACAGGAAATGCTGGACGCCGGCTAGGTATAGCGTGATAGTATTGTGAGAAAGGGCCAGCTGCGTGTGGCAATACGATATGAAGGCTAGGACCTGTCTAACGTCGCCTATCACTGCTCCAGGGCAAGAGGCCAAAATTTTGCGGTAAGTGTTCCAAGCAGTGTGATAGGCCTTTAGTGTGTTGCGTGCCAAAGAGTGGTTAATGAGCTGGGTTGCATTGGCGAGATGGGACTTCAGTCCATCGTCAGCAATGACCAGGGTGGGACAGGAATAGTTGTTGGGTTGGCTCCAGGCTCCTGCTGGACAAACAAAGTAAGGTTGAAACGGGACAGCGTATCAGCTGCGATTTTGCATTTGCCTTGAATATGTCTACAGAGGATATTAAATGGAGTGACATCTGCGCGAGCCTGCACAGGAAGGACATGATGGGGAGTGTCTTAGCTTTATTGATGATGTTGGCCGTGGCCTGATTGTCCATGGTGAAGACCTCTGTCTGTCCTGTTCAAGTGTGGCCTCAGACCTGGGCAGCTGCCAAAATGTGGTACAGCATGAAGAGTGATGAAGACTGGGTGAAGCAAAAATTTAAGAGAATTTCTGGGGGCCAAGGTTTGGCGAACCAGTGGCGGCCAAAAAATGGCTGCGAAGCCCGTGGAGGCTGCGGCATCAGTGAGCACCCATGGTGGCTCAGCTGACGCTGCCGGGATGAACATTGAAATGCTGTTCTATCAGGTGGGGAACTTGTCCCACATAGCTAAATCTGCTACTGATGCTTGGTCTAGTTTGAGAACTTGGTCTGGATCTTGCACTGGTGTGAGAAAATCAAGACTACACAGGTACTCAACAAGACAATATACGCGCACTCCCTGACCAACGTGCACTCGCTGACCAACGTGCACTCGCTGGTGCCGGATGGAAACCTGAACTAACCTAAAGGAGAAAGACAAAGATGGATGAGATGTCCCACGTGCCACTGGAGATGAATGGCCAACTGGGTGCTGCTGCGTGTTTGTGTGTTTGTCACTGAGGTGTGTTTGCAAGTTAGTTTGTATGCAGGTTTGCACGTAGGTGCGTGCCGCAAAGTGTTTTATACTACTTCAGACAATTTTGCGTGGTTGCAAGGGTGTCAGTGAGTGTCAGGTTGCAGGGGCCTCGATGAGTATGAAGGTTTGTTTCCTGAGATGACATTGTGTGGTTGTAAGGGTCTCGGTCTGGTTTGCTGAGACAATATTGCATGGTTGCAAGGGTCTCGATGAGTATGTTTATTTTTTCTTTTTATGATGAAATTGCGTAGTTGCAAGGGTCTCGACGAGTGAGGGGTTGCTGAGACGACATTGCGTTTTGCAATGGACTCAAATGAGTGTCAGGCTGCTGAGATGACATTGTATGGCTGCAAGGGTCTGAATGGGTGTCAGAAAAAAAGGAAAAAAGAGCTGCGCAAACCTGTATACAGTGAATATACAATCTAACAATAATCTGGAAATATTGTGCAATAACTATAACTTAATATAGTGACAAAAAAATTGTGACAAAAATATAATAATGTATGGTATGATATGATAAACCGACACATTAATCGAGTTTGACCCCAAAGGAATAACGGTTAATCATATAAATGTCCATATAAGAGTCCATATAAATTCTGAACATAAACGAATTGCAATGCAAATTGGAAGAAGGGTGAACTCCTAAATTGCACCAAAAGAATGCACACGTGCACCACCACCAAAATAATGTGCTTACCAGAGGCAAGCTATTGGAATGCCAAACTATGAATCACTCGCTTCCTTGCAGTAGATGGATATCCAAGGATGGAAAGGAACTCTTGTGATATTGGAACTCAGTATTCACCAGTCAAAAATGAGAAGGGGAAACCACATAGTGTATATCATCCAAACAGCATTTATTCAAATAAAAAGGTGGTAACTTACATCAAGTAGGTAAAATTCAGGCATAAAAACATGGGAAGAGCCGGCCGGCATGCAGTCTCCCGTTCAGCGATGACATCAGCGCGTCAACCTCCCGACGTACGTTTCGCTATAGGTAGTGTCGTCTGGGGAACGGGCGACGCACTGACTCATCGCAAATTTATACACTTGGAACCACGCCTCTGTCTGAGTCACAGGCAGCCCCACGACCCGGAACAGGAACTTGTGAAGGTCACGAAGTGGAACCATGATAAATACAATACAAAGCACATAAAATACTAATTTAAATGCTGGTTGTTATTTACAAAAATGTTCATTTATTTAATTCAAAAAGAATTGAACATGAATTGAAATATCTAAAAGACACTTGCTGGGAGGAAGTGTCACGGGGACAGAGAACTAAGTAATCCCAGATAATCAGGAAATCTCAAATAATCAGGACGAAAAACAGCACCATCTTGTGGCCAAAAAGCAGAACAGCCACAGATTAAATTAATTAGTCACCAACAACATCTCAATCCTAAATAAAAACAAGGAGATGTGTATAAACTCAATAAATAATCATAGGGCTCAGTCTAAAGACCCAAAACAGATGGCAAAAACCTTATATGCTGCCCGGGACTCAGACCGGATGTCAAAATCTAAAAAAGACAATACTAACATTACTCATATAAATGTAAATGTGAATTGAGCTAGATTCCCGGATCAACAGAGAAAAAAAATTAAATAAAAAAAAAAACACAAAAGGAATAAAAAATCCCCAATGCAGAATAGATAATAAAAGATATCAATCAGGAATTATCTATAAAAGCATTTAAATCTGTATCCACATTTAACCCGAAAGGGGCATAGCATTTTATTCTATGTATCCAAGACATCTCTAATCTAGAGATACTCCGCACTAGGGAATCCCCCCTCCACTGAGGGGTGTACCTATCAATGCCAAGAAACAGGGTCTTGGCAGGGTTTTTGTTATGTACCTCTAGGTAGTGGCGAGACACAGGGTGCTTGGGGAACCCTGTCAAAATGTTCGTAATGTGCTAGTTGAGTCTCACTTTTAGGGGTCGCTTAGTCCTGCCCACATATTGGAGCCCACATGGGCACTGCAGGAGATAAACGACCCCCTCAGTGGAACACGTTATGAAGGACTTGATAGTAAATTCAGACCTAGTGCTGGTGGATATAAATGTGTGGGTGCGTCTATGTAAACAGCCACTCAAAGAGCACACCCTACATTTCCTGCACTGATAGAAACCTAACAGATATTTAAAGAAACCTCTCCTAATAGGGGGAGGATCCAGAATATTAGGAGCCACTCTCCCTCTAAGTGATGGAGCCCCCTTATAAATGACTCAAGGTCTTTCCGGAATGGTGGAACCCAAGACCAAGTCGTTAGTAAGAATATGCCAATGCTTGGCTATAAGGTTCTTAACGTCCTGGTGCTGGATAGAAAAGGTTGTGATGAACGGAATGGAAGGGGGCCCACCAACTTTTGGTGGCCTGTCCTTAAGTAGCTCACTTCTATCGAGATCAGCCACACTACGAAGGGTCTGTATTAGGGAGTTGTGAGTATATCCCTTATCCAGAAAACGTTGGGTCAGAACCTCGGCCTGAGACAGGAACTCTCTATTATCTGAGCAGTTCCTCTTCAGGCGGAGATACTGGCTCTTAGGTACTGAATCAAGCCAGTTCTTATGATGACAGCTACCGACAGGAATGTAGGAATTCCTGTTGGTGCTTTTGAAAAATGTAGAAGTGGTAAACTGATTATCCACAATGCCAATACATAGATCTAAGAAGTTAATCTTAGTCTGGCTAGCCTCGAAATTAAGAAAAATACCCCTGGTGTTCTGGTTGAGCTCAGCAATGAAATTATCGAGATCACAACGATCACCATCCCAAAGGAGGAGGATGTTGTCTATATACCTGGCCCACAGCACCACCTGGGGTCGCTGTTGGGCATAGACGACATTCTCCTCCCATAGGGCCATAAACAAATTCGCCAGACTGGGGGCATATTTGGCCCCCATGGCAACCCCTCTATCTTGTCTATAAAACTTTTGGTCAAACCAAAAATAGCTGTGTGAAGCCGCAAAAGTCAACAGTTCTAAGATGAACACAATCTGCTCGTCGACCAATCCGGAATCACGTCTCAGATAGTACTCAACGGCAAAAAGGCCCAGGTCATGTGGTATGACCGTATATAGTGATGTGATATCGGCCGTCACTAGCCACATCCCGGGCGTTGGAACATGCTCGGCCAATGTGTTAATCACTTGACGTGAATCCTTAATATGTGATGACATTTTAAAGACTAGGGGTTGTAAATAAAAGTCAATATACCTACCCACCCGTGACGTGACAGAATCTATGCCACTAATGATAGGACGTCCCGGGGGGCAGGTAGGGTGTTTATTGATCTTGGGAAGGTAATAAATAATAGGAGTGCGGGGTGCTAAGGGTACTAGGTAGTCCCTCTCTTTTTTATTTAAGATCCCCTGTTCAAATCCCCTTTGAACAATACCATCCAGGATCTCACGATATCTGAATTTGGGGTCGGATGGTAGTGGTGTATAGGTATCTCGGTCATCCAAGATCCGATACATTTCGGCTAGATAATCCTTTTTATCCAATATAATGATTCCCCCACCCTTATCGGCCGGCCTTATTATGATCTCTTTGTTTTCGCAAAGAGAATTAAGGCCAAGTATCATATCGTGATCCGATCTGGTCCTTTTATTGGGCATCAGATCTAGATCACGTAGGACCACATCTTTAAAGGTCTTAATAGCTGGGGCTAACGCCCCCGGAGGATTAAATAAAGAAGCATTATGTAGTCCAGAATGTGTGAATCCCTGAGGGATACCGGAATCTGTTTGTATAGGGTTTAATAACATATGACACCCCTCAGTGGAGGGGGGATTCCCTAGTGCGGAGTATCTCTAGGTTAGAGATGTCTTGGATACATAGAATAAAATGCTATGCCCCTTTCGGGTTAAATGTGGATACAGATTTAAATGCTTTTATAGATAATTCCTGATTGATATCTTTTATTATCTATTCTGCATTGGGGATTTTTTATTCCTTTTGTGTTTTTTTTTATTTTTATTTTTTCTCGGTTGATCCGGGAATCTAGTTCAATTCACATTTACATTTATATGAGTAATGTTAGTATTGTCTTTTTCAGATTTTGACATCCGGTCTGAGTCCCGGGCAGCATATAAGGTTTTTGCCATCTGTTTTGGGTCTTTAGACTGAGCCCTATGATTATTTATTGAGTTTATACACATCTCCTTGTTTTTATTTAGGAGTGAGATGTTGTTGGTGACTAATTAATTTAATCTGTGGCTGTTCTGCTTTTTGGCCACAAGATGGTGCTGTTTTTCGTCCTGATTATTTGGGATTCCCTGATTATCTGGGATTACTTAGTTCTCTGTCCCCGTGACACTTCCTCCCAGCAAGTGTCTTTTAGATATTTCAATTCATGTTCAATTCTTTTTGAATTAAATAAATGAACATTTTTGTAAATAACAACCAGCATTTGAATTAGTATTTTATGTGCTTTGTATTGTATTTATCATGGTTCCACTTCGTGACATTCACAAGTTCCTGTTCCGGGTCGTGGGGCTGCCTGTGACTCAGACAGAGGCGTGGTTCCAAGTGTATAAATTTGCGATGAGTCAGTGCGTCGCCCGTTCCCCAGACGACACTACCTATAGCGAAACGTACGTCGGGAGGTTGACGCGCTGATGTCATCGCTGAACAGGAGACTGCATGCCGGCCGGCTCTTCCCATGTTTTTATGCCTGAATTTTACCTACTTGATGTAAGTTACCACCTTTTTATTTGAATAAATGCTGTTTGGATGATATACACTATGTGGTTTCCCCTTCTCATTTTTATGACTGGTGAATACTGAGTTCCAATATCGCAAGAGTTCCTTTCCATCCTTGGATATCCATCTACTGCAAGGAAGCGAGTGATTCATAGTTTGGCATTCCAATAGCTTGCCTCTGGTAAGCACATTATTTTGGTGGTGGTGCACGTGTGCATTCTTTTGGTGCAATTTAGGAGTTCACCCTTCTTCCAATTTGCATTGCAATTTGTTTATGTTCAGAATTTATATGGACTCTTATATGGACATTTATATGATTAACCGTTATTCCTTTGGGGTCAAACTCGATTAATGTGTCGGTTTATCATATCATACCATACATTATTATATTTTTGTCACAATTTTTTTGTCACTATATTAAGTTATAGTTATTGCACAATATTTCCAGATTATTGTTAGATTGTATATTCACTGTATACAGGTTTGCGCAGCTCTTTTTTCCTTTTTTTCTGCATATTGGTGTTTGGTCTACACGTGTGAGTTTGCTGCATTTTTAGGGTTCATCAATCTATTCATTCAATCATTTTTTATTTCTCTTTATCCATTTAAGCGCGGTATATCCTCCTTCCTTGAATGGGTGTCAGGTTGCTGAGAGGAGATTGTGTGGTTGCAAAGTTCTAGTCGAGTGTGAGGTTGCTGAGATGATATTACGTTTTGCAAGGGTCTCAAATGAGTCAAGCTGCTGAGACAATATTCCCTGACTTTTTTTTTTTTTTTTTGTTAAAATGAAAACGACTGTAAACGAAACGCTGGTAAATGCGAGTTACCGCATCTGGCAGCGTTTACAAGCTGTTACAGGCATTGGCGTTTCAAATGCCTCTGAACATCCGTCTGAACCCATTTTTTTTTTTATTATTATTTATTTATTTTTTATTTCCAGAAAGGTTTCTAAATTCAACTGCCTAGAAACGACTATAAACGATCCTGTGTACATGTACTGATAAGATAACATAGAGGAAAGATCGGGGATCCTGTGTACATGTACAGATAAGATAACATAGAGGAGAGATCAGGGACCCTGTGTACATGTATTGATAAGATAACACAGAGGAGAGCTCAGGGGCAGCTGAAAAATGCCCAACTGTTCCTAAACGTCCGTTTACCAACAACAGTGTACATGAGGCCTAAGACGATTTGTCTGGCTGCAAGGGTCTCAATGAATGTCAGGTTGCTGGGGCGAGACTGCGTGGTCACAAAGGTCTTGACGAGTGTGAGGTTGCTCGAGACGGTATTGCGTGGTTGCAAGGGTCTCGATGAGTGTGGGACTGCTGAGACGGTATTGCGTTTGCAAGCGTCTCAACAAGGGTGTCAGGCTGCTTAGATGATTTTGCGTGGTTGCAAGGGTCTCAACAGGGCCGAGATTACGTGGTGACAAAGGGGGTATTTATTTTATATATATTTTTATTTTTAATTTTTTTTGACAAGTGAGAGGTTGCTAAAACAATGTTGCGTTTTGCAAGTGTCTTAAAGTGGTTGTAAACCCACTTTTTCAACTTGCACCTACAGGTAAGCCTAGATTAAGGCTTACCTGTAGGTGCAAGAAATATCTCCTAAACCTACACGGTTTAGGAGATATTTAGTAAAAATGACATTGCTCCGTGTCTACGGCGCATGCGCGCCGTAGAGAACGGCGCATTCATGGGGTTAATCCCATTCACAAAATCGGCTACTTCCCAGAAATAGCTGGGCGTAGCCGATTGTGACGGCTCTTGCGCGCATGCGCAGAGTGACGTCACCGCCGCTCCGGCCAATCACAGCGCCGGAGCGGCGCTGTGATTGGCTGCAGCAGCGATACCCGGAAGTAACCTTCCGGCTATCGCCGCAGCGATGGATGCGGCTAGATGGAGGGACGCGGACGGCTTCGGGGGCCCCGATCTAAGGTAAGTGGTACATAATGAGCTAATATGGTAGTCATACTAGCTCATTATGCCTTTCTCTTACAGGTGGGGGGAAAAAAAATAACGAAATGTGGGTTTACAACCACTTTAACCAGGGTGTCAGGCTGCTGAGACGATTTGCATGGTTGCAAGGGTCTCAACAGGTGTCAGGTTGCTGGGCCGAGATTGCGTGGTGACAAAGGGGTATTTATCTATTTTTATATGTATATATGTAAATATATATATATATTTTTAATGAGTGAGATGTTGCTGAGACGATATAGCGTCTCAACAAGAGTGACAGGCTGCTGAGATGGTTTTGCATGGCTGCAAGGGTCTCAACTAATGAGAATTGGGTTACTGAAAAAGGATAGAAACACCTGGTTTGTTTGGCGGCTTACCGTACCCTTAAGCGAGCAGTATAAGGTATAAGGACAACGTCCGTTTGATTCGTAGGTTCCATAGGGGCCACTAACGAACAATATGGGAGACAACGTCTGGTAATGAATTGATAGGACATAAAAAATGCACTTGCGATCGAATGAGCAGACTCACGAACATGAGGTGAGCTGGGAAGAGTCGGCCCAGTGACGTGTAGTATTGCGCACTGAACCGACAAGGAGCATGGGCGAGTGGGCTGCTTAAGTACCCTCCGGGCTCCTCCCATAAATTCAGGCCACCATACTGGCCTTCCTATTTATCCTTTCCCTCTTCATCTAATCTGCGGTGTTCCCTGTAGACATGTGCACTGCCAAAAAATTCGTTAGTTTTCGTTTTCGTTTCATTCGTTTTTTTTTTTTTTCATTTTTCGGGTCATTCGTTATGATCGCAATTCGTAAATTCGTAAATTTGTACATTCGTAAATTTATACATTCGTAAATTTGTACATTCGTAAATTTGTACATTCGTAAATTTATACATTCGTAAATTCGTACATTCGTAAATTTGTACATTCGTAAATTTATACATTCGTAATTTCGGAAATTTGGAAATTCGATATTTTCGAAAACCCGAAAATTTGAAAATCTGAAAAAATAACTATTAAATTATAGTTGTAATTTCCTTTCAAATTTGGCTGTTAGCGAACGTAACGAATACAAATTTATCTGAAGTTACGCATAACCTGAAATAACAAATGCCGCATCTAAACAAATGGAACGGAACAAATTAATAATAATAATAATAAAACGTTTTTATTATTATTATTGTTATTTATTATTATTATTAATTCATTACGTTCCATTCGTTTAGATACGGCATTCATTATGTCGGAAAACAATTCGTAACTTCGTTAAGTTCACTAACAGCCAAATTTGAAAGGAAATTACAATACCTATAATTGAATAGTTAGTAATAGTTAAGTTATTAGTTAATTATCATTTCAGATTTCCGAATTTACTAATTTACGATTGTACGAATGTACAAATTTACGAATGTACGAATATTCGGAAATTCGTAAATTCAAATTTACGAATTTCCGGATAGTTGTACATTCGTAAATTCGTGCATTGGTAAATTCGTACATTCGTAAATTTGAATTTACGGATATTCGTTAAAATTCGTTAAATGAGTTTTCGTTAATTCGGATATTTCCGGATTAACGAATTTGTCGAAATTCGTTAAAAAACGAATTCGGAACGAAACGAATTGCACATGTCTAGTTCCCTGAATCTACTTCGAAGTGGTCTAATAGTCCTACCTGCGTACAATAATTTGCAGGGACAGGTTATACAATATACATGATTGGATGAGCAATTATAAAAAATCTATCTCCCAGTTTACACGTTTTTCCTTTTGTGGAGAAGGTCTTTTTACCATGTTTTACAAACGCACATGTTTTACACAGTGTTTTTTTTGCACGAGTACATGCCCAGTAGTGGTATAAGACAAAGCTGAGAGGTAGTTGTAGTATGTTGTGGTTTTAGCTTGTTAGGTGCAATTCTGTTTTTTAAGTTGGGAGCTTTTTTGTATGTAACCCTGGGCCTAATAGGGAGGAGGGGCTTAAAATATGGATCTTCCAATAGGATATTCCCATGTCTTTTTAGAATATGTTCCATCTTTCTATGTTCTAGGTGGAATTTTGGAATGAACCGGACAGATTGGTCAAAGGGCGTTTTTTCTCGTTTAGGTGGTGTACCTTCAAGGTAGCGTGCATGTGCTTGAAGAATAATGGACTCAGGATTAGGCATGAGCTTTATGTTCGGGTCGAACATGAGTTCGACCCGAACATTGGCTGTTCGCCCGTTTGCCGAATAGCGAACAATTTGGGGTGTTCGTGGCAAGTTCGAAAGCCGTGGAACATACTTTAAAAGTCTATGGGAGAAATCAAAAATTTTAAGGGTTAATATGCAAGTTATTGTCATAAAAAGTGTTTGGTAGTATTTTCGGACGAATAAGTCCTCGGATACATCCCCTGCTATTGGGCAGCCCACAAGTCCACAATACGGGGAAAATTAATCCAAATAGCGGCCAGAGCAAAACGGACCCGAGAACATACAATTAAGCAATTACAGGCGAATCTAGAAGCGTTAATGGAAGAACAGCATAGGAACCCCCAGTTTGACCTTAGGCATAAAATAGACGAAGCGAGACTTGCACTTAATCTCAGTTTGACCACACAAGCGGAGAAGCATATCAGTTGGTCTAAGCACAGATTTTACACCATGGGGGATAAACCAACTACGATGTTAGCTAGAAAGCTAGTACCCCGGCCATACACACCGACTCTACCTAAATTAACATTACATACTGGTCACCCCACCCAAAACCTCAAACTGATTCTTAAAGAATTTCACAAATTTTATGCTAAACTGTATAGTTCACCAAATAAACTTGATTCACCTAGAATGGAGATGTTCTTCCGCGATATTCAATTGCCTAAATTGACACAGGACCATGCGAAATTGATGGACGAAGACTTTTCAAAATCAGAAATTAATAATGCCATAAAATCTATCCATCCCTCTAAGGCTCCTGGGCCAGACGGCTTCCCCAGCCATTACTATAGAAAGTATCAGGAAATTCTTACCCCTCACCTATGTATCTATTTTAATGACCTAAGACGGGGGTAACAAACTCCCTAGTCATGAAAATGCAGCGTTTTTAAACGTCATACCAAAACCGGGGAATGATCATGGAGACTTTGCCAATTATCGCCCGATCTCATTAATCAATACGGATCTAAAAATCTTAACTAAAGTACTGGCCCTACGATTAAATACTTTCCTTTCAAGATATATCCACCCTGACCAGGCAGGATTTGTTCCGAACAGACAAGCATCGGACCAAACCCGCAGGATAATAAATCTAATCTCGGCGGTCCAATCTGACTGGGACAGGAAGGGAACCAGAGGAGGGATGTTGCTTTCGTTGGACGTCCAGAAGGCGTTCGATTCTCTTTCCTGGGATTATTTGTTTGACGTATTATGTCGTTTTGGTTTTGGCGAGCGCTTTCTGGCCCTCCTTCGTACGCTTTATGACACACCGTCTGCCTCATTGATGATCAGAGGATACTCCTCACAACCCCTGGCCATCAGAAGAGGCACTAGACAAGGGTGAAAATAAATCTAAATGTTTCAAAATATATATTGCTACTAATAGCTAATTCCTCTCCTCTGCAAAATATGCAAACACTGTGCAAAAAAATGCTAATATAAACAAATTATGTGCAAAAAATTTGAAAATAAAGTGCAAATATATATAACAAATAAGTGCAAGAAATGAGAGGCACTAGACAAGGGTGCCCGTTATCACCGCTATTATTTGCTCTAGCAATAGAGCCTCTAGCCATCAAAATTTGCGCATTCCAAGATATCCGGGGGATAGTTTGCGGAGACTATGAACATAAATGTTTACTTTTTGCTGATGACCTACTGCTGACCCTGACATCGCTGATCACTTCCCTCCCCAATTTACACGCCATCTTACAACCATTCTCCGATATCTCTGGACTAAAAATAAACCACAACAAATCTAGGGCACTAAACCTTTCCCAATCCAATCTCTACTCAGAAAACACTCGAACAGTCATACCAGTTCCTATGGGAACCCAAAGCTCTCCCATACCTAGGCATACATTTGACTTCATCTATTCAAACGCTATATAAGAGAAATTATCCAGCCCTCTTTAAACGGTTAAATGAAGACTTAGCTAAATGGCAGATTCATCCCTCATCGTGGTTCGGCAGACTCCACTCGATAAAAATGAATGTCCTACCAAGAATATTATACTTCTTTTGCACATTACCTGTGACTCTGTCTCGAAACGACCTTCAAATGTTCCAAATAAAAATTTCCCAGTTTATCTGGGGGAACAAGAGGCCGACGGTGAACAAGGGTACAATGTATACTCCAAAATGGAAAGGGGGACTTGGTCTGCCCGACCTTCAAAAATACTTCTACGCGGCCCAGGTGGACCAGCTTTCTAGATATCACTCCCAGCTACCGCAAGCAATATGGATGACTATGGAATCTTATTCCTGTCGTCTGAACCCTATTTCTCACATTATGTGGCTCCCAATAAAAGAAAGACCAATAATATTATGCCTTATGTTATCTTTCTCGCTAGATATATGGGATAGATTCTCGAGAACCCATAAATTCAAGTCACCCCATACCCCATTGGCACCACTATTGAAAAATAGAGTGTTCACCCCGGGCCCCGCTTCCCTCGCATTCAAATGGTGGACCAATAAGGGCTTAATGCGAATAGCCGACCTTTGCGATAGTAAGGGAGTGCTATCCGAGCAGTCTATGATAGACAAGTATCAAATGCCACCTACGGAACGATATAGATATGCTCAGTTAAGCAACTATTTACCAGCTCTAGCCCGTAAGGGTGATTTAGCGACTTTGACCCCCATGGAATACTTATGTAGTCACTATGATAACATCAGGGGTCACATAACTGCCATATATCCGATATTGATAAACGTATCGATAAAACTGAACTTCATGATCCAATGGGAAAAGGACTTGCAGGAAACCCTTGATCTAGAGCAGTGTTTCTCAACTCCAGTCCTCAAGGCGCCCCAACAGGTCATGTTTTCAGGATTTCCCTCAGATGAAACAGCTGTGGTAATTACAAGGCAGTGAAACTGATCAAATCACCTGTGCAAAATAATGGAAAGCCTGAAAACATGACCTGTTGGGGCGCCTTGAGGACTGGAGTTGAGAAACCCTGATCTAGAGGAATGGCATACGTTATCAGAGACAGTATCTGGATCGCTTATCAATACCTCGATAATAGAGGCAAACTACAAGGTTTTATTGTGATGGCATATGGTACCGGTCAGATTGGCCACTTTTGTACCTGGAGCTACCTCTAAGTGTTTTAGAGGCTGTGGTCAGGTCGGATTCACCTACCACATATGGTGGACATGTCCTAAGGTCACGAGGTTTTGGATCAGGGTCTATAATTTCATATATTCCCTTACCCAGATAAACCTGACGAAAATCAGCAAAACAAGCACTTCTGGGGGGAGGGGCAGTGGTAGCCTCCAAATTCCAAATGCGGCTTCTAACCTTCATATTTATTTCAGCAAAAATAACCATAGCCAGGAATTGGAGGTCCGCTGCCCTTCCATTTGATCATCTTAAAGGCAAATTATCGTGGCTCATGTTAAATGAAAGGTTGACAGCATTGGTACAGGATAAGATGAAGTTATTTCATAAAGCATGGGAACAATGGATTAGATATCTCACAACTGACACCCGGACGCTCGCTACCTAGATTTATCATTATAAGATGGGCCTCTGGGCATGGAGCCGTGGTTCTCCCCCCCCCCAACCCTTTCTTCTCTGTCTTGTTCCCCCCCATTTCCTTTCTTCCTTACTTTCTCTCCGAAACCTCACACTATTTGATATTGACTTTGATTTTCCAGTCGAGGTTACCTCTTTTGTTTACCCTCGGCAGATCGTTGTACACCGAGGAAGTTTGGGGCGAAGCCCGCACGTTCGGAGGAGTAAGGCTCCCCCGACAGGCGGATAGGGAGCCGGCTCTTCCCAGCGGGTAGATTGCCCGATAAGGCCTGGGATGGAAGACGAGCCTGGGGCTCTGGACACAGTGGGATTGTTTATGGTTTATTGTTGTGCTACCGTGTTTTAGCCCACGTAAGAGGGTCATTATAGACATTGTAGGCGATACCAATAGGGCTCCCCAATGTCATAGATTGTAATGTATATGATTCCCAAAATATGTTTTATACTGTTCAATAAAAAGCTGAGTTTATTTTTTATACTTTGTATGTAAAACTTTAATAAAAACTATTGAAACATAAAAAGTGTTTGGTGACCTTGGTCCTGCCCCAGGGGACATGTATCAATGCAAAAAAAGATTTAAAAACGGCAGTTTTTTCGGAAGCAGTGATTTTAATAATGCTTAAAGTGAAACAATAAAAGTGAAATATTCCTTTAAATTTCGTACCTGGGGGGTGTCTATAGTATGCCTGTAAAGTAGAGCATGTTTCCCGTGCTTAGAAAAGTCCCTGCACAAAATTACATTTCTAAAGGAAAACAAGTCATTAAAAACTACCCGTGGCTATAATGAATTGTCGGGTCCCGGCAATACAGATAAAAGTAATTGAAAAAAACGGCAGGGGTTCCCCCCCAGTCCATTACCAGGCCCTTTGGGTCTGGTATGAATATTAAGGGGAAACCCGAACAAAAATAAAAATGTGTGGGGGTCCCCCCAAATTCAATATCAGGCCCTTCAAGTCTGGTATGAATATTAAGGGGAACCCTGCGCCAATTTTTTTTTTAAATGGCGTAGGGGCCCCCCTTAAAATCCATACCAGACCCTTTAGGTCTGGTATGGATTTTAAGGGGAACCCCGCGGCCAAAAAATAAATAAATGGTGTGGGGTTCCCCCCAAAAATCCGTACCAGACCCTTATCCGAGCACGCAACCTGGCAGGCCGCAGGAAAAGAGGGGGGACGAGAGAGCGCCCCCGCCCTCCTGAACCGTACCAGGCCACATGCCCTCAACATGGGGAGGATGTCCCCATGTTGATGGGGACAAGGGCCCTCATCCCCACAACCCTTGCCCGGTGGTTGTGGTGGTCTGTGGGCAGGGGACTTATCGGAATCTGGAAGCCCCCTTTAACAAATCCACCCGGAAGTGCACCGCCACCCAATATGATGTCTGCTTACCAGATTGCAAACAATGATATGCAACACAAATCAGCGTAGGTCAGAATTCATCGTTACCACCATGATATTTAACCTCGATCTGAGTCATGCATGTGAATCAAGAGCGGCCATATTGGTAAATGGCAAAAAACTTTAATAAATCCGATCAGTCTCCCATATACTGAGAAACAATAGATATAGAGACTCTCTCCAGTCTCCACACAATTCCTCTTCCTGTTTCATCCAGGGAGACTGGAGAGAGTCTCTATATCTATCTATTGTTTCTCAGTATATGGGAGACTGATAGAATTTATTAATTATTTTTGCCATTTACCAATATGGCCGCTCTTGATTCACATGCATGACTCAGATCGAGGTTAAATATCACGGTGGTAACGATGAATTCTGACCTACGCTGATTTGTGTTGCATATCATTGTTTGCAATCTGGTAAGCAGACATCATATTGGGTGGCGGTGCACTTCCGGGTGGATTTGCATGACATTTCTACACTCTACAATATCTCCCCTTTCTCTCTTTTTTTGTATCTTTGGTAAGGAGACTATATGTGCGGTGAGGGTTCACTAATATAGGAATCACTCAATGGTGGTGTATTGTCTCCCCTACCCTATATCATTAGTCCCTGTTAGGGAGATTCTTTGTGGCAGGATTACACTGTTTTTTTGCCTTTTTGTTTTTTCAATACATGCAATTTTTGGAACATTTACCCCATACTGCGGAGTACCCTTCTATTGTCGTGACTCAACACAATTGGAGAAATTTATTTGAAGTGCATCTAAAGGCCTAGGCTGGGTTATAGCCATCCGTTCAATTTGGCTTATCTTCTGGTAAGCATACATCTTTACCAGTTCATAGGATCTACGTTTAGTGTTTCAATCTGACACTAGCCCTTTAAGCATTTCCATTTGGACTTTTTTACTACCCAGATAATAGAATTTTGGACTCATAGCGCAACTTTTTCTCCTCTAATTTCACTTTTATTGTTTCACTTTAAGCATTATTAAAATCACTGCTCCCGAAAACACAGCCGTTTTTAAAACTTTTTTTTGCATTGATACATGTCCCCTGTGGCGGAACCCAGGTCCCCAAACACTTTTTATGACAATAACTTGCATATTAACCTTTAAAATTAGCACTTTTGATTTTACATGTTCGTGTCCCATAGACTTTAACGGTGTTCGCGTGTTCGAACAAATTTTTTGCCTGTTCACATGATCTGCTGCGAATCGAACCGGGGGGGTGTTCGGCTCATCCCTACTCAGGATACCCCTTGTCTTTGAGCCTATTAATCATAATAGAACTTTGTTCTATGTAATTTTCCTTTCTAGTACAATTTTTTCTGAGCTGGCAGAATTGGCCTTTTGGGGTGTTGTTGGTCCATTTATGATAATGACCGCTTTTATAATGTAACAAAGAATTGCCTGCCGTACGTTTAAAATAGTTCCTAGCATGTATTTTGCCTAGATTTTGTGATACAACTCAAGATCAAGGAAGGCTAATTGTTCCGAATTCAAGACATACGTGAACGATAGTCCAAACGGATTATCATTACAATGGGTGACAAAATCCAGAACAATATTACTGCAGCCCTCCCAGATAATGAGTATATATATATCATTTATGTACTTGCCATAAAATACAAGATGTCTTGAGAAAGGGTTGTTCTTCTATATGAACTGAGACTCTCACAAGCCCATGGCTAACTTAGCATATGAGGGTGCAAAATCTGCCCATGGCTGTACATTGGACTTGTAAATAAAACTGGTCATCGAAACTGAAGTAGTTATGTGTCAAGCAAAATCTAGTTGCCTCAAGGATAAAGTCTGCTTGACGTCGGTCCATATAGGGATCACTGGATAAAAATTAATCCAAAGCTGTCGATACAAAATTGTGGGGAATAGATGTATAAAGGGAATTGACGTCTAGACATCCAGTGGTCATCACATGCCTGACAAAGGGGCCCTGCGTGGCTCCGTAACATTGCTCTTATCTTTGTGATGAAACCTTTGGACGGAAGTTGTTGATCCATGGTGTGCTGGCGAATATGTACACTTGCTTGATGTTTCCAGAACCCAACTGGTAATCGCTGCAGCACCCACCATTTCAAGAGCCATACTTGCCAGGAACGCGTGCGATAGGAATATTGACAAGTATATAGGGAATTGGCGTCTAGAGACATCCAGTGGTAATCACTTTCCCACTGGTATGGTTCCAGTAATTCTAAAAGATGGGTCCCATCTCTGATGTAAGATTGGAGTCCCTGAGCTAATGGCTGTAAATATTTGTCAATGTATATGGAAAAGGGTGATGTGATACTGTCCATGGCTGCGATAATCGGTCTACCCTGGCGATTGGTTTGATTCTTATGTATTTTTGGAATGTGATAAAAGTACAGGGTGCAATATACCTCCCTACTGAGGAAGGAGGTTTTGGCCTTGTCGATTACATTATTGGTTTTGGCTAACTGGATTAGCTCTTGGGCTTCTTCTTTATATTCTGGGAGTGGGTCTTTTTGGAGTTTAAATATATGTTGTAGAGTCAGAAAGTAATCTATTAGCTTCTTAGATGTATTTTACCCGGTCCTGGATGACTATGCCACCACCCTTATCAGCATTTTTTTTTTGTAATGGCGTAATTTTCCATAAGGGCCACAAGGGCTTTTTGTTCAGATAAAGAGAGTTGACGAGAATGGGATGTTTTAAAGGAAGACTGTTGGCATCATTGTTATAGATCTGAATATAGTAATGTGACAGACTCACCCGGGACAGAGGCTTTTGGAGAGGACTGAATGCTAGCCTCTTGCCTTGCGATAATGGACCCTGTCATTTGGGGGAATGGTGCTTTTTGTGAGCTGTATGCCTGGGGACCCTTGAGGTGGTGTTACTTTGGATTCAGGTCCATGTCCCCCCTAGACACACAGACTCTGGGAACCCTGTATATGTCATATTAGAAAAAGTGACTGATTCATACTGTTGGGACACATACTGTTAGGAGATGCTGATGTCAACTCCAGCCACCTGTCTGTCTGTTATAATGTAAAATGAGTCTAGTATAACTTCTAAGGGTCTTTCACCCATTGTTGCTTGTGCTAATTGACCCTGCAATTGTATGAAGGAGTTCTGTGTTGATATGTATGATAATGTGTATTGTAGTTAGGGAGTCACATTGGCTGCATAAGGGATTAGTTAATTAGCTCATATTAATTTATGTTTCTGGTTACAAATGTATTGTAGAGTAATATGAGCAGGAGGTTTGCACTTCCTCTTCTACTGTATATAAGACTGGTTCTAATAAACAGTCCATGTTCAGCAACTAAACAAGTATCGTCTCAATTTGTGCTTGTGAGCGGTTGGAATATCTGATATCTATATTCAGACTGGAAGGAAGTGGTATATGACGAAAGCACTCAAGCGGAGTGTGGGACGTTTCGTTATATTGGTGGCAAGCAGTGGGACGCTTCCTGCAGTCTGGGACATCCAAACTTCCACCAGGATCCAAGGTCTGGATAGAGGAGAGGACAGGTACAGATACCAGCCACCATGGAAGAGGAATTCAGAAGGAGGTTGCGAGAGATGCAGATACAGCACAGAGGACCAATATCAGAGCAGGTCCTGCTGGGATGGTTTGATTCTATCCGCTGCAAACTCTGGAAGGAAGCGCTAGCTGGTGAGCAGCGTCACCAGGGAAAAGTTCTCCCCTTCAACCAGGAAAGGTACTGGTCGCAGTATGGATTGCGGGTGCTGTTTTTGGGAGAAAAACGCACAAGGAGCAGGCAGCTGAATTAAGCAGGCTGGTCTGGGTAGAAATGCGGTTGAATGAGAGCTACAGAGCCCTTCGGTGGCATGTATCCCAAGGGCGGAGCGGAGCGCTGTCGTCACCTCTGATACTTCCAATAAGGACGGGTGTCTGTTGAATGTGCTACGGCCGGCATACCAGACGTAATCAGGCGATTTTTTAACTGCATACATGTAAGTGCAAACTTGCTTTTTATGGAATACATTTTAAAAAGAATAATGCACTATGTGGAGTGTGTTCCATTCTTTCTATACATATGTGCCCATTGATGAGAACCGGAGGTCGGTGTTTTAGGAACCTCATGTGCTGTGTGCTGCGGTGACCTGTGGGAGAAACTACTCAATGCATATATTGACCCTCTGTAATAGGGGGTCGTGTACAGCTGGTAAGGAGAAATCCTGCTTTTTGGTGGTGGAATGTCACAGATGAATGTGGACACAGCATTTTTGTATGATTTTTACATGAAGCACTGGTGTTAATACTTTGGATTTTATTTATACAAACTTTTTTTGATGGACTATTATTTATAAATGTAAATTGATATTTGATGTTCATATATTTATAGTTTGTCTTATATACACACCTCTTTTTCACTTATCAGTTCACTTGATCTGTGGTTTATGGGGTAATTGTTAATTTTCAATATACTTTATTACTGTCACAGTGATTGGTCACGGGGTAGCGCGATTTCCACCAATTTTTTTCTTAATGTATCCCAAGCATGTCCCTGAATAGCAGATGACAGCCCAATGGAAGGCTTTGGCTACGGCGACCTGGGACTGTTGAATGTGAAGCTGACAGGGGACCCTAACTTTGGCAGTGATTTGGAGTGGCGGTTGGACAAAATCATGGATTTCAGAGAAGGGCTACTGAACGTCTCGGAAGTGCACTGGGCACTGTGTCAGGTCATCTGAAGCCAGGTGACAGATGCACATCGTTGGGGTCAGGAGTGCACCGCTAAGGTAGTGAACCCTATGGCTGACTGCTGCGGATGGAACTCTGGGTGGTTAAGGAAGGCAGGTCCACTGGAGCACTAACAGGGATCCCACAGGGAGCTAGACCCTAAGATTCCCCAGGGCGCAGAGTCTAAGATCCAGCAGGTGTTCACCAGAGCCTCTAGTGGTGAGGATGGACTGGGCTGCAACTGGATCCAGGTCGCGGCCCCCAGAGTCCCCCAGCTCACGCTCACAGTAGGCTATAGAGGATAGAGGGGAAGCAGCAGCTCAGGATACAAGAGATAGTGAGGGGATAAGCCAAAGGTCGGGTCAACTAGCAGACAAGGATAAACAAAGGACACGCCAAACGTCAAGGTCACAAGCAGACAGGGATAGTCGAGAACAAGCCAAGATCGGTAAAACAGAGACTGACATAGCACACGGCAAGCAGGAATCCAAACACACAATAGCTTAACAAACACTGTTGATTAGCACGGCTGGCTTGCAGTGCACAGGTTAATATAGAGTTCCCTGATAGGGCCTGGGGTGGAGCCATGCTTAGAGGAGAGATTACTTAAGCAGCCAGGTGAGAGTGGCTGGCCTCTAAAGCAGGACACATGGAGGAGGTAAGCTGACAGACAAACATTACTGCATAACCATGACACACTGGAAGATATAGATTTTCTGGCCGTTCAGGTATGGGAGCTGGAGATCGCCTACTGATGGCTGCTAGACTCTCTCCATCCCTCCCCTGTGTGCTCTCTCTCCCTCCCCAGTGTCCCCCTGTGTGCTCTCTCTCCCTCCCCAGTGTCCCACTGTGTGCTCTCTCTCCCTCCCCTAGTTCCGCCCTGTGTGCTCTCTCCCTCCCCAGTGTCGCCCTGTGTGCTCTCTTCCTCCCCAGTGTCGCCCTGTGTGCTCTCTTCCTCCCCAGTGTCGCCCTGTGTGCTCTCTTCCTCCCCAGTGTCGCCTTGTGTGCTCTCTTCCTCCCCAGTGTCGCCTTGTGTGCTCTCTCTCCCTCCCCAGTGTCGCCTTGTGTGCTCTCTCTCCCTCCCCAGTGTCGCCTTGTGTGCTCTCTCTCCCTCCCCAGTGTCGCCTTGTGTGCTCTCTCTCCCTCCCCAGTGTCGCCTTGTGTGCTCTCTCTCCCTCCCCAGTGTCGCCTTGTGTGCTCTCTCCCTCCCCAGTGTCGCCTTGTGTGCTCTCTCCCTCCCCAGTGTCGCCTTGTGTGCTCTCTCCCTCCCCAGTGTCGCCTTGTGTGCTCTCTCCCTCCCAGTGTTGCCCTGTGTGCTCTCTCCATCCCCAGTGTCCCCCTGTGTGCTCTTTCCCTCCAGTGTCCCCCTGTGTGCTCTTTCCCTCCAGTGTCCCCCTGTGTGCTCTTTCCCTCCAGTGTCCCCCTGTGTGCTCTTTCCCTCCAGTGTCCCCCTGTGTGCTCTTTCCCTCCAGTGTCCCCCTGTGTGCTCTTTCCCTCCAGTGTCCCCCTGTGTGCTCTCTCCCTCCAGTGTCCCCCTGTGTGCTCTCTCCCTCCCCAGTGTCGCCCTGTGTGCTCTCTCCCTCCCCAGTGTCGACCTGTGTGCTCTCTCCCTCCCCAGTGTCGCCCTGTGTGCTCTCTCCCTCCCCAGTGTCGCCCTGTGTGCTCTCTCCCTCCCCAGTGTTGCCCTGTGTGCTCTCTCCCTCCCCAGTGTCGCCCGGTGTGCTCTCTCTCCCTCCCCAGTGTCGCCCGGTGTGCTCTCTCTCCCTCCCCAGTGTCGCCCTGTGTGCTCTCTCTCCCTCCCCAGTGTCGCCCTGTGTGCTCTCTCTCCCTCTTCAGTGTCACCCTGTGCTCTCTCTCTCTCTTCAGTGTCACCCTGTGTGCTCTCTCCCTCCCCAGTGTCGCCCTGTGTGCTCTCTCCCTCCCCAGTGTCGCCCTGTGTGCTCTCTCCCTCCCCAGTGTCGCCCTGTGTGCTCTCTCTCCTTCCCCAGTGTCGCCCTGTGTGCTCTCTCTCCTTCCCCAGTGTCGCCCTGTGTGCTCTCTCTCCTTCCCCAGTGTCGCCCTGTGTGCTCTCTCTCCTTCCCCAGTGTCGCCCTGTGTGCTCTCTCTCCTTCCCCAGTGTCGCCCTGTGTGCTCTCTCTCCTTCCCCAGTGTCGCCCTGTGTGCTCTCTCTCCTTCCCCAGTGTCGCCCTGTGTGCTCTCTCTCCTTCCCCAGTGTCGCCCTGTGTGCTCTCTCTCCTTCCCCAGTGTCGCCCTGTGTGCTCTCTCTCCTTCCCCAGTGTCGCCCTGTGTGCTCTCTCTCCTTCCCCAGTGTCGCCCTGTGTGCTCTCTTTCTCCCCAGTGTCGCCCTGTGTGCTCTCTTTCTCCCCAGTGTCGCCCTGTGTGCTCTCTTCCTCCCCAGTGTCGCCCTGTGTGCCCTCTCCCTCCCTCCCCAGTGTCGCCCTATGTGCTCTCTCCCTCCCTCCCCAGTGTCGCCTTGTGTGCTCTCTCCCTCCCCAGTGTCGCCCTGTGTGCTCTCTCCCTCCCCAGTGTCGCCCTGTGTGCTCTCTCCATCCCCAGTGTCCCCCTGTGTGCTCTTTCCCTCCAGTGTCCCCCTGTGTGCTCTCTCCCTCCAGTGTCGCCCTGTGTGCTCTCTCTCCCTCCCCAGTGTCACCCTGTGTGCTCTCTCTCCCTCCCCAGTGTCCCACTGTGTGCTCTCTCTCCATCCCCCAGTGTCGCCCTGTGTGCTCTCTCTCCCTCTTCAGTGTCGCCCTGTGTGCTCTCTCTCCCTCTTCAGTGTCACCCTGTGTGCTCTCTCCCCCTCCCCAGTGTCGCCCGGTGTGCTCTCTCCCCCTCCCCAGTGTCGCCCGGTGTGCTCTCTCTCCCTCCCCAGTGTCGCCCGGTGTGCTCTCTCTCCCTCCCCAGTGTCGCCCGGTGTGCTCTCTCTCCCTCCCCAGTGTCGCCCGGTGTGCTCTCTCTCCCTCCCCAGTGTCGCCCGGTGTGCTCTCTCTCCCTCCCCAGTGTTGCCCGGTGTGCTCTCTCTCCCTCCCCAGTGTCGCCCTGTGTTCTCTCTCTCCCTCCCCAGAGTCGCCCTGTGTGCTCTCTCTCCCTCCCCAGAGTCGCCCTGTGTGCTCTCTCTCCCTCCCCAGAGTCGCCCTGTGTGCTCTCTCTCCCTCCCCAGAGTCGCCCTGTGTGCTCTCTCTCCCCCCCAGTGCAGGTGTGGCTTGAGTGTGGACGGTGACAGAGGGGGCCCCATGTTCTTCTTTTGCCCGGGGGCCCCATAAGTTGTCAGTCTGCCCCTGGTTGGGACACATACTGTTAGGAGATGCTGATGTCAACTCCAGCCACCTGTCTGTCTGTTATAATGTAAATGAGTCTAGTATAACTTCTAAGGGTCCTTCACCCATTGTTGCTTGTGCTAATTGACCCTGCAATTGTATGAAGGAGTTCTGTGTTGATATGTATGATAATGTGTATTGTAGTTAGGGAGTCACATCGTCTGCATAAGAGATTAGTTAATTAGCTCATGTTAATTTATGTTTCTGGTTACAAATGTATTGTAGAGTAATATGAGCAGGAGGTATGCACCTCCTCTTCTACTGTATATAAGGCTTGTATTCTGGTTCTAATAAACAGTCCATGTTCAGCAACTAAACAAGTATCGTCTTGTTTTGAGCTTGTGAGCGGTTGGAATATCTGATATCTATATTCAGACTGGAAGGAAGTGGTATATGACAAAAGCACTCAAGCGGAGTGTGGGGCATTTCGTTACAACTAACTTATAGAAGGTTTCTAGATAAGGTCCTTTAGCTTGATGTGGATAGCAAATTGACTTGGGCTTTAGGGAGGAGTGTATAACTGGGGATGAAGTGCAAAGATGTTGGGTAAATTACTCCAGATCAGTAATAGAGTCATCTTGGAGCTCTTCCTCTAATGTGTCTATAATGTCTGCATCGAAATTGAATTTGACAGGATCGGATATAGGGGTTGCTTCTTGAGATAAGGATATTAGGTTGGTGGCTGGTAGATCTGTGTTTTTTTGGCTTTAATTTGGCCTCATATATACCAATTGAGGTAAGGATTGGGTTTATTGGGTGGGGCAAAGTTTAGTCCCCAACTTAACAGAGCTTCTTTAGCATCTGATAATGTATGAGAAGACAGGTTGAAAATCTTTATAGTTTTTGGAGTTTTTCCTTTCTTCTTGTCTAAATTTACCTCGTCCCCCTCTGCAGCCTCTCTTTTGTATTTTTGTTTTTGGGAGACAACTGGAGAGGGGTGATGTACTAAAAAAAGAGACTGACGAGCAGTGTGACAATGGTATTCCAATATCTGTGAGCGGAGCAAAAGGAGGTACTGCAGTTATATTAGTCCCAACTATGTCTTTATAAAGGGTCTCACAGGGCTCACCAGATGATCCATTGGAGAGGGTCTAAAGCCCTGTACACACGATCGGATATCCTATGGTTTCTAATCCGATGTTTTTTCCCATCGGATTTCCGATGAGACTGTCTTCCATCAGACTTGGCCACACACCATCATTCAAAAAACCGACGGCAACAAAACGACGGGACGTACAACACGTACGACGGCACTATAAAATGGAAGTTCAAATCTAATGGCGCCACCCCTTGGGCTGTTTTTGCTGATTTCGTGTTACCGCGTGTTAGTAAAAGATTGGTGAGAGCCGATTCGCGCTTTTCAGGCTCCGTGCTTTTCAGATCGTTTCCTGGTGTTCAGTTTGTGCTTGTGGGTTCGTATTTGTTCTTCAGTGCGTGCAGTCAGGTCGTTGCTGCTTTGCAGTGCCTTCTTGGCTGTTCGTTTACTGTTTTTCAGGTCGTTCTTCTCAGGCCTTGCTGTTCCACGGTGCGTTCTGTTTGAGTTCGTTCTGACCAGGTGACCAGTTTAAGACCATGTTTGAAGTGCGTTCTCGTTCTCGAGCTCGTGCTGGCTATGGACTTGGTGTTGCGGTTAACAATGTAACCCGAGTTCAGTCCGTGAACAGGGTGAGGAGGAGTTCATGGACCAAGAATTGGTTGCTCCAGCATGACCAATTCTCTCATATGTCTCTGCTGCGGGAAATACATGAGAATAATCCTGATGATTTCAGGAATTATCTCAGGATGACGGACCCCGTTTTTCACAGTCTGTTGGATTTGCTGTCCCCCTATATCACGAGGCAGGATACTGTAATGCGCCAGGCGATCACTGCCGAGCAGAGGCTTATTGCCACGTTGAGATACCTGGCGACTGGGAGAAGCTTGCAGGACCTCAAGTTCACAACAGGCATCTCCCCCCAGGCTCTCGGGATCATAATCCCTGAAACGTGTTCTGCCATTATTCAGGTCCTGCAGAAGGACTATATGAAGGTAAGTTTGCTCCTTCAACATCACATTATATGTTTGGATTGTTTGCTAATGTTTTTTATTTCTTTCCTCCTTCCCAAATTTGCCTGTTTGTAATATCCTGGGAATGTCCCCATTTTACCCATGCATGTTTTTTCCTCTAATGCCCTTTTTTGTGGCCTACATGCCTATTTCCCTTCACTAACCTCTCCAGCATGCTATCCTGGGCCCAAACACAGCTAGCCTAGTTTTTTACACCTGTTTTTTTTGGGTCAGTGCCATCGTAGTTTTGCACCCCTCCCCCCCCTAAAATGTGTTCAAATGTTTTCTTTCTCCTTAAAGCTCAGCAGAGTGGTAGAGCCTTTATTTTGTGCCCCCCAAATCACCTCAAACCCCCCCCCCTTAGAATATTTTCTAATGTCCCCTCAGCGGGGGTGAGTCACCTGCTAAGTGGGCCTTCTTTTTTGGCCATGAAATACTCCCTTAAATAATAATGTTAGCCTGATGTTGGTCCACAATGTGTAATCTGTTTGCACTGTAAACTGAAAACGTACTAATGTCTTCTTTTTGTTTGACACCACAGGAATGGCAAACTGTGGCTGATCAATTTGCCCAGCGGTGGGACTTCCCCAACTGTGGAGGGGCAATTGATGGCAAGCACGTCCACATAGTGCCGCCACCCCATTCGGGGTCATTCTATTTTAACTATAAAGATTTTAATAGTATTGTGTTAATGGCGGTGGTGTCGGCACGGTATGAGTTTTTGTATGTGGACGTGGGGAAGAATGGCCGGATGTCCGATGGCGGAGTGTTCGCCCAGACGGAGTTTGCTCACCGTCTGCACTCTGGGGGTCTTGCACTGCCTCCAGATGCAGACAACGTGGAAGGACTACCGTTTGTGTTCATCGCGGATGAAGCCTTTGGACTGGGACCACACCAGATGCGGCCGTTTCCCCAACGCACCCTCACCCCGGAGAGGAGGGTTTTTAATTACCGGCTGGCCAGAGCCCGGAGAGTTGTGGAGAATGCCTTTGGGATAATGGCCAGCCGGTTCCGCCTGTTTCAGACAGCAATACATATGGCGGAATACAAGCTGAACCACATTGTTTTCTGTTGCTGCATCTTGCACAATTTTCTCTGTCATTTTTTGCCAACATATGTCTCAACAGTTGGGCCTGAGGCCGGTCCATCCGAGATGTTCATTATGACCGGCCTGGACACTGCCCGTACTGGCTTGGCCCCCCAAAGTGCCCGTGAAGTACGTGAGAAATACGTTGAGTACTTGACGGGTAGGGGGGCCATCGCAATGCCAGACCAGATCTGACCTTTTGATTTTTTAAATAAAATATTAATATATTTAAAAAAAAACTTGTTTTGTCATTCTTGTTTTTTAGGTTGATGTGTCTCCCATGTTCTTGTAGTGCCAAGTGTATTTGTCCTTCGTAAATAGCCACAATTGTCACTATAAAAAGCATTGATTTAGCTTTTTCAGAACTGCTATTGAGCATAGAAAGAACAAGCCACACCATTTTGAGTGTCCCAGAAACTTTTTACTCCGTGCACCACATTTTTTTAAACGTTTTATAGGAATACAACATAGAAAGTTTTACCTCCCCAAAAATTATGGTTTTATTTGGAGGTTTGTTTTGCAGAAACATGCATGGGTCAAAATAGTAAACATTTGTCCAAAAAAGGAAATATAAAAATTCAACGTGAAAAGGAGAAACAGGAGATGGGGTGATGTCACCCCTGATCCATCCCAAATGTGAAGAACCCCACTTTATTTTTGTGTCTGAACTGGGGATTTGCCACATGATCCCATGGCTAAGGTAAACATGTGCTATCTGCCATCATGGGGGATCAATGGACGTGCTTTGGGTGTGCAAACACTTCCTCTCACCTACTTGAGTAGGGAGGAAGAGGTTGCACCCCCAAAACAGGGACATAGATATCCTGTGACGGCAGATAGCACCTGTTGATTCACTGTGAGCATCTTCACATTTGGGCTGGTGGGAATACCAGTGCAAAATTTTAAGGGTAAAAAAAAACACAAAAACAGAGGGGGGGGGGGGGGGGGTCAGACTATTCGCACCAAAATATCTATGTTTTTATATTTTTGCTCAATGACATTAATTCTATTTCTCATAATGTCCATTTCGCTACTACCTTTCATTATTTCTTGAATACTTATTTGGGCACTAGCACTCGAGAATGGAGGATTTGGTGGAGTTCCAGACACACCACCACGTTCATCCCCTAAAAAATATAAATAAATTAGAAATATGCAGGCCTACATCTGTATTTAATAAAAGAAAAAAGTTGCGCTACTAAATGAACAAAGTGAGAACATGTTGCACAAAAAATATATAAAACAAAAAATGCAGCGCCTAAAATATGTAAGGTGGCCCGAACGTGAACGTAAATAGGGACAACAACCAAACAGTAAGTGTATACGGCCTAAGAAGGCCTAGGATAAGTAAATCCAAATGTGTACCACACTAGTATATGCCTATACATGTGTATAAAAAACTTTTAAAGTATGTAATACAGTGAGCTAATACTTATAAAGTATGCAATACAGTGAGTAATACAGTGAACTAATAAAGTTCAATTAAGGTGACCAATGTGTAGACTGGGATCAGATGGAAGAAATGTGTATAAATCTTCAATATATTGTCCTCAAAAGAAATCCAAGAAAACTTCAGGAACGTGAAAAACATGTATTCGTATATCCGTAGCACCCGGGGACGTGACTCCAACACCAGGGATGGGGGGAAGAAATGGATACTCTTACCCCTATGCGTGGACACACACACCAGCGGTGGTGGGTCAAACAGGCAAAGATGGTGAAATAGACTTCTCTGGATCCGTCCTCTCAAGGTGTCCGCAGATGAAGCAGGCGCAAGAAATCCAGTCCTCTCCCAAGTAATAATGTAGACCTCCAAGGCATCAATGCATCAGAGATCATGTAAAAAAATTGAACAGAAGAAGGCTCCACATAGCGCAGGATCAGATGGCAAAATAAAATCCTCATTTATTCAGGAACAAAACACAAAACACACACGGTATAAAAAATGGATAAAATAAATAATCGTACAGGCTTCCATGCAGAGGCTTGCAAAAGGTGATCACAGAAGTAGCATCAAATAGTGGCGTAGCTATAAAGCAGGTTCATGTACCCGACATGTTTCGCATGAAAATGCATCAACTGGGGCA
Source organism: Rana muscosa (assembly GCA_029206835.1). NCBI lineage: Eukaryota > Metazoa > Chordata > Amphibia > Anura > Ranidae > Rana > Rana muscosa. Next base: position 592,442,125 of record CM055116.1, on the reverse strand, counting down.
TGAACCTGCAAAAGACTGCCACGCCATTATAAACATAAAGCAAGATTGTTTGAACTCATTACAGCTGTTGTGTTCCCCGCCTCATGAGGGGGATGATCCAATCATGAGCACAGAGTACCTAACCTTCGTGCACGTCATTCAACAGAGCCAGAAGTGCAGACCAATAGAACAAGTCTGGGCCGCGCATGGCAATGAGCCGTGACGTATCTGCCAACCAGCGTCATTACGCCGCCAATCCTGGGAGTGGCCGTGTTCCTATCCTAGATGTGCATCGCATCATGTGAGCGACGCACGTAACGACGTCATCTTAGTAACGTAAAGGAACATCATCACACAGCCCATCCAGGAAGAATTTGCGTTCCACATCTCTATCGCAAGTGCCATCGCCTAAACCGCAATGGAAAATACGTCCAATAGCAGATAGCCAAATGACTCAGCCGGCAACAGCCACTCATCGCATCCAAGGTCAGCACAAACAAAGACAGAGTCGGGCTAAAAGAAATGACGAGCACAAAGGAGGGCAAGCATATCTGATTCCACTGAAAATTACTGGTATATGACACCAATAAAGTACAGGGATCTCATATACCAAAATTATAATCAATAAAATAAATATAAAACCATCGTGTGAGATGAAACAGTCATACAAAGCACCTAAAAGGAAAAAGGTAACAATATATACTGACTCTACAGATATATATGATATAGGTAACATTATGATTATAGGTCTGCTAAACCGCTGAATGCACTGGATACAGGTTACACACCACAATTGGCATATAATAAACCGCTGGGTGCGGATAGCATATGTCAAATAGCATCAGCAACATATAAATTGTCCTAGAAGGTGTCACATAAATATATATATTTAAAATATCTGAAAAATATATAAAATGTAATCTATTAATGGTACCCCCATATAATGAATTACAATAGCTATATTAATAGCCACAGGTAATGAGATGAATATAAGACTAATTCATCTTGAATTAGAATAATACATACAAAATAGAACCAGGAATGACGAAGGTGAAAATGCAAAATAAAAGAAACATATAAAATAAATAAAAAGCCACATAGACAGTAAACCGGGACATAAGGATAACCAAATTGATATTAGGCCTTATTAATAAATGAATTAATATCCCAATCAATATTGAGTCCGAACGGTGAGTAACATCGAAGCTGGTAAATCCAGAAAGTTTCCAATTGGGAAACACCCCTAACGCGAGACTCCCCTCTCCAGTGAGGAATGAATTGGTCAATCACCTGAAATTTGGTGCCTATAACCTTCTTATCATGAAATTGAAGGTAATGTCTAGGCACGCTGTGATTGGTGCAACCTTTTTTGATGCCTGAAATGTGTTCATTGACACGAATCGAAAAGTTGCGGATAGTACGTCCCACATACTGCTTATTACATGGACATGTAATAAGATATATGATAAATCTAGTGGTGCATGTGGTAAAATGTTTCATATGATAGATGGTGGAAGTGGTAGAAGATGTGAAACTAACACCTCTGCCACATCCAATGACATTATGTATACACACATTGCAACGTTTACACGGATAATACCCCTTCATGTTTGGAAAAAGGGACAAGCACTGTTTAACCGGAGGGTCGACTACATTAGAGGCGATCTGATTACGAAGAGATGGAGCTCCTCTGTATACAACACCTGCACGATCAGGGAGCACCGGGCCTAACAGGGGATCGTTCTTAAGGACCCCCCAATGTCGATTAAAAATCTGTTTAATCCGTCTGTGCTGTATAGAGAATTGAGTCACAAACGACCACCTAAATCGTGGATCTGGTGGGCATTTGGGACGCTCAACAACTAAAGACTGTCTGTCTAGCAAAGAAACCTTGACAATTTCAGCATCAATAGCAGACGGAAGGTATCCCTTCTCAATGAATCTTGACTTGAGTGTGTCTGCTTGTATGTAAAAATCATCAAGGTGTGTACAGTTTCTCCTGACTCAGAGTAGTTGGCTAAATGGTACGGATTTAAGCCAAGAGCTGTAATGACAGCTGTCGATTGGGATATACCCATTCTGATCTGTTGGCTTAAAAAAAGTTTTTGTCACTAAACTTTGGTCCATAACTGAAATCTCTAGATCCAAAAAATGAATAGTATTATGACTCATCTCATAGGTAAGCACAATTCCCATATCATTATCATTAAGAGTGACCATGAAGTCATGTAAAGACTCCTCATCACCCTTCCATAGGAGGAGGATGTCGTCTATATATCTTGCCCACATAACGAGTTCTGGACGTTGTAAGGCATAGACGACATCCTCCTCCCATAGGGCCATAAAAAGGTTTGCAAGGCTAGGGGTGAACTTGGCGCCCATTGAAACACCTTTGGTTTGCAAAAAAAACTGGCCATGATACCAAAAATAATTAGATTGAGTAGCGAATGTTAGCAACTCCATAATAACTCGCTGTTGAACCTGGGGTAACGAACCAGATACAGCCATAAAATGCTTTACCGCATGTAATCCTAATTTGTGCGGTATGCACGTGTATAATGATGTCACGTCAGCAGTGACAAGAATATAATCCTCCCTAAAGTCCACACCTTCGAGAAGGCGTATGGTAGCTCCCGTATCCTTTAAAAAAGATGGAATAGATTGAACCAGCGGTTGTAAGTGAAAATCAATGTAACGGCCGATACGGGACTTGCGATAGAGATGTGGAACGCAAATACTTCCTGGATGGGCTGTGTGATGATGTTCCTTTACGTTACTAAGATGACGTCGTTACGTGCGTCGCTCACATGATGCGATGCACGTCTAGGATAGGAACACGGCCACTCCCAGGATTGGCGGCGTAATGACGCTGGTTGGCAGATACGTCACGGCTCATTGCCATGCGCGGCCCAGACTCGTTCTATTGGTCTGCACTTCTGGCTCTGTTGAATGATGTGCACGAAGGTTAGGTACTCTGTGCTCATGATTGGACCATCCCCCTCATGAGGCGGGGAACACAACAGCTGTAATGAGTTCAAACAATCTTGCTTTATGTTTATAATGGCGTGGCAGTCTTTTGCAGGTTCATGCCCCAGTTGATGCATTTTCATGCGAAACATGTCGGGTACATGAACCTGCTTTATAGCTACGCCACTATTTGATGCTACTTCTGTGATCACCTTTTGCAAGCCTCTGCATGGAAGCCTGTACAATTATTTATTTTATCCATTTTTTATACCGTGTGTGTTTTGTGTTTTGTTCCTGAATAAATGAGGATTTTATTTTGCCATCTGATCCTGCGCTATGTGGAGCCTTCTTCTGTTCAATTTTTTACATGATCTCTGATGCATTGACGCCTTGGAGGTCTACATTATTACTTGGGAGAGGACTGGATTTCTTGCGCCTGCTTCATCTGCGGACACCTTGAGGGGACGGATCCAGAGAAGTCTATTTCACCATCTTTGCCTGTTTGACCCACCACCGCTGGTGTGTGTGTCCACGCATAGGGGTAAGAGTATCCATTTCTTCCCCCCATCCCTGGTGTTGGAGTCACGTCCCCGGGTGCTACGGATATACGAATACATGTTTTTCACGTTCCTGAAGTTTTCTTGGATTTCTTTTGAGGACAATATATTGAAGATTTATACACATTTCTTCCATCTGATCCTAGTCTACACATTGGTCACCTTAATTGAACTTTATTATTAGTTCACTGTATTACTCACTATATTGCATACTTTATAAATATTAGCTCACTGTATTACATACTTTAAAAGTTTTTTATACACATGTATAGGCATATACTAGTGTGGTACACATTTGGATTTACTTATCCTAGGCCTTCTTAGGCCGTATACACTTACTGTTTGGTTGTTGTCCCTATTTACGTTCACGTTCGGGCCACCTTACATATTTTAGGCGCTGCATTTTTTGTTTTTATACATCTGTATTTACCTGGAAGTTGTGGTGACAGACACTGACCTGTTGTGGTGATAAGCTCCACCTCTCCTTCCTCCACCTCTCCTTCCTCCACCTCCGCTTCCTCAACATGCTGATCTTGGGGTGCTTTGGGATCTTGGGGGTGTTTACCTATGTGGTCTGTGCTTCCTCGTCTCCTCAGATTGGTGTCCTCCCAGTCTCCTCTCCCCTATGGGAATGGAAAAAAAAGGTATCCTTTAGCACACAGAGATTTGAGGGCAGAAATTGTATACATTGATTTGAAGTGGGGTGCAAATGATATTTGGGCCAGAGTTCCAAGATGAACACATGAGATCTTGAGAACTCTACTAAGCTGCATGCTATTTTTTAGGGGCCTAAAAAACACACTTGGAGAACCACCAAGGTATCCACTGGAGCACCTGTGTTTGACACCCTTATAAATTTGGGCATGTGGCCCACACTATAGTATATTGCTCCTGAGCAAAAAGCTCTGTAACCAACTGCTTGAGTGTCATCTCCTTTACCCAGAATCCAGTTTAGCCTTTCATTCACATTCTACTTTAGTTACAACACATCATCTAGCCAAATATGTGTAGAAACATTGTTTTATTAAAATGAGGCATGACCACATGTGGTTTACGTGGATATGTGCCAAACATGTTTTGGGGAAGACGATCAAGTGTTTACTACGAAACATTACCAAATAAGTGTTCCCTCAACTTAACATAAAAGTTGCCATTTGCAAATGTGAAACCAGTCAAGCCAAGCACATGGAGCAAACACATGCAAGAATACATATTACAATATGAAAGAACACAGTAAAAATAAAAGCTTACTTTTTTCAATGCTTTTTTTTGAGCTTCCTATACTGCTCCGGCTCCCTCAGCTTCAGGTCAGACCACCTTTTACGGAGCTGCTCCTTGGATCTCCTGACCCCATATTTCTGATAGAGAGTCCTCGCCACTTTGTCCATTATTTGCGACTTCCTGAGATTAGGGGTGTCGTATGGCCCATGCTTCCCATCGTAATCTTTCCTCCGCAGGATGTCCGCCATCTCAGCAAATGACATATTAGTCGCCTTGTATCTTTTATTCCTGGATCGGGACATTCCCGCCTCCGGGCTTTCCTCGTCGGTACTTTCTAATAAAGAAGCCACCTGTGTCACCGACATGTCGTCGTATCCCACTGTGCGCCGAACATGAAGGGGCGGGGAAATGCAAGAAAAGACCGTCATGGGCGGGCGACACAGGCGGAGTTACACGCATGCGCAGGGTATAAAATGGTAATGAAGTTATTAGGGTTGCGCGGAGTAAGAACGAGTGGAAGTCCAGAAAAGACCACAACTATAATAAGGTAAGAAGGGAACTTGGGACTGCAATGGCCTATAATGGTTCATGATTGTAAAGGCCAATATTGGGATAAGTTGAGGAGAATGGAATCTGACCTCATGTTTTTTTATGTGTTTTGAACTTGCAGACAGTCGGCAATGCATAAACTCCGCGAGCCGGATATCATGTTGGTTTTTATTAAAAAATATAAAGAACTCCGCAACCTCTGGGAACTTAAACATCCAGATTACCACAAGAGTGGTGTATGTCGGGCAACCATTCAAAAATTGGCGGATTATATGAAGCCCTGGGTCCCAGAGGCAGACTACAGTATGATGAACAATAAGATAAACAATATGCGGAATGCATATAAAAAAAAATACACTGAATACCGCGCTTCCATGAGATCAGGAGCAGCAGCAGACAATGTAGTACAGCCCAAGCTGTGGTACTACAAGCACCTGCAATTTCTGGAAGACCAGATTGAGGCCAGGGAATCAATTTCCAGCCTTCCCTCAACCCTTCCTTCCACCCATCCCTCCAGCGTTCCTTCCACCCTTCCCTCCAGTGTTCCTTCCACCCTTCCCTCCACCCCTGCAGAGGTGGAGGAGGAGCCACCTGTGCTTGAAGAGCCGGATCTTCGCATCTTCAGGCAGGTATAGTATTTTAGAACATAATTATTGGCCTCAAAGTACTATTGTGATGAACTTGATTTATTCTCCCAAAATGATAACACCCCCCCCCAAAAAAAACAAAAAAAATGGCACATAAATGATTGTTAAAGTATCTAAAAAGAACAGGGACAGAATGAAACTCTTTGCTAGTTTTCAAAATAGCAGATTGCACCAGTCATGAGATCAAAATTGTGTGTGATTCCCCAAAATATCTAACTATGTGCCTTTTTTCTACACAGGATGAGGCCAGCCAGGAGGAAGAGGCTCAGGAATGTGGCAGGCAGGAGGAGGCAGGCGTGAGTGTCAGCCAGGAGGAGGTAGGGCCAAGTGGCATGCAGCAGGTCCCCAGGCCTAGTGGCAGCACAGTGTCACAAGTGGCTCCCCTCCACATCAGACCTAAAAAAAATCGTAGGATGACACAGGTGGAGGAGGAGTCACTCAAAATGATCCGTGACGCTGCTGCCATCATGAGGGCCCCCCTCAACCCTGTGGAGGGCTTTAGTACTTACCTGGCGGACAAATTAGTCCAAATGGAGGCGGGACAACGTGCCCTCTGCGAGCACATTATCTATACAGCCGTACACATGGGGGGGAGGGGACAGCTGACTGAGGCCACCCATCTCTCACATCAGGCCAATCCTTCTCCTCCTTCTCCTCCTCATCCTGCCACATTACCACCCACAGTGGCCCGGCCTGCAAGGGTGCGTGGACGGGGCCGTGGAGGGAACGCTGCAGAGAGGCGTGGAGGGAACACTGCAGGGAAGTGTACAGGAAAGAGCAGGAAGTGATTCCCTGGCTTCAAGCTGGTCTTCCAGAAGTTGCAGTTTGATGGAGTACCACAGCTTGGGATGATGTATGTCTTCGGCTGCTGCTCCTGATCTCATTATGTTGTTTATCTTATGGTTCATCATACTCATGTCTGCCTTTGGGGTCCAATGACTTAATATTTTCCGCTAATTTTTGAATTGTTGCCCTTCGTTTTTTATTTTATATTTTGCCAGAATAAATGGAGATTTAATTTCAGCCAAAATACTTGCCTGATGTGTTTTTTTTTTTGGGAGTAGCAATAACATTTCCTAAATACAATGTGGAATTAATAACAAGGGACACCAACCTCCATGAGGGAAAAATAAAAGAAACATATGTTGTTGTGAGAAATTGACACCCAAAACAAAAGCCAAAAATAACCCCCCCCCCCAAAAAAAGGATTCTAAAACTTTTAAAAAATTTGTGAGGTCTGCCTTTAAGAATAAATCATAATTATTGAGAAGATCACAAGAAAAAAGAAAGACATAAGTTTGTCAGAACTCGTGATAAAGATCAGCATCAAAAACAACATTTTAAACGCCATTCAAAAGCAAAAAACAATGCGCTGCATTAAACGAGGCAATAATTTGCAGAATGCCGAATGTGCTCTCTCCATTAGGAACGCTAGTGTAGCGGGTATGTACTTTCCCGGGTGTAAATTTGAACTTGACAGAGACATTGGTGATGTGTAATTCCCTACAGCCCAGCAGGTGGCGCTGTCACCCTGGGTTGGGGTTGAATCATTGCTGTGTGTCGTGCCTCCTTTTTGTCCTCCCTCGGCAGCGGTATGGTGGGGCAGGGAACCCGCCGTGCTTGCTGGGAGAGGGTATAAAGGGGCCGGCCATCTTTGTCACGGGGAGTCCAGGGCACCTTCAGCCTGTGGACGGTGGTTCGTGTCGGTTCTCTAGGCGGGCCTAGGCCTAGAGGACAGGTCGTGTTCCATTCCAGGCACCTTTAGCCTGGGGTGAGGTACTCAGATGGAGGTCCGGAGCTCAGTGCCCAACACTGAGTTCCGCAAGGGAAGGAGATCCTAGGGAACCCCGGGAGTGGGTACCCGAATCCGGAAGGCGTAATGGACCGGGGGGAGCTCCTCATTCGAAGACCTGGTGCAGCAGATTGCCAGTGACGGGTGAGTCTCTCACCGGAGACCGCTTGGAAGGAAATTCCCCCTCGTTCGGAGACTGCAACCCACTTTCAGGAAGGAAGGTGGAGAATACATTGTGTCTGGGCCTATTCGCATCCACACCTCCTTTTCTGTTCTGTTTCTACCAAGGGAGTTCAACTGATTGTGTTCATTCAAGAAGAATAAAGGAGTGTTGAACTTTAACCTCCCTGGCGGTATGATTCTGTCAGATTTTAGATGCTGAAAGCGGTACTATTATTCTGTATGAAACAATATTTAAAGGAACATTCAAAAAGGCTACTATAAATAAAGGAAAACAATAAAATCGTGCACAATAAAATTGTAGACAATTAATACCGTAAAACACTAAAATAATAACTCTATAAATGTCCATAAATAGTGTAGCAGCGCTTTTGTCATAAATGACAAGCTTCTTTGTGTGTTATTCTGCACACAGAGGTACTGATGAGTGGAGGGAGAGTGTGATCTTTGTCCCAGTGTAAATGATGCAGTTCAAAAGTTCATCCGTCGTTTATCGCATAAAAGTAGAGAAGTCCCCCTTTGGGGATGCACTCACCAAAATGTAGATATAGATGAGCCTTATCACCAACACCAGGATCACTTCTTTCCTTTCTTTCACTCTTCCACCGATATCCAGCTTTGTTTTTATGCTCAGGTGTTCAGGTTGTTCATATGGAAAAAGAATAGTCACATAGCGTGATATTGCTTTAAGAATTTATTTCCCATAGACATCCCCCCTTACAAGTGGATACGTACAGAACTACAATTAAAACGGGCAGATAAAATGTAATGCCTTGGTTGCTCAGTACACAAAAGGCGCCAGTAGATGGAGGTCCACGCTATCATAGACAGCGTGTGTAATGTTACCACTTCCTGGTTCCTGGATGTGTTGGAGCGCAAGCGTCACTTCCGGTACGGCGAGACCACGACTCTGACGCGTTTCGTCACTTCCGGACTTCGTCTGAGGGCGTGGTCTCGAGCCGCAGTTGCCGGTGTTTTTTATCTGCAAGAGGCGGACGTCACCCCTGCGCTGGAACCAATCACAGCAAAGTACCTGCTCCCACCCCTCAGCCATGTTAAACACAGCTTGTGGGTTAAATGAACAGAGCACGCCCAGGGGGAGGACTCACCTCTTACAAAGCATTAAGGCAGCGATATAGTGTCTGCAAGTGAATCTGATAAAGTGTATGCATATTCTATGGACACTATTACTAGTATTCAATTTAAAACAGATTAATATGTAATAGAACATATTTCTATATAGTGATTACTTATATTAATCCATGGATGCATAGCATTTATACAGCGGACCGTCAGCCCATTTTAAGGGCGATCGTATTGCTGCTAATCTACCAATAAGGATCCCCACACATCTTGCGATATCTGGTGTGCGGTGAATCCAAATTTTATTGCTATTAAGTCACAACTGAGTATATTAATGGGAACTATATATTAAGAAGGAGGTATAAAAGAATATGATATTATGTGCAAATCCACATGACTACATATTATGTGGAGAAGTGTGTATACACGTAATGAGGATAAAATCAGAGCTTGTGTCCGTAAAACATGCATCCACATATACATACATATAAGATAATTAAAATATATATGAAAAATATACATAAAAAAATATATAAAATCCATACATATAAAATATAAAATATAAAATATGGAATGTGAGTATGATGAAATGATAAAATGTGCATACACCTATATGTAATGGGGACCTGATATAAACAGGGTCTCCCCATGATTATTTTATTCTGCCTTCAACATGGGTGAGATACCATGTGACCTGCGTGATCATGAGTGAATAGAATAAAATATTACAAATATTAAACGGTGTGCATCATTCTTCAATGTTCTACAACAACTGTACAGGACTTAGAGTATATAAATATATAAAATAAGCAATATAGCCCACAATGTGTGAAAGGAGATATGAGAGGCAAAAAGGATGGATGATGATAAATTAGAGAGATGGGGAGGGGCTTAAGTATCACTAATAAAACAATTTATATCCAGTTCAATATTCAGGCCTTTCGGGATAAAACATCGGTTAGGTATATCCATTGGGTTTCTCGTTTTGATAGTTCTCGTACAATATGTGACCCTCTCCAATGGGGTTCTAGATGTTCAACACCCCAGAACTCCAAACCTGATGCATCTTGGTTATGTTTCAGTTTAAAATGCAGAGATACATTATGGTCTTTGAACCCTATTTTTATATTATGTATGTGTTCTGCTATTCTTACTCTCAACATCCTTTTTGTGCGACCAATATACAAAAGATTACATGGGCATTTTAAGGCATAAACCACATGTGTGCTGTTGCATGTGATAAATTGTTTTATGTCAAAATATTTGTTAGATGGAGATAAGAAATTCTCTAGTCCTCTGAGTGGTCTAGATACCTCCCTACAGGCCTTGCATCGTCTGCAGGCAAAAAAACCTTTCTGATTCCAGAAAGTAGGTGGACGTGTGGGGGGGGTCTAGTACTTTTTTTACAACCTTATCCCCGTAATTAGCAGCTTTCCTGTATATAAACTGCGGTTTTGGGTGGTAATACAGTGCCTAATTTCTTATCCATTAATAGAACATGCCAATGCTTGCTGAAGATAGATTCGACTTCCTTATATTGTGTATGGAAGCCTGATATAAAACCCCATTCTTTGGTTTTGTTCTGAGGTTGGGGGGCCCCAACATTCCTTTCAACCAAACAGGTGTCTCTGGGGATTGCTCCTACATCAGCAACAAGTTTATTCAAAGTATTTGGGTTATAGCCTCTAGCTTCAAACCTATCTGTCAGTATTTTGGACTGTGAGAGAAAGTTTTTGGCTTCGGAGCAATTACGTTTAACTCTCATGAGTTGTCCCTTTGGGATGTTTCTCAGCCATAACGGGTGATGTCCACTTGAGGTAGGTAAGTAACTGTTCCTGTCTGTTTGTTTAAAATAGACCTTTGTTTCCAATTTATCGTTTCTTCGGTATACAGTGACGTCTAAAAAATTAATGTCTTCATGGTGCCATGATGTGGTTAATTTTATATTGTTGTTGTTATTGTTTAAAAAATCACAAAGAATCAGTAGATCCTGCCCAAATAAAAATAGGTCATCGATGAATCGTTTATAAAATATTAGTTCCCTTCTCATATTCTTAAAAATCACTTTGTCCTTCCACTCAGCCATGAATAAGTTTGCAATACTAGGTGCAAACTTAGCTCCCATAGCGACACCCCTTTGTTGTGAGTAGAACTTATTGGAATACCAGAAATAGTTGTGCGATAAACAATAGTCCAAGGCATGTCGAATGAACAATTTCTGATTATGTGGGAGATCATCTCTTTGAGTGCCCAATTCAGTGCTAGGAGGGCATCGTCATGCTGAATTATGGAATACAGTGATGAGACATCCGCTGTGACTAGCAGGACTTCTTCCTTTCCGCATAAGTCTACCTGTTGTAGACAATTTAGGAAGTTTTTTGTGTCTCTCAGATATGAGCGTGTTTTAATTACACTTTTTTGCAGGAAACAATCTAAATATTGACCCAATCTTGATGAAATGGATCCGATACTATTGACTATAGGTCTACCTGGGGGGTTAATCGGATCCTTGTGGACCTTAGGTAAGGTATATATTGTGGGGATTCTACTACTTGTGGGAACCAAATAAGTTTGTTCTTTGGGGGAAAGAACCTCAGATCGGTTTCCCATATTTACCAAGATTTTCAACTGGTCACGGTAAGCTCGAGTAGGGTCTCTATCTAATATTTTGTAGGTTTCTCCATCAGACAGCATGTCTGATATTTGATTGGTATAGAATTCTTTAGACAATATCACGACTCCTCCCCCTTTGTCTGCAGGTCTAATGATAATGTCTTTTCTTTTTTCAAGCATTTCAATACCTTCTTCTATATGTTGATAGTTGACCTCTTTCTTGGGTTTAATGTGATCTAAATCCCGTAAAACTAATCCTTTGAATACTTCCACCTGATGGTTAGCGTTATTCAGTGGGTTGAATATGGATTTATTTTTTAGACCACTATTAATCACTCTCTGGGTATTGCCAGTCTTGGTTGCTACATTGGTGTCTTTACCCAGAAAGTATTTCTTTATGTTTAATTTTCTTACATATTTGTGTACATCTATGTATATATTGAAACGATTGATTGGTTTTTTCATGCCGCATTTCAATCCCATGTTCAGTATATTTATTTCTTTATGTGTGAGTTCAACAAGACTAAGGTTAAATATTCCACCTAGTCCTGCTCGAGTCTTCTTTTTTTGGATTCGACGGCCTCCCCAACAGCCTCGTGTTCTTCTGTCGTGGGATTGCGGGAGGGGCGAGGATGTTGGTACTGTGCTCGGTCTTGCTCCCATTGGGAGTAATGTGGTTGGTCTTTCCACATCTGATCTTTTTGTGGAGGGTATGTTTGTGGTTTCCCTCTGCGGGGTGGGTAGCCGCGACCCCTCCTCTGGTTTCCTCTTCCTCTCACTGGAAAAGGGCGCAGGGGTGGTGGTGCGGTATCATATCCATCCTGATAGTTCCATAATGGTTGGAACTTGTTATATGTAGGTACCTGATATTGTTGTTGCTGATAATATTGTTGATTATTCCCTATGTAATCACTTCTTCCTTTTGGGCCTTTTGGTTTTGCCCCTCCTTTTCTCACTGGAGTGGAGGAATGCGTAGAGGAATCCCATAGGGTCCTTTCATTGCCGTCATCATTCAATAATTCGCGAACTCTTTCTGGGAGTGGTGCCTGAATCCGTTTTGTAGGAGGTTCACGAAGCAGGGGTTTCTCTATCAGATTTTTTTCTTCTGGTAGTGTTTGTTGCCATGCATACACTGAATTAGACTTGAAATCTTCCATGTCCCTATGGAATTTTTTTACTTTCTTTTTTTGTGTATCTTTGTCTACTTTTTCTAACCTCTTTGTTATTCTAATATTAAAATCGTTGACTTGTTGTGTATCTTTTACAGGATCTAATTCTTGCTGTAAAGCATTGATACGTGATTCTAGAATTCCCATTTTTCGTTTTTTCCTTTGAAGAATTAATTGTTGTAACTTAAACCCTACTCCGTTGAAGAAATCTAGACACTCTTGAATGGAACCTGGATCCTCTAGTCCATCTTGAGGGGTGACTTCCCATCGCAGACTCCTGATGATGATTTTTTCCTTAATGTAATGTTCTAAAGTGAAAATATCCCACCAGGTTCTGACTTGTTTTTCTAATATGTTGCCTAATGCTGACATAGCCCCATTATAATTGACATGATTGGTGGTGGGTTCAGTGGTAGTAAAGACATTCAAGTCTGTATTTCTATTACTCAGGAACCTCAATGCATCCATAGCAGCCGAGAAAATTGGAAAAGAATGAATGTGTGTAAAGATGCTAAAAATGGCCCTACCTACATGAGCACCGCTCAGCGCTTAGGAAAAGAGCAATTGATGGTATGACCAGAGTAATGTAAGACTGAATGTCTATGTGATTAAGAACGGGGATCCCAATCACAATGAGCGGCTGCTGAAAGTGTGTGAATAATTGTATGAAACAATATTTAAAGGAACATTCAAAAAGGCTACTATAAATAATGTAAAACAATAACATCGTGCACAATAAAATTGTAGACTATTAATACCGTAAAACACTAAAATAATAATAACTCTATAAATGTCCATAAATAGTGTAGCAGCGCTCTTGTCATAAATGACAAGCTTCTTTGTGTGTTATTCTGCACACAGAGGTACTGATGAGTGGAGGGAGAGTGTGATCTTTGTCCCAGTGTAAATGATGCAGTTCAAAAGTTCATCCGTCGTACTATTATTCTGCATGGAAATTTGGCGTTTTATATTGCAGGCCTGTAATTCGTTGGAATAACTCACCTAAATCTGTCCAAACCAGAGTCTAGTAGATATCCCGGGTATGATAAAGTTCAAAAAACAAAATCATAAATTATATTATAATAAATAACTATAAAATAATTATAACCAATAATAATATAATAATAATAAAAGTGTTTTTCAGTGTTTGATGACGAATTTCCCCACAAATCACTATCGCTCAATTCTGCAAGTGATTCTAATTTATTTTCTAGCTGCTCTAAAACCACTTTTGACATAAAGGGACACTTTTTGGTTGCTATGGACAATCTCCAAATTCCAGGCTGAAAGAACAGTTTTTATTATATAAAAGTGCATGCAGGACACTGGACAGACCACTAGGGACAAAGGGGGTGTGTAATTTTTTTATACAATACTGTAATCTGTAAGATTACAGTGTACTGTATGTGTACTGTGTTTTAACTTTTTTGAATTTGGCGCCGATCTCCGCCCCCGTGCGTCGTAATGTCGCAGGGAACGGAGCTCGGCGGCACTCGGCAGTGTGTGAATCGAGCGAGATGACAGCTCGATCACACAGCGGGGAGGCATCGCAGGATCCAGGGGACAAGGTAAGTAACTCTGCCTGGATCACTGCGATGCAATCCCGAGTCTGACTCGGGGTTACCGCTTTTGGTGCTGAAACTTCACCCCGAGCCAGACTCTGGAATACCGCTAGGCAGGTTAATGGTGTGGGGCTCATTTCCTGACAGACATCGTTTAAGGTAACTCTCGGTGGAGGCTCCAGGTGCACAGCACTGACCCTAAGGTAAAAGAACTTTGCTTGTATCACACTGACACCTGTGACAAAGGCCTGGCGTAGTGTCCCCGCTCCCTTCCCCTCTAAAAGATACCCCTAGACAAGAGAGAGACGAGCTGAAGAGAAAGAGGGGAGGGAGGAGGGTGCTACACTAGTTTTACCAGAACGAGCGCTCCCGTCTCCTAATTCAGTCTGAGCATGCGTGGGTTTTTTATCCGATGGACTTGCCCATAGACGATCGGTATTTTCTATCGGTTTTTGATCCATCGGACAATTTTAAAACATGTTCTATTTTTTAAAACCGATGGAAAAAAGACCGATGGGTCCCATACACGATCGGTTTGTCCGATGAAAAAAAAACATCGGACGGTTTTCATCGGTAAAACCGATCGTGTGTACACGGCTTTACTGTTGTCTTTGGTGATGATGGATAAGATAGAGATATTATTAGAGATCGATGAAGTTGGTAAATTCCCTAGTGTGGTCTGTGTCTTGTTCTGTGTTACAAGTGGTGTGTGAGACCTGTTGGAGGTGGGCATAGTAGTGAGAGGTGGATGACACTGTAAATCTTTAGCAGAAGTGGACCTATTGTAGAAATTATTAAGGTCGTTGATTAATGTGGTATGCGATTTGTTGGAAACTAACCTAGGTGTGTTTTTAGACTTGGGTATAAAGCGAGAACCTTGCTGAATATTGTATAGCGCATGTTCATGAACAGATGTCTATGGAAATCACCCCCGAAGTCACCAAAAGTAGTGCAGGAACTACTTTTGGAAATCGGTGAGGCGCCGCACCGATTGTGACGCCCCTATTCCCGGCAATAGGCTCCGATTTGACATGCGATTTGACCTGTCATATTGCATTTCAAATTGCACTAACATAAACAGGGGATGAATGATCATGAAGGCCCCTTGAACCGACTTTAGGGAAAGGGAGCCTTGACTGCTGGAAGCATGGCATTACTGTGGGTGTGAACCTAATAGGGAAGTTAAGTAGCTCCCTTAGGATTGGCTACACAGACCTGAGGTGATTGGGTGGAGCCTGAACTTTAGGAAAAGGCTAAGCTGGGGCACATCCAACTGCTCTGAGGACATTCAGCTGTCACAATAGTTACTAGGTGAGTATCCCTACAGGATCATTTACATAGGCTTGACCTCTCCTTTAATTCACAGACCCCTGTTGCTACCCATACCAGAGTGTGTCTCTAAGCCATCACATCCCCCGAAAACTGCTGCTCTGACCAGAAGGTGTCTCCTCTACACCCAGCAGCCTTCCCCTAAATTCATTCCTGCATGGGATGGGGCCCTTCACCACAGCTACTGGCGCTGATGGCGCTGGCTCCTCTCCTACTTTCAACACTTACTCCTATGCCCACAACCTGTGAAGACTTCTAATTCAGCCTCTGCCTCTGTTAATGGACACCGCCTTCCCCATCCTAGGATTCCCAGAGCACTGCCATCACATGTGCTGCAGCATCTCCTTCCCTGGATTCTGTCACTGAGACTGAGTTCCCTGTGCCCTACAGGGCAGGAACTGATGTATCCTCTCAGCTCTCTTCCCTTCCAGCATTTCACTCAGCTCCTCTCACTGCCTGTGTGAAGGATCAGGTTTCCATACTGCAGGAGGCACTGATCATTAACTCTTTGCATCCCTGCCTCAGCCTGCATGCCAGCCAACTCTCCTTTTCTTCATCAACATGTGGTTTCAGTGTTAGTCTCCCCAATTGACATGCCAAAGCCTCAGATTCTCAGACAGGGCTTCTGTCACTTGAGGCAGGAGGCTCCTTATTAACCCTGCATGTCCCGGCACAACCTCTGACACACAGGGCTAACTCCTGACTCCAGACTCTCCTCAGTACTCAGACCTCCGCTGGGTAAGTATGATTATGGGGTGGTCTGAGGCAAGTCAAGTGTAGCTGTTTTGGGGCCACTAGGCATTTTGCAGCAGGCCAATCAATTTTTATTTTTACTTTATTTGGCTGTCATGCCATCTGTGGCACCACCCTATCCCGAGTCTGGTTCTCACCTGGGTGGCCCTCTATCAGCAATTTTTCCCCATCAATTTGAACTTAGCACAGGGGATTTAATAAATACATTTAAAAAATGGCAACGTGAGTTGACTGATGTGCTGACGCTGGTGCTTTTTGATACACAGGCAGTTGACAAATAAAAACATATTGATGTTAATTCTTAGGTGTAAAATCAGAGCAGCTTCCTTATATTTTAGGAACTGGCTGCGGGGTTTCTGTGCCTATCCATTGCTCATCGACTTTTTCTGAATGGGGAATATACCACCTGCTAAACCAGGTTCCAAGTTCGACCCTCCGAAGACAGAGGATGCCAGTAGACTTCTCAAGGATGTTGCATTGGCTAAACCAGTACCCTTCCAGTGGGGAGGCTTGGATCTTACAGTCGGGATTTAATCGGGGGTTTTGGATCCCTTTCATGCCACCCCTAGCGCTCCTCACATGGTGGGGTACCCAGGAAAATGTATTTAATTTAATATATACAGTTGTGCTCATAAGTTTACATACCCTGGCAGAATATATAATTTATTGGCCATTTTTCAGAGAATATGAATGATAACACAAAAACATTTCTTTCACTTTTGTGTAGCGGACCCCCAAAATTGGGGTCGCTCTGCCTTAAATTTAAGGGCAGCCTGAGCAATAATTTGGCTCAGATTTTCTGATTCTTTAGATTGGACTCTGCTCTGCTGTGGTGTTGCCTGGGTGTATAGTTCCCCTTGACCTGCAGGTGGCGCTGTTGCCCAGGTCTTGGGTCGAACCACAGGTGGCATTGTAGCGTAATTGGGTGTCCTCTCTCGGCAGCCATACAGTGGGCGTGGTCTACCTGCTGTGCATGCCGGGAGAGGGTACATAAGGGGCAAATGCCATGAGGCGGAGAGATTGGCCGGGGGGATTCCAAGTGGGACCCCTGGTGGCGAGAGTCGCGCCCTTTGGCCCTGCTGGCCAGGGGTGTGTGAATTGGTCGAGAAGTCTCGGGCACCTTTAGCCCGAGGCTATAGTGTTCCAGGTAGGACCAGTACCTTCAACTGGGTCTACAACCAAACAATCAGAGTCCCAGGGCACCCGTGGGAGGGTGGCCCGCTCTGAAAGAGAGGAAACCAGGGGAGGACCTGTCCGGAGGATCGGTGAAGGAAGTCACTGTCTCAGGAGAGGCCTGGTTGCCTATCAGAGGGAAGGATTCCGTGAGTTGCACAATAGCTCCTGTGATGTGCCACACTGGCACTTATGGTCTCTAAAAGTTGCAGGCGCTAGAGAGTTCTAGATTCAGGAACTCAAGAATTCTGTGGCAGAGGATCTCCTGACGAAATCTAAAGTAACTGTTCGTGCTTCACTCCGGCTGCTAGAACCGTGAGAGGGATCTATCCGGGTGAGCAATACCCACTCAGGCTTGAGTGGTGATGAGGGTAAATTGGTGCCGCGTGCCTGAACCTACCTCCCTACCCAACTCTATCTCTATCTTCAACTTTTTCCCACTAAGTTCCAAGCAAGAAAAATAAACTTGTCTGTTGGAGTTTAAAACAGTCTGGACATTGGCCTTCTTTTAGGAAAGATAATAGACTTTTCCCTACACTCTAGGGAGGAGAACCAACGGAAGGAGGTAATTTGCTGCAGGACCCAAAAATTGTATGAACACTGCTCAACCTCTTATACCAGGAGGATACGGGCATGTGGCATGGTGTGCCCTACTCAGCAGGTGGAGGTAAGCAGGAGAAAAAGGGTCTGTGTGCTACATTTGATTAGTATTTGGCTGAAGCCATTTATTATCAATCAACTGTTTACTCTTTATAAATCATAATGGGAACAGAAATTACCCAAATTACCCTGATCAAAAGTTTACATACCTTGGTGATTTTGGCCTGATAACATGCACACAAGTTGACACAAAGGGGTCTGAATGGCTATTAAAGGTAACCATCCTCACCTGTGATCTGGTTGCTTGTAAATAGTGTGTGTATATAAAAGGACAATGCGTTTCTGGACTCCTGACAGACCCTTGCATCTTTTATCCAGTGCTACACTGACATTTCTGGATTCTGAGTCATTGGAAAAGCAAAAGCATTGTCAAAGGTTCTGCGGGAAAAGGTAATTGAACTGTATAAAACAGGAAAGGGATATAAAAAGATATCCAAGGAATTGAAAATGCCAATCAGCAGTGTTCAAACTCTAATCAAGAAGTGGAAAATGCGGGGTTCTGTTGAAACCAAACCACGGTCAGGTAGACCAACTAAAATGTCAGCCACAACTGCCAGGAAAATTGTTTGGGATGCAAGGAAAAACCCACAAATAACTTCAGGTGAAATACAGGACTCTGAAAATATGTGGTGTGGCTGTTTCAAGATGCACAATACGGAGGCACTTGAAGAAAGATGGGTTGCATGGTCAAGTCGCCAGAAGAAAACCATTACTACTTAAATGCCACAAAGTATCCTGCTTACAATACGCCATACAGCATAGAGACAAGCCTCAAACCTTCTGGCACAAGGTCATTTGGAGTGATGAGACCAAAATGTAGCTTTTAGGCCACAACCATAAACACTACATTTGGAGAGGAGTCAACAAGGCCTATGATGAAAGGTACGGAGGTGGTTCGCTGATGTTTTGGGAATGTGTGAGCTACAAAGCCGCAGGAAATTTGGTCAAAATGGTTGGCAAGATGAATGCAGTATGTGATCAAAAAATACTGGAGGAACATTTGCATTCATTAGCCAGGAAGCTGTGCATGGGACGTACTTGGACATTCCAACATGACAATGATCCAAAACACAAGGCCAAGTTGACCTGTCATTGGCTACAGCAGAATAAAGTGAAGGTTCTGGAGTGGCTATCTCCGTCTCCTGTAGACTTGTGCACAACGGAAAAATTTGTTTAGTTTCGGTTCGTTTCTTTTCAGTCCTGTTGATTCGTAATTTTTAGGGTTGTCCCGATACCACTTTTTTGAGACCGAGTACAAGTACCGATACTTTTTTCCAAGTACTCGCCGATACCGATTACCGATACTTTTTTTTCAATGTCATGTGACAGTTTGAAAGATGGGGACTGATAGGTGGCACTGACAGGTGGCACTTATGGGCACTGACTGGTGACTGGCGCTGATGGGCACTAATAGGTGGCTGGCAATGATAGAGGGCACTGATTGCACTGATAGGTGGCACTTATGGGCACTGATGGCACTGATAGGTGGCACTTGTGGGCAGTGATAGGTGGCACTGATAGGTGGCACTGATAGATGGCACTGAAAGGTGGCACTTATGGGCACTGATAGGTGGCACTTGTGGGCACTGATAGGTGGCACTTGTGGGCACTGATAGGTGGCACTTGTGGGCACTGATGGCACTTGTGGGCACTGATTGCACTGATAGATGGCACTGATTGCACTGAAAGGTGGCACTTGTGGGCACTTATGGGCACTGATAGATGGCACTTGTGGGCAGTGATAGGTGGCACTTGTGGGCAGTGATAGGTGGCACTTGTGGGCAGTGATAGCAGTGATAGGTGGCACTTGTGGGCACTGATAGATGGCACTGATTGCACTATCTGTGCAATCAGTGCCATCTATCAGTGCCCACAAGTGTCACCAATCCTGATACTAGTATCGGTATCGGGACAACCCTAGTAATTTTGCTAGACGGGATTTTTCGTGTTCGGACTAATTCGTACTTTCGGTAGAGTACATTGTTTTTTGTTGATTCTGGACACAACTCCTACTTTCGTAACTATTTTTGGGTTCGTTGATTCGTAATTTTCCATGTCTCTCTCACAACGACGCTGCCTATTATGCCTAATGTGCTTCGAATGGATTTGTACTTTTCTAAATACATAGCGGTTATTTGTAACGATTCGAAATCTCGTATTTTACTTTAGTTTTTTACATGCGGCTATAGCCTCCGCCCCTGTACACCATTTTGAGAGGAAGTTCAGCACGGTAAGGGAGAAGCAGAGAGCAGAGCAGAGTGTTATTGTGCTTCGAATGGATTCGTACGTTCGTAACTTTTTTCATAACGAATTATGCCGAAGACATTCGGGCATTCGCTATTTGCGATATAATTTTTTTTCGGATTCGGTTTTATTCGTAATTGCTTTGTTCGGAAATTCGAATGCTTCCGAATGTCCGAAAGTTGCTAAATTCGGACGAATTTTGATTTGTTACGAAACGAATTGCACAAGCCTAGTTTCCTGACCTCAATATCATTGAGCCACTCTGGGGAGATCTTAAAACGTGCAGTTCATGCAAGACAGCCCAAGAATTTTACAGGAATTGGAGGCTTTTTGGCAAGAGGAATGGGCAGATTTACCATCTGAGAGGATAAAGAGCCTCATCCACAAATACCACAAACGACTTCCAGCTCTCATTGATGTTAAAGGGGGCAATACACGGTATTAAGAACTGGGGTATGTAAACTTTTGATCAGGGTCTTTTGGGTAGTTTCTGTTGCCATTATGATTTAAAAAGAGTAAACAGAGTTGATTGATAATAAATGGCTTCAGCCAAACACTAACCACGAGTGGAAGAAAAGTTTTTGTGCTATCATTCATATCCTCTGAAAAATGGCCAAGAAATCATATATTATGCCAGGGCATGTAAACTTATGAGCACAACTAATATATATATATATATATATATATATATACACACACACACACATGCACAGTATCTCACAAAAGTAAGTACACACCTCACATTTTTGTAAATATTTTATTATATCTTTTCATGTGACAACACTGAAGAAATGACACTTGCTACAATGTAAAGTAGTTAGTGTACAGCTTGTATAACAGTGAAAATTTGCTGTCCCCTCAAAATAACTCAACACAGCCATTAATGTCTAAACCGCTGGCAACAAAAGTGAGTGCACCCCTAAGTGAAAATGTCCAAACTGGACCCAATTAGCCATTTTCCCTCCCCGGAGTCATGTGACTTGTTAGTGTTACAAGGTCTCATATGTGAATGGAGAGCAGGTGTGTTAAAATTGGTGTTATCACTCTCACTCTCTCATACTGATCACTGGAAGTTAAACATGGCACCTCATGGCAATGAACTCTCTGAGGATCTGAAAAAAATAATTGAGTGCACGTGCTCAGTGTCATATCCAGAGGTTGTCTTTGGAAAAAAGACGTATGAGTGCTGCCAGTATTGCTGCAGAGTTTGAAGGGATGGGGGGTCAGCCTGTCAGTGCTCAGACCATACGCCGCACACTGCATCAAATTGGTCTGCATGCCGGTCATCCCAGAAGGAAGTCTCTTCTAAGCTCCCCAGATGCACAAGAAAGCCAGCAAACAGTTTGCTGAAGACAAGCAGACTAAGGACATGGATTACTGGAACCATGTCCTGTGGCCTGATGACACCAAGATAAACTTATTGGGTTCAGATGGTGTCAAGCGTGTGTGGCAGCAACCAGGTGAGGAGTACAAAGACAAGTGTGTTCTGCCTACAGTCAAGCATGGTGGTGGGGATGTCATAGTCTGCATGACTGCTGCCGGCACTGGGGAGCTACAGTCCATTGAGGGAACATGAATGCCTACATGTACTGTGATATACTGAAGCAGAACATGGTCCCCTCTCTTTGGAGACTGAGCCGCAGGGCAGTATTTCAACATAACGACCCCAAACACACCTCCAAGATGACCACTGCCTTGCTAAAGAAGTTGAGGGTAAAGGTGATGAACTGGCCAAGCATGTCTCCAGACCAAAACCCTATTGAGCATCTGTGAGGCATCCTCAAATGGAAGGTGGAAAAGCGCAAGGTCTCTAACATCCACCAACTCCGTGATGATGTCATGGAGGAATGGAAGAGGACGGCAACCTGTGAAACTCTGGTGAACTCCATGCCCAAGAAGGTTAAGGCAGTGCTGGAAAATAATGGTGGCCACACAAAATATTGACGCTATGGGGTGCACTCACTTTTGTTGCCAGTGGTTTAGACATTAATGGCTGTGTTGAGTTATTTTGAGGGGACAGCAAATTTACACTGTTATACAAGCTGTACATTGTAGCAAAGTGTAATTTCTTCAGTGTTGTCACATGAAAAGATATAATAAAATATTTACAAAAATGTGAGGGGTGTACTCATTTTTTGTGATACTGTGTGTGTGTGTGTATGTATGTACGTATGTATGTATGTGTGTGTATGTATATATATATATATTGTGAGGGGGTTAGCTCGGCAGCGGGTGTGTGTGACCCCCGAGATGGGCTCCCCACACAAAAACAGGCCCAGCAAACGGAGGTTGTGGTTTTCAAAATCAAAAAGGTGCGGTTTATTTTCTATTTACAGTGACAAAACACAGCAAAGCAAAAGAAACCTAAACAAAATAAATCCTGGTCAACTTGACCTCTGACTAAACATACAGGTTTCCTAACTAACAACTGGGATCAGCCTAGTGCTGTCCTAGTCCCTAAGTCCCTGGTTTTAAATGTCCAAGCAAATAGCCACACAGGCTTTGTCTCACCGCACAGGGGTTCACTCTCCCTAGACAGTCCACACAGGTCTGGGTCCAGGCATGAGCTAACATCTAATGAAGCTGGGAGTTCTTATAGAGGCCTAAATGAGCTGACAAGCTTCAGCTGGTCTCATCAACTCCCTGTCTGCACGACGCCCCACACTCTCCCTAGAGGTATGAGTCATCCATGAGCCCACTAGCCTTATACAACTCTCCACCTAGTTGTATAAGTCGGCGTAAAGCCTGAATCTGGGCGAAATATATCTACCCCCCTGGATGCAACCAGGTGACTTTACCTTCCTGCTGTCACAATATATATATATATATATATATATATATATATATATTGTGACAGCAGGAAGGTAAAGTCACCTGGTTGCATCCAGGGGGGTAGATATATTTCGCCCAGATTCAGGCTTTACGCCGACTTATACAACTAGGTGGAGAGTTGTATAAGGCTAGTGGGCTCATGGATGACTCATACCTCTAGGGAGAGTGCTGGGCGTCGTGCAGGCAGGGAGTTGATGAGACCAGCTGAAGCTTGTCAGCTCGTTTAAGGCCTCTATAAAAACTCCCAGCTTCATTAGGTGTTTGCTCATGCCTGGAACCAGACCTGTGTGGACTGTCTAGGGAGAGTGAACCCCTGTGCGGTGAGACAAAGCCTGTGTGGCTATTTGCTTGGACATTTAAAACCAGGGACTTAGGGACTAGGACAGCACTAGGCTGATCCCAGTTGTTAGTTAGGAAACCTGTATGTTTAGTCAGAGGTCAAGTTGACCAGGATTTATTTTGTTTATGTTTCTTTTGCTTTGCTGTGTTTTGTCACTGTAAATAGAAAATAAACCGCACCTTTTTGATTTTGAAAACCACAACCTCCGTTTGCTGGGCCTGTTTTTGTGTGGGGAGCCCATCTCGGGTGTCACACACACCCGCTGCCGAGCTAACCCCCTCACAGTTGGTGGAGAACCAGTGGCAGTTTTTTTTTAAGCCAGCATGGAGGAGATACTGAAGCAGCTGGCTCTAGCAAATGCCAATCAACAGCAGACAAATGCAGGTTTGCAAAAGAGCCTTGCAGCTCAACAACAGAACTTTGCAGCCCAGCAGCAAGCTCATCAACAGAGCCTTGCAGCCCAGCAGCAAGCTCATCAACAGAGCCTTGCAGCCCAGCAGCAGACAAACGCAACTTTGCAACAGAGTCTGGAGGCTCAGCAACAAGCCCAGCAGCAATCTGAGGCCCGCTTCATAGACCTGTTACAGAAGCAAGAGCAGAGACTACAACAACAGATGGAAGCAGCAATGCAGCAACGTCCGCAGACCAGTGAGGAAAGCCGTCCCACTAATACCGCGTCCTTTGGGGTGAGTCGTTTATTGACAAAAATGACTGGAGAGGATGATCCAGAGGTATTTTTGACCACATTTGAAAGGACCGCTGAAAGAGAAAAGTGGCCTGAGGAGCAGTGGGCTGGACTGGTGGCTCCTCTGTTAACTGGTGAATCGCAGAAAGCTTACTATGACCTAGAGCCTAACCAAGCAAAAGACTATGCAATGCTAAAAGCTGAAATATTGGCAAGGCTGGGTGTCACCCAGGCTGTCCGGGCTCAGCGTGTGCATAACTGGACTTTCCAGCTTGGAAAACCCCCCAGGTCTCAAATGTATGATCTCATTCACCTGAGCAGAAAGTGGCTACAGCCAGAGACTTTGTCCGCACCAAAGATTGTGGAACGTGTTGTAATGGATCGGTTTTTGAGAGCTCTTCCTACTGCCATCCAAAAGTGGGTAAGCCATGGAGACCCAGAGACGGCCGATGGTCTTGTGGATCGTGTGGAGAAATACTTGGCTACAGAGAACCTGACGGCCTCTTCCAGAGACACTCGGACTTTCCACCCTAAGACCAGACCATCCCCAGGGGCGGATAAGAGGATTCCAAGGGGTGAGGGTGGAGAGAGTGAGAGGGTGGGAGCTCTACCCCAAGTTTGGCGAGAACAGCCTGGGAAATCAGCGGCTCAAGAGGCCGCAAGAAGGATCGTTTGCTACCGCTGCCGGCAAGCGGGACATATTGCAGCCAATTGCCCGGTTGTGGAGGAACCCATGCAGTGTGACTTTCTGACGGGCAGACGTCAGTCGCTGTGTGCGACAGTCGCATGCACTGCCATTCGAGGAACTGAGAAACATTTATGCAAAATGTGTGTTAATGGTAGAAATGTTGTGGTATTGCTGGATTCAGGTAGCCTTGTGACCCTGATAAAGGCTGAGTTAGTTAAAACAGAGGTCTCTGGGAATAGCAAGGTAGCTGTTATTTGTGTGCATGGGGACACCCGAGAGTATCCAGTGACTACAGTGTGTTTCGAGACCCCCAAAGGTACCCTCTCTCATCCAGTGGGCTTAGTATCTCAGTTACCGCATGATGCCATTGTGGGAAGGGATTTTCCGAAGTTCTGGGAACTGTGGGATGATCCTGAGCCCCCCACTGGTGCCCCTATGTACCAGGAATGTGATAGCCAGAACTCCCCTGAGAGTGGTGAGGACTCTCCGGAATTTCCCTTATCAGTATTGGCAGGGGAGACTCAAGAAACTGGAGAGGAGCCCACCTCCTCAGACGAAAACCTACCGTCTGTGGAGTTTTCTGATCTTGAGGTTCACAGGGAAAACTTTGCCACAGAACAGTTGAAAGACCCCGCCCTAATAAAGGCACGGGAAAACGTAGTGAAAATAGATGGCGAGTTAGTGAACCCAGATAATACCTGCACTTACCCATACTTCAGCGTAGAGAAGGACCTACTGTATCGGGTGGCAAAAAGGGCAGAAGAAACCGTTGAGCAGCTTGTGGTGCCCAAACCTTACAGGAAGTTGGTGTTGGAGTTGGCCCATGGGCACATTCTTGGAGGTCATCTGGGGACAGAGAAAACCCGAGAGAGGGTATTACAGAGATTCTATTGGCCGGGGGTGATGAAGGACATAGAAAATTATTGTTCCTCCTGCCCTGTGTGTCAGAGGTCGGCCCCGATGCCACATTTCCGTAGCCCGCTGGTCCCTCTACCCATCATTGAGGTCCCGTTTGAGAGGATCGCCATGGATTTGGTAGGTCCTATAATCAAGTCCGCTAGGGGGCACCAGTACATATTAGTTATAATGGACTATGCCACCCGTTATCCAGAAGCGATCCCTCTCCGAAATACCTCGGCCAAAACCATAGCCAAAGAGCTATCTCTTGTGTTTAGCCGGGTGGGTATTTGTAAAGAACTGCTTACGGACCAAGGTACACCCTTTATGTCCCGGGTTATGAAGGAGCTGTGTAAATTGTTCAAAGTGACGCAATTACGTACATCTGTGTATCACCCCCAAACCGATGGGCTGGTTGAAAGGTTCAACAAAACCCTAAAACAAATGTTGAAGAAAGTGGTGGATAGAGATGGAAAGGATTGGGACTGTCTACTTCCTTATCTGATGTTTGCTATTAGGGAGGTGCCCCAATCCTCTACGGGATTCTCCCCCTTTGAGTTACTGTATGGGAGACACCCAAGAGGGCTGTTGGATATTGCCAAGGAAACTTGGGAAAGTGAGAGTTCTCCCCACAGGAGTGTGATTGAGCATGTCGCCCTGATGCAAGACCGAATTGCACAGGTAATGCCCATCGTGAAGGAACATTTGGCCCAAGCGCAGTTAGCACAGCAGAGAGTGTACAACCGTGGAGCCAAGACCCGTACCTTTTCCCCGGGGGATAGGATACTGGTACTTGTCCCTACGGTTGAAAGTAAATTCCTTGCCAAATGGCAAGGCCCCTACGAGATAATGGAAAAAGTGAGCGAAGTGAATTACAAGGTCAGACAACCAGGAAGGCGAAAGCCCGAACAGATCTATCACGTTAATCTGTTGAAAGCCTGGAGGGATAGAGAGTCCCTAGTCGCAGACACTTGGTCACCAGCTCAAACTGGTTGCGTGATTCCGGAGGTTGGAATAGCAGCCACCTTGTCACAACCCCAACAACAGGAGGTTAAGGAGTTTGTGCTTCGCAACAAGGAGGTATTCTCTGAGCTGCCGGGACAAACATCTGGGGTAGAGCATGACATCATTACCCCGCCCGGTGAAAGGGTGAAGTTAAAACCCTATCGGATCCCAGAGGCCCGACGGGAGGCAATACGGGAGGAAGTACAGAAAATGCTGAACTTAGGGGTGATAGAGGAGTCCCAAAGTGATTGGTCTAGTCCCATTGTGTTGGTGCCTAAACCGGATGGGAGCTGGCGATTTTGTAACGATTTTCGACAGTTGAACAAAGTTACAAAATTTGACACCTACCCCATGCCACGTATAGATGAGTTGATCGACCGGCTGGGAACAGCCCGATACATGACGACTCTTGACCTCACAAAAGGGTATTGGCAAATCCCCCTGGCCAAGTCGGCCAAAGAGAAAACCGCATTTGTAACCCCAGACGGGGCGTTCCAATATAAAAGAATGCCGTTCGGGTTACAGAATGCGCCGGCCACATTCCAGCGGAAAATGGACCAGATGCTGAGGCCCCATCGGAAGTATGCTGCGGCTTACCTGGATGACATAATTGTCCATAGCACAGATTGGGCCTCACATCTGCCAAAAGTGCAAGCAGTCCTGGACTCTGTTCGGGAAGCGGGGTTTACGGCTAACCCCAAGAAGTGTACCATTGGGCAGGAGGAGGCCAAATATCTTGGGTACACCATTGGGAGGGGAGTAATAAAACCCCAACTCAACAAAGTCGAGGCCATCCAGAGTTGGCCACGTCCTAACAGCAAGAAGCAGGTACGAGCCTTTCTGGGAATCGCTGGGTATTATCGGCGATTCATTCCCCACTTTGCTTCTAAGGCTGTGCCCCTAACCAACCTGACGAAGGGGAAAGGGTCGGTCATGATTAAATGGACCCCCGAGGCTGAGGCCGCATTCCAATTCTTGAAACAAGCCTTATGTAGCCAGCCAGTGTTGTACTCACCCGACTTCTCTAAAGACTTTGTCGTACAAAGTGATGCGTCAGATGTGGGGTTAGGAGCAGTATTGTCCCAGGTCTGGAACGGGGAAGAGCACCCAGTCATTTACCTCAGCAGGAAGTTGAAGTCCCATGAGGTAAATTACGCCACCGTTGAAAAGGAGTGTTTAGCGGTGAAGTGGGCTCTAGATTCCCTTCGGTACTACCTGCTAGGTAGGCACTTTGACATGGTTACGGATCACGCTCCGTTAAAGTGGATGGCTCAAAACAAGGAAACAAATAGAAGAGTGAATAGGTGGTTCCTGGCCCTCCAGGAATTCAACTTCACAGTAAAGCATCGCCCTGGCGTTCAAATGGGGAATGTGGATGCTTTGTCTCGAGTACATGAATGCCTGATTGCTGGTGTTCCAACCCCGAGGTTAAAACAAGAGGGGGGGGTATGTGACAGCAGGAAGGTAAAGTCACCTGGTTGCATCCAGGGGGGTAGATATATTTCGCCCAGATTCAGGCTTTACGCCGACTTATACAACTAGGTGGAGAGTTGTATAAGGCTAGTGGGCTCATGGATGACTCATACCTCTAGGGAGAGTGCTGGGCGTCGTGCAGGCAGGGAGTTGATGAGACCAGCTGAAGCTTGTCAGCTCGTTTAAGGCCTCTATAAAAACTCCCAGCTTCATTAGGTGTTTGCTCATGCCTGGAACCAGACCTGTGTGGACTGTCTAGGGAGAGTGAACCCCTGTGCGGTGAGACAAAGCCTGTGTGGCTATTTGCTTGGACATTTAAAACCAGGGACTTAGGGACTAGGACAGCACTAGGCTGATCCCAGTTGTTAGTTAGGAAACCTGTATGTTTAGTCAGAGGTCAAGTTGACCAGGATTTATTTTGTTTATGTTTCTTTTGCTTTGCTGTGTTTTGTCACTGTAAATAGAAAATAAACCGCACCTTTTTGATTTTGAAAACCACAACCTCCGTTTGCTGGGCCTGTTTTTGTGTGGGGAGCCCATCTCGGGGGTCACACACACCCGCTGCCGAGCTAACCCCCTCACAATATATATATATATATATATATGAGCAGGGGGTGTGCTAAAAGGCCTAACAAAACACACACTTAGCGCCAGATCAATCTGACAGAACCTTAGGTAGCATATACACCATAAGTGAGTAATAAAATATCTTTCACAAAATATTTTAAAATGCTAAGCAGCTCTTTAAATGGTAAAATATATAAAAAAGAGTGATAAAACAATAAAACAGTTCAAAAATCTGGATCATCAGTTTAGACAAAGCAGTGCTAAAAATTAAGACAATGATAGACTCGTGGTGAAAACCACTGAAATAAAGTCCAGAACATAGTAATGTGATGTATCCAGTTCAGAGTAATAAAGGTGAGTATCAACAATTGTCCAAGTGTGCACCTTCCATCACCAGAGACATTAATTGCAATCCACCGCGTGATGAATAATCCCCTTAGGGGTTCAAACTTAGAGGCACGAATAAAATAAGCCTTAAGTAAGATTATGCATCAGCTACTCTGTTATGAAACGTCACCTCCCAGCAGGATCCACCAGTGTATTGGGCTCCAAAGCAGGTCATAAAATAGCAAGAGATAGCAACACAATAGTGTAATCCTGTTTATTTCAACACTGTTTCCCATACAGCAGAAGACCCCTTTAACCTAACTACGTACAATTAACAGCAGTAAAATGAGCAAAGAATGGCCCAAGAGGGCGCTATCTCCATAATCCAGCCGTCACATGGAGAGTGTGTGTATCCTCGCAGATCCTGCAGACACTTCCGGGTGGGAGCAATGGATGGTGGAGCGCAGACTTGGAGCGCAAACGTCACTTCCGGGTCGTGGGTTGTCGTGGTTATGTCCTGACGCGTTTCGTCACCTGACTTCAACAGAGGACGTAACATCACGACATTACTGCCGTCCTTAAATCCCTATGCCCATAGAGCAGCCACCAATAAGCGTCCTCTGCAACAGATGACAGGCGCTACATTCTGTCGCCTTATTGGATGCTGACGGTGCATTGCTAAAGCGGAGAGCACGGGGGATTGTGAAAACAACATTATCACATATAAAACTTTAAAAGAATAACAGCACTTAGTAAAAGTTAATAAATCCATATAAGCAAGGTAGGTATTCTGTCTAGAAAAAAGAACAATACATAGACGAAATAATACTAGTAATCAATTTCAACAATAATAAACAAGTGTATCATAGCAACCTAATCTGTAACCATATGGGAGCTAGCTGACTTATCAGATGTAGGAATGGATAAGCGCACCGGATATGGAACAAGGTGTGCCTGTGAATCAATACAGATAGGAATGCTTAGATATATTATTGTGAGAGAATGTGTCGTCAACAGCCTGGACCGTAGAATTAGCAGTCTCTATTTAAATGGCTGTTGCATGAAAAAAAATGAGAACAATTAATATATGTTAAAAACACACGTAAGATTTGAACTGTATAGAATCATACAGTAAAAATAGATATAATCCATGAGGAATGTGTAGAATAATATGATGTAATAAAAAATATCAATATATTAGAAATATATATATCTAATAAAAATATATAAAATCCATATTAATCAGTACATATAAATAAAAATAGGATGAACCACATATAAGGAGAGGAACTTGAACTAAGATATTAAAACACAGAAAATTATTAAAGTCAAAACTATGTGTAAAAGAAGAGATATATTTAAAATGAATAAATATATGTCTTAAAATAATTGGTGTACACATAGCATCTGATCGTGGAAGAACCATAATGGAGGAGGGAATTTGGTATGTGAGTGAGACGTAATGTTGACTGATATCATAGTGGAATATGTGGATCAATAATCACTAATGAAACAGTTTATATCTAGATCAACATTTAACCCTTTAGGCGACAAAGTATCAATCAAGAAAATCCATTGGGTCTCACGTTTGGAGAGTTCTCTTACTAGGTTTGATCCTCCCCAAAAGGGCTTGAGGTGATCAATACCTCAAAATTTTAACCCTAAAGGATCCTGGTTGTGGTGGAGCTTAAAGTGTAGTGACACATTATGGTCTTTGAAGCCTATTTTGATATTGGCAATGTGCTCAGCGATACGGATCCTCAGAAGTCTCTTGGTACGGCCAATGTAGATTAAACCACATGGACATTGGAGAGCATATACTACATATGCCGTATTGCATGTAATGAATTCTTTTATTCTGAATTCCTTTTGATTTGAAGTAGATGTGAACTTATCCAGTACTCTTATCGGTACTCACTTCCCTGCATGCCCGACACTTTCTGCATGCGTAGAAGCCATCCTGGTCCCAGAAGGAGGGGGTCTGGATGGGGGATCGATAACTTTTTTGACAATTCTGTCAACATAATTGGGTGATCTTCTATATATAAACCCAGGATTTGTGGGTAATGAAAGTTTAAGTACCCTGTCCATCAGTAGGACATGCCAGTGGTTGGTGAAAATATCTTCCACTTCCTTGTACTGAGAATGAAAGCCAGAAACTAAGCTCCATTCTTGATTTTTTGTGTTAGGAGTGTGGTTGGACTCAGTCAAAAGATCATCTCTTGGAACTTTAGCAATCTCATCAATGATCCGGTCTAGGATTTCTACGCGATAGCCCTTTTCCACAAATTTTTTCTTTATCACCATAGCCTGTGACTGGTAATCCTCATTTTCTGTACAGTTTCTTCTTATCCTGGTCAGCTGACCCTTAGGGATGTTTCTTAGCCATAAAGGGTGGTGTCCACTTTGCATAGGGAGATAGCTGTTGGAGTCTGTGGGTTTAAAATATACTGAGGTGCCCAATTTATCTCCGCGTCTGTATATGTTGACATCAAGGAAATGGATATTAGTATCACTGATTTCACAGGTAAGTTTGATATTGTTGGTGTTGTTATTAAGTTCTTCCAGAAATGTTTGTAAAGAGGATAATAAGCCTGACCAGATGAAGAAGAGGTCATCAATATACCTTCTGTATAGTAGAAGTGAGTCTCTCTTGGTCGCAAAGATAGTCTTGTCCTCCCATTCGCCCATGAAGAGGTTCGCAATGCTTGGGGCGAACTTAGCGCCCATAGCAACACCGCGTTTCTGTAAGTAAAAATTACCGTTATACCAAAAGTAATTGTGCCCCAGACAGAAGTCAAGGGCATTTCTTATGAAAACCTTGTGGTTATGTGTGATGTCGTCCCTCTGACACAGGGCCCAATTTAAAGCTAGCAGAGCATCATCATGCTGAATAATTGTATACAGGGAAGAGACATCAGCCGTTACCAAATATACTTCAGTTCTTCCTGTCAGGTCAATTGTTTGCAGAAGTTGTAATAGTTTTTTTGTATCCCGTAGATAAGCTTTAGTCATAACCACACTTTTCTGAAGGAACACATCTAGGTATTGTCCAACCCGTGCTGAAATATCCCATTCACGATAGGACTTCCGGGAGGACAATGCACATCCTTATGGATTTTTGTCAGAGTGTAAATTGTCGGTATCCTACTACTGCTTGGGATCAAGAATTTCCTTTATCTGTGAGGACCCACTTCGAGTATCCAGATTCGACCAGTATTTTTAAATCAGACTCATCTCGTGTAATTGCTTATGGTAAAATTCCTTAGTAAGTAAAACAATTCCTCCTCCTTTATCTGCAGGTTGTATCACCAAATCTTTCAGTTTTTCCAGCAGTTCAGTCCCCTCCTGTATGTGGCGTGGGTTTACGTCTTTTTTGGGGACTAAGCCCTCAAGGTCTCGTAGAACTAAGCCTTTAAAAACATCAACCTGCTGATTTGCGACATTGAGGGGATTAAAAGGTGACTCATTGCGTAGTCCGCTGTCAGTGGGAACAGATGCTAAGTTGGTGATTGGTTCTGAATTTTTATTTAAAAAGTATTTCTTAACCACTTGACCACTGGGCACTTAAATCCCCTTAATAACCAGACCAATTTTCAGCTTTCGGTGCTCTCACATTTTGAATGAAAATTACTCAGTCATACAACACTGTACCTATATGAATTTTTTGTCCTTTTTTTCACACAAATAGAGCTTTCTTTTGGTGGTATTTAATCACCGTTGGGTTTTTTATTTTCTGCGCTATAAGAGAAAAAAGACTGAAAATTCTGTAAAAAAAAGATTTTTTTTTTCATTTCTGTTATAAAATTTAGCAAATTACTATTTTTTCTTCATAAATTTTGGCCAAAATTTATACTGCTACACATCTTTGGTAAAAATAAGTACAAATTGGTGCATATTATTTGGTCTTTGTGAAAGTTATAGAGTCCACAAGCTATGGTGCCAATATCTGAAAATTGATCACACCTGAAGTACTGACGGCCTATCTCATTTCTTGAGACCCTAATATGCCAGAAAAGTACAAATACCCCCCAAATTACCCCTTTTTGGAAATAAGACATTCCAAGGTATTTAGAAAGAGGCATTGTGAGTTTTTTGAAGTTGTCATTTTTTCCCACAATTCTTTGCAAAATCAAGATTTTTTTTTTCTCTTTTTTTTTTTTTCACAAAATTGTCATATTAGCAGGTTATTTCTCACACACAGCATATGCATACCACAAATTACACCCCAAAACACATTCTGCTATTACTCCCGAGTATGGCGATACCACATGTGTGAGACTTTTACACAGCGTGGCCACATACAGAGGCCCAACATGCAGGGAGCACCATCAGGCGTTCTGGAGCACCCAGGCCAATTCTGACATTTCTCTCCTACATGTAAAAATCATCATTTGTTTGCTAGAAAATTACATAGAACCCCAAAACATTATATATGTTTTTTTAGCAAAGACCTTAGAGAATATAATGGTGGTCGTTGCAACTTTTTATCTCGCACGATATTTGCGCAGCAATTTTTTAACGCGTTTTTTACGGGAAAAAAATGTTTTGTGCTAAAAAAAAAACCCAGTAAAGTTAGCCCAATGTTTTTACATAATGTGAAAGATGAAGTTACGCCGAGTAAATAGATACCTAACATGTCACCCTTCAAAATTGCACACGCTCGTGGAATGGCGCCAAACTTCGCTACTTAAAAATCCCCATAGGCGACGTTTTAAATATTTTTACTGGTTACATGTTTTGAGTTACAGAGGAGATCTAGGGCCAGAATTATTGCTCTCGCTCTAACGTTCGCAGAGATACCTCACATGTGTGGTTTGAACACCGTTTTCATATGTGGGCGGGACTTACGTATGCGTTCGCTTCTGTATGCGAGCTCACGGGGACAGGGGCGCTTAAAAAAATATATATTTTTTTTTATTGTTCATTTTACTTTATTTATTTTAGTTTGACATGTTTTTCCGCCCCAAAATTTTTTTGATCACTTTTATACCTATTACAAGGAACGTAAACATCCCTTGTAATAGGAATATGGCATGACAGGTCCTCTTCACAGTGAGATATGGGGTCAATAGGACCCCACATCTCACCTCTAGGCTGGGAAGCCTGAAAAAAAAAACAAAAAAAACAAAAACAATCCTGGCTTTGATCGTAGCGGTGAGTCGGTAGAAGCACCGGAGGGTGGCGGGGGGGGGGACATCCCCTCTCGCCTCCCGTAAGAATGATCAAGCGGCAGAACAGCCGCTATGATTGTTGTTATGGTGTAGGGAATCGCCGGCTGAAAAAGCTGATATCTGAATGATGCCTGTAGCTGCACCCATTATTCAGATATCCCCGCACATAGTCAAGGACGTCATATGACGGCCGGCGGGCGGGAAGTGGTTATTGCGGAGTATTGCCGGGCATTGCGGAGTATTGCCGGGCATTGCGGAGTATTGCCGGGCATTGCGGAGTATTGCAGGGTATTGCACGGGGTATTGCACAGGGGGTATTGCAGAGTATTGTGCAGGGTATTGCAGAGTATTGTGCAGGGTATTGCAGAGTATTGTGCAGGGTATTGCAGAGTAATGCGCAGGGTATTGCAGGGTATTGCGCAGGGTATTGCAGAGTATTGCGCAGGGTATTGCAGAGTATTGCGCAGGGTATTGCAGAGTATTGCGCAGGGTATTGCAGAGTATTGCACCAGGGTATTGCAGAGTATTGCACCAGGGTATTGCAGAGTATTGCACCAGGGTATTGCAGAGTGTATTGCACCAGGGTATTGCAGAGTGTATTG
The DNA here is from genome assembly GCA_029206835.1 of Rana muscosa. Lineage (NCBI taxonomy): Eukaryota > Metazoa > Chordata > Amphibia > Anura > Ranidae > Rana > Rana muscosa. The sequence continues at coordinate 592,407,057 of CM055116.1, read as the reverse complement.
CACCAGGGTATTGCAGAGTATTGCACCAGGGTATTGCAGAGTATTGCACCAGGGTATTGCAGAGTATTGCACCAGGGTATTGCAGAGTATTGCACCAGGGTATTGCAGAGTATTTTGCAGAGTATTGCGCAGGGTAATTTGCAGAGTATTGCGCAGGGATGGCTGAGCAGGGATGGATGGATTGCTGGATCTGTGACTGCAATTGTCACAGATCCAGCCCACAGCTGACATGGGGGAGGGAGCTGACATGATCCGCTCCCTCCCCTCTCCTCTCACACTGTACCGATCGGTACAGAGAGGGGAGAGAGGAACCAGCGTCATCACATGACGTCGGTCTGTTTACAAGTGATTGCTCCGTCATTTGACGGAGCGATCACGTGGTAAACGGCCGCTATCAGGCGGTCACGGAGATTCCCGTGTGCGCGCCCCAGGGGGCGCGCGGGAGCGCGATTCTGGGAGGACGTTATATAACGTCCTCCCAGAGTTAAGCAACCACCTTGTCGACGTTATTTGTCGGCAGGTGGTTGCCAAGTGGTTAATATTCAATTTTCTCATGTATTTATGTACATCAATAAAAATATCAAACTTATTGACTGGTCTTTTCAGACCACATTTTAGGCCGAGATGCAGAATATTAGTTTCTTTATGTGTCAGCTGGACATCTGTAAGGTTGAAGATTCCACCTATTCCTTTTCTCTCTTTTTTCTTGAGCCTTCGCCCAGCTCTGCATCCTCTTGGTCTCCTCTCCTTTGGCCTTGATATGGGGTTTGTTCCCTCTCCCACCATGGTGGTTCTCTCCACTGGGGGCCCCTCTGGTCGTGTGTTGGCTAAGAGTGCATCAGAGGTCTTCCTCTCGGGGGGGGGATAACCTCGACCCCTTTTCTGCCATCCTCTCCCCCTCCCTAAAAAAGGGCGTGGGGATTGGTATCTCTCCCTATCTTCATATTGTTGTAATGTATCGTATCTATTGTGTACCGGTACTTGATATTGATTGTTATATGAGGTATGGTACTGTGGATGTGTGGGACCACCTCTAGAGGATCTTCCTCTCCCCTGAGTGATCTGAATATGGAAGTGGCACAGGTTGAAAACCCTTTAGAGAGACCACAGCATTCCAACACTCAGGATATACCCGCAAGAGATCAACAGAGAACATTGGTACCCCCATACCCTCCAGTAGGACAATCTACCCCCATTAGGAATGGTATTTATCAGGGGAGAGGAAGATCCTCTAGGAGGTGGTCCCACACATCCACAGTACCATACCTCATATAACAATCAATATCAAGTACCGGTATACAATAGATACGATACATTACAACAATATGAAGATAGGGAGAGATACCAATCCCCACGCCCTTTTTTAGGGAGGGGGAGAGGATGGCAGAAAAGGGGTCAAGGTTATCCCCCCCGGAGAGGAAGACCTCCGATGCACTCTCAGCCAACACACGACCAGAGGGGCCCCCAGTGGAGAGAACCACTGTTGACGACACATTCTCTCACAATAATATATCTAAGCATTCCTATCTGTATTGATTCACAGGCACGCCTTGTTCCATATTCGATGCGCTTATCCATTCCTACATCTGATAAGTCAGCTAGCTCCCATATGGTTACAGATTAGCTTGTTATGATACACTTGTTTATTATTGTTGAAATTGATTATTAGTATTTCGTCTATGTATTGTTCTTTTTTCTAGACAGAATACCTGCCTTGCTTATATGGATTTATTAACTTTTACTAAGTGCTGTTATTCTTTTAAAGTTTTATATGTGATAATGTTGTTTTCACAATCCCCGTGCTCTCCGCTTTAGCAATGCACCGTCAGCGTCCAATAAGGTGACAGAATGTAGCGCCTGTCATCTGTTGCAGAGGACGCTTATTGGTGGCTGCTCTATGGGCATAGGGATTTAAGGACCGCGGGAACATCGTGACGTTATGCCCTCTGTTGAAGTCAGATGACGAAACGCGTCAGGGGGTAACCACGACAACCCACGACCCGGAAGTGACGTTTGCGCTCCAAATCTGCGCTCCACCATCCATTGCTCCCACCCGGAAGTGTCTGCAGGATCTGCGAGGATACACACACTCTCCATGTGACTGCTGGATTATGGTGATAGTGCCCTCTTGGGCCATTCTTTGCTCATTTTACTGCTGTTAATTGTACGTAGTTAGGTTAAAGGGGTCTTCTGATGTATGGGAAACAGTGTTGAAATAAACAGGATTACACTATTGTGTTGCTATCTCTTGTTATTTTATGACCTGCTTTGGAGCCCAATACACTGGTGGATCCTGCTGGGAGGTGACGTTCCATAACAGAGTAGCTGATGCATCATCTTACTTAAGGCTTATTTTAATCGTGCCTCTGGTGAGTTTGAACCCCTAAGGGGATTATCACGCGGTGGATTGCAATTAATGTCTTTGGTGATGGAAGGTGCACACTTGGACAATTGTTGATACTCACCTTTACTACTCTGAACTGGATACATCACATTACTACGTTCTGGGCTTTATTTCAGTGGTTTTCACCACGAGTCTATCATTGTCTTAATTTTTAGTGCTGCTTTGTGTAAACTGATGATCCAGATTATTGAACTGTTTTATTGTTTTATCACTCTTTTTATATATATATATATATATATATATATATATATTATATATATATATATATATATATATATATATATATATAAAGGAGAAAAACGTAGGGATTGCTGCACAATTTTTTTTATATTAAATCAAAAATATGAAAGATTACATAATGTCCATAACAAGCAAGATATACGTTAGATATATCAACTTATACAACACTTTCCTTTCCCTGCAGGCTTGTCGGTTAATGGTAGTATTGATCAGGAGACTTCCTGGGACCAATACTCCACTTTTATACAGCACTTTCTTTGTTGAGTCATTTGGTGCTCCTACCCTTCTGGTGAAGGCCGACATCGAGTCTGCCTTTTGCTTCTTTCCTGTACACTGACTGTTCCATCCCAACAACATGGAAGGTCCAGCTCATCTCCTGTCCTTTTGGGCGTTGAGATTGACATTGTGGAGATGGTCTGTCGACTCCCTCGGGTTAAATAGCTTCTATGGCTGTAGCAGCTTCAATCTTTTTGGGCCTTCTTGTTTTCACACTGCACGTACCTCTGATGGGCAGTGCCTTCTGTGGGCGTCTTGAAATGTATGTCAGATACACGTAATTATGTACAAATTATCAGTCCCCTGTGATGACTTGGAAGCACGGTTGTCCTTCTTGCACCCCTCTAATGGTCATTCTTTGATAAATGGAGGAATTGCCAAACTCACAGCTGGAGTTTTACAGGGCTGCATTCAGCTCCTGTAGCTTTGGCATTTTCTCCCAGGGTGACTGGTCTTCTGAACCTTGGATGGTCTTATGTGCCCAACTCTTTTTGTTGTGTAACATGATGCTGTTAGAGCTCTTGCTTCATGTGACGACAGTGGAAAAAAAAAATCGATGGAAAAATAGCAGAGTAGGCAGAGTAGGCGAGTGTTTTTTTGGACTGAGGAGTGTGATACAAGTGGTTATCTGCCTCTCAGCACGCTCTCCAATCTTTGTTCCCCCTGCTGTGTTTTTCCTGGTGCTTGGATGTCTTCAGTTGACTGGTTTCAGATGTAGCTAATTCCATTGTTCATTTGTCCTTTTCACAGTTCACCCGCTTCTGTTTTTTGTCTTCAACAGCTGTGGGTCTTCCTTGTCCTCCCCTTTTTGTGTAGTCTGGCTTCTGACTCCTGTTGGGCCCACCGTCCATGCCTCTCCACCCAGAACTCTTGGGTAACCTGCCAGTATATTTGTGGGACGAATGGGTTCCTCCACCTGTCAATGAGTTCTCCATTTCGCCCTGTGGGACAGGCACTTAGCTCTTTTCTCCTACCTCCGCCACCTGCAGGATATAGTTGTGGCATGTTCGATGGTGAGTACCGCTCCCCCTGCTGTATTGTTTAGTTCAGACTATTTAGCTGGGAGTACATCTCAAAAGTTTTCTTATTCAGAGGGTTTTGAAGGTCTGGAAACATCTGACTTGCTTCCCTGATTTTCGACACCAGTTTCCTGTGCACAACCTAACTGACATCCTCTCCATTTTGCCCTCTGTTTTCACATTTAGGGCTCTTGTTTTGAGTTTCCTTTTCTTGGGCATTCTTTGGCACCTTTAGGATTAGTGAACTTGTCTCCGAGGACAAACGCTCAGTTGATGGTAACTCAGTGGATGTGCTGATCACAGAATCTTTTTGTTTTCATCTCCCGCTGATTCTTCCAACCTCAACAAATTCCAATTCGAGTCTTCTACCTTTTCCTTTTCCCAGTTGGTCTTGCATCCTAATGATTTTTCTCACATACTCTTCTCTCATTGGAGCAGCCATTACTGGCCATGGGATGGGTTTTTTCAGATTTCATGTCTCTCTCCAGCATTACTTTGGATCATTGTTGACTCCCCGTTTATTGGGCTTCTTGCCATGCCGAATTTTGACACTGTGGGGAGAATTTTCCTTTGCAGTTGGCAGAATTCGTTGACGCAGTTTTCATGGCCTACACTGGCTGCTGGTATTACCTGAGACAGTTTGTTTTTGGCCCCTTCATTCTTATCATTTATGTATGGGGTAACAATGTAGGACATTACCGGTCTGTAGATTCAATCTCCTCTATTAAGCATGTTATTGCTCTATGTTGTGCCAGTTTTACCAATCTATTGTTTGGTCCAACATTGTCCCCCCCCTTTCTGGTTTTGGCCCATCACACACTTTGTTCTTGTTTCGCCGCAAGGTGAGTGCCTAGGTTTTCTTATTTGTCCACAGGATTGGTGGTGTTGTCTGCCACTGGGGTCCTGAGGGAGATAATAGTATTTATTGAGACCTGATGGGGTTAATTTAAAGAATTGGCTTAAATATTTTAATCTCGGCCTACAGTCTGGTGTCGAACAGGTGCTGGCTGCGGTGGGGCGCTTTTGACCTTGCGTGTGTCAGTTTTGACCTTGCCTATGCCCTCAAGTTAAATTCTGGGATCAGTCTAATGCCTGTCTGGCACTTAGGCCCCTTTCACACTGACACGTTTTTCAGGTGGTTTAGCGCTAAAAATAGCGCTGCTATACCGCCTGAAAAATACGTGCCCTGCAGTCTTCAGTGAAGCGGTGTGCTAGCAGGACCGCTCCAAAAGTCCTGCTAGCCGCATCTTTGCAGCGGTGAAGGAGCCCTGACCAAGTATTGAGTGGATTCTATACTGTATATGGACATACTTTTTATTAAAACAAACTTTCTGCAGTCCCTTCAGAGCGCACGATCCAATGAGATCCATGGCTCCATGCAGTGTGAATAACAGTGCAAATTTAGGTGATATGCACTGTAACTACAACCAAGTCTAAAAAAAAATGTAATAAAAAAGTACAATAAAAATAAAAAATAGTACACGAATAAGAAAAAGTTTAAAAGTTAAAAAAAAAGTTTCCTCCCACTAACATTCAACAAAGTATTAAATGTGTCATATATGTGATTATGATATGCCCATTGATGAAATGTGAAGTGTAATATAATAAAAACCAAAATCAAACCACAAAATCATTCTGAAATATTTATTTGACCAATAACAGAAACCAAAAATGCGCCTCTCAGTTTTTGTGTAATGTAATTTCTGCATAAAAGTGGAATCAATAGCATTATGTTATGAAAACTCACACAATAAAGCAATAGTTTGTCAAAGTGTGCATAGTGCATGTGGCTTTTCACTATCCACAGTTTAGCAATAGGGATGAGCTTCGTGTTCGAGTCGAACATACGTTCGACTCGAACATCGGCTGTTCGATCGTTCGACGAAGATCGAACGATTTGGGCCGTTCGCGCCAAATTCGAGTGACGCAAACGGTCCACAATGCACTACGCCATCGCAGTGTCATCCAGGCGCTGTGATTGGCCAAGCATGCACTGTGACCCCGCATGCTTGGCCAATCACAGCGCCGGCAGCGAGGAGAGCAATGATTGGCCACAGGCAGGATGCCTGTGGCCAATTATTGCTGAGGGGGTTTAGTACACGCCCCACACTATAAAAGGCCGCCAGCGCGGCGGCCTTGTGTAGTGTGTTCCGGAGCAGGGAAAGAGAAGCATAGGCAGGGACAGTGTCATTATTTTTCCTTTACTAATCCTGGATTCCTTGTGTTTAGGGACAAATAAGGATAGGTAGGGAGAGTGTCAGTGACAGTGTGCTATTCTGTGCTAATCCTTGTTTGTAGGGACAGAGAGGTACAGTGAGGGAAAGTGTCAGTGTGCTATTCTGTTCTAAACCAATCTTGCTGAACCATATTTTCAATCCTTGAGTTTAGGGACAGAGAGGTACAGTGAGGGAAAGTGTCAGTGTGCTATTCTGTTCTAAAACTATTTTGCTGAACCATATTTTCAATCCTTGAGTTGAGGGACAGAGAGGTACAGTGAGTGAAACTGACAGTGTGCTATTCTGTTCTAAACCAATTTTGCTGTTCCATATTTTCAATCCTTGAGTTTAGGGACAGAGAAGGACACTCGTAGAAATTATCAGTGTGCTATTCTGTGCTAAATCTTGTTTGTAGGGAGGGACAGAGTAGGACAGTGAGGGAAAGTGTCAGTGTGCTATTCTGTTCTAAAACTATTTTGCTGAACCATATTTTCAATCCTTGAGTTGAGGGACAGAGAGGTACAGTGAGTGAAACTGACAGTGTGCTATTCTGTTCTAAACCAATTTTGCTGTTCCATATTTTCAATCCTTGAGTTGAGGGACAGAGAGGTACAGTGAGTGAAACTGACAGTGTGCTATTCTGTTCTAAACCAATTTTGCTGTTCCATATTTTCAATCCTTGAGTGTAGGGACAGAGAAGGACACTCGTAGAAATTATCAGTGTGCTATTCTGTGCTAAATCTTGTTTGTAGGGAGGGACAGAGTAGGACAGTGAGGGAAAGTGTCAGTGTGCTATTCTGTTCTAAAACTATTTTGCTGAACCATATTTTCAATCCTTGAGTTGAGGGACAGAGAGGTACAGTGAGTGAAACTGACAGTGTGCTATTCTGTTCTAAACCAATTTTGCTGTTCCATATTTTCAATCCTTGAGTTTAGGGACAGAGAAGGACACTCGTAGAAATTATCAGTGTGCTATTCTGTGCTAAATCTTGTTTGTAGGGAGGGACAGAGTAGGACAGTGAGGGAAAGTGTCAGTGTGCTATTCTGTTCTAAAACTATTTTGCTGAACCATATTTTCAATCCTTGAGTTGAGGGACAGAGAGGTACAGTGAGTGAAACTGACAGTGTGCTATTCTGTTCTAAACCAATTTTGCTGTTCCATATTTTCAATCCTTGAGTTTAGGGACAGAGAAGGACACTCGTAGAAATTATCAGTGTGCTATTCTGTGCTAAATCTTGTTTGTAGGGAGGGACAGAGTAGGACAGTGAGGGAAAGTGTCAGTGTGCTATTCTGTTCTAAAACTATTTTGCTGAACCATATTTTCAATCCTTGAGTTGAGGGACAGAGAGGTACAGTGAGTGAAACTGACAGTGTGCTATTCTGTTCTAAACCAATTTTGCTGTTCCATATTTTCAATCCTTGAGTTTAGGGACAGAGAAGGACACTCGTAGAAATTATCAGTGTGCTATTCTGTGCTAAATCTTGTTTGTAGGGAGGGACAGAGTAGGACAGTGAGGGAAAGTGTCAGTGTGCTATTCTGTTCTAAAACTATTTTGCTGAACCATATTTTCAATCCTTGTGTTTAGGGACAGAGAAGGATAGGCAGGGGACAGTGTCAGTGTCATTGTTGCTAAGCCTCCTGCACAGTATACACCTGAAGGTAGCCCTTATTGCTCTTTTTCCCATCTCCCTGCAGGCCATCCATTAAAATGTCTGGAAGGCAACCAAGGAGAGGCAGACAGTCAGGAGGCAAAAAAAGAGGGCAAGCAGGCTCTGTGTCTGGGGGCAACAGTGCTGGTCGTGGACGCGGTGCATTGTCATCAGCACATGGCCATGGGACACGCTTGTCCTTGTTTTCGGCAGCTGGACATGTTGAGCCACATCATGCCGAAGACTTGGTAGAGTGGATGACCAAGCCCACCTCATCCTCCTCATCCTCTCTCACCCAGGCTCAGGGTACTGGCAAAGCAGCTGCCAAAGCGTCCTCTTCTCTGGTATCATTATCTTCAATAGTCAATCCTTCCCTAGACCCACCATGTCCTCCTCCTGAGGAGTCCCCCGAACTGTTTGAGCACAGTGTTGGGTACATGCTCCAGGAGGATGCCCAGCGTTTGGAAGGATCTGATGATGCTACCCAGCTAGAGGAAGGCAGCAGCGTGAGAGCAGAGAGAGGGGATGCTCAAGAAGGACACCAATCTGGCAGTCATGCTCCAGCAGCTGCAGCATACTGCCAGATTGGCTCCAGTGATGAGGAGGGAGGGGATGATGAGGTCACTGACTCCACGTGGGTGCCTAATAGGAGAGAGGAGGAGGATGGGGAGGAGGCACATCTCCAACGAGGCAGGATGCCCTTGAGTGGCCAGCGTATGGGCAGCACACCGACGGAATCACACCGCAGAGCTCCGCCTGTGCAGGGCGCTGCCTCTGCCCGTCATTCAAAAAGTTCTTTGGTGTGGGCCTTTTTTGAGGCGAGTGCATCAGATCGCACAGCTGCTGTTTGCAACATATGTCTCAAGCGTATATCGCGTGGCCAAAACATCAGCCGCTTGGGCACCACATGCTTGATCAGACATATGTTGACCTGCCATGCAGCTCGTTGGCAAGCCTACCTTAAAGACCCACACCAAAGAACAAAGCTGACCTCTTCTTGCACCGCATCAGCTGGGATCTCCAACCCCACTATACCTTCACTCCTCTCTGAAACCTGCTCTGAGAGGAATGAAGGTGTAGAATTAGGTGTGTCACAGGCAAGTACTTGCGGGCACTCTGCTAGCAGTACACCAACGTCCGATTCTAGCAGGCAAATTTCCCTGCCCCAGCTGCTGGACCGTCGAAAGAAGTTCACTCCCAGCCATCCACATGCCCTGCGGTTGAATGCTAGCTTGGCTAAATTGCTAGCGCTTCAACTGCTGCCTTTTCATTTGGTAGACTCGGCCTCCTTCCGTGAGTTTGTGCAATGTGCGGTTCCTCAGTGGCAGGTTCCCAAACGCCACTTTTTCGCACGGAAGGCGATTCCGGCTCTCTACAGGCATGTGGAAGGCAATGTCTTGGCCTCGCTGGACAGGGCGGTCAGCGGTAAGGTGCATATTACCGCTGACTCATGGTCCAGCAGGCATGGACAGGGACGTTACCTTTCTTTCACGGCCCATTGGGTCACTCTTTTGGCAGCTGGGAAGGATGCAGGACAAGGTGCAGTAGTGTTGGAGGTTGTTCCACCGCCACGCCTCCAAAATGATACTACTGGTTGTGACACACCTCTCTCCTCCACCCCCTCCTCTTCTTCTTCCTCCATGGCCTCTTCCTGTGGTTTGTCCTCGGAACCAGCGGTGCTCCGTAGGTGTTCAAGGGGCTACGCAAGTACGCAGGCAAAAAAGATGCCATGCCGTGCTTGCGCTGGTGTGTTTGGGGGACAGGAGCCACACTGGGGCAGAGGTTCTGTCTGCTCTGCAAGGGCAGGCCGAGAGGTGGTTGACGCCACACCAGCTTAAGCCAGGAATGGTAGTTTGCGACAATGGCACCAATCTCCTCTCTCAGACAGGGACAACTGACCCATGTGCCCCGCGTGGCTCACGTCCTTAACCTGGTGGTGCAGCGGTTCTTGGGCAGGTACCCGGGCTTACAGGATGTCCTGAGGCAGGCCAGGAAAGTCTGTGTGCATTTCCGCAGATCTTATAATGCCAGTGCTCGCCTGGCTGAGCTGCAAAAGGAGTTGAACCTGCCCAAGAACCGCCTTATATGTGACATGCCCACCAGGTGGAACTCAACGTTGGCCATGCTGCAGCGGCTGCACACGCAGCAGAGGGCCATTAATGAGTACCTGTGCGACTACGGCACCAGGACAGGGTCAGGGGAGCTCGGTTTTTTTTCACAACGCCAGTGGGACATGATCAGGGATGCATGCACTGTCCTGGCACCATTTGAGGAGGCCACGAGGATGGTGAGCAGTGACAGTGCATGCATCAGTGACACTGTACCTCTTGTCCACCTGTTGGAACATACGCTGCGTGGAATAATGGACAGGGCACTTGAGGCAGAACAGAGGCAGGAAGAGGAGGACTTCCTTGCCTCTCAAGGCCCCCTTTACCCAGACAGTGTTCCTTCTGTCCCACCCATCGCACAGGAAGAAGAGGAGGAGGAGGAGGAGGAGGATTGTGTCAGCATGGAGGTGGAGCCTGGCACTCAGCATCATCCGCAGCAGTCTTTTAGGGATGATTTACAGTCCCAAGAAACCAGTGGACTTGTACATGGCTGGGAGGAGGTGGCTGCGGATCATGTCGTCCTTAGTGACCCAGAGGACTCCGGACCGAATGCCTCAGCTAACCTATGCTGCATGGCCTCCCTGATCCGGCAAAGTCTGCGGAAGGATCCTCGTATTCTTCGGATCAAGGAGAGGGACCATTACTGGCTGGCCACTCTCCTTGATCCACGGTACAAGGGTAAGGTTGCAGACCTTATCTTACCGTCGCAGAGGGAGCAGAGGATGAGACAACTCCAGGAGGCCTTGCAGAAAGGTCTGTGCAACGCGTTCCCAGAGACTGGGAGGTTACAAACTCCTGGTCCTGGACAACGAGTTGCTGAGGCTTCGGTCAGTCAAAGAAGGAGCGGTGGGGAAGGTGGCCGTCTGACCGATGCGTTCAGACAATTCTTTAGTCCGCAGCCCCAAGGTATTATCGGTTCCAGCAACCATCGCCAGCGTCTGATATACATGGTGCAGGAATACCTAGGGGCAAGGTCAGACTTGGACACCTTCCCCACCGAAATCCTCTGGCTTACTGGGTCTTGAGGATGGATCACTGGCCAGAGCTTGCACAGTATGCAATTGAGCTACTGGCCTGTCCTGCATCCAGCGTTCTTTCAGAACGCACATTCAGTGCTGCTGGAGGATTTGTCACGGATCACAGGGTGCGCCTGTCCACCGACTCTGTTGATCGACTGACCTTCATAAAGATGAACCAGTCTTGGATCACCACCAGCTACCAAACACCTGAAGCTGATATAACAGACTAATTTATTTTCAAATGTCACATCCCTTCAAGACTGATGCTGATGCTGAGAGACTGTCCTGTTATGTTGACTGACTATCCTCCTCCTCCTCAATGATCCGATTGATGATGATAGCTTGGAAGAACATTTTTGTTTCTGGGTGCCGCCACCAGTGGCTAAGGCCCAATTTTTCAGCCCCTGTTTAACAGGGGCGTGTTATTACAATTTTTTATGCAATGCTTTGCAGCAGGGCTCATTCCTGCACTCCAACTAGAGTATCTGGGAGTGGTTGCAGTGTTGTGGCACCAGCACCAGTGGCTAAGGCCCAATTTTTCAGCCCCTGTTTAACAGGGGCGTGTAATTAAATTTTTTGATGCAATACTTTGCAACAGGGCTCATTGCTGTGTTCCAAGTACAGTATCTGTGAGGGGTTGCAGTGTTGTGGCACCAGTGCCTAAGGCCCAATTTTTCTGCCCCTGTTTAACAGGGGCATGTAATTACAATTCTTGATCTAATAATTCACAGCAGGGCCCATTTCTGCGCCCACCAAGACTAACTGTAAGGCCTTACAGTGTTGTGTCAACACCACCACCACCACCACCAAAGGCCCAATTTTTCAGCCCCTGTTCAACAGGGGCATGCAATTACAATTCTTGATCTAATAATTCACAGCAGGGCCCATTCATGCGCCCACCAAGAGTAACTGTGAGGGCTCACAGTGTTGTGGCAACACCAGCATGTAAGGGGCAAATTTCAGCTGAGTATATACGGCAGGCCCCTACTTTCAAACATCCAACTTACAAACGACTCCTCCTTGCAAACGGAAGGATACAACAGGAAATGAGAGGAAATCTACCCCTAGGAAGGCAAATTCTCTCCTGTAAGAGTTAATATGGGAAAAAAAGTGTCTCCTCTCCACTGATGCTTTATCACCAATTCTTGTTTCAATAAAAAACCCAAATTTTCAAAAACATTTGTCATTAGGACGGAAAGTGAGGTGAACTGTTCTGAACAGGTGCACACTGCACAGACAGCAAAACAAATGTTACAGGGGTGATAACCCTTCCCTATGTTTTCCAAAAAGCTTAAAAATAGATTTTTTGGCTGGAGCTACACTTAAACAATGTACCTGTTCAAAATTACAAACAGATTCTACATAAGAACAAACCTACAGTCCCTGTCTTGTATGCACCGCCTGTATACGGCTGTTCAGAGTATATAGGGCCTTTTTTATTTTGTGTGCGGGGTTCCCCTTAATATCCATACAAGACCCAAAGGGGCTGGTAATGGGCTGGGGTAGGGGGGGGGGCTGTGATGGGGTAGCTATGCCATTTTTCTTAAAGATTTTCATCCATATTACCGGGACCAGACATTACATTAAAGCCGCAAGCAGTTTTAAATGGCTTTTTTTCCTTTAGAAATGTAATTTTGTGCAGGGACAGTTCTAAACACGGGAAACACGTGGCACTTCACAGGCATACTTTAGACACCCCCCAGGTACGATATTTAAAGGAATATTTGACTTTTTTTCACTTTATACATCATTAAAATGACTGCTCCCGAAAAACGTCTGTTTTTAAAACTTTTTTTTGGATTGATACATGTCCCCTGGTGCAGAACCCGGGTTCCCAAACCCTTTTTAGGACAATAACATGCATATTAGTCGTTATAAATAGCACTTTAGATTTCGAACGTTCGCATCCATTGTATTTAATAGGGTTCTAAAGTTCGTGCAAACTTTCGGTCTGTTTGCGGGTAGGGATGAGCTTCGTGTTCGAGTCGAACATACGTTCGACTCGAACATCGGCTGTTCGATCGTTCGACGAAGATCAAACGATTTGGGCCGTTCGCGCCAAATTCGAGTGGCGCGAACGGCCCACAATGCACTACGCCATCGCAGTGTCATCCAGGCGCTGTGATTGGCCAAGCATGCACTGTGACCCCGCATGCTTGGCCAATCACAGCACCGGCAGCGAGGAGAGCAATGATTGGCCACAGGCAGGATGCCTGTGGCCAATTATTGCTGAGGGGGTTTAGTACACGCCCCACACTATAAAAGGCCGCCAGCAGGGAAAGAGAAGCATAGGCAGGGACAGTGTCATTATTTTTCCTTTACTAATCCTGGATTCCTTGTGTTTAGGGACAAATAAGGATAGGTAGGGAGAGTGTCAGTGACAGTGTGCTATTCTGTGCTAATCCTTGTTTGTAGGGACAGAGGTACAGTGAGGGAAAGTGTCAGTGTGCTATTTTGTGCTAATCCTTGTTTGTAGGGACAGAGAGGTACAGTGAGGGAAAGTGTCAGTATGTTCCATCTCTGTGCTAATCCTTGTTTGTAGGGACAGAGAGGTACAGTGAGGGAAAGTGTCAGTGTGCTATTCTGTGCTATTCTGTTCTAAACCAATCTTGCTGAACCATATTTTCAATCCTTGAGTTGAGGGACAGAGAGGTACAGTGAGTGAAACTGACAGTGTGCTATTCTATTCTAAACCAATTTTGCTGTTCCATATTTTCAATCCTTGAGTTTAGGGACAGAGAAGGACACTCGTAGAAATTATCAGTGTGCTATTCTGTGCTAAATCTTGTTTGTAGGGAGGGACAGAGTAGGACAGTGAGAGAAAGTGTCAGTGTGCTATTCTGTTCTAAAACTATTTTGCTGAACCATATTTTCAATCCTTGAGTTGAGGGACAGAGAGGTACAGTGAGTGAAACTGACAGTGTGCTATTCTATTCTAAACCAATTTTGCTGTTCCATATTTTCAATCCTTGAGTTTAGGGACAGAGAAGGACACTCGTAGAAATTATCAGTGTGCTATTCTGTGCTAAATCTTGTTTGTAGGGAGAGACAGAGTAGGACAGTGAGGGAAAGTGTCAGTGTGCTATTCTGTTCTAAAACTATTTTGCTGAACCATATTTTCAATCCTTGAGTTGAGGGACAGAGAGGTACAGTGAGTGAAACTGACAGTGTGCTATTCTGTTCTAAACCAATTTTGCTGTTCCATATTTTCAATCCTTGAGTTTAGGGACAGGAAAGGACACTCGTAGAATTTATCAGTGTGCTATTCTGTGCTAAATCTTGTTTGTAGGGAGGGAGAGAGTAGGACAGTGAGGGAAAGTGTCAGTGTGCTATTCTGTTCTAAAACTATTTTGCTGAACCATATTTTCAATCCTTGAGTTGAGGGACAGAGAGGTACAGTGAGTGAAACTGACAGTGTGCTATTCTGTTCTAAACCAATTTTGCTGTTCCATATTTTCAATCCTTGAGTTTAGGGACAGAGAAGGACACTCGTAGAAATTATCAGTGTGCTATTCTGTGCTAAATCTTGTTTGTAGGGAGGGACAGAGTAGGACAGTGAGGGAAAGTGTCAGTGTGCTATTCTGTTCTAAAACTATTTTGCTGAACCATATTTTCAATCCTTGTGTTTAGGGACAGAGTAGGATAGGCAGGGGACAGTGTCAGTGTCATTGTTGCTAAGCCTCCTGCACAGTATACACCTGAAGGTAGCCCTTATTGCTCTTTTTCCCATCTCCCTGCAGGCCATCCATTAAAATGTCTGGAAGGCAACCAAGGAGAGGCAGACAGTCAGGAGGCAAAAAAAAGAGGGCAAGCAGGCTCTGTGTCTGGGGGCAACAGTGCTGGTCGTGGACGCGGTGCATTGTCATCAGCACATGGCCATGGGACACGCTTGTCCTTGTTTTCGGCAGCTGGACATGTTGAGCCACATCATGCCGAAGACTTGGTAGAGTGGATGACCAAGCCCACCTCATCCTCCTCATCCTCTCTCACCCAGGCTCAGGGTACTGGCAAAGCAGCTGCCAAAGCGTCCTCTTCTCTGGTATCATTATCTTCATTAGTCAATCCTTCCCTAGACCCACCATGTCCTCCTCCTGAGGAGTCCCCCGAACTGTTTGAGCACAGTGTTGGGTACATGCTCCAGGAGGATGCCCAGCGTTTGGAAGGATCTGATGATGATACCCAGCTAGAGGAAGGCAGCAGCGTGAGAGCAGAGAGAGGGGATGCTCAAGAAGGACACCAATCTGGCAGTCATGCTCCAGCAGCTGCAGCATACTGCCAGATTGGCTCCAGTGATGAGGAGGGAGGGGATGATGAGGTCACTGACTCCACGTGGGTGCCTAATAGGAGAAGGAGGAGGAGGAGGATGAGGAGGAGGCACATCTCCAACGAGGCAGGATGCCCTTGAGTGGCCAGCGTATGGGCAGCACACCGACGGAATCACACCGCAGAGCTCCGCCTGTGCAGGGCGCTGCCTCTGCCCGTCATTCAAAAAGTTCTTTGGTGTGGGCCTTTTTTGAGGCGAGTGCATCAGATCGCACAGCTGCTGTTTGCAACATATGTCTCAAGCGTATATCGCGTGGCCAAAACATCAGCCGCTTGGGCACCACATGCTTGATCAGACATATGTTGACCTGCCATGCAGCTCGTTGGCAAGCCTACCTTAAAGACCCACACCAAAGAACAAAGCTGACCTCTTCTTGCACCGCATCAGCTGGGATCTCCAACCCCACTATACCTTCACTCCTCTCTGAAACCTGCTCTGAGAGGAATGAAGGTGTAGAATTAGGTGTGTCACAGGCAAGTACTTGCGGGCACTCTGCTAGCAGTACACCAACGTCCGATTCTAGCAGGCAAATTTCCCTGCCCCAGCTGCTGGACCGTCGAAAGAAGTTCACTCCCAGCCATCCACATGCCCAGCGGTTGAATGCTAGCTTGGCTAAATTGCTAGCGCTTCAACTGCTGCCTTTTCAGTTGGTAGACTCGGCCCCCTTCCGTGAGTTTGTGCAATGTGCGGTTCCTCAGTGGCAGGTTCCCAAACGCCACTTTTTCGCACGGAAGGCGATTCCGGCTCTCTACAGGCATGTGGAAGGCAATGTCTTGGCCTCGCTGGACAGGGCGGTCAGCGGTAAGGTGCATATTACCGCTGACTCATGATCCAGCAGGCATGGACAGGGACGTTACCTTTCTTTCACGGCCCATTGGGTCACTCTTTTGGCAGCTGGGAAGGATGCAGGACAAGGTGCAGTAGTGTTGGAGGTTGTTCCACCGCCACGCCTCCAAAATGCTACTACTGGTTGTGACACACCTCTCTCCTCCACCCCCTCCTCTTCTTCTTCCTCCATGGCCTCTTCCTGTGGTTTGTCCTCGGAACCAGCGGTGCTCCGTAGGCGTTCAAGGGGCTACGCAAGTACGCAGGCAAAAAGATGCCATGCCGTGCTTGCGCTGGTGTGTTTGGGGGACAGGAGCCACACTGGGGCAGAGGTCCTGTCTGCTCTGCAGGGGCAGGCCGAGAGGTGGTTGACGCCACGCCAGCTTAAGCCAGGAATGGTGGTTTGCAACAATGGCACCAACCTCCTCTCCGCCCTCCGACAGGGACAACTGACCCATGTGCCCTGTATGGCTCACGTCCTTAACCTGGTGGTGCAGCGGTTCTTGGGCAGGTACCCGGGCTTACAGGATGTCCTGAGGCAGGCCAGGAAAGTCTGTGTGCATTTCTGCAGATCTTATAATGCCAGTGCTCGCCTGGCTGAGCTTCAAAAGGAGTTGAACCTGCCCAAGAACCGCCTTATATGTGACATGCCCACCAGGTGGAACTCAACGTTGGCCATGCTGCAGCGGCTGCACACGCAGCAGAGGGCCATCAATGAGTACCTGTGCGACTACGGCACCAGGACAGGGTCAGGGGAGCTCGGGTTTTTTTCACCACGCCAGTGGGGCATGATCAGGGATGCATGCACTGTCCTGGCACCATTTGAGGAGGCCACGAGGATGGTGAGCACTGACAGTGCATGCATCAGTGACACTGTACCTCTTGTCCACCTGTTGGAGCACACGCTGCGTGGAATAATGGACAGGGCACTTGAGGCAGAACAGAGGCAGGAAGAGGAGGACTTCCTTGCCTCTCAAGGCCCCCTTTACCCAGACAGTGTTCCTTCTGTCCCACCCATCGCACAGGAAGAGGAGGAGGAGGAGGAGGAGGAGGAGGAGGATTGTGTCAGCATGGAGGTGGAGGCTGGCACTCAGCATCATCAGCAGCAGTCTTTTAGGGATGATTTACAGTCCCAAGAAACCAGTGGACTTGTACGTGGCTGGGAGGAGGTGGCTGCGGATCATGTCGTCCTTAGTGACCCAGAGGACTCCGGACTGAATGCCTCAGCTAACCTACGCTGCATGGCCTCCCTGATCCTGCAAAGTCTGCGGAAGGATCCTCGTATTCTTCGGATCAAGGAGAGGGACCATTACTGGCTGGCCACTCTACTTGATCCACGGTACAAGTGTAAGGTTGCGGACCTTATCGTACCGTCGCAGAGGGAGCAGAGGATGAGACAACTCCGGGAGGCCTTGCAGAAAGGTCTGTGCAACGCATTCCCAGAGACTGGGAGGTTACAAACTCCTGGTCCTGGACAACGAGTTGCTGAGGCTTCGGGCAGTCAAAGAAGGAGCGGTGGGGAAGGTGGCCATCTGACCGATGCGTTCAGACAATTCTTTAGTCCGCAGCCCCAAAGTATGATCGGTTCCAGCAACCATCGCCAGCGTCTGATATACATGGTGCAGGAATACCTAGGGGCAAGGTCAGACTTGGACACCTTCCCCACCGAAAATCCTCTGGCTTACTGGGTCTTGAGGATGGATCACTGGCCAGAGCTTGCACAGTATGCAATTGAGCTACTGGCCTGTCCTGCATCCAGCGTTCTTTCAGAACGCACATTCAGTGCTGCTGGAGGATTTGTCATGGATCACAGGGTGCGCCTGTCCACCGACTCGGTTGATCGGCTGACTTTCATCAAGATGAACCAGTCTTGGATCACCACCAGCTACCACACACCAGATGCTGATATAACAGACTAATTGATTTTAAAATGTCACATCCCTTCAAGACTGATGCTGATGCTGAGTGCCTGTGCTGTTATGTTGACTGGCTATCCTCCTCCTCCTCCTCAATGATACGATTAACGATGATAGCTTGGAAGATCATTTTGGTTTATGGGTGACGCCACCAGTGGCTAAGGCCCAATTTTTCAGCCCCTGTTTAACAGGGGCGTGTAATTAAAATTTTTGATGCAATACTTTGCAACAGGCCTCATTGCTGTGCTCCAAGTACAGTATCTGTGAGGGGTTGCAGTGTTGTGCCACCAGTGCCTAAGGCCCAATTTTTCAGCCCCTGTTCAACAGGGGCATGCAATTGTAATTATTGATCTAATAATTCACAGCAGGGCCCATTGCTGCGCCCACCAAGAGTAACTGTCAGGCCTTACAGTGTTGTGGCACCAGCACCACCATAACCACCACCACCACCACCAAAGGCCCAATTTTTTCAGCCCCTGTTCAACATGGGCATGCAATTATAATTATTGATCTAATAATTCACAGCAGGGACCATTGCTGCGCCCACCAAGAGTAACTGTCAGGCCTTACAGTGTTGTGGCACCAGCACCACCATCACCACCACCACCACCACCACAGGCCCAATTTTTCAGCCCCTGTTCAACAGGGGCATGCAATTATAATTATTGATCGAATAATTCACAGCAGGGACCATTGCTGCGCCCACCAAGAGTAACTGTCAGGCCTTACAGTGTTGTGGCACCTGCACCACCATCAAAGTCCCAATTTTTACTACCACTGATCAACAATTATATGTTATTGCAATTCCTGATATTATAGTTGACAGCAGGGCGTTCCAGCACCCACCAAGAATAACTGTGAGTGCTTTCAGTGTTGTGCCAACACCAACACCTAAGGGGCCAATTTCTGCAGAGTATATACGGAAGGTCCCTACTTTCAAACATCCAACTTACAAACTACTACTACTTGCAAACGGAAGAAGACAACAGGAAGTGAGAGGAAATCTACCCCTTGGAAGGAAAATTCTCTCCTGTAAGAATTAATATGGGAGAAAGGTGTCTCCTCTGTACTGATGCTTTATCACCAATCCTTGTTTCAATAAAAACACCACATTTCAAAAACAGTTGTCATTGGGACGCAAAGTGAGGTGAAATGTTCTGAACAGGGGCACAGACAGCAAAAAAAATGTGACAGGGGTGATAACCGTTCCCTATGTTTTACAAAAAGCTAAAAAAAAGGAATATGGCATGGAGCTCCACTTAAACAATGCAGCTGTTCAAAATTACAAACAGATTCTACATAAGAACAAACCTACAGTCCCTGTCTTGTATGCACCGCCTGTATACGGCTGTTCAGAGTATATAGGTCCTTTTTTATTTTGTGTGCGGGGTTCCCCTTAATATCCATACAAGACCCAAAGGGGCTGGTAATGGGCTGGGGTAGGGGGGGGGGGGGTTGATGGGGTAGCTATGCCATTTTTCCTAAAGATTTTCATCCATATTACCGGGACCAGACATTGCATTAAAGCCGCAAGCAGTTTTAAATGGCTTTTTTCCCTTTAGAAATGTTATTTCTTTTTCGTACATCACGGGACACAGAGCGACATAGTCATTACTAATGGGTTATATAGTTACCGTCAGGTGCTGGCACTGGCAACTTCCAAAACCGGAAGTACCCTCCCCTATATAAGCCCCTCCCATCCGGGAGCACCTCAGTTTTTTGCCAGTGTCTAAGGTGTTGGCCAAGAAGAAACATGTGTTTTTCACTGAGCTTGCGTACAGGTTCTTTTGGGCCTCAGTAAGCTATTCCGGATCCGACCAAAAAAGCTTCATAGCTAAACGGTCGGTACCCGGGCCTTGCAGAGAAGAGCAAGGTTCTGCCTGTAATGCTTCTCTTAGGAGGGCTGGACCCTGGGATCCAGAGCTCTGGTCATACCCACGACCAAGATGTTTTCTGTGCAGGGTGCTATACAGGTCCAGGGGAGTGGAATCCTTGGGAACCCGGTCCCTGAAGGTTTGATTACAATGCCTGCCGTGATAGGTGAAGTTTGGGCTTTTGTGGACCAAACAAAGTCCTGCGGCGGGGAACAGGTAAGTGGGGGCCCCCAGGAACTTGGTTCTATTGGGGGACCCCCAAGCCTAATTTGTCTTTCTGTCTGTTACCTAACGGTATTCCCGCTAATATCTGTGCATGCCTGTAACTACTAAAAAAATGTAATAATTTTTAATGGTGGTCAAGAAAAAAAAAAAAAAAAAAAAAGGAATGTTTTTTTATATATGTTTAGTATATTAAACTGCGGTACCTGTGTTTGTCCACTAGAGGCCGCTGTGGAATGTTTTTCTTGTCATATGGACTAGTTTCTTCTCAGAGAACAAAGTCCAGGCAGCTGGTGAGTTCTCCTACAGGAAACTGTTTCCTCTGCCCTGTTGCAGTGTTCGTCTATCCCCCGGCCTGCGGCAAAGGGGGCCCTGGCTCCTGTCCCTGGTTTCCATGTTTGAAAATTAGCGCCGAGGCGCACGTGGCCGCGCGCGTGCGCGTGCACGCGCCTCTCTATATAGAGGTGGCCGGAAAAAGGGGCGGGGCCTGGGGGATGACGCTCTGTGCGCGCCGCAGCGCTTCTGCGCATGTGCGGGCGTCCCAGCAGGTTTTTAAAAAGCCACATTATTGCAGTAAGCTGGCTATGAAGTACAGAGACAGAGCTGGCAACATTTAAAGGCATACAGCAAGCGGTTGATACAGGCATCCCCTAGAAAGGCACATTAGTAGACACCAACTGTTATATAGCAGCAATTGTGCTAGACTATTCTCAGTAAAAGTGGTGTATTACGGCTGGAATACCTCAGCTTTAGGCTTAGGAATATGCCGTCCAGTAGCTCCGGAACTGAATCTTCCAGGAAGCGAAGGGGGTCTCATCGGGCTCTGAGGATCTTGGGCATACTCCTGCTGCACCAGTCTCCCCTGAAGTTCAGAGGTAAGTGACCGTAGAGACCCCGCAGGGGTACTTGGTACTGTGGCTGTCCTCAGTCACCTGCTCCTGTGTATGTAACAGATGAGGTTTTTTCCTCAGCTCTGGGAGGATTAGAGAGAGATTGTCAACATTTATCGCTGCCTCCCTGTCAGGGAAAGCACGCCCGATCTCCGTCTCCTCCTTCAGAGTGCCTGTTAGCAGAGCAACAGTCCCATACAGGGATCGACCTGCCTGAAGGGGATCAGGATAAGGTTGATTCTGTTATAGAGGAATCAACAGTGGGGGAACCTTTTCTCAGCATCTCAAGCTGAAAGATTATGGGTTCAGTCTCTGACTAACATGGTCCGATCAGCATTTAAAAATGCACCTTGCGGAACCATCAACCACTACTGTATCCTCGTTGGGGTCGCTAGAAGCCCCCAGACTGTTTGTTCTTTTCCACTTCACCCTTTACTGAAAGGGCTCATTTACCAGGATTGGGAACGTCCTGAGAAAATATTTATTCCCCCAAGAGATTTCCGGTGGTCTATCCCATGGAGGATAAGTTCATCAAAAAAAAAAAAAAAAAAAAAAAAAATGGAAGGTCCCTACAGTGGACGCAGCCATCTCTTGTATGTATAAATCACTGACATGTCCAGTGGATAATGTCCAAATGTTCAAGAACCCAATAGATAAAAGATTGGAGTCCTTATGAAAATCTGCTTGGTGATACAACCAGCAGTAGCAGCTATTGGGGTCTGCTAAGCAGTGAAGGATCAGTTGAAACAGGTCTTGAGGGACTTGACAGATCAGCAGGCTTTGCCCTAGCTGATCTACCTAGAGCCTTAGGCTTTGCGGTTGACGCCATAGAGGATTCAGTCCATCAGGCCTCCCGCCTTACGCTGTCTATAGTACATATGCGTAGGCTCCTATGGCTCAGAAACTGGTCTGCTGAAGCTCCCTGTAAAGAATGGCTGGTTAGCGTCCCATTTCATGGTGAACGCTTATTCAGGGAAAACCTGGACAAATATATCCAGAAAATTTCCAGCGGTAAAAATACGCTCTTGCCGGTTAAAAGCAGAGTTAGAGGTCCCTCTTTAAGAGGCCTGCTTCTCCAGTCCCTGGGGCATCGGCTGTGTAACAGTTCCGACGGCCTCCTCGGTTAAATCCCGGGGGTAAAAAACAGGGACAGTAGCAGGGTAATAAGAAACCCTGGGTCAGGGGAGGTACAAAACCTACCCCAAAGTTAAATTCATTGAAGCCCCCACTCAGTCGGGTGGGGGGAGGACTCCAGTTGTTCGCAAAGAGACCTGGCGGGACACGATCAAGACAGATAGGTGCTCTCCGCAGTAGGTTTGGGATACAGTTTGGAGTTAAAAGACTCTCCTCCTTCCCATTTTTGAGGTCAAACGTGCCAAGGGATCCCCGGAAGAGAGAGTCCCTCCTGTTGGCACTAGAACAACTATTGCTCCAAGGAGTAATTATGGAGGTTCCCCTGGAAGAATGAGGGTTCGGGTTTTACTCAAACCTCTTTACAGTCCCGAAGCAAACGCGGACGGGAGGCCCATATTAATTCTAAAAGGGCTATACAAATTCCTGTATATCAGGACTTTCCGATGGAGTCGATCCGATCGGTGGCCACTGCCCTACAAGGGGAGGATTGGTTAGCCACGATCGACATCAAAGATGCTTATTTGCACATTCCCATCTTTCCAGTCCACCAAAAATTTCTACGCTTTGCAGTAGAAGGGCGCCATTTTCAGTTCAGAGCCTTACCCTTCGGTTTGGCCACAGCACCACGAGTGTTTACAAAAATTCTGGCCCTTTATTGGCCAATCTAAGAACACAAGGTGTAATGATAATGGCATATCTGGATGACTTGTTGCTGATAGACCACTCAGTGAAAAAACTAGACGTGGTCGTTCACAAGACGATCAAGTATCTGGAATCTCACGGTTGGATTATCAACCGAGACAAGTCAGCCCTAAAAACCAGTCAAAAGTCTGGAATACTTGGGGCTAAGGTTGGATTCAGGCCAGAGAAAAATATTCTTGCCTCGAGGAAAGGTGTTGTCTTTGAAAGATTTGATCCACTTAGTGGGTACAAAAAAGACAGCCGTCCATACGCCTGTATATGAGGCTGCTGGGAAAAATGGTGGCATCATTCGAAGCAGTACCCTACGGTCAATTCCATTCAAGGAATTTGCAAGGGGCCATACTGTCAGCCTGGAACAAAAAAGTTCAGGCCCTAGACTTACAATGTCCTTGTCCCCTTCCGTTCGCAAGAGCCTCCGTTGGTGGTTGGTTCCCCAGAATCTGGAAAAAAGGAAATCCTTCAGTCCGATTTCGTGGAAGGTGGTCACTACAGATGCCAGCCTTATAGGCTGGGGAGCAGTACTGGAGCAATAGTCTCTCCAGGGCAGATGGTCGGATGCAGAAAAGGCCCTGCCCATCAATCTCTTAGAGATACGAGCAGCCCGGTATGCCCTAGTAGCATGGACATCCAAACTCCAAGGGTCCCCTGTCAGAATTCAATCAGACAATGCCACAGCAGTGGCATATATCAATCGGGGGGGGCACCAGGAGTCGTGCAGCCCAAAGGGAAGTAAATTACATCCTGAGATGGGCAGAAAAATATGTCCCAGCCATATCTGCGGTATTCATTCCAGGAGTGGAGAATTGGAAGGCGGACTTTCTAAGTCGCCAGCAATTAGGCCCAGAGGAAGGGTCCCTTCACCCCGAGGTTTTCTGGACAATATGTCAGCGGTGGGGAACATCGGATGTAGATCTTCTAGCATCCAGATTCAACGCAAAGGGGGATAGGTTTGTCTCTCGGACAAGGGATCCCCTAGCTTGCGGCTCGGATGCCCTAGTGTTCCCTGGGGATCAGTTCAAGCTGATATATGCATTCACACCGCCACAATGGTTACCTCGGTTACTCCGCAGAATCAGGGTAGAAAAGAAACCAGTGATTCCGGTGGCTCCAGCGTGGCCGAAGAGCGTGGTACGCGGAGATTGTAAAATTTCAGTGGGGAGTCCTTGGACTCTCCCACGTCGTCCGGCTTTCGCAAGGACCGATATACCACCCTTCCTTACCAGCCCTAGGTTTGACGGCCTGGCTATTGAAGCCCACATTCTAAAAAAGAGAGGGCTCTCTAATGCTGTGGTATCTACCATGATCAATGCCAGGAAGCCGGTATCCAGGCAGATCTACTATAGAATCTGGAAGGCGTACATCGCGTGGTGTGAGGCCAAGAAATGGCATCCACATAAGTACGTAATAGGTAGGATTCTGGACTCCTACAGTGGGCTGTAGATAGGAAGCTTGCCTTGAGTACTATCAAGGGTCAGATTTCGGCCTTGTCAATATTTTTTCAAAGGCCCTTGGCTTCGCATTCACTAGTCAAAGCCTTTATACAAGGAGTGATGCGTATTAGTCCTCCGGTTAATATTCCCATATGTCCATGGGATCTAAACTTGGTTCTGTCGGTTCTACAGAAACAACCATTTGAACCATTACAGCATATTTCCTTGGTGCTTCTTACCAGGAAATTGATTTTTCTAGTAGCCATTTGTTCGGCTAAAAAGAGTATCGGAATTAGCAGCTATGTCCTGTAAGGAGCCATATCTGGTTATCCATAAGGACAGAGTAGTGTTACGTCCTCATCCAGCCTTTCTTCCTAAGGTGGTATCGAGGTTTCATTTGAACCAAGATGTGGTTCTTCCTTCTTTTTTCCCCAAACCTACTTTGGTAGAGGAAAAGTTATTGCATTCTTTGGATGTAGTAGGAGCAGTTAAACCTTATCTAAAAGCCACTGCTCAGATTCGCAGAACGGATACTTTGTTTATTCTGCCGGAAGGCCCCAGAAAGGGTCAGGCAGCGTCAAAATCTACTTTAGCCAAGTGGATTCGACAGGTCATAATACAAGCCTATAGCTTGAGAAGTAGACCGCCTCCGTTCAAAGTTAGGGCGCACTCCACGAGAGCAGTTGGAACTTCATGGGCAGTGCATCACCAGGCCTCCCTGGCTCAAATCTGTAAGGCCGCAACATGGTCTTCGGTACACACGTTTACTAGGTTCTACCAGGTGGACGTTAGAAGTCAGGAGGATGTCGCCTTTGGGCGCAGTGTGTTGCAGGCCGCAAAAGATCCTCATGTCTGATAGCGCTCAGCTTATATATGGTGTATCCCCCCCCTCATTTGGCATTGCTTTAGGACATCCCATTAGTAATGACTATGTCGCTCTGTGTCCCGTGATGTACGAAAAAGAAAATAGGATTTTTATAACAGCTTACCTGTAAAATCCTTTTCTTGGAGTACATCACGGGACACAGAGCTCCCACCCCTCTTTGGGGACACTTATTGCTTTGCTACAAAACTGAGGTGCTCCCGGATGGGAGGGGCTTATATAGGGGAGGGTACTTCCGGTTTTGGAAGTTGCCAGTGCCAGCACCTGACGGTAACTATATAACCCATTAGTAATGACTATGTCGCTCTGTGTCCCGTGATGTACTCCAAGAAAAGGATTTTACAGGTAAGCTGTTATAAAAATCCTATTTTTGTGCAGGGACAGTTCTAAACACGGGAAACACGTGGCACTTCACAGGCATACTTTAGACACCCCCCATGTACAATATTTAAAGGAATATTTGACTTTTTTTTTTTCACTTTATGCATCATTAAAATGACTGCTCCCGGAAAACGTCCGTTTTTAAAACTTCTTTTTGCATTGATACATGTCCCCTGGTGCAGAAGCCGGGTTCCCAAACTCTGTTTCGGACAATAACATGGATAATAGTCGTTATAGTCGTTATAATTAGCACTTTAGAATCCGAACGTTCGCATCCATTGTATTTAATAGGGTTCTAATGTTCGTGCGAACTTTCGGTCCGTTCGCGGGTTCTGGTGCGAACCGAACCCGGGGGTGTTCGGCTCATCACTATTTGCGGGTTCTGGTGCTCATCACTAGTCACGATTAGGTTTGGATTGCAAGACAAAAGTAAACTCTTTATTTGGACTTTGATAGTCCACTTGAAAAACTGGTTTCCTGACAGACATTTGGGTAACACTACCTCCTCTCCACTCCTATAGGACCCCACTCCCATAAATTTTTGCTCAGAGCCAGAGGCCGCATTCCTTTTTTTTTTTTTTATAAATTGTATCTTTATTAAATTTTTCAAGAATACAAACAGAATAAATGCCAAACACGTAATATGACAAAATAAGTACACTTATGGAAAAGGCACATAACAGATGTTAAAACCATTAAAGTAACACTACAATGCTACCAAAATTACAAAAGCATAACAGTTCAACTGTATAGACCAGGGAAGTGGAAAGGGGAAAGGGGAGGGGGGACCCAGGGAGCTGGCGACACAAACAAAAACAATATTTCACATAAAAGGAATTGTTGCTCACTGGATCCAGTGTCAGTGGGGTCCCTAGGGCGCCCAAACTGAGGGACCAGGACGCCCCGAGGGGAGCCCACCTAGGAGGGAAAGAGGGTGGGGGAAGGGAGGGGCACCATGGAATCATAAAAGGAACAGGTTAGCAAGACTAAAGAAACATAAAATATAGCACATATGCTTAAGAGGGTACCGCACTACTAGGAGGCAATGAGACAGCACCTGGATTAAGCTTCGACTGATCCCACAAGTCCAAAATTTTGGAAAACTGAGGAAGTGTATCATGAACTGTTGCAGTCAGGTGTTCCATCCTGCGGATTTGTTCCAGTATTTGCAGAACCTGTGCAAGGGTGGGTGGGAAGGGGGATAGCCATCTCAGGGGTATAGCCCTTTTTGCTGCTAAAAGAATAAAGGCGGCTAATTTTTGGGTGTGTTTGGGGATACCAGGGAACGGCAAGGCTAAAAGATACTGGATCGGCTCCAGAGGGAGAGAAGTTTCAAAGAGCTCTTGTAAATGAGCTTGGATGGAGGACCAGAAAGGTTGAATCATGGGACATTCCCCAAAAATGTGGAAATGGGAGCCAACGTCATCCCAGCACCTCCAACACACCCGGGAAGCCTTGGGGTCGTATCTATGTAAGATCTCTGGGGTTCTATACCAAAAAAGTAGTATCTTATAGGTCGTCTCCCTCTGCTCCACACCGCATTCCTTTTTTGTCCTCTTCTTAAGGACCAGAATGGTTGAAGTCTTACCTTGGCTAAAGTGTCCACGGTCAAGGCCTGGTTGTTTGGCAAGCTGTGCCCCAGAAGACGTGTGGAATCTCCAGCAGTCCCCAGCTATTAGCGAGGTGGAGAAGGGCCCATCTGGTCCTTGTCATCTCTATGACTCTTGGAGGTCCGGGCGCAGCGTTATGACGTCACGCTCGGCCTGGCAGTTGTAAAATACTGCCTTGTACTCATCTGGAAAGCCGAGATCGCTTTCCTGATGGAGGAGAGATGTGGGGTCTTATTGACCCCACATCTCTCCATAAAGAGGACCTGTCATGCACAATTCCTATTACAAGGGATGTTTACATTCCTTGTAATAGGAATAAAAGTGATCAAAAAACAAAAAATGTAAAGGTGAAAGTGTAAAACTTAAAAAAACATAAAAAATAAATAAATAATAATAATAATTAAAATTGCCATCCGTCCCTGCGAGCTTGCGCGCAGAAGCGAACGCATGTGTACGTTGCGCCCACATATGTAAACGGCGTTCAATTCACACGTGATGTATCACTGTGAACATTAGAGCAAGAGTAGCAATTCTAGCACTAGAACTCTTCTGTAACTTTAAGCAAGTAACCTGTAAAAATGTTTAAAGCGTTTCCTGAGATTTAAAGTACCAAACGTTGGCGCTATTCCACGAGTGTGTGCAATTTTCAAGCATGACATGTTAGATATCTATTTACTCAGTGTAACATCATCTTTTGCATTATACAAAATAATTGGGATAACTTTTTTTTCATTAAATACATTTTTTCCAAAAAAAAGCACGTTTGAAAAATTGCTGCGCAAATACCATGTGACATAAGACGTTTCAATGACCGCCATTTTATTCCCTAGGGTCTCTGCTAAAAAAACATATATAGTGTAATTTTAATAATTCTGGAAATACCAATTAGGTTTGTAAACTCACTTGAAATATGATTTTCTAATCTATTCGTTGCCTGTGTAATCTCCCCTTATCTATAATGCACACAACCGTTTTTAATGACGAGAAAAATTACATTTTTTAAAATGGTCATTAAAAATGATCGTGTGTGGGCTTCAGAGCATTTTTCACGACGTGAAAAACGCCCATTAAAAAATTGGAACATGCTCTAATTTTTCACGTCGTTTTTTTACATCGTCGTTTTTCTCATCATGAAAACCGGCCGTGTGTGGGCTTTAACGACGTGAAAAAAATGCGCATGCTCAGAATCAAGTATGAGACGGGAGCGCTCGTTCTGGTAAAACTAGCGTTCATAATGGAGATGGCACATTCGTCACGCTGTAACGGACTGAAAAGCACGAGGCTGAAAAGCGCGAATCGTCGCTCAACAAACTTTAATAACATGAAGGGTGGCGCCATCCGAATGGAACTTCCCCTTTATAGTGCCGTCGTACGTGTTTTTTTTCACAATAGTGTGTAGGCAAGGCAGGCTTGAGAAGAATCACGTCGAGAAAAACAAAGTTTTTTTCAATGACATTAAAAATGGTCGTGTGTACACGGCATAAGTGTCAAAGACAAAAGATTTATAACCTAAGATAAGGCAAGAAACCTAAAATTCTCTTACAAACGGAAAACCTCTTCTTTTGAGACAGTGAACATAGCTTAACCTCTTTTAAAAAACAAATCTCCTTTATACAAGATGGCTTTGGGTTTTCTCAAAGCATATACAGTGGGGTAAAAAAAGTATTTAGTTAGCCACCAATTGTGCAAGTTCTCCCAATTAAAAAGATGAAAGAGGCCTGTAATTGTCATCATAGGTACAGTGTATACAAAAAAAAAATATGTAATATAAAGGCCTCATATATTCTTTTAACCCCAATAGTTACGACAAATTCCCCCCTCATTTCCCGTAATTTTTCAGCAATCAACCTTGGACATATTAGGGAAAAAATTGGAGAAGAATCTATTTTAGGAACTCATTCTGGTAGTTCCAATCACATCCCAAATATACATTGTAGAGAAGAAATGCCCCAAAGGGGATAGTATGGATGGGAACTGAACCCAGGACGACAACAAAAAAAGTAGGTAAGTACTAAAAAGTATACATTTTTATTGGTAGAAAAAATACGCTATATTAAAAACAATCATAACAAGGAAAAGCATGATCATACAGAAATACAGATGCTTGGCTGTTGCACTATACAAAATGTTTACAGACAGGTGTCAAAACATAACAAATTGCAGAGGCAACAGAAAGACCCTACATGTTTCGGAAAACATATAACAAGGAAATTAATTCCTATTGTTATATGTGTATATCTCCTTCTTCAGGGGTTGAGTACAAGCTTGCTGATGTATTTCTATGAAGGAAAATATATGTTTGTATGTATATATATATATATATATATATATATATTGAATTCAATTTTAGAGCTGATAAGACCATTAATTTCAGAGATGCAGACATATAAAGAAAACAAACACTCACAAGTCTCATGCTTTTTGGGAAGAATTGGCAGTGCACAGAGTTGATGCAACTGGATGGTGTCCAAACACTGCAAAGTGGCAGAGCGCTCAGCAGTCACTGAAGAGCATGAAGTCAGGTTTATTCTGGAATCTGTCAAGTTTGATACACTTGTAGGAAGAGAAAAAGCCTCCTATGCCTCCGAGTTGGAGATAAAAGGCTTTGGTTTGGCTGAAGTCCTGAACCCTCAGTATGCAGCAGCAGGTCAGGGCTCACATGGGCCCAAACAAGCAGAGAGCAGGAACCTAACAAAGATATATATATATATATATATATGGGAAAAGTGGATGTAATAAGCTGTATTAAGCGTGCAGGGATTACTGCAGCTGAACTATTTAAAAAGACACCTGCTGAAACCTAAAGCTCCACCACTAGGGTCAAAACCAATAAAAAGTATATGCATAATATTAGAGGCATTCCTCACCTTAGTAAAGTATCCTTCACAGGTAGACATGAAATGGAAACGACCATCCTGGCTGTGCAGCAATGAACTGTTGCACCCACCAGCTTTAAATACCTAATAAAGGGCGGAGACATCTAATTCAGGAAGCAGTGGAGTGGGCTGAAAAAAACTCCCATCACTATCAAAATATAGTGTCCGCACCTGCTGACACAAAGCCAGCTTGGCGTTTTGACTTTTCTTGCATACACCTCTGTCAGGATATCCCGCCTCCATCATCGGGCCCCTCGGTTCCATGCGGCGTCTGGCGTTGCCACGTCATCATGCGTGAAAAAAGTCAGACGCCGACAGGTCCGCTGACACAACAGAAAGGGCAGCTGCTACCTGCGGTGGATGGAGGGGACCAGGGCGTACGTGTCAGGCCAGGGAAGGTCCAGAGCATGCGCAAAGGCGTCGCAACCCAGGATGGGGATGCCTCCTGCCGGGATGGGATCCCGCAAAGAGCCCTCCCTGTGTCAGGGAGGTCCGACCTGCCACAACAAAAAAATGGGGGCACAGGAAAAACAGCCAAAAAGAAACAAAAAAATCGAAGTATCTAGGTAGAAACTGCAACTTAAACAGTGTTATTGTCGCCATGAAATCCATGGGGAGGTCACCATCGAATCTCATCTATTGATCCAAAAGCACGAGAAATTGTGTTCTGCAGTACTAAATGAATAGAAAATGTATTGGGTAACATATTACACATTACAAAGCTACAAATAAATAAAATACCACAATTTATGTAAAGTCATAAATGTCACATACAGAGAATCCGAATTGTTTCTACATATTGTCACAGTAAAGAGATTTGTAAAAATAGACCAACTAGTTTCATATGACATTAGTTAGACCATTAAATTAGAGACATAAGTAGAAAAACAAGCATTATAGCATACATCAATTCGTTTTACTGCATTTTGAGGTCAATAATACAGTTATCACAGGTATTGAATGTCAGACGAATAATATTTCAGACGAATACAATTTCAAAGTTCTTAAGGACATGAGGAACACTAGACATAGGAAAGGCAAAGTATATCCGTGTAATGATATGTGTATTGAAAAAACATTATATACAAGATATACTTAATATACAAGAAAAAGGAAAAATCGAAGGAATAGGATACATATGGTGTACAGAATGTTCAAAAATACACAAATAAAGTGTACCTAGACTGATGTACCAAGACTGAATTGTAAAATTCCGAAATTGAAGAACTGGAGAAACCCCCCTATTGCTCCTTGTCATACCCTCCTGTTGAATAACCGGGTAAGATTTTAGGTTAAGAAGGGTTTTAGATTAAATGTTTCGTTGAGGCCTGGTGGGCGAGTAGCATTTAAATCTGATATCCAGCGAAGCTCTCGCTAAAGGAGATGCTTATTGAGATCACCACCCCGTGAACTGGGATGAATGCGATCAAGTACCAAGACTGATATTTTTAGGCAAATGCCAGCATAGGTTTGAGCCACATGCCTGCCCAATGGGTTTGCAGTCTGCATGGCCTTAATATGGCAATATAGCCTCTGCCACAGCTTCTGCACAGTTTTGCCTATGTAGAAGCAGTTGAAGCTGCATAAGAGTAAATAAACTACATTTTCTGTCTGACAGTTGGAATGGTGCCTGGGAATGAAATGTCTGCCATTTGGCAGATAAATATCCCTTCTAGTATCCATGTATTTGCAGTAGGAACAAGAACCACAGGGAAAAGTTCCCACTGCTTTACAGGGATCACCTCTATCCGAACCCTTAAACTCACTTTAGACCAGCCGGTCCCTGACAGAGATTGCCCGTCTGTAGGTGACTAGCAGAGCTGGAGGTACCAGGGGTCCTATCACAGGATCCGATGTTAACAGGTGCCAGTATTTCTTACAGATCCGTAATACGTGGTTGTAGTCATTAGAGTATGTGGTAACTAGCCTATGACTTTCATATTTTTTTTTTTTTTTTTTTAGGGATTAGTAATTCATGCCTGTTAATGGTGTCCGCCCGTTTAAAAGCCTTTTTCAAACACTTATGGCTATAACCGCGCTCAAGGAGGCATCGTTTGAGGTTGTTGGCCTCACGTTTAAAGTCAGAGTGATTTGAACAGTTGTGTTTGATACGTAGGTACTGTCCATAGGGAATGGAGTTAATAAGTGGTTTAGGATGAAAGCTGGATGAATGCAGAATGGTATTGCCTGCAGTTGCTTTCCTAAAAAGTTTGACAGTAGATTATTTTAATTTTTGTAAATTTCTACGTCTAGGAAAGTGATCCTAGAGGGATCAGAGCTCATGGTAAATTTTTAATTAAATTTGTTGGTATTCAGTACATTAAGGCATTCATCCAGAAGAGACTGGGGACCATCCCATACGACGAAGATGTCATCGATGTACCACATAACAATGTGGCACAGGTACATCGAGAGATCCTCGTCGCTGAAAATCACACTCTCCCATTCCCCCAGGTACAGATTGGCGTAGCCAGGGGCACAGCAAGTGCCCATGGCTACGCCCTGTACCTGGAGGAATAGCCGACCGTCAAACAAAAAAATATTATGATTAAGTATGAAATCCAAGGACAAGAGTATAAACTCATTGAACGAGGTTTCGTGATGACTTATTTGAGATAAAACTCTACGGATGCATGTCAAACCTTTTGAATGTGGTATAGAGCTGTATAAAGCTTCCACATCAATAGTGGCAATTTCCTGGGACTTGTACGTCCTCAATAATCTGTAATAAATGGATCGTGTCCCTAATGTATGAAGGTATTAAAAGGAAAAAAGAACGGATATGCTCATCTACTAATTTAGAGAGGTTTTCTGTGATTGATCCATTACCAGAGAGAATTGGCCTGCCTGGTGGATTGACAGCATTTTTATGTATTTTTGGTAATGCATAAAAAGTTGGCAGTGGCGGGTAGGGTGTGCGGATGAAGTCCGAAGTCTGTTTTGAAATGATTTTATTCGAGAAAGCATTATCAACGAAAGAATAAAATCTGCCGTTGAAAGCTTCTACAACATCGACACCAATCGGACGGTACCAATTCCGATTGCTGAGGATGTTGATACACATTTTGTGATATTTTTCATTGTCCATAAGGATGATGTTTCCTCCTTTATCACTTGACTTTATGGTAATGTCATGATTAGTAGACTGTTTTTTTAGGGCAGTTTTTTTATTTGGGGTTAGATTCTCCTTTGTTGGAAGGGTGAGATCCAACGATTGGATTTCCTCAGAGGCCATTTTTAGGAAAGTCATGACACCATGATTGGAGCTAGGGGCCGGGTAGAGTGCAGAGGTTTTTTTCAAGGAGGATTTGGCTGGGGGAACAGCAGGGGAGGAGGACTCCAAAGGCTGTCTAAGAAGTGTTTCTAGATCGGTGGTATCAATCAGATCCATTGGTTCACTTTCTTCCAGTAAGGAATTAAAATTATCTAGGGCTTGTCTTTCACTAAATGTGCGGCAGCCCTCATGGCCAGGTTTTTCCTTCTCAAACATGCTCCTGAGTAGTATAGTTTTCGAGTATATAAATGTAGATCTTTTATGGTGGTAAATTTGTCCAGTCTGTTGTTAGGGCAAAACGTAAGTCCTTTAGACAGAACTGAGACTTCATCTAAAGTGAGGTTGTGTCCTGACAAATTAATAACATTAAGTTGTGAGGAAGGGAGTGTGGATTTTAGGTGGGATTGTGGTTATTGGTGCATTGGAGTTTCCCTGTTTTTTAGGAAAAAAGATCACAGGGATCTTGGGTGTGACAAAGGGGGAGTTTGGGAAGTGATCTCGGTTGACGCGGGTGCCGTAGTGCCAGCGCCAGCCACAGGTGCCGGCAATAGGGCGCCCGGGGCGTCTTTTGGCATTTCTGGTGCGTCTATGTTACTTAGAGGAAATATAGGAGACATTTGATGATACTGATGATGTATCAGATGCATCAGTGTCCAGGCTGTTGTTTGCTATTATATTAGGGACCCCTGGCGCCTATTTTACTAGACCATTTATAGGCCTTACCCTCTTGGAAGGCTTGCCTATCTCTGAGGAATTTGAATTCCTTTTTTGACAAAATTGTCTTATTAAAAAGTTCAATGTGAACTTTTAATTTTTCGTTTAGATCTTGAAATTCTTTTCTGATATACCTCAATAAGCAAGTTCATCATGCCTGTAGAGCATAATTTTGGGTTATTTTCACAACCTAATTTAAAGGTGGGATTGATGTCCTCAAAAGAGGGAAAAATTTGGACACAAAGTCCTAAAGGATTTAGCTCGTATTTGATGTATTCCTCAAAAGTTTTAATGTGCCAGTACATCAGCGATTTCTTCTCGAGCCATCTGGTGAGGCTCGAGAACAAAAAGCCTAATTCGGATTCAAGGGACTCGTTCTGGCCATAATCCTTTTGGAGTTTGGCCACAAAGTCATCCCAGGATTGGCTGTACAATTCTGCCATCTCTGATAATGGTGAATGGGAACGCTCAAAAAAACGTTTTAATTCAAAATATAATAATAGGTAAAGTGGTTAAAAAAATAGGTTCTAAATGTTAGGGAGTAGACTGGTATCTACAACCCAATTGTTATAGGAAAAATTGGAGATGAATCTATTTTAGGAACTCATCCTGGTATTTCCAATCACATCCCAAATATACATTGTAGAGAAGAAATGCCCCAAAGGGGATAGTATGCAACCGAGGAGCCCGATGATTGAGGCGGGATATCCTGACAGAGGTGTATGCAAGAAAAGTCAAAACGCCAAGCTGGCTTTGTGCCGGCAGGTGCGGACACTATATTTTGATAGTGATGGGAGGTTTTTTCAGCCCACTCCACTGCTTCCTGAATTAGATGTCTTCGCCCTTCATTAGGTATTTAAAGCTGGTGGGAGCAACAGTTCATTGCTGCACAGCCAGGATGGTCATTTCCATTTCACGTCTACCTGTGAAGGATACTTTACTAAGGTGAGGAATGCCTCTAATATTATGCATATACTTTTTATCGGTTTTGACAATAGACCCTGAGGTGAAGCTTTAGGTTTCAGCAGGTGTCTTTTTAAATAGTTCAGCTGCAGTTATCCCTGCACGTTTAATACAGCTTATTACATCCACTTTTCCCATATATGTCTCTTTGTTAGGTTCCTGCTCTCTGCTTGTTTGGGCCCCTGTGAGCCCTGACCTGCTACTGCATACTGAGGGTTCAGGACTTCATCCAAACCAAAGCCCTTTATCTCCAACTCAGAGGCATAGGAGGCTTTTCCTCTTCCTACACGTGTATCAAACTTGACGGATTCCAGGATAAACCTGACTTCATGCTCTTCAGTGACTGCTGAAAGGTCTGCGACTTTTCAGTGTTTGGACGCCATCCAGTCGCATCAACTCTGTGCACTGCCAATTCTTCCCAAAAAGCATGAGACTTGTGAGTGTTTGTTTTCAGCACTTTATATGTCTGCATCTCTGAAATTAATGGTCTTATCAGCTCTAAAATTGAATTCACTCTATTTACATATGTAGCGGGGTCTCCTATAAGGCCCCGGGACTACGTTACCCAGAACCCCATTCGGCACCCAGGGTGCATGTAGCCACCGTAGAGACTCATGGGAGGGGTAATAGAGGAAGAGGGCGAGGCTGATCTCGGCCTCTTTGGACACCGCGCTGCAATCAACAGGTCTTCCTGTGCGGATCTGCTGGAGTACAGGGCCTGAAGCCAGGGCCTTGCACAACTTCCAGAGAGCCTTTCACCCCACTGCGGAGCCTGGGTGGCACCTGACTTTGTCGAGTTTGGACATCAGTTGGACCGGAGACCCGGCCGTTGCAGACACTGTGTGCGGAGACACAGTAGGTGGAAGTCCCGGACTGGGATCGCGTCCGGAGTGGTGAGCGAGCACCTGCTCATTCATATAAACAGTACTTTGACTAGGCCTAGAGACTGCCTTGGCCCTCCGGGTTCTACTTTACTGTCCCGCAGGAGACTAGCGGCGGAACTGAGTTGAGTAGTCTCCTGTGAGGGGTCATTCTGCCCCTTTTCGTTTTTCTACCCTTTGGATTACAAATTACTGTTCCTGTTGTGCACCACCAGTGAAGTTGCATGCGAAGAAACTGTTCTTCTAGAGACTGAGTTTAAAATCTGGATCAGGCCTGATTTGTAGTCAGAGCTTAAGTTGCTGCGCCATAAGGGCGCATAGATAGAGATAGCAGTACTTGGCGGGTAATCGCCTGTGTTAGATTTTCTGCTGCAGTGCCCTGCAGATATATATGTGTTATGTTTTAACCTTATGCCTTTTACCCAAAGTAAAGAAACGTTATATTTTATCTCTTGCTATCAGTGTGTTGCCTTTATGCAAAGAGGTTACCCATGCAATACAGATAGATTGTGTGCATATACTGTTAGATTGTGATACTAGAGAAATCCCTAGACTAACTGTGCCAAAAGAGTGGTTCGAGTAAATTGCCGGGGGTTGGCGGTGCTGTACACAGGGCCCGAAACAAAATCCAGCGGCTCTTTTAACTGGGGGTAGCGCTACATATATATACATATATTTTTCTTCATAGAAATACATCAGCAAGCTTGTACTCAAACCCTGAAGAAGGATATACACATATAACAATAGGAATTAATTTCCCTGTTATATGTTTTCCGAAACATGTAGGGTCTTTCTGTTGCCTCTGCAATTTGTTATGTTTTGACACCTGTCTGTAAACATTTTGTATAGCGCAACAGCCAAGCATCTGTATTTCTGTATGATCATGCTTTTCCTTGTTATGATTGTTTTTAATATAGCGTATTTTTTCTACCAATAAAAATGTATACTTTTTAGTACTTACCTACTTTTTTTGTTGTCGTACTGGGTTCAGTTCCCATCCATACCATCCCCTTTGGGGCATTTCTTCTCTACATTGGATATATTAGGGAAACGGGTCTGAAGAAATATCATAGTTGTTTAAAAGATATGTAAATATAAAAAATTATTGCGCTAACCTGAAAACAAGTGAAAAAAGCTGCTACATAAGAATGTGACAAATATTCAAGCTAAAAGAGTGTGTGAATGTAGCACTAAAGTGACATACAGTAAAAGTATACAAAGTAAATAATATGTAATAACAAACCAAAAGTCCTGTTGTGTAAACAATGACTGAGTGAACAACAAGTCCTGTATTGAAATCAAATTATTATAAAGGACAACCAGAGTTCATTGAAGAAATATGGTGGTTCTCAAACAGACAGCGATGGTATCAGCCAATACAAAGAGCATCCAGAGGGATAGGTCATCCAATAATTGATAAGAATAAATACTCTTACCGGAATCTGTGGACTTGAGTAGGGATGAGCTTCGAGTTCGAGTCGAACTCATGTTCGACTCGAACATTGCCTGTTCGCCCGTTCGCCGAACAACGAACAATTTGGGGTGTTCGCGGCAAATTCGAAAAGTCTATGGGAGAAATCTAAAGTGCTAATTATAAAGGCTTATATGCAAGTTATTGTCCTAAAAAGTGTTTGGGAACCCGGGTCCTGCCCCAGGGGACATGTATCAATCCAAAAAAAAGTTTTAAAAACGGCCGTTTTTTTAGGAGCAGTGATTTTAATAATGCTTAAAATGAAACAATAAAAGTGAAATATTCCTTTAAATTTCGTACCGGGGGGTGTGTATGATATGCATGTAAAGTGGCGCATGTTTCCCGTGCTTAGAACTGTCCCTGCACAAAGTGTCATTTTTGAAGGAAAAAAAGTCATTTAAAACTCACGCACGGCTATTAATGAATTGTCGGCTTTTATCAATACATAGAAAAGTCATTGATAAAAAAAATAAAAAAAAAGCGTGGGGGTTCCCCCAAATTCAATTACCAGGCCCTTTAGGTCTGGAATGGATATTAAGGGGAACCCCCGCCACAAATTAAAAAAAAAATGGCGTGGGGTTCCCCCTAAATATCCATACCAGGCCCTTGAGATCTGGCATGGATTTTAAGGGGAACTCCACTCCAAATAAAAAAAAAATGGCGTGGAGTCTCCCCAAAAATCCATACCAGACCCTTATCCGAGCACGCAACCTGGCCGGCCGCACGGGAAGAGGGGGGGACGAGAGGGCGGCCCCCCTCCTTCCTGAACCGTACCAGGCCACATGCCCTCAACATGGGGAGGATGTCCCCATGTTGATGGGGACAAGGGCTTCATCCCCACAACCCTTGCCCAGTGGTTGTGGGGGTCTGCGGGTGGGGGGCTTATCGGAATCTGGAAGACCCCTTTAACAAAGGGGACCATAAGATCCCGGCCCCCCCTATGTGAATTGGTAAGGGGTACATTTCACGAAGAAAGTGTCAAAAAATGTAAATAAAAACACACACACACCTTGGAAAAGTCCTTTATTAAAAAAAAAAATAATAATAAAAAAAAAACATTCCAGCGATGAAATCCAGTGTCCCACGGCGATCCCGATGTCCAGCGCTGTCCGTCATTGGTTGTGCCTGTGCGGACCTGATGGGGAACTTCCTCCGCTGTGTTTTAAATGTATAGACCCGCCCCTTCTAAATTTACACAGTGAAGGAAGTTTCCCACTCAGGCCAATGACGTAGGCGGGGTCGGACATACCGAGGGGGCGGACCTGATGGGGAACTTCGTTCGCTGTGTAATACAGGTATAGACCCGCCCCTTCTCATGTTCCGCATCTGGTCCGCTGAGTGGACCTGATGAGGAACTTTAGAAGGGGCGGGTCTATACATTAATATCCATTCCAGACCTAAAGGGCCTGGTAATTGAATTTGGGGGAACCCCCACGCTTTTTTTTTATCAATGACTTTTCTATGTATTGATAAAAGCCGACAATTCATTAATAGCCACGAGAGAGTTTTAAATGACTTTTTTTTCCTTCAAAAATGACACTTTGTGCAGAGACAGTTCTAAGCACGGGAAACATGCGCCACTTTACATGCATATCATACACACCCCCCAGGTACGAAATTTAAAGGAATATTTCACTTTTATTGTTTCATTTTAAGCATTATTAAAATCACCGCTCCCGTAAAAACGTCTATTTTTTAAACCTTTTTTTGCATTGATACATGTCCCCTGGGGCAGGACCCGGGTCCCCAAACACTTTTTAGGACAATAAATTGCATATTAGCCTTTATAATTAGCACTTTAGATTTCGAACGTTCGAGTCCATTGTATTTAATAGGGTTCTAAAGTTCACACGAACATTCTGTCTGTTCGCAGGTTCTGGTGCGAACCGATCAGGGGGGTGTTCGGCTCATCCCTGGACTTGAGTGTCAGCGACCACAGTTCAAATCAAGCATGGATAACCGGTTGGTGTGGCTTCCAATGGTGTAGGTCAAAAAACGTGGGTTTTATTAAAACCAACATATATATATATATATATATATATATATATATATATATATATATATATATAAAATGTGATCACAATAATGGTAAAAAAAAGTGCCGGAATACTTTCCTACATGCGGATAGTCCCTACCCGGAATCCCTGGTTCGGAGTATCCCTTACGCCCAGTATCTGCGTCTGCGCAGAAACTGTACTTCTGAGATGGACTTTAACCACTTAACGACCGCCCCATGTACATATACGTCGGCAGAATGGCACGGACAGGCACAATCACGTACCTGTACGTGACTGCCTTCGTATGGGTGGGGGGTCCGATCGGACCCCCCCGGTACATGAGGCCGTCGTTTTCGGTTCAGCGCCGATCCGGGATGAGGGGGCGGCCATTGGTTTCTGGCCACCCCCTCGCGATCGCTTCCGGAGACTGACATTCTTTCTCTGCCTGTGTAATGTAAACACAGGCAGAGGAAGTGATGTCATCTCTCCATGCGGCGGTCTTTTCGTCCAGAGCGCCGTGGAGAGAAGACATCAGGTTAGTGCACCAACACTACACTGACACGTAGGTACACATAGGAACACATTTCACCCCCCAGTCACCCCCAGATCACCCCCCAGGTCACCCCCTGCACCCCCAGTCACAGTGTCACTGATTGCAGTGATCATTTATTTACTGATCACTGCATTTAGTGTAATTTGTGACTGTAAAAAGTGTCAGGGCAGTTAGGTTTAGGCCCCTTTAGGTCCAGGGTAGCCCCCTAATAAAGGTTTAACCCCTTGATCACCCCCCAGGTAACCCTTTCACCTCCTATCGCCAGCGTCACTAAGCGATCGTTTTTCTGATCACTGTATTAGTGTCTGTGGTGCCCCTAGGCAGGGCCGGATTAACATAGGGGCTATTGGAGCTGCAGCTCCAGGCCCCTTCCTCAAGATAGGCCCATTTGCCCAAAAAAGAAAAAAAAAGATCGACTTTGAAGACTGTAGCTCGGTGACCAGGGACCACAGAGACTCCATGAGGGGTATGTAGCTGAAGACCCACTCCACCACTGGTCGAAATATGGGGCTGCTATCATTTATGGTTCCGGAGATACAGGGCTGCTTGCGCAGCCTGTCAGAAGCTATATACAGAGCGAACAGTTTAAATACAAGCTGACACACTCTGCTGCAGACTGAGAGGATGAGCTCACCGTGCTTTTAATAATTATTTGATATTACTAAGACTGCTTTCACACTACGCCGCCCCGAGCGTGGGCGGTAAAATAGCGGTAAAACGCTGCTATTTTACTGTCGGATTTGCGGCACATTTCGGCCGCTAGCGGGGCACTTTTAACCCCCGCTAGCGACCTAGAAAGGGTTAAAACCGCCCCAGATGCACCGCTACTGCGGCGTATTGCCGGTGGCATGGCGGTGCTGCCCATTGCTTTCAATGGGCAGGAGCGCATTAGGAGCGGTGAGTTCACCGCTCCTAATGCGCTCCAAAAAAGTTGTTGGCAGGACTTTTTCTGACGCCCTGCCAGCGCACCGCTCCAGTGTGAAAGCCTGAGGGCTTTCACACTGAAGTGAATAGAGCAGCTGTTTAAAGGCGGATTGCAGGCACTATTTTTAACGCTATAGCGCCTGCAAAACGCCCTCAGGGTAAAAGGGGTCTTATAGTAATTAACCCCTTGCCACCCAGGCCAATTCTGACACTTCTCTCCTACATGTAAAAATCATCATTTGTTTTTTGCTAGAAAATTACTCAGAACCCTCAAACATTATATATATTGTTCTAGCAGACACCCTATGGAATAAAATGGTGGTCTTTGCAACTTTTTATGTTACACAGTATTTGCGCAGAAATTTTTCAAACATGTTTTTTTTGGAAAGAATCTGTTTCATTAATAATAATAATAATAATAAAAAAAAAACACTAAAGTTAGCACGATTTTTTTTTTGTATACTAAGCGATGCTTTAATTTTTTTTACAGGTTACATGTTAAGAGTTACAGAGGAGGTCTAGTGCTAGAATTATTGTTCTCGCTCCAACGATCGTGGCGTATGTAACCTGTGTGTATCTGGCTCTGATACTAGCCAGGGCCTACCCAGCCACTGACTAGTATTTCTCCCCAGCCTGTCCCCACACACCCTCTCACCTGCTGACCTGTGGATGGGGGAATCACTCCTGCAGTGTTATTGTGTTCTGCCTGTGAATATAATGATCAGTGTTGCTAACTATAGCTGGCAGCACTGATTGTTTTGGGAAAAACGTGACAGGCTGGTTGTACTCAAGTCAGATAATAGATTGACTTGTGTAAAACCAGCTAGCCCATACATAGATCGACTATGACTGGTCTCTGCTTAATTGGCATAATTTCAAACCATGTATGGCCCACTTAACCACTACGCAGTCCCTAAACATCCTTCCACAAACCTTTACATTTTTCCTTCCCAGATTCCTTCATCCTCCTCACCTGTACATACTCTCCACACTTCTCTCCTGTACATACTGCTCACTGTCATACCCTCCACACTTCTCTCCTATACATAGTGCCCGCTGTCATACCCTGCACACTCCTCTCCTGTACATAGTGCCCGCTGTCATACACTTCTCTTCTATACATAGTGCCCATCATCATACCCTCCACACTCCTCTCCTGTACATACTGTTTTCACTGTCATACCCTCCACACTTCTCTCCTATACATAGTGCCCACTGTCATACCCTCCACACCTCTATCCTGTACATACTGCCCACTGTCATATCCTCCCCACTCTTCTTCTTTACATACTGCTCACTGTTTTACCCTCCACACTCCTCTCCTGTGCATACTGCTCACTGTCATACCCTCCACACTTCTCTCCTATACTTAGTGCCAACCATCATACCCTCCACACTCCTCCCCTGTACATACTGTTCACCGTCATACCCTCCACACTTCTCTCCTATACATAGTGCCCACTGTCATATCCTCTACACTTCTCTTCTATACATAGTGCCCACTGTCATACCTTCCACACCTCTATCCTGTACATACTGCCCACTGTCATATCCTCCCCACTCTTCTTCTGTACATACTGCTCACTGTCTTACCCTCCACACTCATCTCATGTACATACTGTTCAGTATCATACCATCCACACTCCTCTCCTGTACATACTGCCCACTTTCATAAACTCCTCTATTGTACATAGTGCTGGCTGTCATACCCTTCACACTCCTCTCCTGTACATACTGCTTGCTCTCATACCCTCCACATTCCTCTCCTGTACATGCTGTCTATTGTCATACCCCCCACTCCTCTCCTGTACATACTGCCCACTGTCATACCCTCCACACTCTTCTCCTGTACATACTGCTCACTGTCTTACCCTCCACACTCATTTAATGTACATACTGCTCAGTATCATACCGTCTACACTCCTTTCCTGTACATACTGCTCACTGTCATACCCTCCACACTCCTCTCCTGTACATACTGCCCACTATCATAAACTCCTCTATTGTACATAGTGCCGGCTGTCATACCCTCCACACTCCTCTCCTGTGCATACTGCCCACTATCATAACCTCCACACTCCTCTCCTGTACATACTGCCCCCCATTATACCCTCCACACTCCTCTCCTGTGCATACTGCCCACTCTCATACCATCCACACTCCTCTCCTGTACATACTGTAACCCAACCTTACCCTCCACACTCCTCTCCTGTACATACTGCCAACTATCTTTCACTCCACATTCCTCTCCTGCACATACCGCCCCCATCATACCCTCCACGTTCCTTTCCTGTACATACTGCCCACTGTCATACTCTCCACACTCCTCGTCTGTACATACTGCCCACTTTCATACCCTCCACACTCCTCTCCGGTACATACCACCCTCTGTCATACCCTCCACACTCCTCTGCTGTGCATGCTGCCCACTGTCAAACCCTTCAAACTCCTCTCCTATACATAGTGACTTCTGCCATACCCTCCACACTCCTCTCCTGTACATAGTGCCCACTGTTAGACCCTCCACATTCCTCTCCATCACCTGCACAAACTTCCAAGTTTTATACCGTCCATACTCCTCCCCTAAGCCTCTTACCCACAAAAACAGGTTTTTTAAATTATACTGAATATCCTTAACCACTTAAGCCCCGGACCATTTGGTAGCTAAAGGACCAGAGGTGAATTCAGAATTTTGCACTGTGCTGCTTTAACTGTAAATTGTGCGGACATGCAATGTTGTACCCAAACGAAATTTGCGTCCTTTTCTTCCCACAAATAGAGCTTTCTTTTAATGGTATTTGATTGCCTCTGCGATTTTTATTTTTTGCGATATAAACGGAAAAAGACCGAAAATTTTGAAAAAAAATGATATTTTCTACTTTTTGTTATAAGAAAAATCTAATAAACTCAATTTTAGTCATACATTTAGGCCAAAATGTATTCAGCCACATGTCTTTAGTAAAAAAAATGTCAATAAGCGTATATTTATTGGTTTGCGCAAAAGTTATAGCGTTTACAAACTAGGGTACATTTTCTGGAATTTACACAGCTTTAAATTTATGACTGCCTATCTCATTTCTTGAGGTGCTAAAATGGCAGGGCAGTACAAAACCCCCCCAAATGACCCCATTTTAGAAAGTAGACACCGCAAGGAAATTGCTGAGAGGCATGTTGAGCCCATTGAATATTTTTTTTTTGTCCCAAGTGATTGAATAATGACAAAAAAAAAAAATTACAAAAAGTTGTCACTAAATGATATATTGCTCACACATGCCATGGTTATATGTGGAATTGCACCCCAAAATAAATTTTGCTGCTTCTCCTGAGTACGGGGATACCACATGTGTGGGACTTTTTAGGAGCCTAGCCGTGTACGGGACCCCGAAAACCAATCACTGCCTTCAGGATTTCTAGGCACAAATTTTTGATTTGACTCCTCACTACCTATCACAGTTTCGAAGGCCATAAAATGCCAAAATAGCACAAAACCCCCCCAAATGACCCCATTTTGGAAAGTAGACACCCCAAGCTGTTTGCTGAGAGGCATGGTGAGTATTTTACAGCTCTCATTTGTTTTTGAAAACTTTGTGACAAAAAGCGAGATCTGCAAAATACTCACAATACCTCTCAGCAAATAGCTTGGGGTGTCTACTTTCCAAAATGGGGTCATTTGGGGGGGTTTTGTGCCATCTGGGCATTCCATGGCCTCCGAAACTGTGATAGGCAGTGAGAAGTGAAATCAAAATTT
The DNA here is from genome assembly GCA_029206835.1 of Rana muscosa. Lineage (NCBI taxonomy): Eukaryota > Metazoa > Chordata > Amphibia > Anura > Ranidae > Rana > Rana muscosa. Next base: position 592,362,532 of record CM055116.1, on the reverse strand, counting down.
ACACCCTTAGAAAGCCTGAAGGCAGTGATTGGTTTTTGGGGTCCCGTACGCGGCTAGGCTCCCAAAAAGTCTCACACATGTGGTATCCCCGTACTCAGGAGAAGCAACAGAATGTATTTTGGGGTGTAATTCCACATATGCCCATGGCATGTTTGAGCAATATATCATTTAGTGACAACTTTGTGCAAAAAAAAAAAAAAAAATTGTCTTTTTTCCGCAACTTGTGTCAACATATAAAATATTCCATGGACTCGACATGCCTCTCAGTATATAGCTTGGGGTGTCTACTTTCCAAAATGGGGTAATTTGGGGGGGTTTTGAACTGTTCTGGCATTTTATACACAACATTAGGAAGCTTACATCCACTCTTCTAACCACTTGAAGACAAAGCCCTTTTTGACACTTTTTGTTTACATGAAAACATTTTTGCAAGAAAATTATGTTGAACCCCCAAACATTATATATATTTTTAAAGCAAAGGCCCTACAGAATAAAATGGTGGGTGTTGCATTTTTTTTTCTACACAGTATTTGCGCAGCGATTTTTCAAACGCATTTTTTGGGGAAAAAATACACTTTTTTTAATTTTAATGCACTAAAACACACTATATTGCCCAAATGTTTGATGAAATAAAAAAGATGATCTTAGGCCGAGTACATAGATACCAAACACGACATGCTTTAAAATTTCGCACAAACGCGCATTGGCGACAAACTACATACATTTTTAAAAGCCTTTACAGGTTACCCCGTTAGATTTACAGAGGAGGTCTACTGCTAAAATTACTGCCCTCGATCTGACCTTCGCGGTGATACCTCACATGCATGGTGCAATTGCTGTTTACATATGACGCCAGACCGACGCTTGCGTTCGCCATTGGGCAAGAGCAGGGCAGGACAGGGGTGCTTTTTTTTTTTTTTTTTTTTTATTATTAATTTTGCTTTTTTATTTTATTTTTAAACTGTTGCTTCCATATTTTTTTTTTTTTTATCATTTTTGTTATCTCAGGGAATGTAAATATCCCCTATGATAGCTATAGGTAATGACAGGTACTCTTTTTTGAAAAAACTGGGGTCTATTGGACCCTAGATCTTTCCTCTGCCCTCAAAGCATCTGACCACACCAAGATCGGTGTGATAAAATGCTTTCCCAATTTCCCAATGGCGCTTTTTATATCCGGGGGGGTCATTCCCTCCCACTGCTTGTAAAAGCAGTCCAGAGGCTAATTAGCCACTAGGATTGCTTTTACATGAAAGCCGGCCGCTGGCTGAAAAGAATGATACCTAAACCCGCAGGCATCATTCTGGTATAAACATTCAAAGTCCAGCAACATACCAGTACGTTGCTGGTCCTTGTTGGACATGTATTGTAATCTTTTTTTTCATGCAGCCTGTTGGCTGAACGAAAAAAAAAGATTGATCGGTGGGTATGCCCACCATTAGAATACCGCCCTTCATCCACCCACTTCTAATGATGGGCATACATGCACCATTTATATATGCCGAAGCATGGGGGCATCTTCCCGCAAAAGTTATGCCGCGTACACATGGTCAGACTTTTCCACGGGCAAGCCTCCGTCGGAATTTCGACTGTATGTACGCGGCATTAGGAGCAAAATCACTCCTCCGCCCCTGCTGCCCCAATGCTTCGGCATATATGCTTTTTTTTTTTAACTGTGGTGGCGAAATCACCTCCTACGGCACTGGAGTCGCAGGGATCAGGCCTGTCTCCGCGAACGCTGCAGTTATGTGTGTTGTGTTTGGCAAGTGACAGTGATCGATCGATACTGCACTTGGGTGGCCTGGGCTGGACGGAGGGGCAAAACGCAGGTGCTAGCAGGTATCTGGGCTGATTCCGCTAACACTGCGTTTTTGGGAACCCTAAACTGCTGGGGACGCTAGTATAGATCTGATCAGATCAGATATTGATCTGTTCAGATACTATACCACTAAGGGGGGTGTATGCTTCACGCGTGGGTGTTAGCGTTACTGGCACTAACCTGACGCTGCCTGGGGTGTGACGCAGACCCTCTCTGACGCTAAAACCTAATTGATATCACCCGCCGGGCGATCAGGGGGTTAAACCTTTATTGGGTTATATACGGCGGGTGCCCTGACACTATAAAAAGCAAACTAACTAACCAGCGTCACCCGTAACACTTATATGATGATCACTGGTGAAAGGGTTAACTAGGGGCAATTAAGGGGTTAAAACCTTTATTAGGTAATATATGGGGGTACCTGACGCTATATAAAAATCTGACGGCGAACCTAAAAAAAAATTACTGGCTACCGATCTGCATCACCGACACTAAGACAGCGATCAGAAAAATGATCGCTTAGCGACAGTGGTGATAGGGGGTGAAAGGGTTACCTGGGGGGCGATCAAGGGGGTTAAACCTTTATTAGGTAATATATTGGGGTACCTGACGCTATAAAAACCTGCGGCGAACCTAAAAAAAATTACTGGCTACCGATCTGCATCACCGACGCTAAGACAGCGATCAGAAAAATGATCGCTTAGCGACAGTGGTGATAGGGGGTGAAAGGGTTACCTGGGGGGCGATCAAGGGGGTTAAACCTTTATTAGGTAATATATTGGGGTACCTGACGCTATAAAAACCTGCGGCGAACCTAAAAAAAATTACTGGCTACCGATCAGCATCACCGACGCTAAGACATCGATCAGAAAAATGATTGCTTAGTGACGGCGGTGCTAGGAGGTGAAAGGGTTACCTGGGGGGGTGATCAAGGGGGTTAAACCTTTATTATGTAATATATGGGGGTACCCGACGCTATAAAAACCTGCGGCGAACCTAAAAAAAATTACTGGCTACCGATCAGCATCGCCGACGCTAAAACATTGATCAGAAAAATTATCGCTTAGTGACCGTGGTGATAGGGGGTGAAAGGGTTACCTGGGGGGCGATCAAGGGGGTTAAACCTTTATTAGGTAATATATGGGGGTACCCGACGCTATAAAAACCTGCGGCGAACCTAAAAAAAATTACTGGCTACCGATCAGCATCACCGACGCTAAGACATCGATCAGAAAAATGATCGCATAGCGATGGCGGTGCTAGGGGGTGAAAGGGTTATCTGGGGGGTGATCAGGGGGTTAAACCTTTATTAGAGGGGGGTTAGGGGGCTACACTGGACCTAAAACTAAATGTACTGACACTTTTACAGTCACAAATGTCACTGATTGCAGTGATCAGTAAATAAATGGTCACTGCAATCAGTGACACTGTGACTGGGGGCTGGGGGGTGATCTGGGGGGTGATCTGGGGGTGTCTGGGGGGGCCTGGGGGGCGATTTATGTACCTATGTGTCTTGGTGTCAGTGTAGTGTTGTGTGCACTGACCTGCATCTTCTCCTGTACGGCGCTCGGTATATGTGAGCGCCGCAGGAGAGATGACATCACTTCCTCCATCCTGTGTAAACAAGTACACAGGCAGGGGAAGCTCTCATTCGCCGGGAGCGATCGAGAGGGGGTGGCCGGAATCGAACGGCCGTCCCCTCATGCCGGATCGCTCCCGAAGGTAAAACGACCGCTCACTGTAAAGAAGGGGGGTCCGATCGGACCCCCCAACTATACAAAGGCAATCACGTACATATACGTGATTCTGCCTGTCGGTGCCATTCTGCCGACGTATATTTACAGTGGGCGGTCGTTAAGTGGTTAATGTTACCAGCTCTAGAATGGGCACACTTTTGTTAGTTCAACTAAAGGAAATCTTCTCAGTCCCCATTATTAGTACTCATTTAATTTTGTGATTACTACTGTATTGTATAGAGAAACATAGGGGATCTCAGCTACTCTAAATATAGCACTGGTGAAAAAAGTGCCCCTTAAAAATATTTTTGAAATGTTGGCAACTATGCACTTAGGCACTGACCAAGAGCCACCGGGTCAGTAGGGGCCCCTATGAGAGGCTCCTGGGATCCTGTGATAATAAAGCGGTAGTAAACTTCGCTAACATTACTACTTTTTAGAGGCCCTGAGGTAGGTTATGCCATAGTGTACAAATATGTACAGCATATTAGCACATTAGGGTACACTTAAATTGTCAGACTGAGCCCTCCAGTGCTGCACTGTGATCAATCCGGCGGGTCCTGGGCGCTTCCATCTTCACCCGGTCTTCCTTCTGGGCTCTGTGCCTTCGGTCACTTGCCTTGGCTGGGCTGCGTTGATGTCATTCCCACGCATGCTCATGCACATCCTCTCTCTCATCCCCCCTTTCTCTCTTATCCTCCCTCTCTTACCCCTCATCCCTCTCTCATCCTCTCTCTCTCTCTTTCTCATCCTCCCTCTCTCTCTTTAATTTAATTTGTTATAACAAAAAATAGTTTGCATATTTATTTATTTATAAAAGGCCCACCAAAATCCTCAGCACCAGGCCCATGATGTTCTTAATCTGGCCTTGCCCCTAGGTAGCCAGTTTTTTTTTTTTTAGGTTCGCCTCCAGGTTTTTATAGCGTCAGGTACCCCCATATATTATCTTAACCCCCTGATTGCCCCTAGAGTTAACCCTTTCACCAGTGATCACTGTATAAGTGTCACTGGTGACTGGTGACACTGGTTAGCCAGTTAGTTATTTAGTTATTTAGGTTACCCGTCAGGTTTTTATATATCGTCAGCTACCCCCATTTATTACCTAATAAAGGTTTTAACCCCCTGATTGCCCCTAGTTAACCCTTTCACCAGTGATCACCGTATAAGTGTTACGGGTGACGCTGGTTGGTTAGTTTGCTTTTTATAGCATCAGGGCACCCGCCGTATATAACCCAATAAAGGTTTAACCCCCTGATCGCCCGGCGGGTGATATCAATTAGGTTTTAGCGTCAGAGAGGGTCTGCATCGCCCCAGGCAGCGTCAGGTTAGTGCTAGTAACGCTAACACCCACCTTAGTGGTATAGTATCTGATCAGATCTATACTAGCATCCCCAGCGGTTTAGGGTTCCCAAAAACACAGTGTTAGTGGGATCAGCCCAGGTACCTGCTAGCACCTGCGTTTAGCCCCTCCACCCAGCCCAGCCCAGCCCACCCAAGTGCAGTATCGATTGATCACTGTCACTTACCAAACACAACACACATAACTGCAGCGTTCGCAGAGACAGGACTGATCCCTGCGTTCGCTAACAGTTTTTTTGGTAGCGTTTGATACATTTGCTGACAGTCAGGTGCTTTTTTACCTGTGAATCTTACTAGTGTACCACTAAATTTAAAGCCCATAATGGCAAATCGAAGGTACACTAGTAAAGAGGCCTACGAGATTCTGAGCATGACAGATAGTGAAGAGGAGGTCACGTATCTGTCAGATTCAGGCTCAGAATACATCCCCGTAGAAGACAGCGGCTCCATGTCAGATAGCACTAAAGACGAAGATGATGAGGTCCCTGCTAAGGTCAGGCGTACCCGATCTTCTGATGTTGTTGAGGAGCAAGAACCGCAGGGCTCTCGTATTATGGAGCAGAGTAGTACTAGCGCCGCTATTCCTTCTGGTGAACTGGCAAGCACCAGCGGCCTAGTACAGCCTGGATGTACATCCAGCACTGCAGTATCACGTGGTGACGTGGCGAGTCCCATAAGTGCAGTTCAAGCTGGCGAGGTGGCAAGCACAAGTAGTGTCCCGCTGCCACCAAGAAGACGACAAAGGCAGGCCCATCGTGCCCATAGTGCCCTTCCTGCAGAATTCTCCTATCCTGATTGGGTGCCCAACACTTCTGCAGAACCCGTACTTCCCCCATTCACTGGCCAACCCGGTATTCAGGTAGAAACAGCTGATTTTACGCCACTTGATTTTTATTCGCTCTTTTTCACGGAAGATCTCTATATATCTATTGTGTACCAGAGTAATTTGTATGCTGGTCAATTCATCGCCGCTAATCCCCAGTTGCCTTCTATTGCCAGCGATTGGAAACCAATTACGGTTTCCGAATTTAAAACCTTTCTGGGCCTTTCCCTCAACATGGGCACACATAAATTCCCGTCATTGCGCGCCTATTGGTCCACGTGCCCAATTGACCATATGCCCGTGTTCTCTGCCTCCATGTCCAGGAAACGATACAAGCAGATCTTGCGGTTCATGCACTTCAACGACAATGAACTTTGTCGTCCACGTGGAGACCCTGAATTTGATCGGCTCTACAAAATTCGGCCCCTCATAAACCACTTCAACAAATGTTTTGCAGCCTTGTTTACTCCCAATCAAGTTGTCTGCGTTGATGAGTCCCTGATTAAATTTTCTGGCTGCTTGTCTTTCAAATAGTACCTTCTCAGCAAGCGTACCAGATACGGGGTCAAGCTCTATAAGTTCTATGACAGGGCAACAGGCTATGTATGGAGCTTTACGGTTTATGAGGGAAAAGATAGTCAGGTAGAGCCGGAGAACTGCCCAGATTACATAGGGAGCGCTGGCAAGATAGTGTGGAACTTGGTGTCACCCTTATTCGGAAAGGGGTACCACTTGTATGTGGACAATTATTACACGAGCGTGCCACTGATTAGTCACTTGTTTGATCATCAGATTGGAGCATGTGGCACCGTGCGACCTAATTGCCGGGGCTTTCCCCAGGGGCTTGTAGATTCTCGTCTTAGGCTGGGGGAGAGAGCCTGCTTGAAGTGTAATAATTTGCTCTCTGTGAAGTGGAGGGATAATAAGAATGTTCTCCTTCTTACCTCCCTTTACGCAGACACGACAGTCCAAATTCGTACGGAGACTGGTGTTGTGGAGAAACCCCTCTGTGTCCACGAATATAACCAAAATATGGGAGGGGTGGACCTCAACGACCAGTTGTTGGCGCCGTATCACATTGCCCGTAAGGCGAGATGCTGGTACAAAAAAGTGTCTCTATCCTTTTTTCAATTGGCTTTGCTGAACGCTCATGTGCTATACAGAGCTTCAGGCGGGACTTTATCCTTTCTCAAATTACAGGATGAGATAGTCACAGACCTCCTGTATCCAGGCGGTTCTGCACCTCACCATCCCCTACCAAATGCAGTAAGCCAGCTGCATGAGAGGCATTTTCCGTATGTCCTCGAGAGTACCCCTACCCAACGAGACCCCAAAAAAGATGTTGTGTCTGTAGCAAGTGCGGATTTAGGCGTGACACCCGTTATTTTTGTCCACTCTGTCCTGACAATCCTGGTCTGTGCATTGGTAAATGTTTTAAACGCTTCCACACAAAAGTGAAGTTTTAGTGTAGGGTACAGCATTTCACAGACTAGGACACACTTACACAGGGTCTCCCAAGATGCCATCGCATTTTAGGAGACCCGAACCGTTACAGTTGTTAAAGTTACAAAAAAAAGTGTAAAAAAAAAAAAACGTCAAAAAAAAAACACACAAAAAAAAATAGTTGTCGTTTTATTGTTCTCTCTCTCTTTCTCTATTTTCTCTCTATTGTTCTGCTCTTTTTTACTGTATTCTATTCTGCAATGTTTTATCATGCTTGCTTTTCATGTAATTTTTTGTTTTCAGGTGCACCATTCAGCTGCAGCGCGGATTTATTTATCTTGACAGCAACATCATTTGCTCCCACGATACATAAAGCCGTGACTCCAACGCTGTAGGAGGTGATTTCACCACCACAGTTAATAAAAAAAGAGCATATATGCCGAAGCATGGGGGCAGCAGGGGCGGAGGTGCGATTTTGCTCCTAATGCCGCATACATACGGTCGAAATTCCGACGGAGGCTTGCCCATGGAAAAGTCAGACCGTGTGTACGCGGCATAACTTTTTTGCGGGAGGTTGCCCCCATGCTTCGGCATATATAAATGGTGCATGTATGCCCATCATTAGAAGTGGGTGGATGAAGGGAGGTATTCTAATGGTGGGCACACCCACCGATCAATCTCTTTTTTTCGTTCAGCCAACAGGCTGCATGAAAAAAAAGATTACAATACATGTCCAACAAGGACCAGCAACGTATGTTGCTGGACTTTGAATGGTTATACCAGAATGATGCATGTGGGTTTAGGTATCATCTTGGCATGATTCTTTTCAGCCAGCGGTCGGCTTTCATGTAAAAGCAATCCTAGCAGATAATTAGCCTCTAGACTGCTATTACAAGCAGTGGGAGGGAGTGTCCCCCCCGGATATAAACAGCGTCATTGGGAAATTGGGAAAGCATTTTATCACACCGATATTGGTGTGGTCAGATGCTTTGAGGGCAGAGGAAAGATCTAGGGTCTAATAGACCCCAATTTTTTTTTTAAAGAGTACCTGTCACTACCTATTGCTATCAGGGAATATTTACATTCCCTGAGATAACAATAAAAATGGTAAAAAAATAAATAAATGGAAGGAACAGTTTAAAAATAAAATAAAAAAGCAAAATTAATAATAATAATAAAAAAAAGCACCCCTGTCCCCCCCTGCTCTTGCGCAAAGGCGAACGCAAGCGTCGGTCTGGCGTCATATGTAAACAGCAATTGAACCATGCATGTGAGGTATCACCGCGAAGGTCAGATCGAGGGACATCATTTTAGCAGTAGACCTCCTCTGTAAATTTAATGTGGTAACCTGTAGAGGCTTTTAAAGGCTTTTAAAAATGTATGTAGTTTGTCGCCGCTGTGCATTTGTGCGCAATTTTAAAGCATGTCGTGTTTGGTATCCATGTACTCGGCCTAAGATCATCTTTTTTATTTCATCAAACATTTGGGCAATATAGTGTGTTTTAGTGCATTAAAATTTAAAAAAGTGTATTTTTTCCCCAAAAAATGCGTTTGAAAAATCGCTACGCAAATACTGTGTGGAAAAAAAAATGCAACACCCACCATTTTATTCTGTAGGGCCTTTGCTTTAAAAAAATATATAATGTTTGGGGGTTCAACATAATTTTCTTGCAAAAAAAAAAAAAGTTTTCATGTAAACAAAAAGTGTCAGAAAGGGCTTTGTCTTCAAGTGGTTAGAAGAGTGGATGATGTGTGACATAAGCTTCCTAATGTTGTGCATAAAATTCCAGGACAGTTCAAGACCCCCCCAAATGACCCCATTTTGGAAAGTAGACACCCCAAGCTATTTGCTGAGAGGCATGTTGAGCCCATTGAATATATTTTTTTGTCCCAAGTGATTGAATAATGACAAGAAGAAAAAAAAATGTACAAAAAGTTGTCACTAAATGATATATTGCTCAAACATGCCATGGTTATATGTGGAATTGCACCCCAAAACACATTCTGTTGCTTCTCCTGAGTACGGGGATACCACATGTGAGACATTTTGGGAGCCTAGCCGCGTACAAGACCCCGAAAACCAAGCACCGCCTTCAGGCTTTCTAAGGGTGTAAATTTTTGATTTCACTCCTCACTGCCTATCAGTTTCGGAGGCCATGGAATGCCCAGATGGCACAAACCCCCCCAAATGACCCCATTTTGGAAAGTAGACACTCCAAGCTATTTGCTGAGCACCTCAAGAAATGAGATAGGCTGTCATAAATTAAAAGCTGTGTAAATTCCAGAAAACGTACCCTAGTATGTAGACGCTATAACTTTTGCGCAAACCAATAAATATACGCTTATTGACATTGTTTTTACTAAAGACTGTGGCTGAATACACGTTTATATCACAAAAAATAAAAATCGCAGAGGCAATCAAATACCATTTAAAAGAAAGCTCTATTTGTGGGAAGAAAAGGACGTAAATTTCGTTTGGGTACAACATTGCATTTCCGCGCAATTTCCAGTTAAAGCAGTGCCAAATTGTAAAAACACCTCTGGTCTTTATGCTGCGTATTGGTCCGGGGCTTAAGTGGTTAAGAGACAAGCTGACCTCTTGTGTACAAGATTACTTGCTCGAGAGTATTCAAGAACTCTTGCCTTTTAATAGAGCATGGAAAAAAACTCAGGAATCAATTCTATATGATCCCCCTAAAAAACGTGTACATACAACTGTGGGGTTGGTTACTAAATTTTCCTCACATGAATCTCATCTGCGTACCCATATTGCAAATAACTGGCATTTCCTCACTGAGGATCATACAATTTCAAAATATGTTAGACCTATCCCGGAGCTCTACTTGAGATGAGCAACCACGTTAAGACAACTTACATCAAGCCATTACATGCCATACAAGGACAGTGACCCCCTTCCCCGAGGGACATATCAGTGCGGAGCCTGCCCGCGATGTCCCCTGGTTAAGGAAGGAAAAGGGACTATTCTGCCCAATGGCATGTGGCAAAAACATTTGCCGACTGCTCAACAAGAGGAGTCATCTACCTTATGACTAGGGTTGAGCGAACCCGAACTGTAAAGTTCGGGTTCGTACCGGACTTTTGGCATTTGGTACCCGGACCCGAACCCGAACAATTTACTGTATGTTCGGGTTCGGTGTTCGGCAATGTAATGGCGCGCTGCAGGGCAGCAATCAACATTAGTTTAACTCGTGTGCCCTTAGAAGCCATCACAGCCATGCCTACTAATGGCATGGCTGTGATTGCCCAGAGTAGCATGTGACCCAGCCTCTATATAAGCTAGAGGCACATAGCACAGCACGTCACTCTGCTTTAGATAGTGTAGGGAAAGGTTGCTGCTGCTGCTTTGAGGGAGAGAATTAGATAGGAGTCCTGATTCAGAAATCAAATTACTCAGCGATCTACCTTGATTTTGTTGTGTGGGTGCAATGCACAATCTTTTTACCCTGCCCTGAGCCCAAGGCCAGAGAAAAGATAACTTTTTTCCGTCTGTTAGTTAGGTTGGCGTCGGCAGGCATTTTATGCAAGCTTAGTGCACCAGCACTGCATATGTTACTGTGAGATGCACCCTTTAGATACTGTTGCTCTATTCTGCTATTCAAAAAACACCCATTTAGGTCAATAAAAAAAAACTTGCAATGTTTCATGCATATCTGTATGTGTGAGATACACTCTTTAGATCAGTGATTCTCAACCAGGGTTCCGTGGAACCCTGGGGTTCCTCCAGAGGTTGCTAGGGGTTCCTTCAGCATTGGGCAATTTCTGCCTCTCAGATAAGTTCCCACTGACCCCATTGATCTTTTTAGCTATCTGTAAGGAGGTAATTCTTCCCAATTGCCACAAGTGTAACGACCATTCTTCCAACTGACCGTCACACTAATGTATCATGAGTTGTAGACTTCTCAATTTAAGCAGGGGTTCCCCGAGAACGAATAACAATTTCAAGGGTTCCTCTGTGTTGAAAAGGTTGAGAAAGGCTGCTTTAGATACTGTTCTTCTATTCTGCTATTCAAAAAAAAAATATTTAGGGCAAATAATTTTTTTTGGTGCTTCCCTGCATATCTGTACGTGTTAGATACACACTTTAGATACTGTTCTTCTATTCTGCTATTCAAAAAAAAAATATTTAGGGCAAATAATTTTTTTTGCTGCGTTTCCTGCATATCTGTACGTGTGAGATACACACTTTAGATACTGTTCTTCTATTCTGCTATTCAAAAAACACCCATTTAGGGCAAGATCCTAAATTTGAGAAATATGAGGAGAACGTCAAATAAGCGACGTGGCCCCGGTTGTGGTGCTGCTGGTGGAGCTCCTGTACGTGGTCGATCTGTGCCAGCTACACGCACAAGTGAAACGCCTTTCTCACGTGCTAGTAGGCGACAGAGCCTGCAGCGGTATTTGGTCGGGCCTAATGCGGCTCTACGAATGTTGAGGCCAGGAGAAGTACAGGCGATAGTAGATTGGGTTGCTGACAGTGCCTTCAGTTCCTTCACATTGTCTCGCACCCAGTCTCCTGCTGAAAGATCAGAGTTGGTACCTGCAGCCGATGTCCATCAGTCTTTCACCTCACCCCCTTGCAAATCAGCCAAGCAGTCTGAGTCCCAAATCATGCAGCAGTCTCTTCTGCTTTTTGATAACTCTGTTAGCAGGGTTTCCCAGGGCCATCCACCTAGCCCTGCCCCAGAAGTGGAAGAGATTGAGTGCACCGATGCCCAACCACTTATGTTTCAAGAGGAGTACATGGGAGGACCATCGCAGCACGTCTCGGATGATGAAGAAACACAGGTGCCAACTGCCCTGCAGCCAGTGTATTATCTGAACGTGTATTTAGCACGGCAGGGGGCGTTATCACAGACAAGCGCAGCCGCCTGTCCAGAGCCAATGTGGACAAGCTCAGGTTCATTAAAATGAACCAGGCATGGATCCCACAGGACTTGTCCGTACCTTGTGCAGAATAGCCTTTCCAAACCATTGTTGTATTTTTGATCTTTCTCACTCTTTTGGGGTGTACCCTAATTAAAAAATAAAATAAAAAATAAAAACAAAAACCAGTGTTGGCTACATCCGTCCTCCTCCACCGCCGCTTCCACCTACACCGCCACATCCACCGCCACCTCAACCTCCTACTCCATAAGGACCTCGTCCTCCTAGGTCAAGATTATTATTTTTTATTTTTATGTATTTTATGTTATTTTAAGTTATTTCCCTATCCACATTTGTTTGCAGAGCACTTGCCATGCTCTTAACAACATGTTGCTGCCATTTGCAGCCCTCTAGCCCTTTCTTTCAATTACTTTTTTAGAGCCATTTTAGTCCTCAAAAGTTTGGGTCCCCATTGACTACAATGGGGTTCGGGTTCGGGGTCAAGTTCGGGTCAAGTTCGGGTCCCGAACTCAAACTTTTTTGCAAAGTTCGGCCTAACCCGTCGAACCCGAACATCCAGGTGTCCGCTCAACTCTACTTATGACCTGTCATTGCGGGGCATTTTATATCGGCAAGACAAAGCGTGAGCTAAGGTAATTGGTGACCACACCTACTTTTCAGAGGGAGGCAAAATTGTGACACCAGTCACAAGACATATTGGCCTATACCATAAATACAACACTGAGATGGTAAACTTCTTTGTACTCAAAGTAATACCCATTAACCCCAGAGGGGGGAACTGGGATCAAATTATCCTCCAGCGAGAAACGCTCTGGATAGAGCGTCTAAACGCAATGGTTTCCCCTGGTTTAAATAAGGTTAATTCTTATAAACCAATTTTATAAATATCATAAATTTCCACTTCCTCTTACTGTACGACATCTTCTCCTTGTTCTCTCTATCTCATCTCCAGAAACTTTTCCCTTCAAAATCCTTGTTTAAGGTGGAGATTATATATATGGCTTTGGAATAAATAGGGACAGATTATTTTATACAGAATAATATAAGAATAATGTATGTTCTATCTATATTATGTTTTTTGTTAACACAATTGTTATGTTGTTAAAGATCTGCGTCCACCCCCTGAGCTAACCCACTGGGATGTGTGGTTCACACTGTGAAGTGTGATTGCTGTGTGGATATGCACCACCAGGGAGCCCAACACCCTATATCGTCTTCCCTTTTGGCTTGGTTCCTCCCACACACCATCTGGACGGGTAGCCCTCTTCCAAGATGGCGCCCCCGGGGCGTCAACATGAGGAGGGGCGTCGGAGTCCCGGAGATGTTTGGGGCTTTTCTGACCCCCCGGTGGACATATGGTCACGTGGGGGATCCCTATGTCTCCGACCTGGGATCCCTACTGTCCTTTTGTGGGACACGCCATTTTCTGTGTTTCCGCTGCTTTGGGACTTGGCGCGCGAGTCCTTATTGATGTAATAATCTAAAATTCACTTAGATATTATCTTCCATAGGTGATAAACTCCATTGGAATTTAGAGATAATAATCCCTGGGTGGGTTAAATTTCATCTATTGTGCCTCTATTCGTGTGCTCCCTATATAGGAGCTCTATACATACAGGTAAAAAGGCTTTGGCTTGCTATATATATTCCTGTTTATCTAAGATTTGAGGTGACTTAGGGGTGGATCTTCTTTATATATATCTTCAATCATTATTAAGTTCCTTGGATACATGTATGTCTGGAATAGGGATGAGCCGAACACCCCCTGGTTTGGTTCGCACGAGTACATGCGAACAGGCAAAATATTTGATCGAACACGCGCACACCGTTAAAGTCTATGGGACACGAACATGAAAAATCAAAAGTGCTCATTTTAAAGGTTAATATGCAAGTTATTGTCCGAAAAAGTGTTTGGGGACCTGGATCCTGCCCCAGGGGACATGTATCAATGCAAAAAAAAGTTTTAAAAACGGACATTTTTTTGGGAGCAATGATCCCCAATCTTCTACTGTATCCAATATGGCTGTCCGATACGTCAGTAGAACCTGTCATTCCCCCTTTTACAGCCCAGCCAGGCCCTCAGATACAGTCGGAAAATGCTACCCCGATTTATTATTTTGACTTATTTTTTACTAATGATATCCTAACCTACATTGTGGAGCAGTGTAATCTATACGCCAGCCAACATATAGCCAACAATCCAAATTCTTCCTATGCCCGTCCTTTTGTTTGGAAACCCCTCACCGTGGAAGAATTTAAAATTTTCCTTGGACTAACCCTCAACATGGGGCTGACAAAAAAAATGAACTCCATTCCTACTGGTCTACCCGACCTATCTACCACATGCCAATCTATTCATCTTTTATGAAAATAACCCATTACGAGATGATTATGAGATTTCTACAATTCAACGACAACGCCCAATGCCTCCCTCGAAATCATCCCAATTATGATAAACTATTAAAAATTCAGCCCCTAATCAATGTATTTGCGCCAGCTTCAAGCAGATGTTTACCCCTGATGTAAATATATGTGTAGATGAATCACTAGTACACTTCACAGGAAAACTTGGAATAAAGCAATACCTCCCCAGTAAAAGAGCCAGACGTGGGGTAAAATTTAATAAGGCATGTGACAGGGCCACGGGTTACACATATCATTTTATAATTTATGAGGGAAAAGACAGACAGCTAAACCCCCCTGCATGCCCTACCTACATGGGAACAAGTGGCAAAATTGTCTGGCAGCTGATTGAACCATTGCTTGGGAAAGGTTACCATCTATACGTAGACAATTTCTACACAAGTCTCCCACTTTTCCGCCATCTGTACCAAAAGAAAACTGTGGCCTGTGGGACAGCACGGACCAACCGTAAAGGATTCCCACAGAGATTGGTTGCCAAGAAATTAAAACAGGGGGAAATGGCCAGTATGCGGACTGAAGAGGTACTAGCATTGAAGTGGAGAGATAAAAAAAGAGATGTCTACATCCTTTCCACAATGCATGATGACACCTTGGTGGAACTGCAGAGAAGAAGAGGCCCCATCCAGAAGACAAAATGTGTGCATGACTATAATCTTTACATGGGGGGGGGTGGATATGAACGACCAGATGATGCAGCCCTACTTGGCCACCAGGAAATCACTGTTTTGGTACAAAAAAGTTGCCATTTATTAGATGCAACTAGCCCTGTTCAATTCTTATATCATTTTTTCTAAGTGCACCCAAAGTTCCCTAACCTATCTAAAATTACAAGAGGACGTGATTGAAGCCCTTCTCTATCCCCATGGCCAAGCCCCTCAACTAATACCGCTCCGATGCAGTAGCCAGACTCCACGAAAGGCACTTTCCCGAAATCCTCCCTCTTACCCAAACAGGTCACAAACGCCCAAAAAAATGTTGTGTGTGTTCAAGTAGAGGAATTCGTTGTGACACCCGATACTACTGTCCCCAATGTCCCTCCCAGCCAGGCCTCTGTATTTGAAAGTGCTTTCAGAGCTATCATACTTTACTAAACTATTAGTAAAGTGAAGATGATTTTTTTCCAGGCTCCACCATCTGCCATTTCTGTGAATGACCCGGACTGTTTTCGACTATGCCTCTGCCAACCATGTTTCTGCCTTCAACGTGAATTGACCTCGGCCTGTTAAATGACCATGCTTTTTGCTTGCCTCCTAAACAAATCATTTAAGTACAGCACAGGGGTCTCACATATTTGAGGGGCTCCAGAAAAGATTTTCCAAGTGGAGAAAATGTTTTTCTCCGTGTTTTGGTTTTCTCGGATTAGAATCTGGAGACTCGGAGGCTTCGTAGAGATTTGGGTGGGAAGAAGCATCTACCCCTGTCCTTAGGTCTTACCTGACCAAGGCCTAAATGTTATAGTGCTGCCACCTGAACTGGCCATGCCTCTGCCTGCCACCTGAACTGGCCATGCCTCTGCCTGCCACCTGATCTGGCCATGCCTCTGCCTGCCACCTGAACTGGCCATGCCTCTGCCTGCCACCTGAACTGGCCATGCCTCTGCCTGTTACCTGAACTGCCTGCTAAACCATGGACCATGTTCATACGTTTCAATATCTCTGTCTGCTGCCTGGACAATTCCTGGACATTTTCATTTGGCTGTCTGGACCAATGCTTTGACTGCTCTGGAACGGTATTCCTGCCTGCTAAAACCATAGGTGAGCCTTTTTTTATTACCTTTTGCTCAGCAGAATGTATTTTGGGGTGTAATTCTTGGTGTGTACATGCTATGTGTTAGAAGCCTGAAGGTGCTACTTGCATGTTGGGCCTCTGTATGTGGCCAGGCTGTGGAAAAGTCTCACACATGGGGTATCACCATACTCAGGACGAGTAGCAGAATGTATTTTGGGGTGTTATTTTTGCAATGTACATACTATGTGTTAGAAAGATCTTCTAAATTGACAACTTTGTGAAATAAAAATAAGTTTTAATTTTTTTCCACATTTTCCAAAAACTTTTGGAAAGAAATGACATGTTCAAAAGACTTATTATGCCTCATAGAATATACATTGGGTTGTTTTCTTTCCAAAATGGGGTCATTTTGAGGGTAATTCCACTGCCCTGGTTTTCCAGGGCCTTCAAAAATGTGATAGGTACTCAGGAAATGAAATGTGTAATTTATGCCTTTAGAGCACTTGATGGTGCTACTTGGATGTTTGGCCTCCGTATGTGGCCAGGCTGTGGAAAAGTCTCACACATGGGGTATCGCCATACTCAGGACGAGTAGCAGAATGTATTTTGGGGTGTTATTTTTGCTATGTACATACTATGTGTTAGAAAGATCTTCTAAATTGACAACTTTGTGAAGAAAAAAAATATATATATATATTTCTTAATTTTCTAAGGCATTGTGGGAAAAAAATTGCAACTTCAAAAAATTCACGATGCCTCTTACTAAATACCTCTTACTGTCTTCTTTCCAAAAATGGGTCATTTGGGGGGTATTTGTACTGTCCTGACACTTTAGGGCCTCAAGAAATGAGATAGGCCATCAGTGCATTAGGATTGATCAATTTACAATAATGCGTAGCTTAGTTTGTAGACTCTAACTTTCACACAAACCAATTATCATACACTTATCAGGATTTTTTTTACCAAAGACATGTAGCAGAATACATTTTGGCCGAAATTTTCGACGAAATTAGATTTTTTGGGATTTCTTTTAAAACAGAAAGTAGAAAATGTATTTTTTTTTACAAAATATTCGCTCTTTTTTCACTTATATCGCAAAAAATTGAAAATTAAATTGTGAATAAATACCACCAAAAGAAAGCTCTATTTGTGTGAACAAAATGCTAAAAATTTCATTTGGGTACAGTTGAAAATTGGTCTGGGAAGGAAGGGGGTGTAAGTGCCCAGTATTGAGGTGGTTAAAAGGCTAGTATGGGCCCTGCCTCGTTGTTGATGGGACGCCCCGTTGCTAGCATCTGGCCTATCCTCTAGGAAAGTTGCAGAACTGCTGGTGGATGCCTGCCTATCCTGGCGTGCTGCGCTACTGGTGGATGCCTGCCTATCCTGGCGTGCTGCGCTGCTGGTGGATGCCCGCATATCATCATCGAGTGCTGCGCTGCTGGTGGATGCCTGCTGGTGGATGTTATGGAGTGCTGCACTGCTGGTGGATGTCTGTGCCTGCTCATAACTCCTGATCCCACTTGTTAGGATTCTATCCTCAGTTTCTATTTCAGAGCCACTACTTTCCTCTGGATAATATTCACTATCCGATTCTGACAGAGTTCCCCGCTACTCTCGTCCGACATACCCTGGTGTATCTGGAGAGCCTCCTCGCTGCTGTAAAATCGTTTAGCCATGTGGGCAGATGTGACAGATGTTGGCGGGCAGATGTGACAGATGTTGGCGGGCAGATGTGACAGATGTTGGCAGGGCAGATGTTGGCGGGCAGATGTGCCAGATGTTGGCGGGCAGCTGTTAGCGGCCAGCTGTTGGCGGGCAGATGTGCCAGATGTTGGCGGGCAGATGTTGGTGGGCAGATGTGCCAGATGTTGGTGGGCAGATGTGCTAGATGTTGGTGGGCAGATGTGCCAGATGTGGCAGCTGTTGGCGGGCAGATGTTTACTGACAGATGTTGGGGGTCAGATGTGCCAGATGTTGGCAGGGCAGATGTGCCAGCTTTTGGTGGGCAGATGTGCCAGATGTTGGCAGGCAGATGTTTACTGGTATGATAGGTGTTTTCACTGTTTTGGGGACACTGTGTTTTGGGGACACTAGCTGGGTGATCAGTTTGTAAACAGCAGACAAACAGCTAAAAACTCACTGATCTCCCGGCTGCAGCACAGATTGTCTCTTCCTCTCCTCACTGACAGGCTCTGTGTGAGGAAAGGAAGAGATGAGAGCAGTTACAACTGCTCTGTGTTTACATTACATGACGGCTGTGATTTGGACAGCCGTCATGTCATCAGGAGGGCCAATCACATGGCCCTCCTGTCGTGCACACCTTTCCTGTCTCTGGGGTGCACCGGCAGATCGGGATCGCGCCACTGCGCGGGCACGTGGCGGCACGATCCCCTCACAAACACCAGCCCCCCTCTCTCTGTTTACATCACGATGGCTGTGATTAGACACAGCCATCGTGCCGATCAGGAGGGAAAACCACAGTGCCCTCCTGCTGTTCGGAGATGCGGCGTGTACGCGGGACACGCACGCATTGGGATCGCGCTCCCGCTCCTTCTGAGGGACGTACGGGAAAGTCCACTCAGAAGGAGAGAGCACCCACCCGGCCGTATATGTACAGTGGCCAGGTGGGAAGTGGTTAATAATGCTTAAAGTGAAACAATAAAAGTGAAATATTCCTTTAAATTTCGTACCTGGGGGGTGTGTATAGTGTGCCTGTAAAGTAGCGCATGTTTCCCGTGTTTAGAACTGTCCCTGCACAAAATGTAATTTCTAAAAGGGAAAAAAAGTCATTTAAAACTACTCGTGGCTATTCATGAATTGTCGGGTCCCGGCAATACAGATCAAAGTCATTGGAAAAACCGGCAGGGGTTCTCCCCAGAGTCCATTACCAGGCCCTTCAGGTCTGGTAATGGACAAAATTACCAGACCTGGTAAACTTTCCGTCTCTACAGTTCATATTTCTGGATCCCAGTATTGATAGTCATCACTTGTTCTGGATGTAATAAGTCCATAATAAAAATCATAAGGTACAAAACACACAAAAAAAACATGAGGCTCCTTGTTCTCAACCGTCCAATAATAATAATTTGTGCGAAAGTCAATAATGTCAATCTGGTCATGTTGCCTTTGCTTCTGGGACAGACTTCCATGGTGATTCCACTTGGATACAGCATACAGTAATGGCCTTTGGACCAACTTCCCTGGCTTTCTGTGATTGTACTTTATTAATGTGCGCAAAGTTAGAGAAGGAAAAACACGAGAACTTTTAAGACATATGCCTTCAAATTAATGCTTATCTTGTCATTCTGAGTATTAAGGACCTTTGATTAAAATTGTTATAGATATACTGCGACCTAGTATGAGTCCCTTTCCCATTGACATGTGTAATAATTTAAATGGTTGAGCCCTTAAGCCAGGTTGTCTGATTTCCATTTCCCCATCTTTCTTCCTCCATTGTCATATGCCTGCCAGTAACTCTGCCCCACCTTCTGCTGAATACCCCTGTGTGTGCGTATGACCCTTCCAGTGTCCAGGGGGATCTTGTTGCCATGGCAACTCAATACAAACCCCTTTTACTGAAGCTGTGTTCAGTTATACCAACACTGATGTTGGTTAAAGCCTTGGCTGGTGCCAAACTTTTGTGCATATAGCTCCGTCCTTGGCTACCATGTGTAGCTACTGTATGAGTCCTGCCTTTAGCAGGCTAGGGCAGAGGTCATAACTTTAAGAGGTCTCTGTGCAGATTTAGGCAGTTACATCTAAGCAGACAAAATAACGTGATTTCAGAATGCGGATAAGTGTAATGTCACCAGTTACTTGTGGCTTTACGGAACGATCAACCTATATTACTTCTTAAGTAGAACTGTACTATACTCTCTGCTATTTGCCAATCACTACGTGTCTCACCAGTCCCAGTATATCTATATGATCTTCAAGCAATGCTCTTTGAACTTAGTTAGGGCACAAAAAGAAAACTGGCCAACATTTAAAAAAAATTACCAATGACCACATATGATGACTGACAAATAGTAGAACTGTAGAGAGGACACTATGTCACATATACAAGGAAACTAGTCACATGACTGTTGCTAAACCCATGTGTTACTGTTACTATTGTCATAGTTGGTAATAGCTACAATGACATACATTTATATAGAACCATTATCCCATGTCGAAAGAGAGAAAAAAATAAAAACTGTTGGAACTTTGTCCCATCCCCAAAATGCTATAGGGAAGCTTTATTATTCTATAGCAACATTTTTAACTGTTATAAATGTTCCCATATAAGGTTCCCCCCTACTCTCCTCTTTTTTATTTTTTTATTTCACCATAGCGAAGCCAATCTCAAGAATCACCCAGCAAAAAAAAAAATAAGGTGATATAGGACAGAAAGAAAAATAGTTTTCCTTAAAAGAAAAGGGAAAAAGAGGAAAAAGAGAAAAAAAGGTAAAAAAACAAAATTCAGATTGAATGCTGCCCCAACCTTTAACTTGTTAAAGAGCATTGAATCGGTACTTATGTACTTTGTGTTAAAGAAAAATTTGAAGCTGCCTTAAACATTGCAGCTATACAAAAGGCAACGCTCTCTCTCAGTAGTGATTAACATATTAATTGAGGCAAATTGATTTTCACTGAGAATCAATTAAGTCCACCAGGAAGAGAGAGAGGCCAGACACTGCTTAACCACTTAACGACCGCCCACTGTAAATATACGTTGGCAGAATGGCACCGACAGGCAGAATCACGTACATATACGTGATTGCCTTTGTATAGTTGGGGGGTCCGATCGGACCCCCCTTCTTTACAGTGGGTGGTCGTTTTACCTTCGGGAGCGATCCGGCATGAGGGGACGGCCGTTCGATTCCGGCCACCCCCTCTCGATCGCTCCCGGCGAATGAGAGAGCTTCCCCTGCCTGCCAGGCAGGAGGAAGTGATGTCATCTCTCCTGCGGCGCTCACATATACAGAGCGCTGTACAGGAGAAGATGCAGGTTAGTACACAAAACAGCACACTGACACCAGGACACATAGGCACATAAATCGCCCCCCCCAGGCCCCCCCAGACACCCCCAGATCACCCCCCAGCCCCCAGTCACAGTGTCACTGATTGCAGTGACCATTTATTTAGTGATCACTGCAATCAGTGACATTTGTGACTGTAAAAGTGTCAGTACATTTAGTTTTAGGCCCAGTGTAGCCCCCTAACCCCCCCTAATAAAGGTTTAACCCCCTGATCACCCCCCAGATAACCCTTTCACCCCCTAGCACCGCCGTCGCTAAGCAATCATTTTTCTGATCGATGTCTTAGCGTCGGTGATGCTGATCGGTAGCCAGTAATTTTTTTTAGGTTCGCCGCAGGTTTTTATAGCGTCGGGTACCCGCATATATTACCTAATAAAGGTTTAACCCCCTTGATCGCCCCCCAGGTAACCCTTTCACCCCCTATCACCACTGTCACTAAGCGATAATTTTTCTGATCGATGTCTTAGCGTCGGCGATGCTGATCGGTAGCCAGTAATTTTTTTTAGGTTCGCCGCAGGTTTTTATAGCGTCGGGTACCCCCATATATTACCTAATAAAGGTTTAACCCCCTTGATCACCCCCAGGTAACCCTTTCACCCCCTAGCACCGCCGTCGCTATGCGATCATTTTTCTGATCGATGTCTTAGCGTCGGTGATGCTGATCGGTAGCCAGTAATTTTTTTTAAGTTCGCCGCAGGTTTTTATAGCGTCGGGTACCCCCATATATTACCTAATAAAGGTTTAACCCCCTGATCGCCCCCCAGGTAACCCTTTCACCCCCTATCACCACTGTCACTAAGCGATCGTTTTTATGATCGTTGTCTTAGTGTCGGTGATGCCGATAGGTAGCCAGTAATTTTTTTTTAGGTTCGCCGTCAGGTTTTTATATAGCGTCAGGTACCCCCATATATTACCTAATAAAGGTTTTAACCCCCTAGTTGCCCCTAGTTAACCCTTTCACCAGTGATCATCATATAAGTGTTACGGGTGACGCTGGTTAGTTAGTTTGCTTTTTATAGTGTCAGGGCACCCGCCGTATATAACCCAATAAAGGTTTAACCCCCTGATCGCCCGGCGGGTGATATCAATTAGGTTTTAGCGTCAGAGAGGGTCTGCGTCACACCCCAGGCAGCGTCAGGTTAGTGCCAGTAGCACTAACGCCCACGCGTGAAGCATACACCCCCCTTAGTGGTATAGTATCTGATCAGCTCAATATCTGATCTGATCAGATCTATACTAGCGTCCCCAGCAGTTTAGGGTTCCCAAAAACGCAGTGTTAGCGGGATCAGCCCAGATACCTGCTAGCACCTGCGTTTTGCCCCTCCGTCCAGCCCAGGCCACCCAAGTGCAGTATCGATCGATCACTGTCACTTACAAAACACAACACACATAACTGCAGCGTTCGCAGAGGCAGGCCTGATCCCTGCGACTCCAGTGCTGTAGGAGGTGATTTCACCACCACAGTTAAAAAAAAAAGCATATATGCCGAAGCATTGGGGCAGCAGGAGCGGAGGAGCGATTTTGCTCCTAATGCCGCGTACATACGGTCGAAATTCCGACGGAGGCTTGCCCGTGGAAAAGTCTGACCATGTGTACGCGGCATAACTTTTGCGAGAAGATGCCCCCATGCTTCGGCATATATAAATGGTGCATGTATGCCCATCATTAGAAGTGGGTGGATGAAGGGCGGTATTCTAATGGTGGGCATACCCACCGATCAATCTTTTTTTTTCGTTCAGCCAACAGGCTGCATGAAAAAAAAGATTACAATACATGTCCAACAAGGACCAGCAACGTACTGGTATGTTGCTGGACTTTGAATGTTTATACCAGAATGATGCCTGCGGGTTTAGGTATTGTGAGGGGGTTAGCTCGGCAGCGGGTGTGGGTGACCCCCGAGATGGGCTCCCCACACAAAAACAGGCCCAGCAGACGGAGCTTGTGGTTTTCAAAATCAAAAAGGTGCGGTTTATTTTCTATTTACAGTGACAAAAACACAGCAAAGCAAAAGAAACATAAACAAAATAAATCCTGGTCAAGTTGACCTCTGACTAAACATACAGGTTTCCTAACTAACAACTGGGATCAGCCTAGTGCTGTCCTAGTCCCTAAGTCCCTGGTTTTAAATGTCCAAGCAAATAGCCACACAGGCTTTGTCTCACCGCACAGGGGTTCACTCTCCCTAGACAGTCCACACAGGTCTGGTTCCAGGCATGAGCTAACATCTAATGAAGCTGGGAGTTCTTATAGAGGCCTAAATGAGCTGACAAGCTTCAGCTGGTCTCTTCAACTCCCTGTCTGTACGACGCCCCACACTCTCCCTAGAGGTATGAGTCATCCATGAGCCCACTAGCCTTAGCTGGGCTTATACAACTCTCCACCTAATTGTATAAGTCGGCGTAAAGCCTGAATCTGGGCGAAATATATCTACCCCCCTGGTTGCAACCAGGTGACTTTACCTTCCTGCTGTCACATACCCCCCCCTCTTGTTTTAACCTCGGGGTTGGAACACCAGCAATCAGGCATTCATGTACTCGAGACAAAGCATCCACATTCCCCATTTGAACGCCAGGGCGATGCTTTACTGTGAAGTTGAATTCCTGGAGGGCCAGGAACCACCTATTCACTCTTCTATTTGTTTCCTTGTTTTGAGCCATCCACTTTAACGGAGCGTGATCCGTAACCATGTCAAAGTGCCTACCTAGCAGGTAGTACCGAAGGGAATCTAGAGCCCACTTCACCGCTAAACACTCCTTTTCAACGGTGGCGTAATTTACCTCATGGGACTTCAACTTCCTGCTGAGGTAAATGACTGGGTGCTCTTCCCCGTTCCAGACCTGGGACAATACTGCTCCTAACCCCACATCTGACGCATCACTTTGTACGACAAAGTCTTTAGAGAAGTCGGGTGAGTACAACACTGGCTGGCTACATAAGGCTTGTTTCAAGAATTGGAATGCTGCCTCAGCCTCGGGGGTCCATTTAATCATGACCGACCCTTTCCCCTTCGTCAGGTTGGTTAGGGGCACAGCCTTAGAAGCAAAGTGGGGAATGAATCGCCGATAATACCCAGCGATTCCCAGAAAGGCTCGTACCTGCTTCTTGCTGTTGGGACGTGGCCAACTCTGGATGGCCTCGACTTTGTTGAGTTGGGGTTTTATTACTCCCCTCCCAATGGTGTACCCAAGATATTTGGCCTCCTCCTGCCCAATGGTACACTTCTTGGGGTTAGCCGTAAACCCCGCTTCCCGAACAGAGTCCAGGACTGCTTGCACTTTTGGCAGATGTAAGGCCCAATCTGTGCTATGGACAATTACGTCATCCAGGTAAGCCGCAGCATACTTCCGATGGGGCCTCAGCATCTGGTCCATTTTCCGCTGGAATGTGGCCGGCGCATTCTGTAACCCGAACGGCATTCTTTTATATTGGAACGCCCCGTCTGGGGTTACAAATGCGGTTTTCTCTTTGGCCGACTTGGCCAGGGGGATTTGCCAATACCCTTTTGTGAGGTCAAGAGTCGTCATGTATCGGGCTGTTCCCAGCCGGTCGATCAACTCATCTATACGTGGCATGGGGTAGGTGTCAAATTTTGTAACTTTGTTCAACTGACGAAAATCGTTACAAAATCGCCAGCTCCCATCCGGTTTAGGCACCAACACAATGGGACTAGACCAATCACTTTGGGACTCCTCTATCACCCCTAAGTTCAGCATTTTCTGTACTTCCTCCCGTATTGCCTCCCGTCGGGCCTCTGGGATCCGATAGGGTTTTAACTTCACCCTTTCACCGGGCGGGGTAATGATGTCATGCTCTACCCCAGATGTTTGTCCCGGCAGCTCAGAGAATACCTCCTTGTTGCGAAGCACAAACTCCTTAACCTCCTGTTGTTGGGGTTGTGACAAGGTGGCTGCTATTCCAACCTCAGGAATCACGCAACCAGTTTGAGCTGGTGACCAAGTGTCTGCGACTAGGGACTCTCTATCCCTCCAGGCTTTCAACAGATTAACGTGATAGATCTGTTCGGGCTTTCGCCTTCCTGGTTGTCTGACCTTGTAATTCACTTCGCTCACTTTTTCCATTATCTCGTAGGGGCCTTGCCATTTGGCAAGGAATTTACTTTCAACCGTAGGGACAAGTACCAGTATCCTATCCCCCGGGGAAAAGGTACGGGTCTTGGCTCCACGGTTGTACACTCTCTGCTGTGCTAACTGCGCTTGGGCCAAATGTTCCTTCACGATGGGCATTACCTGTGCAATTCGGTCTTGCATCAGGGCGACATGCTCAATCACACTCCTGTGGGGAGAACTCTCACTTTCCCAAGTTTCCTTGGCAATATCCAACAGCCCTCTTGGGTGTCTCCCATACAGTAACTCAAAGGGGGAGAATCCCGTAGAGGATTGGGGCACCTCCCTAATAGCAAACATCAGATAAGGAAGTAGACAGTCCCAATCCTTTCCATCTCTATCCACCACTTTCTTCAACATTTGTTTTAGGGTTTTGTTGAATCTTTCAACCAGCCCATCGGTTTGGGGGTGATACACAGATGTACGTAATTGCGTCACTTTGAACAATTTACATAGCTCCTTCATAACCCGGGACATAAAGGGTGTACCTTGGTCCGTAAGCAGTTCTTTACAAATACCCACCCGGCTAAACACAAGAGATAGCTCTTTGGCTATGGTTTTGGCCGAGGTATTTCGGAGAGGGATCGCTTCTGGATAACGGGTGGCATAGTCCATTATAACTAATATGTACTGGTGCCCCCTAGCGGACTTGATTATAGGACCTACCAAATCCATGGCGATCCTCTCAAACGGGACCTCAATGATGGGTAGAGGGACCAGCGGGCTACGGAAATGTGGCATCGGGCCCGACCTCTGACACACAGGGCAGGAGGAACAATAATTTTCTATGTCCTTCATCACCCCCGGCCAATAGAATCTCTGTAATACCCTCTCTCGGGTTTTCTCTGTCCCCAGATGACCTCCAAGAATGTGCCCATGGGCCAACTCCAACACCAACTTCCTGTAAGGTTTGGGCACCACAAGCTGCTCAACGGTTTCTTCTGCCCTTTTTGCCACCCGATACAGTAGGTCCTTCTCTACGATGAAGTATGGGTAAGTGCAGGTATTATCTGGGTTCACTAACTCGCCATCTATTTTCACTACGTTTTCCCGTGCCTTTATTAGGGCGGGGTCTTTCAACTGTTCTGTGGCAAAGTTTTCCCTGTGAACCTCAAGATCAGAAAACTCCACAGACGGTAGGTTTTCGTCTGAGGAGGTGGGCTCCTCTCCAGTTTCTTGAGTCTCCCCTGCCAATACTGACAAGGGAAATTCCGGAGAGTCCTCACCACTCTCAGGGGAGTTCTGGCTATCACATTCCTGGTACATAGGGGCACCAGTGGGGGGCTCAGGATCATCCCACAGTTCCCAGAACTTCGGAAAATCCCTTCCCACAATGGCGTCATGCGGTAACTGAGATACTAAGCCCACTGGATGAGAGAGGGTACCTTTGGGGGTCTCGAAACACACTGTAGTCACTGGATACTCTCGGGTGTCCCCATGCACACAAATAACAGCTACCTTGCTATTCCCAGAGACCTCTGTTTTAACTAATTCAGCCTTTATCAGGGTCACAAGGCTACCTGAATCCAGCAATACCACAACATTTCTACCATTAATACACATTTTGCATAAATGTTTCTCAGTTCCCCGAATGGCAGTGCATGCGACTGTCGCACACAGCGACTGACGTCTGCCCGTCAGAAAGTCACACTGCATGGGTTCCTCCACAACCGGGCAATTTGCTGCAATATGTCCCGCTTGCCGGCAGCGGTAGCAAACGATCCTTCTTGCCGCCTCTTGAGCCGCTGATTTCCCAGGCTGTTCTCGCCAAACTTGGGGTAGAGCTCCCACCCTCTCACTCTCTCCACCCTTACCCCTTGGAATCATCTTATCCGCCCCTGGGGATGGTCTGGTCTTAGGGTGGAAAGTCCGAGTGTCTCTGGAAGAGGCCGTCAGGTTCTCTGTAGCCAAGTATTTCTCCACACGATCCACAAGACCATCGGCCGTCTCTGGGTCTCCATGGCTTACCCACTTTTGGATGGCAGTAGGAAGAGCTCTCAAAAACCGATCCATTACAACACGTTCCACAATCTTTGGTGCGGACAAAGTCTCTGGCTGTAGCCACTTTCTGCTCAGGTGAATGAGATCATACATTTGAGACCTGGGGGGTTTTCCAAGCTGGAAAGTCCAGTTATGCACACGCTGAGCCCGGACAGCCAGGGTGACACCCAGCCTTGCCAATATTTCAGCTTTTAGCATCACATAGTCTTTTGCTTGGTCATGCTCTAGGTCATAGTAAGCCTTCTGCGATTCACCAGTTAACAGAGGAGCCACCAGTCCAGCCCACTGCTCCTCAGGCCACTTTTCTCTTTCAGCAGTCCTTTCAAATGTGGTCAAAAATACCTCTGGATCATCCTCTCCAGTCATTTTTGTCAATAAACGACTCACCCCAAAGGACGCGGTATTAGTGGGACGGCTTCCCTCACTGGTCTGCGGACGTTGCTGCACTACTGCTTCCATTTGTTGTAGTCTCTGCTCTTGCTTCTGTAACAGGTCTATGAAGCGGGCCTCAGATTGCTGCAGGGCTTGTTGCTGAGCTTCCAGACTCTGTTGGTGAGCTTGCTGCTGGGCTGCAAGGCTCTGTTGATGAGCTTGCTGCTGGGCTGCAAGGCTCCTTTGCAAACCTGCATTTGTCTGCTGTTGATTGGCATTTGCTAGAGCCAGCTGTTTCAGTATCTCCTCCATGCTGGCTTAAAAAAAACTGCCACTGGTTCTCCACCAACTGTGAGGGGGTTAGCTCGGCAGCGGGTGTGGGTGACCCCCGAGATGGGCTCCCCACACAAAAACAGGCCCAGAAGACGGAGCTTGTGGTTTTCAAAATCAAAAAGGTGCGGTTTATTTTCTATTTACAGTGACAAAAACACAGCAAAGCAAAAGAAACATAAACAAAATAAATCCTGGTCAAGTAGACCTCTGACTAAACATACAGGTTTCCTAACTAACAACTGGGATCAGCCTAGTGCTGTCCTAGTCCCTAAGTCCCTGGTTTTAAATGTCCAAGCAAATAGCCACACAGGCTTTGTCTCACCGCACAGGGGTTCACTCTCCCTAGACAGTCCACACAGGTCTGGTTCCAGGCATGAGCTAACATCTAATGAAGCTGGGAGTTCTTATAGAGGCCTAAATGAGCTGACAAGCTTCAGCTGGTCTCTTCAACTCCCTGTCTGTACGACGCCCCACACTCTCCCTAGAGGTATGAGTCATCCATGAGCCCACTAGCCTTAGCTGGGCTTATACAACTCTCCACCTAGTTGTATAAGTCGGCGTAAAGCCTGAATCTGGGCGAAATATATCTACCCCCCTGGATGCAACCAGGTGACTTTACCTTCCTGCTGTCACAGTATCATCTTGGTATCATTCTTTTCAGCCAGCGGCTGGCTTTCATGTAAAAGCAATCCTAGTGGCTAATTAGCCTCTGGACTGCTTTTACAAGCAGTGGGAGGGAATGTCCCCCCCCGGATATAAAAAGCGCCATTGGGAAATTGGGAAAGCATTTTATCACACCGATCTTGGTGTGGTCAGATGCTTTGAGGGCAGAGGAAAGATCTAGGGTCCAATAGACCCCAGTTTTTTCAAAAAAGAGTACCTGTCATTACCTATTGCTATCATAGGTGATATTTACATTCCCTGAGATAACAATAAAAGTGATAAAAATAAATAAATATGGAAGCAACCGTTTAAAAATAAAATAAAAAAGCAAAATTAATAATAAAATTAAAAAAAAGAAAAAAAAAAGCACCCCTGTCCTGCCCTGCTCTTGCCCAATGGCGAACGCAAGCGTCGGTCTGGCGTCATATGTAAACAGCAATTGCACCATACATGTGAGGTATCACCGCGAAGGTCAGATCGAGGGCAGTAATTTTAGCAGTAGACCTCCTCTGTAAATCTAACGGGGTAACCTGTAAATGCTTTTAAAGGCTTTTAAAAATGTATGTAGTTTGTCGCCAATGCGCGTTTGTGCGAAATTTTAAAGCATGTCGTGTTTGGTATCTATGTACTTGGCCTAAGATCATCTTTTTTATTTCATCCAACATTTGGGCAATATAGTGTGTTTTAGTGCATTAAAATTAAAAAAAGTGTATTTTTTCCCCAAAAAATGCGTTTGAAAAATCGCTGCGCAAATACTGTGTAGAAAAAAAAAATGCAACACCCACCATTTTATTCTGTAGGGCCTTTGCTTTAAAAATATATATAATGTTTGGGGGTTCAACATAATTTTCTTGCAAAAAAAAATATGTTTTCATGTAAACAAAAAGTGTCAAAAAGGGCTTTGTCTTCAAGTGGTTAGAAGAGTGGATGTAAGCTTCCTAATGTTGTGTATAAAATGCCAGAACAGTTCAAAACCCCCCCAAATGACCCCATTTTGGAAAGTAGACACCCCAAGCTATATACTGAGAGGCATGTCGAGTCCATGGAATATTTTATATGTTGACACAAGTTGCGGAAAAAATAATTTTTTATTTTTTTTTGCACAAAGTTGTCACTAAATTATATATTGCTCAAACATGCCATGGGCATATGTGGAATTACACCCCAAAATAAATTCTGTTGCTTCTCCTGAGTACGGGGATACCACATGTGTGAGACTTTTTGGGAGCCTAGCCGCGTACGGGACCCCAAAAACCAATCACCGCCTTCAGGCTTTCTAAGGGTGTAAATTTTTGATTTCACTTCTCACTGCCTATCACAGTTTCGGAGGCCATGGAATGCCCAGATGGCACAAAACCCCCCCAAATGACCCCATTTTGGAAAGTAGACACCCCAAGATATTTGCTGAGAGGTATTGTGAGTATTTTGCAGATCTCGCTTTTTGTCACAAAGTTTTGAAAATTGAAAAACAAAAAGAAGAAAAAAAAAAAAAGTTCTTTCTTAATTTTCAAAAACAAATGAGAGCTGTAAAATACTCACCATGCCTCTCAGCAAACAGCTTGGGGTGTCTACTTTCCAAAATGGGGTCATTTGGGGGGGTTTTGTGCTATTTTGGCATTTTATGGCCTTCAAAACTGTGATAGGTAGTGAGGAGTGAAATCAAAAATTTGCGCCCTTAGAAATCCTGAAGGCGGTGCTTGGTTTCCGGGGTCCCGTACGTGGCTAGGCTCCTAAAAAGTCCCACACATGTGGTATCCCCGTACTCAGGAGAAGCAGCAGAATGTATTTTGGGGTGCAATTCCACATATAACCATGGCATGTGTGAGCAATATATCATTTAGTGACAACTTTTTGTAATTTTTTTTTTTTGTCATTATTTAATCACTTGGGACAAAAAAAAATATTCAATGGGCTCAACATGCCTCTCAGCAATTTCCTTGGGGTGTCTACTTTCTAAAATGGGGTCATTTGGGGGGGTTTTGTACTGCCCTGTCATTTTAGCACCTCAAGAAATGAGATAGGCAGTCATAAATTAAAAGCTGTGTAAATTCCAGAAAATGTACCCTAGTTTGTAAACGCTATAACTTTTGCGCAAACCAATAAATATGCGCTTATTGACATTTTTTTTACTAAAGACATGTGGCTGAATACATTTTGGCCTAAATGTATGACTAAAATTGAGTTTATTCGATTTTTCTTATAACAAAAAGTAGAAAATATCATTTTTTTTCAAAATTTTCGGTCTTTTTCCGTTTATATCGCAAAAAATAAAAATCGCAGAGGCAATCAAATACCATTAAAAGAAAGCTCTATTTGTGGGAAGAAAAGGACGCAAATTTCGTTTGGGTACAACATTGCATGTCCGCACAATTTACAGTTAAAGCAGCGCAGTGCAAAATTCTGAATTCACCTCTGGTCCTTTAGCTACCAAATGGTCCGGGGCTTAAGTGGTTAATGAAACAGACCACAAACAACAACAAAAAATGAGAATTTAGTTAGGCCTGACTAATTAATTCCATTCCAGGATTTTCCATAAAACAGAACATTAAAAAATAAATGTTTTAAGGTCCTCTGTGTTTTTAAAGAAATTTGACCAGTCTTGGTCCGTTCATCTGTTCTTGTGTGTGCATTTCTTCATAAAATACAAAACTCAAAACCATTAATACCACCTCACTGTACCTCTTCTGAGAGGTTTCTAATGGGCTACCTGGCAGTATATGCTTGGAACAGACTTCCAGCAGAGGTAATGAGTCCATCAACAGTAAGTACAGTGAAACATGTACCGACTCCCCCACATATCTGTACTCAGACAAACAAAAAGTTATAGGAAAACCTGGTGGGGATTGTAAGCAGGGATGAGCCGAACACCCCCCTGTTCGGTTAGCACCAGAACCTGCGAACAGACAGAATGTTCGCGTTAACTTTAGAACCCTATTAAATACAATGGACTCGAACGTTCGAAATCGAAAGTGCTAATTATAAAGGCTAATATGCAATTTATTGTCCTAAAAAGTGTTTAGGGACCCGGGTCCTGCCCCAGGGGACATGTATCAATGCAAAAAAAAGTTAAAAAAATAGACGTTTTTACGGGAGCGGTGATTTTAATAATGCTTAAAATGAAAAAATAAAAGTGAAATTTTCCTTTAAATTTCGTACCTGGGGGTGTGTATGATATGCATGTAAAGTGGCGCATGTTTTCCGTGTTTAGAACTGTCCCTGCACAAAGTGTCATTTTTGAAGCAAAAAAAGTAATTTAAAACTCACTCGCGGCTATTAATGAATTGTCGGCTTTTATCAATACATAGAAAAGTCATTGATAAAAAATAAAAAAAAGCGTGGGGGTTCCCCCAAATTCAATTACCAGGCCCTTCAGGTCTGGAATGGATATTAAGGGGAACCCCGCCGAAAATTTAAAAAAAAAATGGCGTGCGGTTCCCCCTAAATATCCATACCAGGCCCTTGAGATCTGGCATGGATTTTAAGGGGAACTCCACCCCAAATTTTAAAAAAATGGCGTGGAGTCCCCCCAAAAATCCATACCAGACCCTTATCCGAGCACACAACCTGGCCGCCGCAGGGGAAGAGGGGGGGACGAAAGAGCGGCCCCCCTCCCTCCTGAACCGTACCAGGCCACATGCCCTCAACATGGGGAGGATGTCCCCATGTTGATGGGGACAAGGGCCTCATCCCCACAACCCTTGCCCGGTGGTTGTGGGGGTCTGCGGGCAGGGGGCTTATCGGAATCTGGAAGACCCCTTTAACAAAGGGGACCCCCAGATCCCAGCCCCCCCCATGTGAATTGGTAAGGGGTACATTGTACCCCTACCATTTCACGAAGAAAGTGTAAAAAAATGTAAATAAAAACACACAAACACCTTGGAAAAGTCCTTTATTAAAAAATAAAAAATAAAATAAAAAAACAAAACATTCCAGTGATGAAATCCAGTGTCCCGCGGCGATCCCGATGTCCAGCGCTGTCCGTCATTGGTTGTGCCCGAGCGGACCTGATGGGGAACTTCCTCTGCAGTGTTTTAAATGTATAGACCCGCCTCTTCTAAAGTTCCCCATCAGGTCCGCTCAGCGGACCAGATGCGGAATGCGAGAAGGGGCGGGTCTATAGATGAATTACACAGTGAAGGAAGTTCCCCATCAGGTCCGACCCCTCGGTATGTCAGACCGCGCCTACGTCATTGGCCTGAGCGGACCTGATGGGGAACTTCCTTCACTGTGTAAATTTAAATTACACAGTGAAGGAAGTTCCCCGCTCAGGCCAATGACGTAGGTGGGGTTTGACATACCGAGGGGGCGGACTTGAGGGGGCGGGTCTATTCATGTATTACACAGTGAAGGAAGTTCCCCATCAGGTCCGCTCTACGAGGGGGCGGACCTGATGGGAACTTCCTTCACTGTGTAATACGTGAATAGATCCGCCCCTTCTAAAGTTCCCCATCAGGTCCGCTAAGTGGACCAGATGTGGAACATGAGAAGGGGCGGGGCTATTCACGTATTACACAGTGAAGGAAGTTCCCATCAGGTCCGCCCCCTCGTAGAGCGGACCTGATGGGGAACTTCCTTCACTGTGTAATACATGAATAGACCCGCCCCTTCTCGCGTTCCGCATCTGGTCCGCTGAGCGGACCTGATGGGGAACTTTAGAAGGGGCAGGTCTATACATTTAAAACACTGCGGAGGAAGTTCCCCATCAGGTCCGCTCAGGCACAATCAATGACGGACAGCGCTGGACATCGGATCGCCGCGGGACACTGGATTTCATCGCTGGAATGTTTTTATTTATTTTTAATTTTTTAATAAAGGACTTTTCCAAGGTGTTTGTGTGTTTTTATTTACATTTTTTTACACTTTCTTTGTGAAATGGTAGGGGTACAATGTACCCCTTACCAATTCACATAGGGGGGGCCGGGATCTGGGGGTCCCCTTTGTTAAAGGGGTCTTCCAGATTCCGATAAGCCCCCTGCCCGCAGACCACCACAACCACCGGGCAAGGGTTGTGGGGATGAGGCCCTTGTCCCCATCAACATGGGGACAACATCCTCCCCATGTTGAGGGCACGTGGCCTGGTACGGTTCAGGAGGGGGGGCGCTCTCTCGTCCCCCCCTCTTCCCCTGCGGCCGGCCAGGTTGCGTGCTCGGTTAAGGGTCTGGTATGGATTTTTGGGGGGACTCCACGCCATTTTTTTTTAAATTTGGGGTGGAGTTCCCCTTAAAATCCATGCCAGATCTGAAGGGCCTGGTATGGATATTTAGGGGGAACCGCACGCCATTTTTTTTTAAAATTTGCGGCGGGGTTCCCCTTAATATCCATTCCAGACCTGAAGGGCCTGGTAATTGAATTTGCGGGAACCCCAACGCTTTTTTTTTATTTTTATCAATGACTTTTCTATGCATTGATAAAAGCCGACAATTCATTAATAGCCGCGAGTGAGTTTTAAATGACTTTTTTTCCTTCAAAAATGACATTTTATGCAGGGACAGTTCTAAGCACGGGAAACATGCGCGACTTTACATGCATATCATACACACCCCCCAGGTATGAAATTTAAAGGAATATTTCACTTTAAGCATTATTAAAATCACTGCTCCTAAAAAAACGTCAGTTTTTAAAACTTTTTTTTGCATTGATACATGTCCCCTGGGGCAGGACCCGGGTCCCCAAACACTTTTTAGGACAATAACTTGCATATAAGCCTTTATAATTAGCACTTTAGATTTCTCCCATAGACTTTTCGAATTTGCCGCGAACACCCCAAATTGTTAGTTGTTCGGCGAACAGGCAATGTTCGACTCGAACTCGAATCTCATCCCTAATTGTAAGTACTTACAGTCTAAGAAGACCCCCTGTCAACATAAAACCTTTACACATATTAACAGCACATGCGTCAATTCGGAAGGAAAAAAAACAAGACAAAACCTAAGACCTACTGAATCCATAAGATGCCATAAGGTAATGTATTATGTAGTTTCCACGTGTCAAAGTGAATGAAACTTCACTCTAACCACAGGAAAGGGAGGGAAAAAACAAACAAATTCCTATATACTATAGGACTCAAGATCTCGTATCTGTGCACAGGTTATTTATTCTCGAAAACATTTCAATTTGTAAAAAAAAAAAAAGGTATAAATTTAAACTGGTACCAGTATTGAGCTCATTACAAATGAGAGAGAGAGAGAAAATAAAAATCAAATAAACATGAACAGTACAAAGCATGCACATTAATGTGATCACACTTATTGATGGCCATAAAACAAAACATCTTGTTTACACATGGACCGTTCATACACATGTAGCACTTACCCCCATTTAAAGGACCAGCTGGATTTGTTTTGGGTCTGCAGCAATTACCTCTCTGGATTGGATCCTTTAGCTCCGTTGTCTAGGCAAATAAAAATCTCCAGGAATAAGGCCAATGTCCAATCATGAGTAAAACCTAATCAGCAAGGCTTTATTCTTTTTTTCCTCTTTGAGTCAACTTGAAGAGAGAGAGCAGAAAGTTGAAAGAAGTGAGGGAAGGTTCAGGCACGCAAAACTTAAAGTTCAGTATCTATACTCGTCGCCACTCAAGCCTGAGTGGGTATTGCTCACCCGGATAGTCCCTATGAGAGCAGTCCTAGCAGCCGGGAGGAAGCACGAATATCAGAGACGAAGATTCCCTCTTTGGGCGAGTTTCCAGGCCTCTTCCCCGAGACAGCAGTACCGTCACTAATCTCCTGGGACTTATCCTCCCCTGGACTCCTTTCCTCAAGATGGGCCCCCTACAAACAGGCAGCCTGGGATCCTTCTCTGAAGCGTAGGCCCTTGTCAGCGGAGCTGGGCCTACAATGCAGCAACAGGGCTGGCCATGAGGCACACTCACTGGACCAGAGGTCCCCCTTCACGCCTTGAGGTCCCCCTGGAATCGCCTCATGCCAAATGGCGTCTGCCCCTTTTGTACCCTCTCCCAGCATGCACAGCGGGTAGACCACGCCCACTGCACGGCTGCCGAGAGAGAACACCCAAGGTGCTGTGATACCCCCCGTAGTTTAACCTATGCCAGCGGTGACAGTGCCACATACAGGCAACGGAGAGCACTTCTGCCAGGCAGTATCACACCCAGGGCAGAGCAATATTTAATTATTGATTGGTCTGAGCCCAACTACTGGCCCAGACTACCCATAAATTTCCACATAGCGTCCCCAAATATGGGGGGGCACTACATACACCCCCTCCTAGAAGAGACACTGTCCCCATTGGCTAGGGAAATCAAAAACCCTTCAATCCTAAAGGCTTGTTGATTTACTCGAGAAACGAAAAACATTTTAACAGGTACCAATATTTTTGGGAAAGGAGAAAGAAGAGAGAAAAAGAACACAGATAACATTACATCTCCAGATGACATTTCTTTAAGATATACATTCCACCCATCACTAACTATCTATCCCACCCTATTCTCCGGTGGGTTTGATAGCTGCTCCAATACTGCAAGAAATCACAACATGCATAGAAAAATAAAACATCCTATCACTAATGTTCTACACAAATTTAGAAGTAAACTGCCTCCCCTAGAGGAAGCAATTTCCTTCTCTAAAGTTTTGTTATGCTAAGCCTAGCACAAAATAGAGAAAAGAAAATTCTAATCCTGAGTAATGTATTTTTTTTTCTGCAGACCACTGCCACCTAGTGTTGGCAGAGCCCAAACATTCCATAGTAGCTGCGCATGGGACTGCAACACAACACACCGAACATCCTACATCTTGACCATGGCGTCTCTTCACCACAACCTACTGACTAACTATTCCAATGTTCAATTTAGAGGAAACTGTCCTTTGTTTGGAGCAGGAGGGAGAGAAAAAAACAACAAGCTCTCCATTTTTTTTTAGAGTAGACATCCCCCACATCGGACGATGAGTCCAGATCTGAGGTGTCCTACTCCTCAACGGGCAAGTAAGTCTGGGTAGACACATTTTTCTCAGCCTCCTTACCGTCACCTGTCGTGGACTTCTCGGGTATCCTCCCGCTCTCGAGGTCCGTTTCCTGTAGGCACTGGGGCAGGCTTCGATCGCGGGCGCGGGAGGCCTTAACATATCCCACCTTCCTTTTTGCTGGCGGGATATAAACTTCTGTAGTGGCAGAGGCAGCGTCCGCTGCGGTATCTGCCGATAGCTGTGTAGTTTCAGGGGCATCCTTTCCCAAGACACTCGCAGTGGGAGAGGCGATGCGCGTGGGAGAGGCTGTAGGAGTATAGGCATCTTATTCTGAAGTTATGACACCTGTAATGCAATTCATCCGGTAGACCCTGGGTGATTCAGTGGGCTGCTCCACCTCGAAGAGGAACTCTCCACAAGCCGAACACCTTCCGAATGGGCGCAGTTGCACGGCCAGTCCATGGCATTTGGGACAGAGCATGCCCAGGGCCTCCGCATCTCGGCAAGTGTACAAAGCGAAGCGGCTCCGGGCTTTGATCCGGATCCCCGTATCCGTGAGCGGGGCTGTGAGTGGAGCAATGTCCATAGTAGAAGGCATTGAGAACATCCGGGGTCCCGATAGAGCTGAGGTTCATGGGAATACAGACATGTTGCTCACTCGATCCAACTCTCTCTGTCTCTTGGCACCAACACACCCACGTGTAACACACATGCGGCGGGAACTCCTCCCCCTTTTCTCTTCCTGCACGTAGCTCGGGGGATTTTTTCTTTCTGTACTTGCCCACGAACTACGCAGTTGAAAAAACCCACAGTTCTGTGCCCCTTAACCGCTTTTTCTTCACTTAAAGTTTTGTAACACAGTCCAATGGCCGATTTTCCAATCACATAGGTTCCAATCCACTTGTGCAAGAGGTAGCCACAAATCCCGGACTCGAGCCCCCACGTGTAGCACTTACCCCCATTTAAGGGACCGGCTGGATTTGCTTTGGGTCTGCAGCAATTACCTCTCTGGATTGGATCCTTTAGCTCCGTTGTCTAGGCAAATAAAAATCTCCAGGAATAAGGCCAATGTCCACACATGAGTAAAACCTAATCAGCAAGGCTTTATTCTTTTTTTCCTCTTTGAGTCAACTTGAAGAGAGAGAGCAGAAAGTTGAAAGAAGTAAGGGAAGGTTCAGGCACGCAACACTTAAAGTTCAGTATCTATACTCGTTGCCACTCAAGCCTGAGTGGGGATTGCTCACCCGGATAGTCCCTATGAGAGCGGTCCTAGCAGCTGGGATGGAGCACGGATATCAGAGAGACGATGGATCCCTCTTTAGGCGAGTTTCTAGGCCTCTTCCCCGAGACAGCAGTACAGTCGCTAATCTCCTGGGACTGATCCTCCCCTGGACTCCCTTTCTCAAGATGGGCCCCCTACAAATGGGCAGCCTGGGATACTTCTCTGAAGCGTAGGCCCTTGTCAGCGGAGCTGGGCCTACAATGCAGCAACAGGGCCTTGGGCTGAAGGTGCCCGAGGTCTAAACACACTTGCCCACCTCGTGCCATGCTGGTCACGAGGCACACTCACTGGACCAGAGGTACCCCCTTCATGCCTTGGGGTCCCCCTGGAATCACCTCACGCCAAATGGCGTCTGCCCCTTTTTGTACCCTCTCCCAGCATGCACAGCGGGTAGACCACGCCCACTGTGCAGCTGCCGAGAGAGGACACCCAAGGTGCTGTGATACCCCCATAGTTTAACCTATGCCAGCGGTGACAGTGCCACCTACAGGCAACGTAGAACACTACTGCCAGGCAGTATCACACCCAGAGCAGAGCAATATTTAATCATTGATTGGTCTGAGCCCAACTACCGGCTCAGACTACCCCTAAATTTCCGCATAGCACCCCCAAATATGGGAGGGGGCACTACACACATTCATTCCATGACACACACACACATATTCGTTTAGCTTGAATCCCCTAGATTTTGTTTAGAGCTTTGGGAATTTGCAAATGAATTGCTAGGCATTTCTGGCCACTGGGAGAATACAAAGGGACTGAATAAGAAAAAAAAAACCATGGAATACTATACTTTACCTCTTTGTTAGGCGCGTATTTACGCATATGTACAACTTTATATGTCCGTATACTTTCAGGACTCACTTACCCTGAAAAAAAATAACTTGTAGCAAAACAGTTATTACTTTATCCCGCTTTTTTTTTCTTTAACTTATTTAAAGCAAACAATACAACATTCTTATATGTACATTGGTAAATGGTCAATGACCTTCCCACTTTGATCTAGGGAAACTAAATGCCCTAGACCTCTAAAACATAACTTCTAGCTTGCATTTCATCCCCGGTTTTAGTGTACTGGTTTGGTTCCCGATGGACAAATTTACTCCCATTTTTCAAATTCAAGGAGTTAATAACGTTTCTTTTAAAAGATTGGAATTATTTCACAAACTCTTTCTTTTTCAAATATTTTATTAAAGATTGCACAATACAATTCATATAAGTTATACAAGATTTTGAAATTAAGTAGATAAGTGTAGATGGAACTTTTATCTTCTCTACAATTTTTGGACATAAATATGATATAAAAGAAAATCCATTATCGAAAATAAATACATAAGTAATAAGAATCATTAGATTAAATAGTATAATAAAAGAGGGAAGAGAGAGAAAAAAGAAAAAGGGAGGGGGGGAGAAGGGAAAAGAGTAATAATGTAATAAGAAAGCCTATCTTATACCATTGTAATCAGATTTATCAATAACAAATCGTAAGGAATACATAAGAAAAGGTGAGTAGATCAATTGGGCGTTTTAATAGAAGACAGTCGTGATCAACTTAAATCGTATCAGGGGCCAAGGTCTGGCTAGGTGGCATGGCATGTCCTGATGGTAAAAAGGGTCGTCACTGTCTAAAATGGACTTATTCCACAAACTCATCCCGTTCCTGTTTCATTTGCCTAATCTCATACTGTAAAGCCTCATTTTCGGCCTTAATAGTTGAGGAAGGGATGTATGAATTTGTATTTTCATATTTCTTAGGCTTTTAACCCCAGCGAGGTGAGTACACTTCCACGTCACGCCTCTTTGTTGTATACTGATTTGGCTTAAATATCTTTTCACCAGAAGATAAACAAAACTGGGAAATGTGTCAGAATAAACCACACGTGAAGCATTTTATCTTCTGTAAAGTATTAAAGCGTCTCTTAACAACTGGTGTGGTTTTAGGCTGAGAATATTCAATGGCTAAAACCTGATTAACAACTTTTGCTGTATGAGAAATGGGGGTCCTTTCAAAAGAGCTCCCACCTTTCAATGAGCTGCTGGAACTAACACATACTCCAGACTAAGATAATTTCCTGTTGCAACTAGAAATACTCAAACTGGTTGCATTACAATCTATGGTATGTGTAGATTGTACCCGCTTCCCTGTGCTGGAAGATGCCGATAACTTTTCACATTTACTGTCTGCAGCCTTCAGCCCCTGTATTGTTGGCTGCTGGTGGCTAGCATTCATATTTGTCATAGAAACTCTCAAGCCCTGTACACACGATCGGATTTCCTATGGATTCTAGTCCGATGGATTTTTCCATCGGAAATCCGATGAAGCTGACTTCCATCAGTCTTGCCTACACACCATCAGTCAAAATTCCGACCGTCCCAAACGCCGTGACGTAAAACACTCCAGCGAGCCGAGAAAAATGAAGTTCAATGCTTCTGAGCATGCGTCGACTTGATTCTGAGCATGCGTGAGTTTTTTTTTCCAATGGAGTTCCACACAGACGATCGGAATTTGCTATAGTTTTTTTTCCCATCGGATAAATTTAAAACATGTTCTATTTTTTCTCACCGATGGAAAAAATACCGATGGGGCCCATACACGATCGGTTTGTCCGATGAGAAAAGTCCATCGGACTGTTTTCATTGGTAAAACCGATTATGTGTACACGGCATCAGAGTAATGATATTACTTTTGGCTATTTCTAGATCTTCATTGAGAGAAATGGTTTGCAATAATAATGACCTATAGTTGTTAGCTAACCAAAAGGCCACAAAAATTAGTGCAGTCTTACCCTCACATTTGCTGTATTTTTTCTCTGTAAGTTTTATATTTACATACTGTTGTGCCTGGTGCCATGGGCTTTCAGATTCCTCCATTGCTCTTATTATCTCAGCGCTATTTTTAACTTTAGCAATCCTGGCCATCAATTTCTCCATGATTTACAAGTTCCGTGATGATACAATAATACACCACAGAACAGACTTGACACAGTCGTCTAGTACTAAGAATATGCACCAGAGTGGAGATACCAGCCTTAAAATAACACTACTGTCTTCACAGAGTGAAGTCTAAACCAAAAAAAACAAAAGTGCTGAGATCCGCACACAAGGAACCATAGATATACAGCTCTGTTTACACCACTATTTGTAACACTCAATTCAGTAAAAAAAAAAAACTGAACTAACAAAAAAAAATCTAAGGTATAATGTACTATGTTCAATGCACCTTATTTTACACTAATAATAATCTTTCTCAGATATTAGCTTCAGTAGTGAAACTTCCACAGTTTTGTACTTTAACTGACATCAATGAGAATATTACTGCTTGTAAATTCCCACAGTTAAAAACAAAACAAAACAAAACTAAAACCAAAAAACAAAATCTTTTGTAGGTTTCAATGTCCTAAATATTTCCAATGTTAGTGGACATACAATTTAAATAAAACAAAAAACTTGTTGAACCTTTTCAACAACACAACCAAGACCACTTTTTCAGTGTCTTTCTAATACAAAATGTACTCACCATCCAGCAAACTTAAACACTGGTTAGAGATAGCAATGAAGCTTGGTGAGGCAGAAAAGCAATAATTAAAAACAAAATTTTTCCTGCCATGTAAAAATTATTATTTTTTTCCACAAAACCAAGGACCCCTATTTTAGTGTCCTCTTTCCAATAAAACAACAATCAAAAATCAAAACAAAAATCCCTGTACCTCCTCCCCATTAAATTGACCAGTTTATAATGGTACATCCAAAGTACTTTTATCAATAATGATTTACGGGATATTAAAAAAATAATGTGGTGTATCCTCCCTCATATTAGAGTTAATCTAATACCCACTATTAAAACAAAAAATATTTACCTATATTTTCCCTAGATAGATTGGATAAGCTGACTCAGCTTAAATTCCTCCTATCTCTAATACACAAATATTGTTATTATATTAAATACTTTCTGTCCTGTATTTATTTCCGTGGTCGCCACTCTTGCTCTCTACAAATGTATATTTAAGAATTAATATCTCAAAGATATGATATGGGTTAAATAAGAGTTCTTTTGACCAGAAGTGAAAGCTTTAACATAATGAACATTTATTATGTATTTGTTAAAATCTAATCTAACACACAGAAACTATCTATAGTCTTAAACAAGCAGGAAATAGTAGGTTAAAAATAAAAATATTTACATGGAGGAATATAGAGCATATTCCTCTTAAACATTAAAGTACAAGCGTGTGCAGTTGTTACAAGTAAGACAGACCTTTCCCATAGTTACCCTTTTAGAATCATCTTGCAGGCTACCTTTCCATAAAAAGAGCTCCCTTCTCCTCCCCTCTTGAGTATATCTCTCTATGCTGATGTCCCATTGGTTGGCCTAGCTGGTATCATGATTGGAGGGCTTACTACATAAGTCAGCCCCCTTTCATGCAAATCCTGATTGCATATCCCAGCATGGGATACTTTGAGGTGAGTAGATGCAAACAATGAAATTGGCTCTCCATTGTCTGTATATACAAGCCTCGGACCCGCATAGTCTGCTCTTAAAAAAAGGGCTTTCCTAGCTGCTAAATGAAATATATTCAGCCAGCTAAATGAAATTTATTCATAATTACAATATTTTACAGCTATTTAATGGAGATTTCACATAACCCATAAAGCAACAGATGGCCCCTTGTGGCCAGTTGAGAATATGAGACTCGGCCACACCTAAAATAATGGTTTATGTGTAATCTTTAATATTTGGAACTTTTGGCTTTGCCCGCTGAAATGAAATAAAACTGTTTGATACAAAACAAAACTTTTAAACTTTCCGTCTCTACAGTTCATATTTCTGGATCCGAGTATTGGTAGTCATCACTTGTTCAGGGGAAAAAAAACGTGAGGCTCCTTGTTCTCAACCGTCCAATAATAATAAATTGTGCAAAAGTCAATAATGTCAATCTGGTCATGTTGACCTTGCTTCTGGGACAGACTTCCATGGTGATTCCACTTGGATACAGCATACAGTAATGGCCTTTGGACCAACTTTCCTGGCTTTCTGCGATTGTACTTTATTAATGTGGGCAAAGTTAGAGAAGGAAAAACACGAGTACTTTTAAGACATATGCCTTCAAATGAATGCTTATCTTGTCATTCTGAGTATTAAGGACCTTTGATTAAAATTGTTATAGATATACTGCGACCTAGTATGAGTCCCTTTCCCATTGACATGTGTAATAATTTAAATGGTTGCGCCCTTAAGCCAGGTTGTCTTATTTCTATCCCCCCATCTTTCTTCCTCCATTGTCATATGCCTGCCAGTAACTCTGCCCCACCTACTGCTGAATACCCCTGTGTGTGAGATTTCACATAACCCATAAAGCAACAAGGTATACTTAGCAATTTCATTTCTTGCCATGAATACATGTGTTGGTCATGTGTTTAACTGGCTAATGAATATATTTATAACATGCTACCTATGTCTACTGACCAGGTATACACCGGATGTGGATATTGTCCCAGAAACTCCTATGTCCTCCGGGGTGGGTCGATACCTGCCCCAACTTTCTGGGAACTCCAGGCTCCGCTCCCCATGGTGAGACTTTCATGGGTGGTCCTTTCTTTAAAAAAAGGTGGGCTCATGGAGTGAACGCCTTTCCTATTTTTTCTGATATATTATGATTTGTATTCACACTGTGACAATGTTACAAATTCTGTCTCTCTTTATTCATAGTCTCATGACAACTTTTTATACACCATCTGACAAATTGTATGTATGGGCAATGCTCCTGAAGAAGCCGGTGATATAAGAAACCGCAAAACATGTTGAGCTTTTTTCAATACAATATGGATGGTGTTGATATTCTATCTATTATGATGGGATGTTTTTTAGGTACTTTATAGTTGTTATGACTGAAGAACTTTATTCTATGAATATGTAATATTTGTATATGTTTTTTGTAATAAAACTCTCTTTATACTTTTCTAAATTTGACTGGAAATCAGTTGATATATGGTACCACCAAAGTCCAAACTCCAGCCTCCTCCCAAACATATGCTTTAAACTTTGATGGGACGAAGGTACCGCTTGTTAAAAATGTATACTTAGCACTTCTCTATATTA
The DNA here is from genome assembly GCA_029206835.1 of Rana muscosa. Lineage (NCBI taxonomy): Eukaryota > Metazoa > Chordata > Amphibia > Anura > Ranidae > Rana > Rana muscosa. Next base: position 592,318,483 of record CM055116.1, on the reverse strand, counting down.
CTTACTTTGTATACTTTTACTGTATGTTACTTTAGCGTAGCGTATGTCACTTTTAAACTCGTTTAAAAGATATGGCCATATTATTATTTTTCCTTATGCTTGAAGGACGTTTCTCTCTTCGTCCATATGATAAAGGAATGTTCTTGTCTGACTTGGATCTTTGATGGATTCAAGTCTTTATGGAAACAAAATGAACTGTTGCAGTGGTGGTGTACCCCAGTGTTTCTCAACTCCAGTCCTCAAGGTGCCCCAACAGGTCATGTTTTCAGGATTTCCCTCAGATGAAACAGGTGTGGTAATTACTAAGGCAGTGAAACTGAGCAAATCACCTGTGCAAAATAATGGAAAGCCTGAAAACATGACCTGTTGGGGTGCCTTGAGGACTGGAGTTGAGAAACACTGGTGTACCCCCCCCCCCTCCATTTCAAGTGTAATGAAAACAAAGCTGGTGAACCAGAAATTGAATTAAAAATTGAGAAGAAATGTAGGTGTGGCGCTGTTCTGTTAAACAAAGGTGCTAATGGTGAATAATTTAAAGTGACAAGTGCTGGGTGTTACCGTGAAGAACCTTTGGCTAAAAATGCGCATCAAATTATGTGATGTTAATTGGGTGTTACACCCTCAACCGGGTGTGAACCTATTACAAAGTATTGTGCATATGGTAACACAACCTGATAAGGCTTAACCTAAATTAACGATGTTGGTATTATTCATTCACCTGTGTTAAAGAACTGATGTCTAAGTATGTGATTTAAATAAAACAATATAAATATACAGACGTATAGTTAAAAAAACAAAGTCTTTTGTACTTTTGAAATTTGTGATAAACAGTGATAAAGTGACTTGTGCTCTTAAAAACTAAAATGTCCAGTGCTGGTGAACAGAAAATGCTTGTTCTTGTTCTCTTGCAGTGTAGGTGACTATCCGTGCTCTTTCTACAAATGCATTTTCCAAATGCTTCTTACCCCCCAGGGGTGTAGCGCAGCCACAGTATTTGCCACTGTGTAGCAATCTAGGAGACGGTCAATCCGGGGTGTTTTTGGCATTTCTTCAAGGATGTTATATAAAGGAGAGAAGGATGCCCATAGCGTGATACCGTATTGAAACTTTTATTTTAATTAAAAAAATTGGAAATATACTCACATTTCTACAAAAAATTTGAGACAAACAATGCAGACACAGGTGCCGTAAAAAAGTCCTATTTGCGGCCCTGACCGGAAGTGATTAACAGACGTACTTAGACTCTGCCCTACGCGTTTTGTCACTCTGACGTCATCTGGAGCGTACGTCTAGCCTTACTTCCTGTCTTTTTATAGTGTGTTGTGAGCCTGCGCGAGTGACCACGGCGGGCATTTTTAGTAAGATTTTGAGGACCAAAGTCCCCATAGATCTGTGCATGTGCCCACAGCGGACATTTTTGGTTGGTTTTTGGAGACCGGAGCTTAATCTTGCCTCATGACTGATGAAGGATTCGGTTTGGTGACAGGTTCCATCCGGAACTGGGCATCACAGAATAACATCATCCATACGATCGCTATGTCTTTTGGTAGTCGACTTTGTCTTTACCAATCAACAATCTGGTCTGGATTGTGGTTTGGTGACAGGTTCCTTCTGGAAATGGATGCCAAGGAGTAACATTGTCCATACGATCGCTGTGTCTTTTGGTAGTAAACTTTGTCTTTACCAATTAACGCTCTGGTCTGGATTGTCAATCTTTTTCTATTTAAGTAAATAGACAGTATGAATACATATTCTTATTAATTAATGTTTACAATCTAACTATGCTATATATATATATATATATATATATATATATATATATATATATAGGATATAGCGATTGGTTAATTATATTTTAATTAACTAAAATCATCAATGATCTTATGATGACAGTATTCTGCCATGATTGGCAGGATCAACACTAATGCGTAGAAGTATAAGATTTGAAGATTTGTAAGTCAGGAGAGAATATATCACAATGTCAAATTATTACATTCACATACTCTTGAGATCTTATAAGTCTCTTCTTATACATTACCTTCCAGCATTCTTAGTTGGAACCTAGGATGACAAGCATACAATTGAATACTTTATACCAGGGGTGTCCGTACTTTTTTCAAAGAGGGCCAGATTTGATGAAGTGAACATGCGTGAGGGCCAACCATTTTGCCTGACATTCTTTGAACCATTAAAATTCGGTCTAAGTGTGTTCGTTCGAGCACTAATACACTGCCCAACAAGAATTCTGATGAGCTCTGTGTGTTATTTGGATATACCATATTTATTGGCGTATAACACGCACCTTCACTTTAAGTTTCAGGAAAAAAGCTTACATTTTAAATAAAGGTCTGTGAAGCAGATCCCCAGTCCATCACAGATCCCCAGTCCATCACAGATCCCCAGTCCATCACAGATCCCCAGTCCATCCCCAGTCCATCACAGATCCCCAGTCCATCCCCAGTCCATCACAGATCCCCAGTCGATCACAGATCCCCAGTCGATCACAGATCCCCAGTCCATCACAGATCCCCAGTCCATCACAGATCCCCAGTCCATCCCAGATCCCCACTCCATCCCAGATCCCCAGTCCATCCCAGATCCCCAGTCCATCCCAGATCCCCAGTCCATCCCAGATCCCCAGTCCATCCCAGATCCCCAGTCCATTTCAGATCCCCAGTCCATCCCCACTCCATCACAGATCCCCACTCCATCACAGATCCCCAGTCCATCCCCACTCCATCACAGATCCCCAGTCCATCCCCAGTCCATCGCAGATCCCCAGTCCATCGCAGATCCCCAGTCCATCACAGATCCCCAGTCCATCACAGATCCCCAGTCCATCACAGATCCCCAGTCCATCACAGATTCCTCCCCCATCACAGATCCCCCCATCACAGAGCCCACTTCATAGACCCCACTCCATCTCAGACCCCCCCATTACAGACTCCCTCCCCATTAGACTCCCTCCATCACAGTCCTCCCTCGATATTAGAGTCAGACTGTCCCTTTCATCAATGCAGCATTCCCCCTCCCCACACTGCCCTACCTTAATCACACAAGCCGGGAAGCACGCATGGCAGGTCCAGACAAAGGGCAGGACTTTTGAAGTTAAAGGCGGGTGATTGGTTGCTGGGACCTCCCCACTGTCTAGCAACCAATCACCTGCTTTTTAACTTGAAAGATCCCGCCCTTTGTCCGGACCTGCAGCACTTCCTGGCTTGTGTGAATAAGGTGTGTGGGGAGGGGGAGGAAGGGGGAGTGATGCGATGATGTAAAGGAGAGACCTGCCGCTCCTCCCATATAATTAATGATGTTAGCGGCGGGCAGGCGAGAGCCAGCAGAGGGGAGAGAACACTCACTATTTAGCGAGGCTGCGGGCCGCTACTGGGTCCGGTTCGGCCGGCGATCCACCATTTAGTGATGCCTGATATATATCTTTTGTGGCCCCGGTGCTGGGAGATCGTTGGGGGCCACAAAATATATATATGTCCAGACAACCAGGCGGGCTGTTCAAAACCAGAAAGCGGGCCGCGATTGGCCCACGGGCCGGACTTTGGACATGCCTGCTTTATACCCTACCCAAACATGTCCTCAATTCACTGATATTGGCAGATACTTTTGACTTCATCATAGCCTCCATTTTCTTCTTGTGGGAGACTTAAAGTCTCAGGAGATGAACCTTGGAGCGACACCAGTGGTCTTTCTGAAATGAAATTTTAAACACCCACCTCTCTCAACTGGTTAAGAACATGTCTAATCTCTAGTACATGCTTTTTAAACATTATGCTGTTCAATAAAAATATCATCCACATATGTTAAACGTTCTCTTTCATTTGCATCAGGCAATAGCCTTAAGTAAAATAACAAACAAAAACAAAAATCTAATTCAAGCTTAAATTTATATAACCAAATAACATTCTGTTCCAGTTGTACTATTTCTTACCACATTTAAATGCCAGCTTGTATGGGTTTTCAAGACTTACCTGAATGGTCCACATCATTGAGCATAATGAAGTATAGTGAAGTACAGTACTTAGCGCCTTGTATTTTTATATAAAGCATTGGTCAATATATGGCAAAGGCAAGCCGAACATATATACTTGTTTATTTAGCTGTCTCAGATCAGCATATAAACGCATTGACCATTTGGTTTAAGAATGGCAAGTATAGGATTATTATAAGAACTATGCACTGAACTTACAACGTTCCTCTCCTTGAAATTATTAAAGATTTCCACTAGCGAAACATAGCAAGCTAGGGAAAGACAGCAATGCTTCATATAAAAAAAATGCGTCTGGATCAGATTGAATCCTGGCAATGTGTATGTCTATTAGACCACAATCACAGGAATCTGTTTGCAAACATATTTTTGAACTCCATGAAAACTTATTTTTACCATGGGTGTGGGATTTACCTAAATCCTTTTTATATTACATCCTGTCTGCAAGGTATTTTAATGCAGCAGGATTCTTAATTTTTTTTTTGCCTATCTATACCTGGCTGGGTAATAATTAAAAAAAATATGTATTAGTACTTGTCAAAATAATGACCTCCTGTGGTACTAATATGTTTACTGCATATGGCAGTAACTAATATTATTTAAGGGCTTCATGTTCATTTATGAAACTACATGGGTTTTCTTTTAATCTGGACCACAATGTGGAATTTACCAGATCCATGTGTATAGCAAAGTAGTGTAATATATCGTTGCCAATATGCACACAATATTTTGGGTCATTGATTATCAGGAATAAATTATTGGCTGTTTTTTTTCATCCTGAGGGGTTTGAATACCAAAAAATTTTCTTTAGGACTGGTCAACTATTCTAGTAACTTTCTACCGATGTAATTATATTCCTGGAATAAATATGAACCTTATTAACATTTCCCAGGTCACTAACCTGTTAGGCAAAAGAACACCTTACCATACAATCCCGGTAGGAATTGTGTATAATTACTGAGCCCATTAGAGTCAGTATATACTGGATTGAGGTGAACATTGAGAATATCACCTTCCAAGCAAACCTCTCAACCTTTTACAGGGGACATACATATGGTATTAACCTCCTGTTCAACCCTTCTAGGGATGTTGGAGTTTCCTGTACAAAGGTGCCATCTAGAATTTAATTATTCCATGAGATGGATCTCAACAATATTCCAGTCTTTCACTGGGAAGGTTCATATTTAATGGCCTTGTTACTTGAGACCATATACCTTTTTTTTTTTTTTTTTTTTTTTAAATCACAATGGGGTATAATCTTTTAAGGAGACAACAATACTAATAATTAATCGACCATGGGGCACATTAACTATAAATGTGGGAATTTTAATTACTTCATTCCCTTAATTGAAATTCAACAATTTTTTTCATATGACTTCAGGGCAGTGCCTAAAATATTTACATGATTAGCTTTAAAAATAATTTCAGCTGATATATTTCAGAAAATTCTTGGATTTATTAGAAATATTTCTGATGCAAAATAATTGCTTGGATATTTATCCAATAACTCTTTATGGTATCCTGCTTTTATGAAATACTTATAAGGAACAACAATATAAAAAAAATACTTGGAATGACATGTAACAATTGGTTTCACTTTGCCTGCTGTGTGTAAGGAGGAGCAGGTTGGCCCCCACATTTGTATCACACAGACACACATTCCTAAAAACAGACTGTCAGGTTCTCTTAACAGCAAAGTCTTGGCTGCAAGATAAAATCATTAACGGGTCTCCCTTTCTCCACTCCCCCCCTTTGTAAAGGAGGGGTGAAACTCATTTTAGAAAGAGAAAAAAATATTTAAACATTTGAGTGGCTTTGCTCATGTGGTTTTTTTTTTACTGGTCAATTTCAGACATTTAAATATTTTAACACCTCAGCTAGCTTTTCACTTTTTAGTTTTAGACAGCGTTCTAGAACTAGGTGTAACTTTCCTCTGATTGGGAGGACTGGAGTTTTTAACAACTCCAGCATAATTACTTTTTGAAGCCTTAATTTGTCCCTGCTTCTTTTTAAGCTGAACCTCAGCTATTATCTGAGCTTTTTAAAATTTTACTGAGGCTTCCCACTGTTCTGTAGAACAGAAAAAAGGATGATGCTTTCTATTAGCCAATCCAAACCATTTTTGGGATAGTAATCCCAGGCCACAACAACTTTTATTTTATTTGGCAAAGCCTCATAAAACAGTTGGAAAAATTCATGGCTTCCAAAATCTGGGGTTTTCTCAGCCAAGCTATAGGCCTTCTTGAGAACATTAAAAAAAATTATCTGGTACTTTGATTTGGCCTGCATTTCAAAGTACACATGGTCCTTCTGGCAGCAATAGCAGACTTATAGGGACCAAGTTCTGTCTTCATTTCCCATCCTTTGATAGAATATATCACCTGATTTTTTACCAATTCTATAGTTTTTCTGTGAGGCAGACCAAATTTCATTCTCTGCATCAGCAGGACCGGCTACACTAGAAATAACTTTAGTGTCTGTCATTTTTCAATATTGCAACTAACAATCGCAATATCAAAAACAAAACAAAAAATATTAATCTTTTATAAAAAAAAAAAAAAATGACAATAAAATATATATAATTTTGCACAAATATATCACTTGTTTCAAACGTCGACAGATCTCGTGGGACCTCCAATTACGTCAGAATGTTTATACTGAGATAATAATACAGTATTGTATTTATGAAGTTATGCAAATCTTTGTTTTGGAAGATTTGAAAATTTTCCACAAATACAAACAAGAAATTCAAGTTAGTTTATCCGTGCTATTTTGAAGACAAGTGACACAAAGGATATGCTTAAAAATATATATTTATTACCTAAAATACAGTGTAAAATTAATCAGGTATATTTCATGATAATACAAAAAAATTTATATATCAAAGATAAATGATGATACAGATAATATTCACCTTTCTACGGAAGCTCTTATTACAAAATACCACATTTCAATACTTTTATAATAACTGGGTACATTTTAGACTTGGTAACCCTTAGTGAATAGCTCTCTGTGGCTTCACGGACTTGTTAAATCAATAGGCGTTTCCTTTAACACAGTGATTCTTTCTCAAAACAAACAGACCTTCTAACTTACACTTTAAAATGCACAGACAAAATGTTAGGTTGTGCACATAGCTTGATAATTTGATCAAGACTTATTTTTTAATTTAGAATGAATCAATGGTTTAACATACTATAACCAATCAAATTCTAAGACTTTGAAGTCCGTTTTGTGAGATATGACAATATATGTATCTCCCTTGTTTTAAAAGTGAAACAAATTCATACTGCAGTTAGAATTCGCTCCACTCCAAAACTGAACAATATTGATTGGATTAGTCAAGCATATGCTCAACCAAACTTCAATTACCTAAAAGTTAAAATAAACAGAATAATACTTTACCAGGACTTAAGGATTCTGTTATTTTGAGAAGCATCAAGTGAGGAGTCCCAAACAAAGGACTACTTTCAACCTCCTACATCTTTCCGCCTTTCAAGATCTACCATTCTCTCTCCTTCCAAGATTCGTCCAAGATCTCCCTTTAGCCTAACATCTCCTCGCATTCTAGCCTCCGCATTCCAGCTTCCTCCTAGCATCCCCATTTTATCTCACCCAAAATATGGGTATGTATGTAACATTACTGTGTAATGGATGATGTAAGACGACGGTGTGTTTCTATGTTACCATGACAACAAAGTCTGATGGCCATCTTGAATTCCTACTATTTTCCACCTCTAGAGGCAGTGTTGTATAAGAATTGCCATTTAAATGGTGTTTTCGTTTATGTCCAAGTCAATTTATCTTTGACTTAAGCCCTGTACACACGATCGGTTTTACCGATGAAAAGAGTCCGATGGACTTTTTTCATCGGACAAACCGATCGTGTATGGGACCCATCGGTCTTTTTTCCATCGGTTTTAAAAAATAGAACATGTTTTAAATTTTTCCGATGGATCAAAAACCGATAGCAAATTCCGATCGTCTATGAGCAAGTCCATCGGATAAAAAACCCACGCATGCTCAGAATCAAGTCGACGCATGCTCAGAAGCATTAAACTTCATTTTTCTCAGCTCATCGGAGTGTTTTACGTCACCGCGTTTGGAACAGTCGGTTTTTTGACTGATGGTGTGTAGGCAAGACTGATGGAAGTCAGCTTCATCGGATTTCCAATGGACAAAACCATCGGATTAGAATCCATAGGATATCCGATCGTGTGTACGAGGCTTTAGGCTTAGTAGAACACCATAAACTCTCAAACTGTCAAACATGTGTCAATTTACTCTAGCCATTCTGGCGCCCCCTGGAAATATATAGGTTGAGAAAATCTACCCCACACAATTAGCTGGGGCTTGTTAAATTCCTTGAAACTCAGATCATTGGAATTTAACCCTGTGCATTATTTCACCATTATAGCTTCTAATAAATTCAAACTTTTCATAGGATCTCATATTGGTAACTACTATTATAATATTATATATATATATATATATATATATATATATATATATATTTTAATATCCACTGAATTTATTATGAAATATTATGAAAGAAAAATTATTATTTAAAACACATAATACAATAGCTTCATTTGTGAATAAGCCCTCTTGTTTCGTGGCTTAATTCTGGAAATACCAGTTAGGTTTGTAAACTCACTTGAAATACGATTCTCTAATCTATACCTTGCCTGTGGAATCTCCCCTTATCTATAAGTGTCAAAGACAAAAGATTTATAACCTAAGATAAGGCAAGAAACCTAAAATGATCTTACAAACGGAAAACCTTCTTTAGAGACAGTGAAATTAGCTTAACCTCTTTTTTTTTTTAAATCTCCTTTATACAAGATGGCTTTGGGTTTGCTCAAAGCATATATATAAAAAAATATGTAATATAAAGGCCTCATATATTCTTTTAACCCCAATAGTTCCGACAATCCCAAGACATAGGGCAGCTGCTGGAGCCCAGAGCTCAGGTTTGTTCAATGCTTCTCAAATTTGGCTGGCTGCTGAATCTGGAAAAGAGCCACCTGGAGCCCACTCAGTCTTTTGTGTACCTTGTGGCTCAGTTTGATATAATCAAGGGGACTATTGCATTGCCTCTGGATCCCAATGATCTGAAACAGAATACATCTGGCCCGGTCTTCTTCTGTACCTTTCAGTGTCTAAAATTATTGGCACTATGGTGTCTATGGATCCAATGGTCAAGTGGATGCTCTGGAGAATTTCTCCAGCAGTGGGAGCCCAGAAACAGAATTCAGGTCATCTACATAACCTCAGTCATGAGAGAAAGTCCCTGGTGGCTGTAATGGAGAAACTTACTAATTTGCCATTCCATTGCCCCATTTCCTGATCACAATCATGTCCGATGCCAGCAATGCAGAATGGGGGCTTATTGGGGATAGCTCAAGGTAGGTGGGGCTGTCAGCTTCACAAGATTGTGCTGAACACTCCAAAACGATGGGCAGCCTTCTAGCCGACATCTCAGCGGCTTATGTCCCCGAAGCCCAGAATATTCTAATGGACTTTCTTTCCAGAGTCCAATTGGACAAAAACAAATGGTCTCTCCATGTGGAGGTCTTCAGGTGGATTTTGTCCCTGGGGTTCAGCCCAAAAGTCGATCCGTTCGCCTCCCTGTGCAACAAGTTGGAGAGGTATTATATGTGGGGCTGGTATCTCCAAGGCTTCAAGATAGATGCCCTGACGGATCATTGGAAATGCAGCGGGACCTGTGTGGTTCTTCCAGTTTCAGTCATCCTCATGTTTCTATGAAGACTCGGAGCAAAAGTTGTGGAGGTAGAGGCAGTGATGCCTTATTGGCCAAATAGGCCAAGGACCCCCTTGTTAGCACAGCTCAGCTATGGTTCCCCTCAGGCAAGACCTTCTGTCACTGGGTGAAATTCTACTTCCATGTCCAGCACAGTGGCGTCTGATGGTGTGGTTTTTGAGATTGGGGGTCCTTTGCTGCTCCTCCAGAGTCATCTTCACTCTCATGAATACTAGGAGAATGAACACAAATTTTATGGGAAAATCTGGTCAAAGTTTGTGCAATACATGTCTTCTGCTGACAGATCATGTAATGATCCTGAAGTTCAAAATATTCTGGGCTTCCTCCAGTCAGATTTAGATCTGGCCCTATCAGTCAGCTCCCTCAGAGTGCAATTATCAGCATACATCTGTCCAGGAGCAACTAGGCTCAGACCTCGGAGTAAGCAGAGGCTTCCCAAATGGAACCTCCCTCTCGTTCTCGACTCCCTCTCAGGAATTAAACTAGGGCTGTCTCCATTTAAGACCTCTGTCAAGTTCGTCTTTCTCGTGGCTATCACGTCAGCATAAAAAGCCTCAGAAACGTAAGCATTGATCATGGAGAACCTTTTTTAATGTTCTTTCCAGAGCAAGTGGCACTGCTACCTATGCTTGATTCAATTGCCAAGGATAATTAGTCTTTCATGGGAACCAAGAAATTGTTCTACCAACTGTGACAGCAGGCAGGTAAAGTCGCCGGGTTGCATCCAGGATGGGAGATATATATGTCCTAGATTCAGGCTTTATGCCGATTTATACCACTAAGGGGAGTGCTGGGAGTCTTGCAGGGGAAGAGTTAATGAGCCCAGCTGAAGCAAGTGGGCTCGTTAGGGCCTCTACAAGAACTCCCAGCATGCTAAGGGAGATGCTGAAACCTGGAACCAGATCTGTGTGAATAGTCTGGGGAGTGTGATCTCTGTGCGGGGAGCCAAAGCCTGTGTGGTTACTGTAAGAACTTCAAAAAGCAGGGAGCTAGGGACTGGGACAGCACAAGGCTGTACCCAGTTGTTAGTCAGGGACACCAACGTGTGTAGTAAGCGGTCAAGTTGACCAGGATTTCCTTTCATGTTTCTGTTTGTTTTGTTATTTTTCCCTTGTAAATTGTTTGAATAAACCGCACCTTTCGTTTTTGCAACTATAAACCCTGTCTGCTGTGCCTGTTTTGTGTGGTGAACCCATCCAGGGGGTCACACACACCTGCTGCTGAGCTAACCCCCTCACACAACCTTAAGAGTACTAACATGCGTCCTTTAGATGTGCGAGAGGTTGCGTTTTGGCTTAGTTTGTAAAAGCACGTATCTAGTAAACGGGGAATCCTGAGTTTGACTCTCAGCAGTGCCATTTCTTTAACAAAACAATGATCTAACTTCTGCACTACTATGAGTGACTTAGCAAGTGTAAAAAAAAACAAAAACAAAAAAAAAACGGCCACCTGTGTCAAAGTATATATGAGGTTGCTGCTTTACACCAATAGTGTTCCCACATTAACTATGTGTAAGATTGCCTTTTCTTTGGTTCTAGGAATCTCTCAGATATTGTAAAGTTATATCTACAAGCTACAGAAAAGGTTTGACTACCATTCAATGTCATGTAGCATTGCCACCATCCCGAGTAGATAAACAAAATAGGTACCTCAGAAGATGGGACTTTAAGGGACATGAAAACATATATATAAAATATGTAAAGAGATAAAGTAGGTATAAAACATTTATTGAGATAGAAACATAAATCACCAAAAGGTGATAATGGTAAAAAAAAACATACACAGATATGTATACGAAAAATATGACATACAAAATGCATAAAGTGACTGTACAGAACCCAAAACATAAGGCCCTAAGGGAAATGAAACTGCTGATACTGACGCGTTTGGAAATATATGAGCATATAGATTCTTCTTCAGGGAATGCAGTATTTCTAGAATAATAAAGTACAGGATAAGTACAGTGCATGACAGCAAAATCATAACATAACATTGATTTTGAATAATAAAACAACTTACAAAGTATGTGTATCACAACGAAGGACCAAACAGTCACCCAAACTCCAGACTCCGGACAATGGTCCCACAGGGCCTACTACGGCATAAAGGAATCCATGAACCGATGGTTAACATGCACTGCCAAATATGGAGAATCCAAAAACCAACTACCAACCCAAAAATAGGAAGGGAGAGAGGGACAAAGCCTATGGAGGAAGGAAGCTGGACCATAAATATTTGAAAATATATATATATATCAAAAATATAAAAAGACAAAAGAAAAGAAAATTCCAAATATGTTCCCGAATGCTTACCCTGATGATTTCAAGTTTCCATGAGCCAAAAAGGGCCCCCAATCGAAAAACAAAGAAAAGTGCCCTAGGATGTTGAAAAAGGATCTTTAGATAACCAAAAGGAAATCCAGACAAACCCCCAAAAAGAAGGAAAACATGGGGGGCAAAGGAGACCTGTAGAGCCAAAAAATAAAGGTAAATATCCGAATAATTCCCTACAAAAAATGGGGACAAGAGATAAAACCTAAAGTACTCACAAGGTCTTCCACTGAGGCACAAAAAGGAGAATATCCAGAAAGACAGGAACATAAGGTCCTTGGTGGCAACCTTCCACTGCGGCGTATAAAGGAGACTGGCAGTGAAGGATGCCTGGCCTTACCTTAAATAGCCAAAAACTGCGCCAAAAGGTGACGCCGATGGGCGTGGCAGACACCATTGGCGGGCCAAAGTAAAGCGAGGAGCTCTCAGGCTTCCGGATGCGCCTCCGGCAAACCGGAAGTGACGCGGACGACGTCAGTACGTGACGGACGCAATCCACATCCAGGAGACCGGAAGGCGTCATCACATCCGGCCATGCGAAGCATAGAACCGGATGCGATCGATGCCCCAGATGGAAAACCATAAAGGATGGATGGACAGTCCACGGGCAGCAGACCGAACAGCTATCAAAGCTACTAAACAAGCAAAACTAAGGGCAAATGGGCAGGTGGGCAGGAAATTAAAAGGGTGCTCATACCCCCCCAAAAAAAAAGGAGGAAAGGGGGAGATGCCTAAAAATCCTGGAAAAACCCTACCATACCAAGGTTGGTAAAAAAGACCCCTGCAAACAAGAAGAGGGCTGTGTGTGAACACAGGTGGGACTTTGAGTGAGACACATGGCTAATGTCTCCATCCCGGGTACAATATAGAAGAAAAAGGAAATTGGGAAACACATGTTTAATAACATAAAGAGTAAAATGTATTACAATATGAAAATGATGGGATTGCACATGAAATTACACACATGTTGTGGACATAGAGGACATATTCTTGCATTAACTTGGAAACTCATGGCAATATGACAGTGCATATGATTCATGGACATCAAGGTTACAAACTAACATCAACTAACATTACATAACAGTATGATAGATAGATGTGCAAATCCCATGAGTATACATATGTAAACATTGGTTCCTTCAAGCGACATAATGCAATGGAGTGACAAGATGTAACAATTGTGTAGGCATGATGGTGGTAAAATTGTAGATGGATCAAAAAGCTGGTATGGAAGTGTGTTGGCATCCTTTTTAGCCCGACGCGTTTCGTATTTAAAGGATGCCAACACACTTCCATACCAGCTTTTTGATCCATTTACAATTTTACCACCATCATGCCTACACAATTGTTACATCTTGTCACTCCATTGCATTATGCCGCTTGGAAGAACCAATGTTTACATATGTATACTCATGGGATTTGCACATCTATCTATCATACTGTTATGTAATTTTAGTTGATGTTAGTTTGTAACCTTGATGTCCATGAATCATATGCACTGTCATATTGCCATGAGTTTCCAAGTTAATGCAAGAATATGTCCTCTATGTCCACGACATGTGTGTAATTTCATGTGCAATCCCATCATTTTCATATTGTAATACATTTTACTCTTCATGTTATTAAACATGTGTTTCCTTTATGCACCCCCACCTTGTCCAGAACCTCATTCAAAGTCCCAATTTCCTTTTTCTTCTATATTGTACCCGGGATGGAGACATTAGCCATGTTTCTCACTCAAAGTCCCACCTGTGTTCACACACAGCCCTCTTCTTGTTTGCACTGAAACGGGATGGAGGTTTTGGACTGAGTCAGCAGTGATCCCCTGCCGCCTCTGTGGGTGGTCTGTGTTCCCCTCTACGGTCATGTACCCTTTTTGGGGCCCCCCTCACTCTAGACATGGTTACCATGCCTGAGTGATACAGCATTTATTTGTTTTTGTTTTTTGCATTCCATTGGGGACTGTTAGCCTTTGGCACTACAGGCCTTCCCTTTTGTCCATTGCCCGGAAGCTGTGATGCGTTCTGTACGTCGTCCCTCCACCCCCTCCCTCCGCCTTCACCAGGCGGGGCTTGGGGTGCTGGGCCCTCAACACATCGACGCCACGCACTGCGTCCCGCGTTTGACGTCATTACTGGCGCCACAACGTTGGACGTATCTTCACCAACTCGGCAGTCACTATCCACAGAGGTCAGCCTCCATCAGGCGGTTTTTATCGTCCCGATTGAGGCCCCTCCCCGCACGTGACTAGCCAGCATGACGTTGGCGGGAACCCACGCATGGCTTTGCATGATGGGGGTTTTTGTATAAATACTGTTATGTGCACACAGTCTCCACCGCTTTATGCTGAGCACGCCATTGCATTTGGACTCTCCTTGTCCCATTGCCCAATATTGAGGTATTTTTGACTTGACTCTACCACGCCACTGGACTTTGTTTAGTGTGAGTTCAATTTCTTACATACTTTATTTCACCCCATATAGACTTCTTTTTTTCTTTACCATCACTGTGGTGCACAACTCAGTATGTCCATCTGTACCACTTGGTACCCCCGTTTTTACACCTTGCCTGCATGGATTCCCATTGCCTCAGCTTCAGGGAAGGACACCCCCTGGTTGGCCCTGGTCCATCGTTTCACTCATCCCCATGATCCATCCTTTGCATGTAAGTTTCTCAGAATTGGTACAATTGGCCTCTCCTTTTTTATGCTTTATGTCAATATAGGCTAAATCCATTTTTATATACATTCTTTTTAGATTGCTTGTTGGAAGCATCCACCCCTGATGAGTTAAATACGAAACGCATCGGGCTAAAAAGGATGCCAACACACTTCCATACCAGCTTTTTGATCCATCTACAATTTTACCACCATCATGCCTACACAATTGTTACATCTTATCACTCCATTGCATTATGCCGCTTGAAGGAACCAATGTTTACATATGTATACTCATGGGATTTGCACATCTATCTATCATACTGTTATGTAATTTTAGTTGATGTTAGTTTGTAACCTTGATGTCCATGAATCATATGCACTGTCATATTGCCATGAGTTTCCAAGTTAATGCAAGAATATGTCCTCTATGTCCACGACATGTGTGTAATTTCATGTGCAATCCCATCATTTTCATATTGTAATACATTTTACTCTTCATGTTATTAAACATGTGTTTCCTTTATGCACCCCCACCTTGTCCAGAACCTCATTCAAAGTCCCAATTTCCTTTTTCTTCTGTAAAAAAGACCCCTGACACATAAAAAGGTGAACCGATGGGGGAGACCAGGCCACCCCATCGGGTCACAACAACCCCATCAAAAGAAGGGTTACCTGTGCCAGGCATGCCGTAGTGGTGAAGGACCCAGTCCGGGGATGAAGCAAGGATGAATGAAAACCCTGTGGAGGGACACACACATATACAACATAAAAATAAACAAAAATGGACAAAAAAAGCAACAACAAGGTGGCGTGTTATGCCCCGTACACACGATCGTTTTTAATGTCATTTTTTAAACCAACGTTTTTCTCCTCGTTTTTTTTTCATGTTTCCTCTCAAGCCTGCCTTGCGTACACACCATCATTAAAAAAAACGATCAAGCAAAGCGCAGTGACGTTCAACACGTACGACGGCACTATAAAGGGGAAGTTCCGTTCGAATGGCGCCACCCTTCATGTTAGTAACGTTTGTTGAGCGACGATTCGCGCTTTTCAGTCCGTTACTGTGTAATGAATGTGCTATCTCCATTACGAACGCTAGTTTTACCAGAACGAGCGCTCCCGTCTCATACTTGATTCTGAGCATGCGCGTTTTTTTTCACGTCGTGAAAGCATACACACTATTGTTTTTCACGTCGTTAAAAAAAAACGACATGAAAAACGACGTGAAAAAAGAGAGCATGTCCGGAATTTTTAATGGCCATTTTTCACGTCGTTAAAAATGCTCTGGAGCCTACACACGATCATTTTTAATGGCCATTTTTTAAAATGGCATTTTTAACAGCATGAAAAACGATCGTGTGTATGGGGCATTAGAGTGCGAGGACCCCCACATAGAGCGAAAAAACGCCATAAAATGGGGGTCCGCATATACGAACACCTTCACCAATGAAACATACATAATTAATGAACCAATTATATATACAGAAATAAATGAATTAACCCCATATACCGTTTCTCAGAAGTCGTTCCCATTCATACAAATCTAAAACATAGGGGAAAGAGGGGAAGGAGAGGAAGATCAAACAACCCAATAAGGGAAAAGCCTGGTCGGCAACAGAGTATGGGTGATCAGTCAGTTTTACCCGAATTGAAACCCTCCAAGAATGGGTGATAGCTTTCTGCCTCGTTCAACCCTGGAGGGATGGTAGCCTCCAGATGTTTAATCCACCTCATTTCTCTTTGTAGTAATGTTTTGTTCCAATCACCCCCCCGTCGGGGGATGTGTACTCGGTCAAGAACTGCCACATAAAGTGTTGGCATTCTGTAGCCATGACATTTGGCCACATGTCTTCCCAAGGCTAAATAAAGATTGCATATTTTCATACTGGCCAAATGTTTGCTAATACGTTGGCCCAACTCTTGTCAAGTTTTACCAACATAAAAACCACCACACTGGCAGACCAGTAGATACACTACACCTTGTGTTTTACAATTGGCAAAATGTCTCAAATGAAAACGTTCCCCATTGGGCAATGTAAAGGAGGTTCTTTTACTGATGACTTCACAAAGGGAACAGGCCCCACATGGGTTACCAACCTTGGTATGGTAGGGTTTTTCCAGGATTTTTAGGCATCTCCCCCTTTTCTCCTTTTTTTTGGGGGGGGGGTATGAGCACCCTTTTCATTTCCTGCCTACCTGCCCATTTGCCCTTAGTTTTGCTTGTTTAGTAGCTTTGATGGCTGTTCGGTCCGCTGCCCGTGGACTGTCCATCCATCCTCTATGGTTTTCCATCTAAGGCGTCGATCGCATCCGGTTCTATGCTTCGCATGGCCGGATGTGATGACGTCTTCCGGCTTCCTGGATGTGGATTGCGTCCGTCACGGCGCATCCAGAAGCCTGAGAGATCCTCGCTTCACTTTGGCCCGCCCATGGTGTCGGCGTCACTTTTTGGCGCGGTTTTTGGCTATTTAAGGTAAGGCCAGGCATCCTTCATTGCCAGTCTCCTTTGGACGCCACAATGGAAGGTTGCTACCAAGGACCTTTTGTTCCTGTCTTTCTGGATATTCTCCCTTTTGTGCCTAAGTGGAAGACCTTGTGAGTACTTTAGGTTTTATCTCTTGTCCCCATTTTTTGTAGGGAATTATTCGGATATTTACCTTTATTTTTTGGCTCTACATGTCTCCTTTGCCCCCCCATGTTTTCCTTCTTTTTGGGGGTTTGTCTGGATTTCCTTTTGGTTATCTAAAGATACTTTTTCAACATCCTAGGGCACTTTTCTTTGTTTTTCGATCGGGGGCCCTTTTTGGCTCATGGAAACTTGAAATCATCAGGGTAAGCATTCGGGAACATATTTGGAATTTTCTTTTCTTTTGTCTTTTAATATTTTTTATATATATATATATTTTTTCAAATATTTATGGTCCGGCTTCCTTCCTCCATAGGCTTTGTCCCTCTCTCCCTTCCTCTTTTTGGGTTGGGAGTTGGTTTTTGGATTCTCCATTTTTGGCAGTGCATGTTAACCATCGGTTCATGGATTCCTTCATGCCATAGTAGGCCCTGTGGGACCATTGTCTGGAGTTCGGGTGACTGTTTGGTCCTTCGTTGTGATACACATACTTTGTAAGTTGTTTTATTATTCAAAATCAATGTTATGTTATGATTTTGCTGCCATGCACTGTACTTATCCTGTACTTTATTATTCTAGAAATACTGCATTCCCTGAAGAAGAATCTATATGCTCATATATTTCGAAATGCGTCGGAATCAGCAGTTTCATTTCCCTTAGGACCTTATGTTTTGGGTTCTGTACAGTCACTTTATGTATTTTGTATGGCATATTTTTTGTATACATATCTGTGTATGGTTTTTTACCATTATCACCTTTTGGTGATTTAGGTTTCTATCTCAATAAATGTTTTATACCTACTTTATCTCTTTACATATTTTATATATATGTTTTCATTGCCCTTAAAGTCACAGCTTCTGAGGTACCTTTTTTGTATATCTACAAGCTACAGCTTCCTTCAGGCTTTTGGAACGCCTGTTCATTCTTTTTGCCAGAAAGTGAAACGTGCCTCATCTTGGCTCCTTTGGAGGTGGTGACCGCTAACTCGACCAGGAGTGTGTCTACATCTTGGGCAGAGTTGCAGCATGTGGTTCCCAATGTAATCTGTAGGGCGGCCTTGTGGTCCTCAATCAAAACATTTATGGCTCTTTATTGTGTAGAGTTGGTTTCTCTGTTAATTTTGGCTTGAAGTCCTGTCTGTTGATGGTACAAACTAAAGCCTTTGGTTCAGCATTTCCCACCCATAGGGTGTATGGCTAGTTAGTTCCTATATGTATGCTGCCATGAAGTTTGTCAGGAAAACTGAAAATTTCCTTTTAAATACTTACCGTAATTTTCCTTTCCTGATGGACTCCATGGCAGTTCCCTCCTAGTGTCATGAGTAGGCTAGTTACGGAACGCGGCCTCTGGCTCTGAGCAAAAATTTATGGGAGTGAGGTCCTATAGGAGTGGAGAGGAGGCGAGGTTAACGTATGCTGTCATGGAGTCCATTAGGAAAGGAAAATTACAGTAAGTATTTGATAGGAAATTTTCAGTTTTTGATACGCACCAAAATAATTGGATCATCAACATTGATAACATGTATTTAAAAAAAAAATAAAAAAAAAATAAATGAAAATTTTCTTTTCATGTCAGGAAACGAGGTAGCAGTGGCGGCTGATGCTCAAAATTTTGAGGGGGGGGGGGGCGCAAATAAAGTGGAAAAAAAAACCATCAATTGCAGCCTCACTGTGCCCATCAAACGCAGCTACTGTACCCATCAATTGCCGCCACTGTGCCCATCAATTGCTGCCATGGTGCCCATCAATTGCCGCCACGGTGCCCATCAAACGCAGCCCCACTGTGCCCATCAAATGCAGCCACTGTGCCCATCAAATGCAGCCACTGTGCCCATCAAACGCAGCCACTGTGCCCATCAAACGCAGCCACTGTGCCCATCAAACGCAGTCACTGTGCCCATCAAACTCAGCCACTGTGCCATCAAAAGCAGCCACTGTGCCATCAAACGCAGCCACTGTACCCATAAATTGCCACCACTGTGCCCATTAAATGCTGCCACTGTGCCATCAAGCGCACCCACTGTGCCATCAAGCGCAGCCACTGTACCCATAAATTGCTGCCACTGTGCCATCAAACGCAGCCACTGTAACCATCAATTGCTGCCAGTGTGCCCCATCAATTGTCGCCAGTGTGCCCCATCAATTGCCACCAGTGTGCCCCATCAATTGCCGCCAGAGTGCCCCATCAATTGCCGCCAGAGTGCCCCATCAATTGCCGCCGGTGTGCCCCATCAATTTCCGCCAGTGTGCCCCATAAATTGCTGCCAGTGTGCCCCATAAATTGCTGCCAGTGTGCCCCATCAATTGCCGCCACTTTGCCCCATCAATTGCCACCAGTTTGCCCCATCAAATACTACCAGTGTGCCCCCCCGCTCGGCACTGACCTGTCTCGGGTCAGCGCCGTCCTCCACGCTCCCTCCGAGTTCTCAATGTCTTCTCCTGTCCTCTTCTGCTCTGATTGGATGCCTGATAGGCGTCCAATCACAGCGCCTGTCGCTTCAGCTAATCAGGTGACAGGTAACCAGACCCGGTGCACCTGATTGTCTGAGAGGCGGGTCAGTGTTAAGGAAGCGATTTATTTGATTCCCCAACACAACACTGTGTAAACAGCGAACGCACAGCGTTGCGTCCACTGTTTACCAATTTGGAAGCCTATTAGAGCACATGGCTCTAATCAGGACGCCTATTAGAGCCGACGGCTCTAATCAGGCACTTCCAAAAACACCCCCGCCACTGTAATTCAGATTAGATATGGAATATACTGTGCTGTGCAAGAAGTGAACACAAAAATTAGCTGCCAACACAGCTGAGACAAAGCAAAAACTGGTGAATATGAAAAAGTGTAGCGCTTATTTTTGTGAAAGAGTCAGTTACCAACACATAACAAATGTTGCAAACATGCATATATATTAATTTCAGTGACACCAAGTGACTGAGTGTGATCCGTGAAAAAAAATATATGTAACAAATAAATCAGAACGAAGCAGTCCTCTATTGTGACCACACACAAATGACAGTCCAAAAGTGTAGAAAAAACTGCAAGGTTGAAATAAAGAGTCCCACATGGATATGACCCTCTCTGTGAAAGGATAGAGACACCACCACCGATATAAGGAGGAGGCTTACCAGATGGTATTGACTTGGTAAGGTGTATACCACCCAAGTCAAAACAGGTACAAGGAAGTATTTATTAAAAAAAGATTTAAAAATGTACACTCACATTTGGAAGAACATCATAGGCATATCACAAAATGCAAGAGCGATGTGTGTGAATGGGTCCACTGACGCGTTTCAACTAAAAAGTCATTATCTGGGGTGATGACTTTTTAGTTGAAACGCGTCGGGTGGACCCATTCACACTCATCGCTCTTGCATTTTTTGATATGTCTATGATGTTCTTCCAAATGCGAGTGTACATTTTTTAATCTTTTTTTAATAAATACTTCCTTGTACGGTATCACACTTTTTTCCCATTACGCATGTTATGTGGTTACCGTATCTCTGGCTCCAACAAGACTATATGTATTCACACTTCCTGGTGTTTATGGGAATTTATGGGAATTTGTGGTGCCGACTGATATGCGGATTCAGGACCAGCTGGATACACCTTGCTGACTGATTATTTAAGCCTGTTTTGACTTGGGTGGTATACACCTTACCAAGTCAATACCATCTGGTAAGCCTCCTCCTTATATCGGTGGTGGTGTCTCTATCCTTTCACAGAGAGGGTCATATCCATGTGGGACTCTTTATTTCAACCTTGCAGTTTTTTCTACACTTTTGGACTGTCATTTGTGCGTGGTCACAATAGAGGACTGCTTCGTTCTGATTTATTTGTTACATATATTTTTTTTCACGGCTCACACTCAGTCACTTGGTGTCACTGAAATTAATATATATGCATGTTTGCAACATTTGTTATGTGTTGGTAACTGACTCTTTCACAAAAATAAGCGCTACACTTTTTCATATTCACTGTAATTTAGATGCCCGGCGCCCAACAAGGGGCAGGACACCTGAATAGGGGGCGGCGGCGGCGGCGACAATAGATAGATTCATGCAATGCATGAATCTATCTATTGGAGATTGACGGGTGCAGGAGAGAGGGGGCGGCGCTCCTGCGCCCTCTATGGATGCACCGCCACTGTGAGGTAGTTACATCTATTTAAAAAAAAAACAAGAACAATGCGTGTCAGACCAACATGGTCAACATAAATCAAAAATATAAAAATGCAAACATTCTTAAAACAAAGGGTGCAAAAAAAATAAAATTAAACCACTCGTGACAGGATTTCAATGACATCCATCAGCTTGTTTTGCAGGGCAGATATGTTTTCTTTGATGTGTTCTAGGTCGCTGCGGCAGTGTATCAAGATACTTGCCAGCTTGTTTTCTGTCAGACTGTTGATTGAGAATTCTGAAGCTGTAAAAAAAAAAAGTTAAAAAAAGTTAAATATAAATATCCCTTTTTTAAGCACCCTCTATACATGCAGAAACATATTGAGACAAACATTTTATAAACAGGACTCTCACTTTAGATGTCATTCCTAGTATTTAAGAAGTTGGACCGGCATGATGTACTTTCCTCCTCTGTGCAGTGGTTTGGCACAGAGTGGCCCAGATCCTTATATTCTCAGGTCTTTCGCCAGCAATCCTGGCGCTTCCCTCGTTCAGAGTGCCCCCACAGCAGGCTGCATGTTATGGGGGCACCAGAGCTGACCCACTGCTCTGTGTGTCCATTCAGACCCGAATGCATGACTTAGCCCCGCCCCCTCTCTCTCCTCATTGGCTTCTATTTAAAGAGCTTGTAACAACAAAACAAAAGCAAGCACATTAAATACATAGAAAACAATAGCCTTCGGTACTCACCTGGTACAGGAGCATTTCTTTGTTCTTCAATGTTGAATAGAAAGCAATAGACGCAGTTGTGGTGCAGTAGTGTACTCATTAGTACAGCAAGCTCCTCCTAAGCTCCCTATTTTTTTTTTTCATTCAGCCCTCTGGGACTGGGTTAAACTAAAGAAAACTTGCTGTGTAAACCAGGCTTTAGATCTCATTCATATGTTCTAAATGGCTATGGAATGGCAAATATACCATGAATACCTACAGCCAGGATCCCAGATGTTCCAATTTTTGTCAGCTGCTCAGCCTGTTCACCTGAGTGATGGGCTGAAAAGAGCCACTGCTGATAACATGTATCTGCACATTCAGTGGTCCCCATGTTTAAGCTCCAGGGGACAAAGCAAAACACATTGAGGTGTGGCCTGGCAGGAACCCAGGCTGAGGTAGTCTCTCCCATCACTACTACATTACCATAGGAATCCGTGGATGTGCGGCGCCAGGTGATTTGCCTGAGCAACACACTAACAAACCATGGGTCACAGTGGTTACCTGCTGTTAGGGACAAATTTCTGACCCTGGATCAGGGGCGGATCCAGAGTCTAGTCTCGGGAGGGGCACTGCTAGAAAATATGTTTTTTGGGGGGCAATTTATCGGGAAAATGGCTGGTATTGGCGCTTTAATCATCACGGCACCATGGTTGTTATGGTGTCAGGATGATTGAAGCACATAATTTCTATTATTACATTGTAATATAAAATGAAATGGTTCAACTCACCATAATGCAGAATCAGTGGGAGCCCTGAGGGTGTCACTTGCCAGGTCACCTGCCACCAAATGCGGATTGTCACTTGCCACGTCACCTGCCACACATTTCGGATTGTCACTTGCCACGTCACCTGTCAGCAGATGCGGATTGTCACTTGCTACGTCACCTGTCAGCAGATGTGGATTGTCACTTGCCACGTCACCTGCCACACATTGCGGATTGTCACTTGCCACGTCACCTGCCAATCGTTGCGGATTGTCACTTGCCACACATTACGGATTGTCACTTGCCACATCGCCTGCCACACATTACGGATTGTCACTTGCCACGTCACCTGCCACACATTACGGATTGTCACTTGCCACGTCGCCTGCCACACATTGCGGATTGTCACTTGCCCGTCACCTGTCAGCAGATGTAGATTGTCACTTGCCACGTCGCCTGTCAGCAGATGTGGATTGTCACTTGCCACGTCACCTGCCGCACATTACGGATTGTCACTTGCCACGTCGCCTGCCACACATTACGGATTTTCACTTGCCACGTCACCTGACACACATTGCGGATTGTCACTTGCTGTGTCACTTTCCTGCTAAGGTGGTATTTTGCTGTGTCCCAGAGTGAAGTCAGGCAGCAGAGAGATGATGTAATCTCTCTGCTGCCCACAGCTTCCCGCACAGTGAGGGCGGAACTGCAGGGATGCAGGGCAGTGAGGGATAATGTCATCTTACTGCACCCCGCCCGTGCTGTCACCCTGCAGAGTAGCCCGCCCGCGGAGCTGCCCACGGTGCCGCCCGTGCTCTCACCCGTGGAGCCATCCGCATTCTCGGAGGGGGCAATTGCCCTGTTGCCCCCCCCTGGATCCACCCCTGCCCTGGATGCAGAGAGATTTTATCCAAGGGCAGAAATGTATCCCTACCTGCAGGTAACCACTGGATGGGCAGATACATGTTTACAGCAGCAGACATCCTTAGCTCTTTTCAGCCCATCACTCAGGTGTACACCTTATTGTGCAAGTTGAGCAGGTGCAAGAGGCAACATATTGTGGTAGGCAGTAAATTCAGTGATTTATTTAAACCTTAAAAAAATGTGTCCTAAAGTTTATGAAATGTTTTAAGAGATGACAAAAAAAATAATATTGTGCACTGCCTACCACAGGATGGTGCCCTTTGCACCTGGTCAATATGGTTGGCTTTTATTCAATCTTAAACTGTAGTAAACCCAGGTACATTTAATATCTCCTAAACTTGTGGTGTTTAGGAGATATTCACATGGAAATCAGCCGGTGATGTCACCCGTGCATGCGTTCTGAAGGGATGGCATACCGCTTGGTTGTACTTCTCCTGGGGAGGAGTGCAGTTCGTTCTGCACTTTTGTGACCCATTTTTAGCCGACAGCCAGCTTTAGCCCGCTGTCAGCTGACATCACTCAGCAGGTCCAGGCTGTGGAAAGATCCTAACTTTTTTTTAGTTACAATTATTTTGTAAATTCCAGATTCAACAAGTCACAGTGTACAAACAGTTTTCTTATCATCGCCACACCACAGCCCATGGCATGGTAACTTCAAGAGGAAGTAAACCCTCTGAAAAAAAAAACACCCTGCAAGACAAAGGCATACTAGCTCATTATGAATTACTTACCTGAGATCGAAGCCCCCGCAGCAGTCCTCCTTCCTCTTCTCCGTCGCCGCCATCTCTCCCGGAGTGACTTCTGGGTATCACGGCTCCAGCGCTGTGACTGGCCGGAGCCGCAATGATGTCACTCCCACGCATGTGCGCAGGAGCCGCCAGTCACGGCACGATCGCCGTTAGAAACGGCACGCTCAGTGCGTCTGCGCCGTTGTCCTGACTTTTTTGCAAATATCTCCTAAACCGTGTAGGTTTAGGAGATATTTCTTGCACCTACAGGTAAGTCTTAATCTAGGCTTACCTGTAGGTAAAAGTGATCTGTAAAGCCCTGTACAAACGATCGGTTTTACCGATGAAAACAGTCCGATGGATATTTTTCATCGGATAAACCGATCGTGTATGGGCCCCATCTGTATTTTTTCCATCGGTGTTAAAAAATAGAACATGTTTTAAATTTATCCGATGGGAAAAAAAAAACGATAGCAAATTACTATCGTCTGTGGGGAACTCCATCGGATAAAAAACCCACACATGCTCAGAATCAAGTCGCTGCATGCTCAGAAGCATAGAACTTCATGTTTCTTGGCTCGTCTGAGTGTTTTACGTCACGGCGTTTGGGACGATCAGTTTTTTGACTGATGGTGTGTAGGCAAGACTGATGGAAATCAGCTTCATCGGATTTCCGATGGAAAAATCCATCGGTTTAAAATCCATAGGAAATCCGATCGTGTGTACAGGGCTTAAGGGTTTACAACCACTTTCATCATGTCTTTTCCACAGATTATCCTAGATACCCTGTTGCGCCGGCCAGCGTCTATCAGTGAAACCTGGTATTAACCCTCAAGCGGCTAGCTTAGAATAATAGCCTGTCCAGTATGAGATCCACAGGGGCGAGGCCCGGGGTACTCAGCCAAGGTGACCACTGTGCCTCAAATCTGCTAGGGTGTGCTCTGTGTTGAAAGATAAACCTTTCTAGTCTTAAAGTGTCTCCCACCTGGTTAATCCATTCCCTGAGCGAGGGAGGGTCGGCCGCCTTTCATCGCCGAAGGATGAGCAGGCGAACCTGAAATAGGGCTCTTGCAATTGGCGGTTTAAAGTTATTCTCCAGGGGGAGGTAGTCTAGTATGCCCAGAATGCCTGGTCTGGGGTCAGTTGGGATGTTAACTGAGAAGGCTTTGTTGATGGTATTCAGGACCCCTGTCCAATATAGGTGGAGCTTGGGGCAGCGCCACAGCATATGGATCAAGTCTCCATGGTCTCTCGCACACCGTGGGCAGTCTGCATTTGGTCTCCCCAGCATAGCCAGCCTAGCGGGTGTATAATGTACCCTCAAGATGATATACAACTGCAATAGGCACTGCGCTACATTAAGGGATGACATTTGTACCGCCTGTAGCACCTCCTTGCACTGTTCCCCCTCGAAGGTGCCCACATCATTCTCCCACTTGGCCAATGCCCCCAAAGGAAACCTCGTCAGGAATACCCTGAGTAACATTAAATAACAGTTAGAGATAAAGCCTTTGAGGCTGGATACCTCTTCCATATAGTGATATATGGGGGTTAGGGATAGGATCCACGGAGTCCCACTGGATTAAGCCCTGACAGCATGTTGTAACGGGATATAGTAAAAGTGCATCGGCTGTGGGAGGCGGAACTGCTCCCGCATATCAGGAAAGGTGCTTAATTTACCTTCTGTAAAAATGTGGCGTAGGTGTGTGACTCCGTGTTTCCTCCACCGAGCCCCACACGTCAGTGATTGTAGTTCCGGGTAGTACCCATTGTCCCAATTGGGCTGTATTTGGAACAAACCAGCTACGTCCTGTAAATGACTAGCCTTGTTCCATATTTTCTGGGTCAGGGCAAATTATTAGATTTCGCATATGCCAAAGCCTCCAGTCCCTCCACTACGTCAGGTACCCCTGTTACGTGGCTCATGAGGGCTTTAATAGGGTCTGTGTCAGGGTGGGCTACCTACTGTCTGCTCGGTGGAGACAGGGCTCGGGCCACATGCTGTAGTTGGGCAGCTATGTAGTAAATCCACGGATTAGGCAATACCGGGCCTCCCACGTCTTTGGGTTTCTGCAGTTGTTCCAACTTGACTCTAGGGGTTTGTCCTGCCACAGGAATGACCTAAAGTTAGAATTGATAGCACAAAATATTTTAAGGGGAATCACCATTGGGGTGTTAGGTAATATATAGAGAAGTTGAGGCTTGAAAAACATTTTTATAAGCTTTACTTTGCCCACCAGGGACATTTTCAGTTTTGACCACACTTTTATTCTATCGCAAATACGTCCTAGCAGGGGTGACAGGTTGAGAGAGATATAGTTTTGTATCTCTGAGGTGACGTGTACTCCTAGATATTTAAAGCTAGAGGTTACTGGTACTTGGAGTTTAGCGAGGCCCTGGGCATCAGGATTCGCATCTGTTAGCATTAGTGAGGATTTAGTCCAATTGATCACCAAGCCGGAGTTCGTTCCAAATTTCTCTATCACTGACATCACTGATCTCAAGGAGTCAGAGGTGTCCCCCAATAGTAGCATGGTGTCATCTGCGTATAGCATGATTTTTTCGTGGAGTTCCCCGTACTTGAAACCATGGACGTGTGGGTTAGACCTGATCAGGGCAGCCATTGGCTCGATCGCAACAGCGAACAATAGTGGGGACAATGGGCAGCCTTGTTGGGTCCCCCTGTGGAGACTGAAGGGTGGCCTGCCTCTCTCTCTTATAACCGCCTGTGGGGAGTTATAAAGCAGTCTGACCCAGCACAAAAATGTGTCCCCGAATGCTAACTTGCCCATAACTGACCAGGTATTGCCACTCTATGCTGTCAAAAGCCTTGTGGGCATCCAATGACAGCAGTGCCCTGTTTCCCACATTATCTGACTGTGCTTGGAGATTAAGGAAAAGTCTGTGGAGGTTTATGGCAGTAGATTTTTGGGGGATAAATCCAGACAGGTCTTGAGACTTATTTAGTCTTAGGGCTAGCACCTTGGCTAGGATTTTAATATTGCTTTGTAAAAGGGATATTGGCCTATACGAAACCCGGTTCTAGAGGGTCTTTACTCGGCTTCAGTATAAGTACAATATTTGCTCTCGTCATTGTTACTGGCAGACACTGACTGACCCTGGCCGAGTTAAGCACCCTAAGGAGATGGGGTAGGATGGATCCCCCTTATTGCTTATATATTTCGGTCGCGAGGCTATCGTTAGGTGTTAGGTGAGAGGCAGATCGCTTCCTACAAATCCTCTACGGTGATAGGGGCGTCTAGCGGTGCTTTTTGGGATGCACAGAGACGAGGCCGCTCCACGGCCTGTAAATAGGTCTGTAACTCTGCCTTTATGTATCCCGCCATGGACTGGTAGAGGTCTGAGTAATACTTCACCAGCTCCTGCATGATTAGGGTAGGAGTGTTCACCATCTTCCCCTGTTTGGTGCGGAGAGCGCAAATAGAGGGAGAAGTCTGGGAAGACTTCACAATCTTTGCTAGTAGATGGCCTGCCTGTTCCCCCTCCTCATAGAAAGCAAGCCTATCGGAAAATATCATCCTATCAGCTGCTGACCTGGTAATCCAATCCACCGCCTCCTGCGCGGCTAACCAGGACTCTCTTAGAATCACTAGGACTATCAATAAACCTTGTCTCGAGCTGACACACCAGGTGCTCTGCCTGCTCCTTCTGTGCCCTCGTTTTGGATTCAATGTTCGTATTTGCAGTGATGAGAATACCTCTCAGGAATGCTTTAAAAGCGTCTCAGGCGCTATTAAGATCAGGGTGGTCCGCATGGCGTAACCAGAATTCCCCTATTGCCTCTGGTAGGCCATCATGGGAGGGAAGCAGGTTTAACCAAAAGGCATTGAGTTTTCAGAGGGCTCTCAGCAGGGTCGTGTCAGGCTTAAAGATCAGGTGGATCAGGAGTAGGGAGTGAACAGAGATGCCCCTGACAAGGTATTGGATGTCTTGTAGGAAGCAGGACGTTTGGGTTGTGCATAAGCACAGACCGATTCTAGAGAGGGATAGGTGCGTCTTTGAGAAGCAGGAGAATTGTTTTTGCTGTGTGTTGCGGTCCCGCCAGGGGTCCAACCATCCCACCTCCTCTGTGAATTTCCGCAGTGACGTTCGGGCAATTTTGCGGCCATTCACCGGAGACGGATGCTTGTCCAGGACAGGGTCCATGTAACAGTTGAATTCCCCCACAACAATCAGTGGTAGATCAGGGTTAATTAACTGAAATGCCAGGAGGGTTCTCAATACCTCTGAATTAAAAGGAGGTGGGATATATAAAGCAGCCAGAATACATTTCAATTGGTACACTTTACATAACAGGATAACATATCTCCCCTGTGTCAATCAATTTATCATACACATGGAAGTCTACTGAGCGGTGCACTAGTAGGCTCACCCCCCAGTGTAGGAGGTGTGTGTAGAGTGGTACCCCCATCCCACCCATGAAAATTTAACCCAGGATACCGTCTCTGGAACCAAATGAGTCTCCTAAAGGGCATAGATAGCCAGTGAGTGCTTCCTGAGGACCGTGGACACCACGGTGCGTTTGAGTGGGTCCTTGAAACCCCTAATGTTCCAGGACAATATGGGGACGGTGGTCATTGGCAAATATGCAATTATTTATGATAGGGTAAAAAGAGTCCCACCTCTTTTTTTCCCCCGGCTGCTACATAGTTGTGCATGGCCACGGGGATGGTATCATCATATCGGTCACAGGGTAGCAGGTGAGCAGCCAGACTGTCATGGTCTGGAGTCAGGCTCAGAGGCCAGTAGCTATAGCAGCAGAGCAGGTATTCACACAGGTCACCCTGGCTGATGACACAGGTTCACCTGAGGTGCGGGGTCTAAGCACTGTCCGGTATTCACCAGGGCTCCTAAAGGTGGAGATGGGCTTCGCTGCGTGTCAGTGCCAGGTCGCGGCCCTCAGATTAGCCCCACCAGGGGGTGAGCAAGCTGGGGTCCAGAAACAGATAACACAGGTAGGGATCAAGCAGAAGCGTAATCGGGGACGAGCCAAAAGTCGGTAACAGATAGTTGCAGGTTGGGATTCAGCAGAAGCGTAGTCGGGGACGAGCCAAAAGTCGGTAGTGAGTGGTAGCAAAGATGCGGTCGGCAGCAGTAGACAGGAGCAAGATATTGGCTGGTGAAGACAAAATATTCTGGTAACCAGGAAGTGCAGGGACATGGCTTAAATCAGGAAGTTCCTGGGAGGAGCAAAGGGTTCAAGGTTCAAGGCAAACAAGATTCAAGGAATTGTCTAATGAACTATCCAAGGAGCTGTCCAGCATTCCAGGTGGCTCAGCAAGTAGAGTCACCACCAGACACACCAGAGGTCCCAGGTTCAAGCCCAGGTCCTAACAGTACTCCCCTCCTTCTAGGATGTCCCCTGGACGTCTTAGGGCCAGGTTTCTGAGGAAACCTGTGGTGGAATTCCCTTGTTAATCTAGGGGCATGAACATTCTTTTCAGGCTCCCAAGAATTTTCTTCTGGCCCATATCCTTCCCATTGAACCAAATATTGCAATTTGTTCCTAGAGATCCTGGAGTCAAGAATTTTTCCCACCACGTATTCTTCTTCACCCTGTACCTCAACAGGTGGAGGAGGAGGATGAATTCTTCCAGAAAAAGTATTTTCATGAAACTGCTTGAGTAGCAATATATGAAAAACAGGGTGAATCTTCATATTGTCAGGAAGTTTTAGGCGAAAAGTGACTGGGTTGATTTGAGCAGAAATCTCAAAAGGTCCCATAAACTTTTGACCCAACTTAGCACATGGAACCTGAACCTTTAAATTTTTGGTAGATAACCAAACTTTGTCACCTACCTGAAAGGTGGAAATAGACCTACGGTGTCTGTCAGCGGCCTTCTTGTAATATTCCTGCGCCTCCTTCAATGTATCAGTCAATCTCTCCTGGATCTCATGTAATGAAGTTAGTCTGTTGGTAACAGCAGGAGGGGAGGGGGAGGAGGAAGGGTGGGATGGGAAGAAAAAGAGGGGTGGAGGGAGGCGGGAGAGGGGAGATTTTACCTCAGTGACTCCGTAAGAAAGAAATGGGAAAATATATGGCAGACAGATAAAATGAAAATAGCTCAGAAAAAAAAAAGAGGAGATGTCAACAATAAATTTTATGTCTTATGTTAAAGGGTTAAATACGCCCACTAAGAGGCTAAAGATTTTGAAAGAGCTCAAACATTATAGAGCAGACATGGTTTTCTTACAGGAGACCCATCTAACCTTAGAATCAAATGTTAAACTATTTTCACCCAACTACCCGAAGTGGTACTATGGGGACACTATCTCTAAGAGAGCGAGGGGGGTTGCAATTGGTTTTTCTAAGGAAATGCGGTTCACATTGGAGGAATGGATGACGGATAGAGATGGAAGATTTATTTTTTTAAAAGGGAAGTTGGGGGAAATGAGATGCACTTTGGCAAACATCTATGCCCCCAATGTGAGCCCCATTAAATATCTTAATATAATTATGGGAAAATTGAGTGAATTCGGGGCCGGCTATGTAATTTTGATGGGGGATATGAACTTTTGTATGGACCCTGCAGTAGATAGTACGTCCCGGGTACAGGAGACAAATAACATACAGCGGACAAAGATAAAACAAAAATTGCATAACAGTCAGATGGTGGACATATGGAGGATTATGCACCCAAAACAACAGGACTATACGTTTTTCTCCCCTGTACACGGGACATACTCGAGGATAGATTACATAATGGTCGAACATAGAATGTTGGATAGGGTTATGGAATCTAACATGGAAATAGCTTCACTGTCAGATCATGCCCCAGTAAGCATGAAAATAAAAGTACCCGGATATCAGATGCAACCCTATACCTAGCGATTAAATGAAGAACTACTCCGGGATGAAGAAGGATTAGAGAGGGTGGGAAAAGAATTAGAACAATACTTCTTGACAAATGACATGGAAGGGATCTCAGGGGCAACCCTATGGGAGGCACATAAAGCTTTTATTAGGGGGATTTTGATAGCGGAAGGGACAAGGAAGAAAAAAGAGAGAAGTAGAAAACTTAACTCCCTGATTGGGGAAATATTTAAAGTAGAGCAAGAACATAAACAACAACAGGGGCAACAACAAGAGTTATACCATAAACTAGTAATGAAAAGGGACGAACTTAAAGAACTTATGGAACAAGAGACTGAAAGGACACTAAAATGCATAGCAAAAGAAAGATATATGTGGGGGGATAAGACTAGTAAACATCTAGCAAAAATGGTACAAAAGAAAAAGACCAGAAATTACATAGAAAAGATTAAAAAAAAGAACGGAGAGGTAGTATATGCAACAAAGGACATTGCAGATATATTTAGAAAATATTACGAAGAATTATACTCAGTGGAACAGAAGGGATGGAGGATGGGAGAAAAACAGCTAAAAATAGAGGAATTCTTAGGAAAAGCGAGGTTGCCCAAGATTAATGAAAACGAAAGATTGGAGCTAGATAAACCTATAACGGAGGAGGAAATAAGTAGAGCACTGATGGATACAGCTGCAGGAAAAAGCCCCGGCCCAATGGGTTTACAGCACTATACTTTAAAAAATTTAAGAAGATCCTGATCCCCAGGTTATGTAAATATATGAATGGGTTAGGGTTGGAATACGAAATGGGCAGAGAGGCCTCAGTAGCGACAATAACGGTTATCCCGAAGGAGGGAAAGGATGAAATGCTATGTTCCGGATACAGGCCGATCTCGCTGCTAAACGTGGATATAAAATTGTACGCAAAAGTTTTAGCAGAACGAATGAAGGGACTGATGCCCACATTGGTACATTAGGACCAAGTGGGATTTATCCCAGGAAGGGAAGGGAGGGATAATGGGGTGAGAGCATTACTCCTCCTTCAGAGGATAAAAGAGAATGGGTCCCCAGATCTACTCCTGTCAGTAGATGCAGAAAAGGCATTTGACAGGGTAGACTGGGGACTCATGATACGAACCCTGGAAACCATGGGAATAGGACCTAGGATGATAAGGTGGATCAAAACACTTTATCATCATCCCACGGGCAGGATTAAAATAAACGGCTCGCTCTCTCCAGTTTTTGAGATGAAAAACGGGACAAGACAGGGCTGCCCCCTATCCCCTCTCTTATTCGTGTTGTCCCTAGAACCCTTCTTAGCTACAATGCGAAATAACCGCGACGTTAAAGGTATTAAAATAGAAGAAGATGAACACAAACTATCAGCTTATGCAGACGATGTTCTGTTCTATATTACTAACCCCAGGATTACATCGCCGAATTTACTCAAAATCCTTAAACAATATGGTGAAATATCAAACTTTAAAATTAATGTAACCAAGACCGAGATCCTAAATATCAATATTAGTAAGGTGGAAGAACGGAGCCTACGAGAGGAGTATAGTTTCCCCTGGCAGAAGGAGCTGAAGTACCTAGGGGTAAAACTGGCTAATTCAATAAAAAAAACGTATAAGATAAACTATATCCCTCTATTAGATGAAATAAAAACCAAAATTAGAAGGATGACAAACTGTCCAATATCATGGTTAGGAAGAATTAACATTCTGAAGATGGTCTTATTACCAAAGATTCTGTATAAATTTCAGATGATCCCGGTAGCAGTGCCCCAACCATCATTCAGAGTGCTAAAAAAAATGCTAATGAATTTTGTGTGGAAGAATAAAAAACACAGAATCTCCTTCTCAGTATTAAAGCAGGATAAAAAACATGGAGGGCTAGCTGTGCCCAATATTAAAAAATATTATAACGTGGTGGTGCTGTCCCGGGTGGTAGAGTGGGCTAAAGACAGACATGAAAAAAGGTGGGTAAAAATCGAAAAGGCACTGGCAAAGACACAATTGGGAAGTATAATATGGAATCCTCCTCAATATAGAGCACTAGATGAAAATACCCACGTTATAACACGTAATGCACTTAAAATATGGGACAGGTTACATAAACAAATCGATAGGGATTATAACTCCCCTCTTATAGAATTAAAAGAAAATGAATATTTCGCACCTGGGAAAAAAATTGAGGGAGGAAAATGGATAAAAAAAGAGAAAGCACAGTTAAGAGATACTAGCTAGGATGGAGATGATAAAACTCTCGGAGAGAATCTATCACACTCTTCATGATACCTTCCACGTATATGAAAGGAAATGGTCATATTGGTGCACAACATAACTTAATAATTTAGACCCTGAGGTTTCACTTACACCCTTCACTAATTCTTGTAATCTTGACCTATATTGCCTGTTTTTTATATTAGTGACATACACCCGTGAACTATATTTTTGTACCGTATAACTTTGTATATAACCAATATCTTCATATAAGAACTCTGTTTTCTTTTTTTATTGATTACCTTTATAAACAACTTGTGTAACTGTACATTTGAACTTCCAAATAAAACTTTGTAAACAAAAAAAGAGATGTAATAACACGAGGAAAAATTATACCATTTCAGGAGTTAAGACACAATAGGGAAATAATGATACTGGATGAATGGAGGTATCTCCAGTTGAACCACTTTGTACAGAACTTGCCTGAGCCAATTAGGTCGGGGGAGGAGTTAACGCCGCCTGAACGGCTCTGTACAGCTGACAACTCAAAAGGCATTATATCAAAACTCTAAAAATTGTTGCTGACAGTGGATGAACTGGAGATACCCCCATATATAAAGAAGTGGGAAAGGGAACTGGGAACACAAAGAGATAAAATCACTATAGATAAAATAATAAAACTGACTCACTCTTCTGCTATGGACAGCAGGACCGCAGAAATGAATTATAAGTGTATCACAGGTTGGTACGCTACGCCAGATAAATTAAGTAAATTCCAAGTAGGACAGACTGCAGAATGCTGGCGAGGGTGCAGGAAAACGGGAACAATGGCTCACCTGTGGTGGCATTGCCCCAAAATTAAAAAATACTGGGAAAAAATCCTGGACTTTATAAAAGTAATTACTGAGAAGGAGATTAAAAAAGACCCGTGGACAGTTTTATTCCACGGAGGGGAAGGAGGAGTGAAACAGTATAAAGAGTCACTGATCCCACACCTATTAAATGCGGCTAAAAGGCTGATTCCAAAAAAATGGCAAGAGGCGGAAAGCCCATTAGTATGGGAGTGGATTGATTCAGTGGAAGAAACACATAGAATGGAGGGGTTGAAGTATAGTTTAGAAGATGGGAAAACACGATTTAAAGATAAATGGGAATGCTGGAGGAAATTAAAAAAAACATGGAGTTATGCAGAAAATCTGCGATGCTAGAGGTAAAAGGAATGGAAAATAAGAGGTAGAAAAGGGAGGGAGGAGGGGGGGGATAGAGGAGGGTAGGAGATAGGAGGGAGAAAAGGGGATTTTTGAAATACATGTATAAGAATATAGATTACTATGTTTCTTTTATTTATTATTGCATATACGAAAATGTATCAGTGTAATATAATTGGAATTTTGATAAAATAAAATAAAGAATAATAAAAAAAGAAAAAAAAGAAACACAAGCACTTGTTTCTTTGATCTTATTGGAAACCAATAATCCTCTATCCATAATGCGTACTTTCTCTATTGCACTATCCCCTTGTCTGCAAAAAAAATTGACCATTATACCAAAAATAATTCCTGGATAAACAAAAACTAAGGCCTTTCAAGAGAAACTTTCTATATTTTCTTGGGAGATCAGAAGTAGATAGAGCCCA
Source organism: Rana muscosa (assembly GCA_029206835.1). Classification (NCBI taxonomy): domain Eukaryota; kingdom Metazoa; phylum Chordata; class Amphibia; order Anura; family Ranidae; genus Rana; species Rana muscosa. Next base: position 592,283,148 of record CM055116.1, on the reverse strand, counting down.
TTGTACCGAGGATAAAGCGTCCTCATGTCCAATGATGGTGTACAATGAGCTCACGTCGGCACTTGTTTCTTTGATCTTATTGGAAACCAATAATCCTCTATTCATAACATGTACTTTCTCTATTTCACTATCTAAGGTACCTTTTTCATATCATTTTTGCTGGAATCTAGATTATAAAACCTGGGATTGTATGATGAAATCCTCCTCACATGTGCAATTAAATCTACACCTAATGAATTGGCCCTTAGGAATGTTACACAACCATGACTTATGGTGGCAACTCCCTAATGGAATGTAGGAGTTCCGATCAGTAGGCTTGAAGTAATTGCACAGGTTTTTCCTATCGTATTTATAGCAGGTGACTCGCGTCATTCCGTCACCGCTGATGAAGTCCCGCCCCCTGGGATGCAAAGCGTACGGAACCATGTGACTTTGCGTGACGTCATCCGCATCCTGAATGCTGATTCTCGTGGAATACATTATCATCTGCTGTTTATCCTTTGCACTGAGGCACAGTGCGTTACTTGTAAGTGCATCATTTTTATTACTTAATAAATTGTTTTAAGTATACGGAGAGCACTAGATATTATTCCTACCTCTTCCATGTACGCAATATCTGGAGCCGATGGTGAGAGTTAAAGCGATCTAACAAGCCACCAGCACGTACCCCTCTTCAGTATCCAGCATATACAGTGATCCAGCCTTTATATCTCTGTAAGGGAACTGCTTGTGAGACCTAACTGATTTATTCAGGGGTCCAAACATTGAGGTGAGCTGCTAGGAGTGTTGGAGCGGTGGAGGTTGTCACTTATTCACCCTGTCTATCAAACATAAGAATCACTTATTTGGACACTCGGTGGTGTTTGTTGACTATTATATATGTGAAAATTATGGATTTTCTTTCATCATTATTAGTGGGAATGCTCTCCAAGCATTCCCAGTATTGTTATTCGTTTAATTATTTATTCTTATTCTGATTATTCTTATTTTTATTCCGTAAATTTTTTGGCTCTGCGTAACTTCTGCATACTTTCAGCTATTAAAACCATTCAACTTTTAAAATGTTCAGCTCCTTCAGCTAATGATGGGATTCTTAAATTTTTTTGTACTATTTATACTTTTTTAAATATTAAGCTTTTTATCACTTTTTTTTAACATTGAAGTCAATGAGAGCATGCTTCAAATCCTTAAAATCTTCATCCGCTCCCAAAAGTTTCAGCTCCTTCATACTTTCACCTACAGACACCAAACAAACTTTAAAATATTCACAAAATATTCAGCTATCCGGCTATATCTTTTCAGTTTGATATCTTTTACAGTTTTTGTGAAAAATCTGTTTAAGTTTAGTCATCATTTCAGGAAATTTTATCGATTTAACAGAGTGTCTATGGGGTTGTTTAGAGTGGATGATGTCATCGCTACAGCACAGAGCTTTAAAAAAATTATCTTAGTTCCTTCTCTATAAATTGCTCTCACGCCCACAAGATCTACTTGTCATACACAATTTATAGTGTTCTATTCAGTTTTGTGATACGCCTTTTTCTTTTGGCTGGTTGAGCTTCCAAATGACAAGAGTTCTACATTTTCTTCCATTGACTGTCCTGTATAAAATTCTTCACATTTCCCAGCGAAACGCACAGCGAACTTCTTTTTTAAATCACTGACATGCCCACATTTTTTAGTTTATCAACATAAATTTTATACCGATAGGTTCACAAAGTCTCTAACGGTGAAGTCGCTGTTTCGATAGCATGTACTGTTATGGATTTATTTAGGCTTGTTTGAAGGGTTCTCTCACACTGTCTCTCACTCATTAGGTGTGGGGATTAATGATAAAAGAGAGGCTTTATAAGTACTGAAGGAACACTGCTTGTATGTTCTAAAGATAGTGTAGTGGTTATGTTGAATGGCTTTGGTGTGGGCTTAGCAATTCAGCTTTTCAGCATTCCCACACATTTTCTGCAGGAAATGCATTTACTAGTTATTTTTATTATTCCGTAAGTTTTTTGGCTCTGCGTAACTTCTGCATACTTTCAGCTATTAAAACCATTCAACTTTTAAAATGTTCAGCTCTTTTAGCTAATGATGGGGCTTCTTCAACTTTTTTTCTACTATTTATACTTTTTAAAATATTAAGCTTTTTATCACTTTTTTTAACATTGAAGTCAATGAGAGCATGCTTCAAATCCTTAAAATCTTCTTCCGCTCCCAAAAGTTTCAGCTCCTTCATACTTTTACCTAAAGACACCAAATAATCTTTAAAATGTTCATAAAGTATTCAGCTATCCGGCTATATCTTTTCAGTTTGATATCTTTTACAGTTTTTGTGAAAAAGCTGTTTAAGTTTAGTGATCATTTCAGGAAATTATATCAATTAAACAGAGTGTCTATTGGACTGCTTAGAGTGGATGATGTCACAGCTAGAGCACAGAGCCTTAAAAAAATTATCTTAGTTCCTTCTCCATAAATTGCTCTCATGCCCACAAGATCTACTTGTCATACACAATTTATACATCAAAATGTAGGTCTTTTTGTGATACGCCTTTTACTTTTGGCTGGTTGAGCTTCCAAATGACAACAGTTCTACACTTTCTTCCATTGACTGTCCTGTATGCAATTCTTCACATTTCCCAGCGAAGTGCACAGCGAACTTCTTTTTTTAAATCGCTGACATGCCCACATTTTTTAGTTTATCAACATAAATTTTATACCGATACGTTCACAAAGTCTCTAACGGTGAAGTCACTGTTTCGATAACATGCACTGTTATGGATTTATTAAGGCTTGTTTGAAGGGTTCTCTCACACTGTCTCTCACTCATTAGGTGTGAGGATTAATGATCAAAGAGAGGCATTATAAGTACTGAAGGAACACTGCTTGTATGTCCTAAAGATAGTGTAGTGGTTATGGTGAATGGTTTTGGTGTGGGCTTTAGCAAATCAGCTATTCAGCATTCTCACGCATTTTCTGCAGGAAATGCATTTTCTAGTTAGTGGGAATGCTCTCCAAGCATTCCCAGTATTGTTATTCGTTTTTATTTATTCTTAATTTAAATTTTATTCCGTAAGTTTTTTGGCTCTGCGTAACTTCTACATACTTTCAGCTATTAAAACCATTCAACTTTTAAAATGTTCAGCTCCTTCAGCTAATGATGAGACTTCTTCAATTTGTTTGTACTATTTATACTTTTTAAAATATTAAGATTTTTATCACTTTTTTTAACATTGAAGTCAATGGGAGCATGCTTCAAATCCTTAAATTCTTCTTCCGCTCCCAAAAGTTTCAGCTTCTTCATACTTTTACCTACAGACGCCAAACAAACTTTAAAATGTTCACAAAATATTCAGCTATCCGGCTATATCTTTTCAGTTTGATATCTTTTTTTTTTTAACGTTGAACAAAGGTTTTTATTGATCAAAGGGTGCATACATGTGAAGTATATTTTGCATACAAACTTGGTAACTGATACATTGAGAGTCATACTTGAGGCAGGTAAGGTAACAGATACTCTATCATTGTCATGTGAGCATGCTCTACAAGAATACATTGTACATCCAAAGACTACCTAGGAAGACATGTGTCTGGACATTCATTTCTGACTGATGTATTATTGTTATGTGCAGGTACTCGACTCTTGAAACCCGCGGTCCCATATCTAAGTATATTTATTGGGGCAGCCCCTGTTGATATATATACATTTCTTGTATGGCAGGGTATTATTCACTTCTATTTTCCATTCTACTATTTTGGGAGGCGTTTGTCTCATCCATTTTTTAGCAATGATTTTCCTGACTGAAAACAGTGTCTCATGAAGAAATGTTTTAGTATATTTATCTATTGTGTCTGGTAACATTCCCAGAAGGCATTGTTTGGGGTCTAATGCTAGGGGTGAGCCCACCTCGTTGTGTAGAAATGTCACAATTTGTTTCCACAATCCTTGTATCTTAGGGCATGCCCAGATCAGGTGGAAAAAAGTGCCCGTCTCTTGCCCACACATCAGACATGTTGTAGAATGGGTGCGCTTGTATCTTGCCACTCTGAGGGGTGTGAGGTATGCTCTATGTAGGATATAAAGTTGCGAAAGTCAATCGGATAGCTTTGGAGACGCGCCTCCCCCCACTCCTCATCCTCTATTGGCCCCACCTCCCGCTCCCATCTGGGTTTCAGATTGTACGCTATTTTGGTAGAAATGGGAGTGGAAAGCATATTGTAAAATGCTGAGATCAGTTTGTGGGGATCTGTGCTCTTAATTACTGCCATAATTACATTGGGTGTGGGGTGTGGGACGGAGTCAGGGAATTGTGACTGTGTCGCATGGCGGAGTTGTAAAATCTAAAAAACATTTGGTTTTGAAGTGTAAATTCTTCTCTGAGGAAATCAAAGGTTTTTAGACGTCCTTTGTCTAGGAGGTGATGGAGATAAAACACCCCCTGTGTGGACCATGTACTCGTATCCTGTATTTTGGTGAGCTCGGGGAGATTTGTATTATGCCATAGTGGTGTGTAGTCATTGTATTGTGGAGTACTGAGTTTGGAAGAGGCTAAGTCCCATATTTTCCTGTAGTGATATAGCATGGTATGCCTATTTGTCCCCGGTTCCGCCCCTCCCGAGCCCGATGCAATTGCATATATCGAGTCTTTGGTGTGCTGTGCCCACTTTGGACATAAGAGGGTGAGGAATCTCTCACTGTCCAGTTTGATATCTTTTATAGATTTTGTGAAAAAGCTGTTTAAGTTTAGTCATCATTTCTGGAAATGTTATCGATTTAACAGTGTGTCTATGGTGTTGCTTAGAGTGGATGATGTCATCGCTACAGCACAGAGCTTTAAAAAAATTATCTTAGTTCCTTCTCTATAAATTGCCCTCACACCCACAAGATCTACCTGTCATACATAATTTATACATCAAAACGTAGGTATTTTTGTCTAGTTTCAGGCAATGTGCTCAGTTGCCTGAAACTTTTGGCTGGTTGAGCTTCCCAATGACAAGAGTTCGACATTTTCTTCCATTGACTAACCTGTATAAAATTCTTCACATTTCCCAGCGAAACACACAGCGAACTTCTTTTTTAAATCACTGACATGCCCACATTTTTTATACCGATACGTTCACAAAGGCCGTGTGTCTCTAACGGTGAAGTCGTTGTTTTGATAGCATGTACTGTTGTGGATTTATTAAAGCTTGTTTGAAGGGTTCTCTCACACTGTCTCTCATTCATTAGGTGTGGGGATTAATGATCAAAGAGAGGCTTTATAAGTACTGAAGGAACACTGCTTGTATGTCCTAAAGATAGTGTAGTGGGTATGGTGAGTGTCTTTGGTGTGGGCTTTAGCAATTCAGCTATTCAGCATTCCCACGCATTTTCTGCAGGAAATGTATTTTCTAGTTAATTTTAGCATTATTCTAATGTTATGCATGTTTTTGCGCTGCATTGCCTTTATACCTATATTACTATTTGGGGTTTGATATTTTGACCCTCAGTGTTCAGCTGCTGCTGTTAGGTTTTTACTTGCACTGATTGATCTGTTTTTACATATTCTTTTTATCAATTTATCACAATTCGGCTGCATGTATGGATGTTTTTCAGTATCTAGAGAAACGTGAGGTGAAGTTGGGGGAAGTTTTCTCTCGTAACTCACCCAATGATTTAGAAAATTGGGACATATTTTTGAGAAAAAAGGTAAAGACTTGGTGGGATATTACATCCTTTGAACAGTATCTGGTTTAGAATTGCTTGAGTTTTTACTTTTACGCAAACAAGGGAAAATGAAAGTTTTAGAATTGCAGATTCGTGATATAAAAAATCTCAGAGCCATTTAAAGATAGTGAATAGTTCCTAAGATTATCTTTTGAGCTTAAAAACAAACTCCCCAAATGGGACCTAGAAGTCCAAAATAAGAAAAAGAAAAAAATATTTCAGGGATTTTGATGATTTTAATAATGGGAATGTATTCAAATGTCAGAATGCTAGTGTTCCTACTCAGCCAATCCCAGAAAAAATCTCCAATCATATAGTTATTGATTCTCCTGCACCCACTCCCAACAGGAATCCCATTCATAGTTATGACTATCCTGAGCAGGGTCCTATGACTCAGAGGGATAATCAAGTTTACAGAGGGAATAACCAGAAGGGAAGGAGAGGAAGGGGAAGGAGAGGTGGACCACATCAGTCCCCATTTAGGAATAATTCCTAGTATCAATATAATTATGAATCGCCTCTTGGTTTGGATAACTATCAGCAGATGGCGATGCACTCCAGCCTACTATCTTTGATTCAGTGGGAACTTCTTCCGTCCTTCTATCCTTGATGTTTTTTTAATTTATTTAGCATCATTCTGCAACATTGAGACCAGTTGATTGTCTATGCCTCTTCCAGTCATTTAGACTGATATTGAGGCTTGGAGTGCAAGCTGCTGGCCTCACTTCCGGTTCCACAATGACAGGGGCAGGCTGGTATTACACACCATTATGAATTTGTTTATAAATACAGCAGCAATGTGGGGAGGCAAGAGATATGCCCCAATTGATGACCTGTAGTGTCGAAACGCGTCGGCCTTGCTTATCGTATGCCTCTCACATTGCTTTTATACTATAATTTTGTGATCACATTTTATTCACTCTACATCTGTCATTTTGATGTATGATCTTAAATAAATCTTATTGATTGACCTGCAACATATGGAGCTATTTTTATATATTTTTTCCTGTATTGGGGCCTCTGATGAGAACGTCCACCCCCACGGCTGTCTTCTGGATTGACCCCTTGGTTGGCTCATCATTGCATTCCTGTCGTATGGTTCGGAGTCCAGGAATCTACCATCCGGTTTCATTTGGCTTCTCCATCTACACCATACCAGAGCGCTAGGAACTAAGCGTTCAGAGCCCGTTTGTCTCACTGCCGTATGGTAGGTGCGTCCACCTCATCTGGTAAGAGTATTCGACCTTTTCCATTTGAAAATCGTTTTGAAGTCTCCACATGTAATCCAGTTATCTGATTTGAATACAAGCCATCCATCGCTTTTGGTAGTGGACCCTTCCTTCTGCCACTTTTTGGACTTTGGTGTTTATTTTTCGTAAATACACACCATTTTTGCTTTGTTGCTTTTTAGTGGACTTTCATTTATTCATGTATTTGAGTGTATTCACCTTTCATGTATATTGTGATTATGGTCTAATGCTCCAGTCCAGATCCTTTCTGTGATTCAGCACTTTTGCACATGCACATAGATTGAGTGGTTTATTATAACTCCATCATTCATACTGTGATTTTTATCATTGAGCACTTTTCAGCGCACAGATGCATTCACTTTTATAATTTCACCATTTAGTGCTGCACTAATTTTTTTGCAACTATAGGCAGGATCCAGACCCTTATGCCGCGTACACATGGTTGGATTTTCCGTTGGGATAAACTCTGATGGATTTTTCAGACGGAATTCCGTTCAAGCTGTCTTGCATACACAATGTCACACCAAATTCTGAGCGCCAAGAACGCAGTGACGTACAACACTACGACAAGCCGAGAAAAATTAAGTTCAATGCTTCCTCCAAGCATGCGTCGACTTGATTCTGAGCATGCGTGTTTTTTTCTCCGTCGGAGTTCCATACAGATGAACGGAATTTCCAATAGAATTTTTTTCCGTTGGAAAAAAAGAGAACATGTTCTCTTTCTAACTCCGTCTGAATTTCTGATGGAAAAAGTCGGATGGGGCATACACACGGTTGAAATATCCGATGAAAAAATTCCGTCTGACTTTTTCCCTTGGAAATTCCGATCGTGTGTACAAGGCATTACACTAATTATCACGGTGGAGGGAACCCTCCTTTCCCCCGGGCGGGACAAGTGCCTATTTCCAATAGGTTTTCCCCCTTACAAAATCATGCAACAAGGGAAGGGGGGGATTTTTTGGGAGCACAGAGTGGACCAGGGAGGGGTCCTCCAGTGTACCAGCCAAACCCAGGAGATTGGTGGATACATCAGTCTCAGTAATCACTGCAGGGAAATGGCCAGCCACGAAAAAGAAAAGAAAGAGAGGAAGGAGAGGTGGTAGGAGAATACAAAAGACCAAAACCCCAATAGGTACTGGTATCTACAATCTGAGCAGCTGCTCATTAAGTGAAAATGAGATGCAGGTTCTGGATAGAGGACTAAAATTTGCTTCCACCCAGAATCTAAATAAATTTCAGACATATGTAAATATACATAAATTCGTCAGGAATTTGAATGTTGAAAAATATTTCCTTTCCAACCCGGTCAGATCATCTACAGTGGATGAGGGTATTCATACAAATCCTTTGAACACTGGAAATAAATACCTAGAGGTGTTTTAAAATATGGTGTTTAAAAATCTGGATAGGATGAGGATACGGAAAGTTGTGGATCCCCAATACATTAGGAAGGGCATGGAATCACTCGAGAAGCGGAAGGAGATCATTATACGTCCGGCTGACAAGGGAGGTGGTTTGGTTAGCTTAGACAAAGCCTATTATCAAGATGAGATTAATCGGTTATTGAGTGACCCGTTTGCCCAGTACACACGTCCGGTTTTCCGGTCGGAAAAAAAAACAATGGTTTTCCCGACGGAATTCCTCTCAAGCCTGCCTTGCATACACACGGTCACACAAAAGTACGGTGAAATTTTGACTGCCAAGAACGCGGTGACATAAAAGACTATGATGAGCCGAGAAAATTAAGTTCTATGTTTCTGAGCATGCGTCGATTTGTTTCCGAGCATGCGTGTTTTTTTGCGCATCGGAAAAGCATACAAGCGAATGGTTTTCCTGCTAGGATTTTTTCCTGACGGGACAAAAAGAGATCCTGCTCTATGTTTTTTTTTCCTGGCAGTTTTCCTGTGGGAAAAAGTCCGATGGAGCATACCCACGGTCGGGATCCCCGGCCAAAAGCTCTCATCTGACTTTTTCAGACGGGAAAACCGGTCGTGTGTACGGGGCATGATACTTACAAAATCCTGACCAAGGATCCAATGTTGGCCTACAAAGATGAATTACATTTGTTAGTTGAGGAAGGTAAGGCTAAAAGTGTTCTTACTAAGAAAGAGGCAGCCTATTTAGACCCCTTATTCTGTAGGACTCCAATTATATACTGTCTTCCAAAAATCCACAAGGATAGTGTCAATCCACCTGGAAGGCCTATCTTTAGAGTAGGACAGTATATCAATACTTTTCTTCAACCTTTGGTCTCTAAGACAGATGCCTTCCTCAAAGATACTAAACACATTTTACAGGTTCTTGAATCGGTTAATTGCTCTCCATCCTGTATCCTTGTCACTGCCGACGTGAGCTCATTGTACAACCATCATTGGCTATGAGGACGCTTTATCCTCGGTACAATGGGCTCTATCTACTTCTGATCTCCCAAGAAAATATAGAATGTTTTTCTTGAAAGGCCTTAGTATTTGTTTATCCAGGAATTATTTTTGGTATAATCGTCAATTTTTTTTTTCAGACAAGGGGGGGTCGCGATGGGGGCTTGTTTTGCTCTCAGTGTGGCCAATCTGTTTATGGCCCACTGGGAGGAAGATGTTGTCTTCAAAAACCGCCCTCCCCAGTTAGTCTGTTATAAAAGATATATAGACGACCTCATTCTGATCTGGGAGGGTGATCGATCCAGTTTGGATCTCTTTATGCAGACAATTTATTAAGTAATAAAAATGATGCACTTACAAGTAACGCACTGTGCCTCAGTGCAAAGGATAAACAGCAGATGATAATGTATTCCACGAGAATCAGCATTCAGGATGCGGATGACGTCACGCCAAGTCACATAGTTCCGTACGCTTTGCATCCCAGGGGGCTGGACTTCATCAGCGGTGACGTAATGACGCGAGTCACCTGCTATAAATACGATAGGAAAAACCTGTGCAATTACTTCAAGCCTACTGATCGGAACTCCTACATCCCATTAGGGAGTTGCCACCATAAGTCATGGTTGTGTAACATAAAGGAAAGGTTGTTGCTGGCATGACAAGGAAGCTGGTTTGCAGTACTGCAGCTACTATGGCTCTATATATGAATAACATTACAATTGAATGACTGCATTTCATATTTTGTGTTGCCATATACATAAGAATCTATCATTCACAATCCCCTTTGATCTGTCAGTTTATCTGCCGCAATACTTGTATTCTTTAAATTGTAAAATATCTATTATCATCACAACCTACAGTCTATGTACCAGTATATACATTTTTCATGTTTTTGTCTATATACCAGTGCCTGTAAAGGTGCCAATGAATGATAGGAGCTGACTGCTACTGATCCAACTGGTTATAGTAGGATTAAAAATAACACATGGTTATAGGAAGTGTGTAGACATCTACATCTCTGCAGACACCCCTGGCCAATCTGAACCGAACACACATGTTTATGCTATGATCTTCCTAAAGAACAGTACAGCGGTGTTCAGATCTTTAGACCACCCTCCTTGTAGATGGCTCGCACCTTCATATATGAAGCACAGATCCCAATCTGCTGTATATTGTTATTATATAACATTATTCTGGGATATCCTTGCATTGCCTATTGTAAAGCTAATCTTCTAAAATTGTGTCTTCGTATAGGCAATGTGTGCATCAGAAAACTGAGTAGTGAAACCTATATAAAAAAACTGTACAGGGGATGTACAGTACTATTCTGCTTTTATTTAGAAGGGGCACAGTACAATATAAAGCCAGATACTGGTGTGCGTTTTTGTGATCATATTTTTAAAATAAAATAAAATTTGAATAATAATAATTTTAAATCTATAAAACTGATTTATGCAAGTTATGACAACTTTATTCAATTAAATTAACAAAATTAAGGTAGTGTTTAATCTTTGGATTTGTTAAGATGTGTAAATAAAAACATGTTATATGTCATACAATGGCAACACAATGTAAACGTTTACAACCCTAGTAGAATTCATATGAAAATGCCATACATTTGTAAATACATGTATGTAACACAATCACATATCTCATACACAGTACATTTAACAAGCAACCATTTCAAAAATAGTGCAAAACTCTCTAAAACTATGTATTTATAATTGTGCATATGTGTAATCTCTTGACCAAATATTGTGGTTTCTGTCTGGTGTTCTCACTGGACCATGCCAGTTTGATGCCTGGGGAATTGCTTGTTGAACCTGCTGGGAGCCATAGGCATGCCCACGGGGTGTGCCGGATGTGCCCAGGCACAGCCTAATCATCCCTGCTGTGCTCTTGTTCTGCACTGCCTGCCTGCAACATGTACATGTCCCTGTGTGTAACTCAGTCACCCAACACTGCCTGGGGTAATGTCCGGCCGGCAAATACAGCTGTGTGCTCACTGTGCTGCAAGTGGGAGGAATGAGCAGGGAGGGAACTAGCCGTGGAGTAACCCAGCCGGGAGCCGAATTTGCCGATGCAGCTTCTATAGTTCCGGCTGCAGGTCACGCAGGCCCCGGTGGAGTGATCTAAATCTACACTCGGCCCCCCTCCGGCCTTTCTCTCCAGACTCCATTAGAAGCAGTGCCATGGAGTAGCCTGGATAGCGGCAGGCGAGTGGCTTCAGGCAGCCTGCTTAATCAAGGTGAGTGAGTGAGAGAAAAAAAAAATAGCCAACCAATTGATAAACCTTACCCTGGCTTGTCACTATATATATATATATATATACCGTTATACAGTATATTACATACTTTTTTGCTGACATATATTATGTAAAAATAAATATATATATTACATATACAATTAAAACTATATGAACCCTGGCTTGTCAGCAAAAAAGTGCGTGTATATATATATATATATATATATATATATATATATATATACACACACACACACACGGGTGATATTTGAAAAATTAGAGTATCATGCAAAAGTTAATTTATTTTACTAATGCAACTTAAAAGGTGAAACTAATATATGAGATAGACTCATTACATGCAAAGCAAGATAGTTCAAGCCGTGATTTGTTATAATTGTGATGATTATGGCTTACAGCTCATAAAAACCCCAAATCCACAATCTCAGAAAATTAGAATATTACATGCAATCAATAAAACAAGGATTGTACATAGAACAATATCGGATCTCTGAAAAGTATAAGCATGCATATGTACTCAGTACTTGTTTTGGACCCCTTTTGCAGGAATTAATGCCTCAATGCGGCATGGCATGGAAGCTATCAGCCTGTGGCACTGCTGAGGTGTTATGGAAGACCAGGATGCTTCAATAGCGGCCTTCAGCTCTTCTGCATTGTTCGGTCTCATGTCTCATCTTTCTCTTGGCAATGCCCCATAGATTCTCTAGGGGGTTCAGGTCAGGCGAGTTTGCTGGCCAATCAAGCACAGTAATCCCACGGTCATTGAACCAGGTTTTGGTGCTTTTGGCAGTGTGGACAGGTGCCAAATCCTGCTGGAAAATGAAGTCAGCATCCCCATAGAGCTTGTCTGCGGAAGAAAGCATGAAGTGCTCCAAAATCTCCTGGTAGACGGCTGCGTTGACCCTGGACTTAATGAAGCACAGTGGACCAACACCAGCAGATGACATGGCTCCCCAAATCATCACAGACTGTGGAAACTTCACACTGGACTTCAAGCATCTTGCAGTGTGTGCCTCTCCATTCTTCCTCCATACTCTGGCTCCTTGGTTTCCAAATGAGATGCAAAATTTGCTCTCATCAGAAAAGAGGACTTTGGACCACTGAGCAACAGACCAGGTCTGTTTTTATTTAGCCCAGGTAAGACGCTTCTGACGTTGTTTGTTCAGGAGTGGCTTGACAAGAGGAATACGACATTTGAAGCCCATGACCAGGATCCATCTGTGTGTAGTGGCTCTTAATGCACTGACTCCAGCCTCAGTCCACACCTTGTGAAAGTCCCCAACACTTTTAAATGGCCTTTTCCTGACAATCCTCTCCAGGTTGCGGTCATCCCTGCTGCTTGTGCAACTTTTTCTTCCACACTTTTTCCTCCCACATAACTTTCTATTAATGTGCTTTGATACAGCACTTTGGGAACATCCAACTTCTTTTGCAATTACCTTTTGAGGCTTTCCCTCCGTATGGAGGGTGTCAATGATGGTTTTCTGCACAACTGTCAGGTCAGCAGTCTTTGCCATGATTGTGATTCCTACTGAACCTACTGAACTACTGACCATTTAATGGCTCAGGAACCCTTTTCAGGTGTTATTGCTTTATTAGCTGATTAGAGTGGGACACTTTGAGACTAGAATATTGCACCTTTTTACAATATTAAATTTTTTTGAGATTGTGTATTTGGGGTTTTCATGAGCTGTAAGCCATAATCATCACAATTATGACAAATCACAGCTTGAACTATCTTGTTTTGCATGTAATGAGTCTATCTCATATATTAGTTTCACATTTTAAGTTGCATTAGTAAAATAAATGAACTTTTGCACAAAATTCAAATTTTTCGAATATCACCTGTATATAATATATATATATATATATATATATATATATATATATATATATATATATTACATGTGTTTGGTATAAAAAAAAATCCCCTGGCTTGTCAGCAAAAAGTGTGTATTTATTTTATTTATATATAAAAAATATATCCCAAGTGTATATTAACCACTTCCCATATGCCCACAATATATGGCGGACGGAAAGCAGAGCCAAATGTGGGTTAATGTACCTGTACGTCAGCCCACATTGGAGCAGTGGGGGCTGGTGCTCAAAATTTTTGAAGGGGGCGCAAACACTGAAAAAAAAAACATCAATTGCAGCCACTGTGCCCATCAAACGCAGCTACTGTGCCCATCAATTGCCGCCACTGTGTCATCAAACGCAGCCACTGTGCCCATTAAACGCAGCCACTGTGCCCATAAAACGCAGCCACTGTGCCCATCAAACGCAGCCACTGTGCCCATCAAACGCAGCCACTGTGCCCATCAAATGCAGCCACTGTGCCACTCAAACGCAGCCACTGTGCCCATCAATTGCAGCCACTGCGCCATCAAATGCAGCCACTGTACCCATAAATTGCCGCCACTGTTTATTGTTGCTGGGGGGTATTTTCTTGTGGGGTGATCTATTGTTGCTGGGGAGATCTATTGTTAATGGGAGGGATGATTGTTGCTGGGGGGTGTCTATTGTTGCTGGGAGGGATCTATAGTTGCTGGTGAATCTATAGTTGCCGTGAGGGATCTATTGTTGCTAAGGGAATCTATTGTTGCTGGGGGATCTAACAAATTTATTTAAAGCAGTAAATACAATTCAGGATATTAAAACATGACACTTATTTAAAAAAAATCCTACTTACCATTCAGTTTTTAAAATTGCTTATTTGATTTAGAGATTTATTTAAAAGCTTTGTTTATGTTAAAAGATTAGTTAATTAATAAGTTAAAAGAATTATGCTTGTTTACATTGATAAATGTATATTTTTTTTTCACAAGAAAGATAATTGTTTTTTTAATTAACCACTTAAACCCCGGACCATTTTGTTGCTAAAGGACCAGGCCCCTATTTGCAATTCGGCACTGCGTCGCTTTAACTGACAATTGTGCGTGGCTCCCAAACAAAATTGACGTCCTTTTTTTCCCACAAATAGAGCTTTCTTTTGGTTGTATTTGATCACCTCTGCGGTTTTTATTTTTTGCGCTATAAACAAAAATAGAGCGACAATTTTGAAAAAAATTACATACTTTTTGCTATAATAAATATCCCCCAAAAATATATATAAAACATTTTTTTTCCTCAGTTTAGGCCAATACGTATTCTTCTACATATTTTTGGTAAAAAAATCGCAATAAGCATTTATTGATTGGTTTGCGCAAAAGTTATAGCGTTTCCAAAATAGGGGGCAGTTTTATGTAAATTTTATTAATAATTTTTTTTTTTTACTAGTAATGGCGGCGATCAGCAATTTTTATTGTGACTGCGACATTATGGCGGACACATCGCTGTAGGCGCTGTAGGGGTTAAGTGTGCCCTAGTTAGTGATTCTTACTGTAGGGGGCGTGGCTTGGCATGTGACGTCACTGATTGTCGTTCCCTATGACAGGGAACAGACGATCACTGTGACTGCGACATTATGGCGGACACATCGGACACTTTTGACACATTGTCATTTTTTACAGCGATCAGTGCTATAAATATGCACTAATTACTGTGAAAATGACACTGGCAGTGCAGGGTTTAATCTCTAGGAGGCACTGTAATGGTTAAGTGTGCCCCAGTGAGTGATTCTTACTGTAGGGGGCGTGGCTTGGTGTGCGACGTCACTGATCGTCGTTCCCTATGACAGGGAACAGAGGACCACTGACATGCCACTAGGAAGAACGGGGAAAGGTTTGTTTACACTTACCTCTCCCCGTTCTTCAGCTCTGTGACCCGATCGCGGGACACCGGCGGCTTCGGAACACATGGAGCTTCGGAACGGGTCGCGAGCGCAACCCACGGCTGGGATCTTAACTGGGACGTACCTGTACGCCCTTGTGCCCAGCCGTGCCATTCTGTCGACGTATATCATCGTGCGGCAGCCCTTATGTGGTTAAAAATGTTTTAATACATTTTAAAATGTTTGTTAACATTTATTTATAAGAGTGTGTGTATATATACTGTATATCTATATCTATATATATATATGTAGCGGGGCTTTCAAATCTAGGGGAATGTTTGAGTGGTAGTTGTACTCAAACACCTTGTTTGTTAGGGCTTTGCTAACCTTCTTTTGTACTACAGGTGGAATGCTGGTGTATAGTTCCCTGTGGCCGGTAGGTGGCGCTGCCTTTGGAGGCCAGGGTTGAACTGCTGGTACAGTGCTGTGCCTTGTATGTTCCCTCTCGGGAGTGGTGTGGTGGGCGTGTTGGCCTGCTGTGCATGCCGGGGAGGATATAAAAGGGGCAGACCCTGTCTGTAGGGAGGAGTTCCCGGGGGTCCGACCCCGTGTGTGTGTTGTGCTGTTCGCGGCCACCCCAGGCACCTTTGGCCTGGGGGTGGAGTTCCTGACCCGGTACACTGTCTTTTTCAGTTTGTAGGTGTTGAATTCTCTCCATTTCTTGTAGTGTGACCGGTACATCTAGGGGGTTTTGAAGTCTTTGATTTTTTCCTCCATATCATTTAGTCTTTTGGTGACGTCTTTTTATTTTACAGTTCGCTCCTTTTCTGGAATATCTTTGTAGAGGTTCTTAAAGTAGTTGAGCCGGATGTCACCATTTTGGATGTGGAGGGTGTTTTTCCTGGGTGCTAAAATTCTTCCATATTTCCCCGAAAGAGTTTTCCTGAACTGCCTCTTCTAACTGTTGTAGGTTGTTGTAAATATTATTATTTTTTTAAGGGTATGTTTGTCTTTTTTCTGTAGGGTGACATGGGCTATCCTTAGGTCAGTGTTGTCAGGGTCTCTGTGTTTGTTATTGGAGACTGTCCGTAAGGTGTCCCTTAGTGCTTTGCATCCTTTGTCAAACCATTTACTGGACTCTTTGCTGGGTGGTTTCTTGTAGTTGACTTTTCTCAGCTGGGCTGTTTCTGCAATGGTGTATATAATGTGTGGAAGTCCTTTTGCTGCCTGGTTCACACCTCGTGGGCTTACCTCATAGGCATTGCTTTGGAAGTTTTCAAGCTCTTTTTTGATGTCAGGTCTGTCCGTTGCCTCTCTGTATTTTGTGGTAGACTCTTTGGACCATTTAAATGATGGTGGCAGGTTGCAGAGAGAAGCCCGGTGGAGTTTTTGAGATGGTTTGTTTGAAGATTTAATATATAGCAGTAGTTGGTTATGGTCTGACAGGTGTGTTTGTGGGTTGACTGTAAACCAATTGATGTGTGCGGGGTTCATATCTGTGATGGCATAGTCTACCACACTGCTGCCTACGTGAGAGTTTAATGTGTACCTTCCCAGAGAATCTCCCTTGGTATGGCCGTTGAGGATGTAGAGGCCCAGACTGCGACACAGATTCAGCAACTTTCTTCCATTTTTGTTAAAAGTCTGTTCTAGCTGTTTCTTTTGTATACGTATCAACTCGTGACCGTAATTTGCATGGCCCAGTATGTACGTGTTGCCATCAGAATTTATATAGTAATTTTCCCTTCCTGTCCTAGCATTGAGGTCTCCAAGGATAAGCACTTGTCCCAGGGATTGTAAGTGGATGACCTCACTTTGTAGGACCTCATCGGTGTCTGGTCTGAAATATGATGTAGATATTTGCCAGCACACCATGGAACGACATGAATAGCGTACAAACGCATGATTTATTGCATGATCACAACACAAGGAGAGTGCAACGTTTCGGAGTCACGCAGGACCCCTTCGTCAGGCATGTGAGGAAAGGGTCCTGCGTGACTCCGAAACGTTGCACTCTCCTTGTGTTGTGATTATGCAATAAATCATCTGTTTGGAAGCTATTCATGTCGTTCCATGGTGTTCTGGCAAATATCTACATTGTGATTTGAACCAGTTTCCAGCTGGTTGTTGCTGCAGCACCCTAATTTTAGAGCTCATCCAGGAACGTGTGCGATGGGAATATGAAGTATGTATGGTCTGAAATATGGGGACTCTGGTGGGGCAATATATGCTGCACACAGATAGATGTCAGACTGAGAGGCGAGGATGGAGCAGCTTATTCTTATCCAGATGTGACTCTCTCCTTTTTTGATTGCATTGATGTTCTCATGTAGCTCCTCCTTATACCAGATTAGTATTCCTCCTGAGCACCTACCCTGTTTGATGTTTTCATCCTCCGTTGCTGGGACAGAGAATTCCCTATAGCCAGTAGGTACTAGTGGTTCATCCTGTGCCCGGGTCCATGTTTCCAAGAGGATTTGTATGTCCGTCTCATGTAGTCTTTCTTTGAAATCTGGATCATTTACTTTAAATCTGAAGTCTGTAGATTTCAGGCCCTGGATGTTGCAGCTACTGATTACTAATGATGTAATTTTGTGTTTGTATACATTGTAATCAGGGGCGTAGATAAGGGGGGTCAGGGGTGTTCAAACCCCCCCCCAGAGCATCCTGGCAAAATACCCAGACAGTGTCCTTGCTGTTTAGCCTCAGCATCAGCACAGTAAAAGCAATCAGAGTTTCGGAGTGCAGCAGCCAGCCCCCCTTCTATTGTGCCCCATCCCCTCAGTTTAATAAGGGACCCCCCTGAAAAGAATGAAATTACTGCAAGGTCGTAGATGCTGGCAATTGAGAGTGCACGGTTGAGGGAACTCCTAGACTCCTCTTCGAGGTATCATGTGACACAGCTGGAGGGAGAGTGGGGATACAGAATTTTCCTACTTCTGTGCCTTGCTGAATCTGAGGTCCGGTAAGTGGGAAGGCATCAATTTTCTGTTTTGGGAAGGAGGAAGTGAGAATTTCAGCCTGGGAGAGTTTCTTTTGGTGGGGGTTAAGGAAAGGGGGATGGGTTTGCTTTTGGAGAAGGGGGGAGTTTCTTGTAGAGAAGTTTACAGGGGGTGGTTAATGGCAGGGATTTGCTTCTGGGAGGGAGTTTGATTGGATGAAGGAAGATTTTCTTCATAATTAGGAAATTAGGAATCTTTGCTGGGGGAGAGGGTGTTGACTGATGGCGATATTTTTGCTTTGGGGGGTATCTGGGTGAATCCTGACTTTAAAGTTAGGATCTTGGGGGCGTGGTCAAGAGCGGCATGTGAGAGGACGTGTCTCACAGAGCTCCCGTCTTAGATCCTGCAACGATCCTTCTCCCAGCCAGGAAAAACACCAGTTTTCGGTCCACAACACCGTCGGAATCACGCCAGACTCTCCAGTTTCTGAATCCGGACACTCTGACAGCCATGCAGATCCGCAAACAGACGGAAACCGAAGGTCTGTCTGATTTCCAAGATGACGCCATGTCTTCCCTCTCCAGGGCCCCTCGAGGAGCTGACAAGCCAAAGGACGCGGGTAAGCCTCCTAAAACCCCCAAATAGAACGGGAAGACCCCCCCAGGGACATGCGGTACTACACACAAAAGCTGTCGGGCACATGGGACAGAGAGGGGAGGATGACATGGATGCCACCCCAGCCATACTGCATGAAGCACTGGCAGGAGAGCAGCTCACACAGGCCCCATCTTAACCACTGGACTCTGCTGTCCCTGACATTAAAATGGAGGAAGGGGGGAAGAAGAGACAGTGCAACCCACCCTGGCAGACATTCTTAGAGTGGTGCACAACTGCACAGCCTCAGTGCATATGTTACAGGAACAGTTTGGCAGCATGAAGGAGGAACTGGGCTTTATCAGCCATGACATCCAGAAGGTTAGAGAACGCACCACTGCAGCAGAGGGTCGCATCAGCGACATAGAGGACAAAATGGCTCTGATAATCAGAGACATTTAGAACACAGCTAAACTGGCTAGAGCGAATGAGATCAAGTCTGATGACCCTTAAAATCGCTTGAGGAGAAACAATGTGCGAATAGTGGGGCTCCCGGAGAAGATGGAGGGCAGGGACACAACAGAATTTGTGGAAAAATGGCTGCTGGAGGTCTTCGCGAGGGAAGTATTTACCTTGTTGTACTCAGTGGAGCGGGCACACAGAGTGCCACCCAGACCTCTCCCACCAGGCCACCTGCCTCGCACCCTCCTGGCCAGGCTTCTTAACTATAAGGTCAAGGAAATTATACTTCACCAAGCAAGGGAGCGATGCAACATTCAATTTAATGGTGCACACATCTCTTTTTACCCTGACTTCTCAGCTGAAGTACAGCGCCGCAGGGCAAGATTCGCTGGCGTTAAGAAGTGGCTCCAACAACTCCAAGCTCCATACGCCATGCTGTTCCTTACGCGACTCCGCATTACGGTTAGAGGCCAAGCACACTTCTTTGAATCTGAGACAGACGCATCCTCATGGATCGACGCCAACAAACATGTTATCCGCCAGAACAGGAGGGCTGTCGTGGAGGGAGACTGACATCTTGCCCTTGTATTTCCAGAGGAGAGGTGAGCAATGCAACAGTCACCTTTACCCTGCTTCTTACACAGGACACTGACAGTTCGGCTGGGAGCCACAACAGATTTCTCCCCCCAGTGTTGTGAGCAATGTGATTTGTGTAAGCTTTATAAGTTTACCAGGAAAGCACTAATTGACTCTCTATAAGTAGTACCAGTTGTGCCACTCGGAGAAACCCTATGTTCGTAGTCTGGGTTCCCTCTTTTTCTTTTTAGTTCTTGCTGACTGAATGAGTCAGAAATCGCTGGCAAGCAAATGTTTTCCCAGTCACACATGTGATGATGACGCTAAAGTTCTTAGTCCACTTTTCCTTTTCACGGTTCAATCAAGCCGATGTCATGATTCCAGAACTATATACAGTGGGGCAACAAAGTATTTAGTCAGCCACCAATTGTGCAAGTTCTCCCACTTAAAAAGATGAGAGAGG
Source organism: Rana muscosa (assembly GCA_029206835.1). Classification (NCBI taxonomy): domain Eukaryota; kingdom Metazoa; phylum Chordata; class Amphibia; order Anura; family Ranidae; genus Rana; species Rana muscosa. The sequence goes on along the minus strand of CM055116.1, from coordinate 592,262,810 downwards.
CCTGTAAATGACATCATAGGTATACCTCAACTATGAGAGACAAAATGTGGAAACAAATCCAGACAATCACATTGTCTGATTTGGAAAGAATTTATTTGCAAATTATGGTGGAAAATAAGTATTTGGTCACCTACAAACAAGCAAGATTTCTGGCTCTCACAGACCTGTATCTTCTTCTTTAAGAGGCTCCTCTGTCCACTCATTACCTGTTTTAATGGCACCTGTTTGAACTTGTTATCAGTATAAAAGACACCTGTCCACAACCTCAAACAGTCACACTCCAAACTCCACTATGGTGAAGACCAAAGAGCTGTCGAAGGACACCAGAAACAAAATTTTAGACCTGCACCAGGCTGGGAAGACTGAATCTGCAATAGGCAAGCAGCTTGGTGTGAAGAAATTAACTGTGGGAGCAATAATTAGAAAATGGAAGACATACAATACCACTAATAATCTCCCTCGATCTGGGGCTCCAAGCAAGATCTCACCCCGTGGGGTCAAAATGATCACAAGAACGGTGAGCAAAAATCCCAGAACCACATGGGGGTACCTAATGAATGACCTGCAGAGAGCTGGGACCAATGTAACAAAGGCTACCATCAGTAACACACTACGCCGCCAGGGACTCAGATCCTGCAGTGCCAGACGTGTACCCCTGCTTAAGCCAGTACATGTCCGGGCCCGTCTGAGGTTTGCTAGAGAGCATTTGGATGACCCAGAAGAGGATTGGGAGAATGTCATATGGTTGGATGAAACCAAAGTAGAACTGTTTGGTAGAAATACAACTCGTCATGTTTGGAGGAGACAGAATGCTGAGTTGCAACCAAAAAACACCATACCTACTGTGAAGCATGGGGGTGGCAACATCATGCTTTGGGGCTGTTTCTCTGCAAATAAAACAGGACGACTAACCCGTGTACATGAAAGAAAGAATGGGGCCATGTATCGTGAGATTTTGAGTGCAAACCTCCTCCCATCAGCAAGAGCATTGAAGATGAAACGTGGCTGGGTCTTTCAGCAAGACAATGATCCCAAACACACCGCTTGGGCAACGAAGGAGTGGCTTCGTAAGAAGCATTTCAAGGTCCTGGAGTGGCCTAGCCAGTCTCCAGATCTCAACCCCATAGAAAACATTTGGAGGGAGTTGAAAGTCTGTGTTGCCCAGCGACAGCCCCAAAACATCACTGCTCTAGAGGAGATCTGCATGGAGGAATGGGCCAACATACCAGCAACAGTGTGTGACAACCTTGTGAAGACTTACAGAAAACGTTTGACCTCTGTCATTGCCAACAAAGGATATATAACAAAGTATTGAGATGAACTTTTGATATTGACCAAATACTTATTTTCCACCATAATTTGCAAATAGATTCTTTCCAAATCAGACAATGTGATTGTCTGGATTTGTTTCCACATTTTGTCTCTCAAAGTTGAGGTATACCTATGATGACAATTACAGGCCTCTCTCATCTTTTTAAGTGGGAGAACTTGCACAAATGGTGGATGACTAAATACTTTTTTGACCCACTGTACCTTACCTTCAGCCACCACACTTTCACTGCAGAACTGTGTCTGTGTCAGGACCTGGGCTTGAACCTGGGACCTCTGGTGTGTCTGGTGGTGAAACTTTCTTGCTGAGCCACCTGGAATGCTGGACAGCTCCTTGGATAGTTCATTAGACAATTCCTTGAATGATCTTTCTTGTCTTGAATCTTACTTGCCTTGAACCTTGAACCCTTTGCTCCTCCCAGGAACTTCCTGATTTAAGCCATGTCCCTGAACTTCCTGGTTGCCAGAATATTGTGTCTTCACCAGCCAATATCTTGCTCCTGTCTACTGCTGCCGACCGCATCTTTGCTACCACTCACTACCGACTTTTGGCTCGTCCCCGACTACGCTTCTGCTGAATCCCAACCTGCAACTATCTGTTACCGACTTTTGGCTTGTCCCCGACTACACTTCTGCTTGATCCCTACCTGTGTTATCTGTTTCTGGACCCCGGCTTGCTCACCCCCTGGTGGGGCTAATCTGAGGATCGCGACCTGGCACTGACACGCAGCGAAGCCCATCTCCACCTTTAGGAGCCCTGGTGAATATCAGTCAGTGCTTAGACCCCGCACCTCAGGTGAACCCGTGTCATCAGCCAGGGTGACCTGTGTGAATACCTGCTCTGCTGCTATAGCTACTGGCCTCTGAGCCTGACTCCAGACAGTGACAGAATATTCTGGCCCAAAACATGGAGGCCGTTGTAGCAGCTGCTGTAGCTCCTCTCAGGGTGCAAATCACTGAGTTGCAGACATTTGGTGTTAACTACCAGGAAAAAATTTCTGAGTTACAGATTGAAGTGAAAGCACTACAAGAGGAAATCCTTGATCTGAATAAACAATTGCGGGATTTTCGTGCCCGAGATACCGCTGCCGTAGATACTAATGCACAAATGCCCCTACCACTTAAGTTTAATGGAGACCGCCGCCATTATAGAGGGTTCCTTAATCAATGTCGTATATATACTTTCAGATGCAACCTGCTGCATTTACTTCTGACAGGAAAAAGATGCGGTTTATTATCAACCTCCTGACTGTGGAAGCTTTAGCCTGGGCCTCCCCTTATGTGGAGAAAGATGATGTCGTCCTGGATGATTTAGATTTTTTTGTGGCTGCGATGAACCAAGTTTTCGATGATCCTAACCGGTGTGCTACTGCTGAGGCAAAATTGCACAATTTACGGCAGGGTAGACGCTCGGTTGCAGAGTACACAACTGAATTCCGACGTTGGATCTCAGATACCAATTGGAATCCAGCAGCACAAAAATGTCAGTTCCGTCAAGGACTCTCAGAGCAAGTAAAAGATGAGCTTGCCAGAGTACAAAGTCCTGACGACCTTGAGGTTTTTATTAAATTATGTATTCAAATTGATCAGAGACTTACTGAAAGGAGAAAGGAGAGACTGGGAATCCTAGGCAGTAATGGTGGCATGCGACCTCCTAAGGGTCCAAGAGTTTTTCCTGATTCTGACACTCCTGAACCTGTGCAGGTGGATGCTATTAAAAGATCTATTACCACTCAGGAGAAAGAAAGACGACGTTCAGAGAACTTGTGTCTTTATTGTGGAGACTCTGGACATTATGCAGTTAATTGTCCCAATAAATTTAAAAGAACAATTGCAGCAATGGATGTTACAGTATCTGAACAAATAAACTCAATTTCTCAGTTCGTCTCTCCTTTGATTCAGCAAGCAAATAAAGTTAATTCTTTATCAACTCACTTTGTCATCCCAATAAGGCTTATTGTGGAAAGCAATGAAATATCTTGCGCTGCTATGCTGGTCTCAGGGGTCGGGGGAAACTTCATGGACATCGAATTTGCCCAAAGTAATAACCTTCAAATAAGAAATAAGCTTGCCCCTATTGATATGGAAACTGTGGATGGCTCACCTTTGTCTTCAGGTCCAGTTACCCACGAAACCATCCCACTTAAACTCCTAATCGAGACTGACCATCAGGAGACTATCAGCTTTGAGCTGATCACATCACCCAAGTTCCCTATTATCCTGGGCATCCCTTGGTTCTCTATCCATAATCCCTCCATCAACTGGGAAACACGTTCTTTAAGCTTTACATCTGACCATTGCAAAAGACATTGCAAAGAATCTTATCAAATAAGCCCTCCACCAACCCAAGATTTACAAGCAGTTTTGGCAACTACCAAGCCATACGACAAGCTACCTCCACAATATCTTGAGTTTCGCGACGTTTGTGATAAAAAGAACGCAGATCAGCTGCCTCCTCATCGCTCTTATGATTGTCCCATTGAATTGCTTCCAGGGGCAGAAATACCATTTGGGCGCCTTTTATTCTTTATTAGAACCTGAACTGAAGGTGCTCAGGGAGTGGATTAATGAGAATCTAGAGAAGCGTTTTATCAGACACTCAACCTCTTCTGCTGGGGCAGCCTCATTCTTCGTGGTGAAAAAGGACTCCACCCTGCGTCCGTGTATTGACTACAGAGATTTAAATAGGATCACAATTAAGAATCGCTATCCACTCCCACTGATTCCAGAAATGCTTGAGAGACTCCGCTCCGCCAAGCTCTTTACTAAATTAGATTTACGGGGGGCATACAACCTTGTCTGCATTCGTCCCGGAGATGAATGGAAAACTGCTTTCAGAACCAGATATGGACATTTTGAGTCTTTGGTCATGCCCTTTGGGCTCTGCAATGCTCCTGCAACTTTTCAACATTTTATTAATGATGTTTTTCGAGATTTGCTTGATCAGTTTGTAATAGCATATTTGGATGACAGACATTCTCATTTTCTCTGATACTTTGGAAGAACACCACAAGCATGTCTGTATTGTTTTCGAGAGACTAAGGCGGAATCAACTTTACATCAAACTACAGAAATGCGAGTTTGAACAAACTCAGATCCAGTTCTTGGGATACATAATCTCTTCTGAAGGGGTAAGCATGGATCCTGATAAGATCAAAGCAGTGGTGGATTGGCCTGTCCCTAGGAATGTTAAGGAGATACAGCGATTTGTTGGATTTGCCAACTTTTACAGAAGATTTATAAGGAATTTCTCCAAAGTAATTGCTCCAATTACACAGCTGACAAAGAAAGGGATACCCTTTTTGTGGTCACCTGAGGCACAGACTGCCTTTAGTAAACTGAAAACACTCTTCACTTCTGCACCAATACTGGTACATCCAGATCCAGAACTACCTTTCATCCTAGAAGTTGATGCTTCTAATTCTGCTGTGGGAGCTATCCTTTCTCAGCGAATTGGAGAAAAAATACAGCTTCATCCTTGCGCTTATTTCTCTCGAATGATGTCTCCAGCCGAGAAGAATTATGACATTGGAAACAAGGAACTGCTGGCAATTAAGGAAGCATTTTCTGAGTGGAAGCATCTGCTGGAAGGGGCTAAGCACCCTGTAACCGTTCTCACCGATCATAGAAATCTAGACTTTATTAGGTCTGCTAAAAGGTTGTCATCTAGACAAGCACGTTGGACCCTTTTCTTCTCCAGGTTCAATTTTGTTATCTCATGAAAAGATGTAACACCTCATGCAACCCAACATGTAATTGCCATCATCCCAAATATGTATAAAATGAGAAAAAAACTCTAGTTTGTGGGATTTTGGAGGCAATATAAAAAAAATATGAGAAAAACTCAATTAAAATATCTAAATATTTATTTGTACAAATGCCACGTAAAGCGGACACATATATGAAAAAAGAACAAATGGTACAAAAAAGCACATATATATGAAAATTGTACAGAAACTACATAGATCTGACATAATACAAATCTTCCGAAGATGAATACAATAGCCTGAGTTGACCGCTCCAGCCAGAAGCAGATCAAAAGAGGCTTGTCCAACGCGTTTCAAACTGTAAACGTCCTTCTTCAGGGAATTCAAATGCATTCACTTCTGCGAGAATACATTTTCTATTAAATACAGAAACAATAAAATAAGTTTCCACTTTAATTTCAACTGTTATATGGAATACAGCGAAACAGCAAAAAAACTTACACAAAAAACTCATATGAAAAATGATTCCATCAATGCTCCCATATGTGCATCTCAGGTTCCAGTAACACTGTGTTGTGGATTCCCCGATGCCCTCAAAGTTCCAGGAAACCTTTCCATCAAAAACAAGTCCATATAAGAAGTACGGACATATGAAAAAATTGGTCCAAGATAGGTGCCTTAAACAAAAAATATAACATACATAAGTATGAAAGTAATTCCATTGGGGAGTAAAAATAAATAAATCTCCCTAAAGAAAATGGATATGGTACCTGTAGATGGAAAGTGGAGATCTAAAATTCGGATTCATCAGGTAATATAACTCATATAAGAGGACAAAACCAGTGGATTCTTGAGTCCAAAGATATATGTCCTGAAACATCAAAAAATATATGAAATAGATACAAATTATTATATCCATCAAAAAGAGAGAGAAGAAATTCCTCCCTCTCCTAGGTGGAACTTTTAAAATATTACCTGTCAAGAGGATCAAGAATCACGATTGATATCCAGAAAAGGTTCCATGCAACAGAGGTCCATACAGAAACATCCTCTGCCTGCCAGCAGAGGGAAAGAATGACACCATATAACTTCTTTGGCGTCCTATATATCCCTCTACTGTGTCTGATTGGTCCAGACAAGGTCACATGACGCACCTGCTCATAGAGCAGAGCGTCATGTTGCCATGGATACGCCGCACTTGCCACGCCGGATCACGTCCAGCGCCGGTCACATGACGCAACCGCACCAATCAGCGGCGCGTCTGCCATCGGCGCATGTAGGCAGCAAAACAAGGCAGCGAGGCCGAAAAACTGGCCCACGGTCCCATTACATGCCCGATGTGATGCCATCCATCGTGCCCCGCTCGAGAGAAGGGCACGATGAGTGACCACAGAAGCCCGATCAGCCCCAATTCTGGTCCGTTCCGCACCACAGGAAGTGCAGAAACGGCCATCTTGAATGTGGGCAAATTTAGGGGATACCGATATAAAGGGTGAGAAAGATGGTGCTGGGTTGTCATGGGACAATCAGACATGGAGTAACAATGTAAACTGGTACCCAGGATATAGATCCTTCTCTCAGAACAATGATATGGACGGGGAGCGGGCCATTGACTAATACCACCGGTGCCGTTTTTAACCTATGATAGGAATATGTCCCTAACAAGGAAAAAATTGATAGGGGGCAATTTCCAGTAAGGAAAACCCCCTCCCCGGCACCGGATATGAACATGTAAAGTCGGAAAAAAAGGGATACTGGATAGAGAGATATGACGGGCCACCCCAAAGACAAACCTCTGGTTGTGTCACTGACCAATTTGGATGCATGCATGGGAGCATATCAAAAAAAATCCTTTCCGCCCAGAGGATCATATATACCTCCGCAGAAAAGACTGTTAAGAACATTAAACATACAAAATGCATATAAACAACAATCTATATATATCTCAAACCCCACATGTGTGTCAATGTGTCTAGAAAAAAGAGAAATCATCCTGCATCCATTGATATGGAGAAAAGCTGGAATGACAGAGATAATTAAAAATTGAAAAATCAATTTCAAACAGGGATGGGTGGGACATCAGGGTATATCAATAAAAGGAAAAAAAGGAAAAAACAAACCCAAAACAGAAACAGAAACAAAACTAATCAGTCTTTCCAGAGCTGAAGCCCTCCAGGAATGGACGAAAACTTTCGACTTCATTCAGACCTGGGGGCGTGGTTGCCCTAAGGTGCCTGATCCAGCACATTTCCCGCTGGAGCAGGACCTTATTCCAATCCCCCCCCCCCTACGTGGAATATGGATCCTTTCAATGACTGAAAAAATTACATTAGGCATTCTATACCTGTGTTTTTTTGCTACGTGTCTCCCAAGAGGCAAGTAGAGATTCCCTATCCTCATGCTATGTATATGTTTTTCCACTCTCTTCCCTAATTCCTGTCTTGTTTTTCCGACGTAAAAGGATCCGCACTGACAGACCATCAAGTAGACCACACCTTGTGTCTTACAATTGGCAAAATGCCTAAGTGTGAAGGTCTCCCCATTGGGTAAAGTGAGTGCGGATCCTCCGCCAATGACAGTACATTGAGAGCATGCCCCACAAGGATAGGTCCCAAAGATTTTACATGGGTCCTTTCTAGCCTCTCCCTTGTATTCACTTTTGACCAACATGCCACCGATGGATTCTGCCTTTTTGAAAGTGATCACTGGTTTGGATGGTACTAGTGTCTTAAGGATTGGGTCCTCAGTGAGGATGGGCCAGTATTTGGTTAGAATCTGTCTGATTTTCTTATGCTCATTGGAGAATTTGGAAATTATCCTTGAAGTATTATCTTCTTGAGTTTTTTTCTTTTTCTTGGAAGTTTTGAAAATCAAAGTGTGTCTTTCCATTCCCTTTACTCTGTTAAAAGCTTTCTTTAAGGTGGATCTACTATAACCTCTTGCTAGTAGGCGGTTACTTAGCTCATTAGATTCAAATTGAAAATCGTCATCTGATGTACAATTCCTCCTGATTCGGAGGAACTGGCTAAAAGGTATGGATTCTTTGAGTGTTGTTGGGTGGAAACTGGCTGCGTGCAGCATCGTGTTGCCAGCCGTCTCCTTCCTAAACAGTCTGCTTTGGACTTTCCCCTGTATATCTTTAGATATAAGGATATCGAGAAAGCTGACTTTCTCAAAGTCGTAAGACATAGTAAAGAATAAATTTAGGTTGTTGGTATTCATAAGTTCCAAAACTTTCTTGAGCATATCTTCAGGCCCATCCCAAATAATGAAGATGTCGTCTATGTAGCGCTGCCACATAAGAATGTGGCAGGCATACATAGACACATCATCTCCCAGGAGGAAGTCCTTCTCCCACTCCCCCAGGTACAGGTTGGCATATGAGGGTGCACAGCACGTCCCTATAGCCACCCCCTGCACCTGGAGGTAGTGGGAGCCCTGAAATAAAAAAATATTATGCTGTAAAATAAAATCAAGCATCTGAATTGATTAAACTTCCAGTCAGTGGTTGGGCGTTGTCGTAACACTCTTTGGACAGCTAAAATACCAAGATCGTGTGGTATGCTGTTGTAGAGTGACTCTACGTCTACAGTCACCAAAAAGGCCGATGGAGGTACGACAAGACCTTCCAATATTTGCAGAAGGTGGATTGTGTCTTTAGTGTACGAAGGGAGATCCATCACATGGGGTCTGAGGTGCTGGTCAATGACTCGGCTAGCACCTTCAGAGATGGAACCATTACCCGATATGATGGGCCTACCTAGTGGCCTCAACAGATTTTTGTGCACTTTAGGAAGTGCATACATCGTAGGGGTACGTGGGTGTCGGGTTCTAATAAAGTCCCAGGTATCTTGGTTTATGGCACCGTCTCTGAAGGATTCATCAACCAATTGATAGAATTCGCTATTCATTCTATCCACTGTGGATGAAGAGATTTTGCGATAGCATTTAGGATCCCTGAGAATTTTCATGCACATCTCCTCGTAATCTGGGTTGTCCATAAGGACGATGTTACCCCCTTTAACTGAGCCTTTAATCGTGATGTTGACATTGTTCTTAAGAGTTTTTAGGGCATGTTTTTGCTCTGGATTGAGATTGCAATGTAAAGTCTCTTTCCTCAGGACCTCAATTTCCTTAGATGTTTGTCTTACAAACAGAGCTAAAGCAGGATTCTGGTTGATTGGTGGGAAGTTATGAGACTTCCTTTTAAATTTTTTGGGGGTGAAAAATGTCTGATTATTTTCCCCATCATCACTCTCCTCCTCCTCTAAATTCTCCTCCCATATCTGACTCAAAGGGGCGTTTTCTTGGAGTAGGAGATTTAGGTCCCTCAAGGCCTTGAAGTCGGCCGCTTTAAGATTCGGTGCCACTTCATTTTCTTGATTCTCTTGTTTAGCATATAAGCTCTTATAAAAGAGCTTACGAGCAAACAAATGAATATCCTTCACTGTTTCAAAACTGTCCGTATTGCTAGTTGGGCAAAAAGAAAGGCCCAAAGACAATACTTCATGTTCCAAATCAGATAACTTGTAGGAGGATAGATTTATAATATTAAGTTTTCCCCTGGAGTTATTTTGGTCACAAAGGGTTCCATGACTAATTGTGTCATGGACGAAGGTGGAAATGGTTGTATTTTGCCCTTCTCTAAAAAATCCTCCACTGGAAGTGACTGGACTCGAGAGATGGCCCCAGATTTGGGTATTGCCCCCAATTCCCTCTGAGAAGCCGTTTTGCTTCGAGTGGTAGATCCCTTGGGGTTGTTTTTGTATGTACCCCGACTATGTCCACTCCCTCTTCCATTTTGTGTGGAGAATACCTTGGAATCCGTTGTTGCTTTTTTGTTGCATTGTAGGACCTCTCCATCAGTTCCATTGGATCTAGGTGAAGGACCTTTCCTTTTAGTCCCAAACAGACGACCTGTGTTCGAGGAGACTGAGGAGGAAGAGTTAGATGGGGTGTCAGACGAATAATCATTTTGTACATTGGTATCTCCCCCTCGATTTTTATATTTATTAAATTGATTGTTTTTATATTTTTTCTCTTGATTCCATCTATATGCTCGACCCTCACTGAACGCATTTTTATTTCTCCAATACTTTTTCTCTTTTTTCACAAGTATTGTTTTACCAAAATTTTCCAAATGTTCTTTGAGATTTTTTTCAAAGTTACTGTATTCTTTATGCGTTTTTAGGAGTGAGAGGCGAGCATATAGTGATTCTATTTCTATATCCAAAACAACCAGCTGCTGTCTATACTCCTCCTGCAATAACATCATCAAATTCATTGAACATTCATTTAACTTGGTTTCCCAGTTCAACTTGAGGTTTTTACTGATATTTTCCAAGATCTGAAATATCTGAATCCTCAAGCCGATAGGATTGATATGTTCTTTAATATACCTATCAAATGAATTAATGTGCCAATATAAGGCAGATTTTTCTCTAGTGTTTTCCTAAGATTGAAAAATAAAGATGACAGATCTGAGATTGGCTGTTCAGTCCCTTGATAGTTCTTCTGAATCCCCGACATAAGCTCCTCCCACCCATCTCCCTGAAGATCCCCCATATTCAGTGGTTGAAAGGAGAAACAAAACAAATTTCAGAACACAAAAGACATATGTTATTATAGCTGTATTTCCAAAATAAATATCAGCTCTCAAAAAATGTGCACCACACTCCTGCCAATATTGGATTTCTCCAAGATGGCAGATATATGGGAAAAATAGTGCATCAAGTTATTTATAATTATAACACAAAAATGGGGTCCATGTATGGGTGCATGGGTGTGAGGACGAGGTTTATAGGTGTATTGTCCACCCTATGATACGTGAAAAGATGTAACACCTCATGCAACCCAACATGTAATTGCCATCATCCCAAATATGTATAAAATGAGAAAAAACCTCTAGTTTGTGGGATTTTGGAGGCAATATAAAAAAAATATGAGAAAAACTCAATTAAAATATCTAAATATTTATTTGTACAAATGCCACGTAAAGCGGACACATATATGAAAAAAGAACAAATGGTACAAAAAAGCACATATATATGAAAATTGTACAGAAACTACATAGATCTGACATAATACAAATCTTCCGAAGATGAATACAATAGCCTGAGTTGACCGCTCCAGCCAGAAGCAGATCAAAAGAGGCTTGTCCAATGCGTTTCAAACTGTAAACGTCCTTCTTCAGGGAATTCAAATGCATTCACTTCTACGAGAATACATTTTCTATTAAATACAGAAACAATAAAATAAGTTTCCACTTTAATTTCAACTGTTATATGGAATACAGCGAAACAGCAAAAAAACTTACACAAAAAACTCATATGAAAAATTATTCCATCAATGCTCCCATATGTGCATCTCAGGTTCCAGTAACACTGTGTTGTGGATTCCCCGATGCCCTCAAAGTTCCAGGAAACCTTTCCATCAAAAACAAGTCCATATAAGAAGTACGGACATATGAAAAAATTGGTCCAAGATAGGTGCCTTAAACAAAAAATATAACATACATAAGTATGAAAGTAATTCCATTGGGGAGTAAAAATAAATAAATCTCCCTAAAGAAAATGGATATGGTACCTGTAGATGGAAAGTGGAGATCTAAAATTCGGATTCATCAGGTAATATAACTCATATAAGAGGACAAAACCAGTGGATTCTTGAGTCCAAAGATATATGTCCTGAAACATCAAAAAATATATGAAATAGATAAAAATTATTATATCCATCAAAAAGAGAGAGAAGAAATTCCTCCCTCTCCTAGGTGGAACTTTTAAAATATTACCTGTCAAGAGGATCAAGAATCACGATTGATATCCAGAAAAGGTTCCATGCAACAGAGGTCCATACAGAAACATCCTCTGCCTGCCAGCAGAGGGAAAGAATGACACCATATAACTTCTTTGGCGTCCTATATATCCCTCTGCTGTGTCTGATTGGTCCAGACAAGGTCACATGACGCACCTGCTCATAGAGCAGAGCGTCATGTTGCCATGGATACGCCGCACTTGCCACGCCGGATCACGTCCAGCGCCGGTCACATGACGCAACCGCACCAATCAGCGGCGCGTCTGCCATCGGTGCATGTAGGCAGCAAAACAAGGCAGCGAGGCCGAAAAACTGGCCCACGGTCCCATTACATGCCCGATGTGATGCCATCCATCGTGCCCCGCTCGAGAGAAGGGCACGATGAGCGACCACAGAAGCCCGATCAGCCCCAATTCTGGTCCGTTCCGCACCGCAGGAAGTGCAGAAACGGCCATCTTGAATGTGGGCAAATTTAGGGGATACCGATATAAAGGGTGAGAAAGATGGTGCTGGGTTGTCATGGGACAATCAGACATGGAGTAACAATGTAAACTGGTACCCAGGATATAGATCCTTCTCCCAGAACAATGATATGGACGGGGAGCGGGCCATGGACTAATACCACCGGTGCCGTTTTTAACCTATGATAGGAATATGTCCCTAACAAGGAAAAAATTGATAGGGGGCAATTTCCAGTAAGGAAAACCCCCTCCCCGGCACCGGATATGAACATGTAAAGTCGGAAAAAAAGGGATACTGGATAGAGAGATATGACGGGCCACCCCAAAGACAAACCTCTGGTTGTGTCACTGACCAATTTGGATGCATGCATGGGAGCATATCAAAAAAAATCCTTTCCGCCCAGAGGATCATATATACCTCCGCAGAAAAGACTGTTAAGAACATTAAACATACAAAATGCATTTAAACAACAATCTATATATATCTCAAACCCCACATGTGTGTCAATGTGTCTAGAAAAAAGAGAAATCGTCCTGCATCCATTGATATGGAGAAAAGCTGGAATGACAGAGATAATTAAAAATTGAAAAATCAATTTCAAACAGGGATGGGTGGGACATCAGGGTATATCAATAAAAGGAAAAAAAGGAAAAAACAAACCCAAAACAGAAACAGAAACAAAACTAATCAGTCTTTCCAGAGCTGAAGCCCTCCAGGAATGGACGAAAACTTTCGACTTCATTCAGACCTGGGGGCGTGGTTGCCCTAAGGTGCCTGATCCAGCGCATTTCCCGCTGGAGCAGGACCTTATTCCAATCCCCCCCCCCCTATGTGGAATATGGATCCTTTCAATGACTGAAAAAATTACATTAGGCATTCTATACCTGTGTTTTTTTGCTACGTGTCTCCCAAGAGGCAAGTAGAGATTCCCTATCCTCATGCTATGTATATGTTTTTCCACTCTCTTCCCTAATTCCTGTCTTGTTTTTCCGACGTAAAAGGATCCGCACTGACAGACCATCAAGTAGACCACACCTTGTGTCTTACAATTGGCAAAATGCCTAAGTGTGAAGGTCTCCCCATTGGGTAAAGTGAGTGCGGATCCTCCGCCAATGACAGTACATTGAGAGCATGCCCCACAAGGATAGGTCCCAAAGATTTTACATGGGTCCTTTCTAGCCTCTCCTTTGTATTCACTTTGGACCAACATGCCACCGATGGATTCTGCCTTTTTGAAAGTGATCACTGGTTTGGATGGTACTAGTGTCTTAAGGATTGGGTCCTCAGTGAGGATGGGCCAGTATTTGGTTAGAATCTGTCTGATTTTCTTATGCTCATTGGAGAATTTGAAAATTATCCTTGAAGTATTATCTTCTTGAGTTTTTTTCTTTTTCTTGGAAGTTTTGAAAATCAAAGTGTGTCTTTCCATTCCCTTTACTCTGTTAAAAGCTTTCTTTAAGGTGGATCTACTATAACCTCTCGCTAGTAGGCGGTTACTTAGCTCATTAGATTCAAATTGAAAATCGTCATCTGATGTACAATTCCTCCTGATTCGGAGGAACTGGCTAAAAGGTATGGATTCTTTCAGTGTTGTTGGGTGGAAACTGGCTGCGTGCAGCATCGTGTTGCCAGCCGTCTCCTTCCTAAACAGTCTGCTTTGGACTTTCCCCTGTATATCTTTAGATGTAAGGATATCGAGAAAGCTGACTTTCTCAAAGTCGTAAGACATAGTAAAGAATAAATTTAGGTTGTTGGTATTCATAAGCTCCAAAACTTTCTTGAGCATATCTTCAGGCCCATCCCAAATAATGAAGATGTCGTCTATGTAGCGCTGCCACATAAGAATGTGGCAGGCATACATAGACGCATCATCTCCCAGGAGGAAGTCCTTCTCCCACTCCCCCAGGTACAGGTTGGCATATGAGGGTGCACAGCACGTCCCCATAGCCACCCCCTGCACCTGGAGGTAGTGGGAGCCCTGAAATAAAAAAATAATATGCTGTAAAATAAAATCAAGCATCTGAATGATGAATTGATTAAACTTCCAGTCAGTGGTTGGGCGTTGTCGTAACACTCTTTGGACAGCTAAAATACCAAGATCGTGTGGTATGCTGTTGAAGAGTGACTCTACGTCTACAGTCACCAAAAAGGCAGATGGAGGTACGACAAGACCTTCCAATATTTGCAGAAGGTGGATTGTGTCTTTAGTGTACGAAGGGAGATCCATCACATGGGGTCTGAGGTGCTGGTCAATGACTCGGCTAGCACCTTCAGAGATGGAACCATTACCCGATATGATGGGCCTACCTGGTGGCCTCAACAGATTTTTGTGCACTTTAGGAAGTGCGTACATCGTAGGGGTACGTGGGTGTCGGGTTCTAATAAAGTCCCAGGTATCTTGGTTTATGGTACCGTCTCTGAAGGATTCATCAACCAATTGATAGAATTCGCTATTCATTCTATCCACTGTGGATGAAGAGATTTTGCGATAGCATTTAGGATCCCTGAGAATTTTCATGCACATCTCCTCGTAATCTGGGTTGTCCATAAGGACGATGTTACCCCCTTTATCTGAGCCTTTAATCGTGATGTTGACATTGTTCTTAAGAGTTTTTAGGGCATGTTTTTGCTCTGGATTGAGATTGCAATGTAAAGTCTCTTTCCTCAGGACCTCAATTTCCTTAGATGTTTGTCTTACAAACAGAGCTAAAGCAGGATTCTGGTTGATTGGTGGGAAGTTATGAGACTTCCTTTTAAATTTTTTGGGGGTGAAAAATGTCTGATTATTTTCCCCATCATCACTCTCCTCCTCCTCTAAATTCTCCTCCCATATCTGACTCAAAGGGGCGTTTTCTTGGAGTAGGAGATTTAGGTCCCTCAAGGCCTTGAAGTCGGCCGCTTTAAGATTCGGTGCCACTTTATTTTCTTGATTCTCTTGTTTAGCATATAAGCTCTTATAAAAGAGCTTACGAGCAAACAAATGAATATCCTTCACTGTTTCAAAACTGTCCGTATTGCTAGTTGGGCAAAAAGAAAGGCCCAAAGACAATACTTCATGTTCCAAATCAGATAACTTGTAGGAGGATAGATTTATAATATTACGTTTTCCCCCGGAGT